>OV277857.1:62561082-63811082 GCA_922989275.2 Gari tellinella | reverse complement strand
TCCATTAAGCTTTAGATAAGACAACTGACTGGCTTTGATGGTTTGTTTCGGACCCTAGGCGGTTTTTCTTCCCGTCCGACGTCCAATCTAGCATTGCCACCTGCCGCCGTTTATATTTCGACTTAACCCTTACCCGCCTACCTAATCTTTTCCAAGTTGAATTTTATGGGCCGTCAGCTTTAACTCTTTAGATACCGATTTTATCGCCTGATTTAATAACCTTTTCAACCGCGATAATATCGTCTGTTTAAACTCTTACCGTACCAAGCATGACTTGACTAGTATTTGCAAACAGCTTGGATCCAGATCAAACGAAGAGCGATTCGTATTCATGTTGATTGATACTCGTCTTTAGGTTTCTTAAAGATAAAATTGTTAAATTGAAATCAAAATGAAAATTGCAGCAAACGACATTTTAAGTTGAAGAAGACGGGCTGGCGAAAATTAGTGATTTTTGAATTACTTGTGTACAATCGAAGATAAAAATTAAAGGTTGTCAAACTAAGCTAGAGAGAATTCTTTGCCATGACGAACAACTTATGTGCAGTGGATATGCTACTCTTCTCCAATGACAGTGGAGAAAACGTTGTTCTTTACCAATAAACGCGTTTACGCTAAAACTATTATTTCCATTGCAAACAGTTTGGGGCCAGATCAGACGCCGGGTGACCCGGCGTCTGATCAGGCTCTAAACTGTTTGCCATTCAGCTTAAAGTAAATCGTGAGAAAAGTCAAAAGAGTTGCAATTTCCTACATTTTCGTTTGCGTTTAAACGGGAAAGAACAACGTTTTCTCCACTGTATAGCTTTGAGCCTGACCAAACGCCGTTTAATCCAACGTTAAAGTAGAATCCAGACTAGATCTAGTTGCTGATTAGATATAAAATATAATAAGACGGAAATTTATAAAAAACATATATATTTTTCTACATTTTATAGCATTGCGCTTGCGTTTCGTTTCGTTAAAGTGGGAGAGAATACCGTCATAGTTGTTGTGTACATAAAATAAGATACCATAACATTGCATTACATAAAATAATATAGCATAACATAATAAACAGTAACATAATAAAGACAACCAGTGCATGTAGATAGACACTTGCTAAAGAGATGTAGAAAACACACTTACGCTTCATTGATATCGTCTGCCTTCACCCAGTCCTCCACACATACAGTGGAGAATCTGTTATTCTTTCCCGTTTAAACGCAAACGTACACAAACGCAAAGCACTAAAACGTAGAAAAGAACAACTTTTGGACAATTCTGATAATTCTTGTTTATCTTGGTGGCAAACAGTTTGGAACCTGATCAGACGCCGGGTTACCCGGCGTCTGATCTGGCTCCAAACTGTTTGCACTGCAAATAATAGTTTTAGCGTAAACGCGTTTATTGGGAAAGAATAACAGATTCTCCACTGTACGCCTTTCTACACCTTTAATACAGTCCTCCGTTGTAAAAGGTGGTTCCACTTTACAGTTAAGAATATGCACCTTAAGCAATAGTTTCCATGGCCTAGCAGATTGCAGCTTTAAGCAGGCTGTAAGTAAAGCAGAATGCTCCTTTAGGCGCATTCTGCTTTACTTTCAACCAGCTTTAAGCGGTAACATGTGAGCACTGGAATAAGGCTACGGGCTAATTGGTTAATCCTTATCCTACTAAACCTACCCTAAACTGTCGTCTGCCGAAATTAAAACTACATCTTAAGCCACTTCCCCACTTACTGTTTCTAGTAATGAAAATAGGTGATAACTTAAGCAGGTTGAATGTCAGGTAGACTGCTTGTTTTTATAGAGTCTAGCACGTGACTACTTATTGCCAGGATATTTAAGACAGAAAGTTCCCCTACATTACATGTTCATGTTACTGAAGTCCAACGTTATATTCTCATCTTTCCTAAGAATGAATAATGTTTTATTTTCAATAGTTTAACTTTAAACAATGTCCGTGGTGCATGTAGATCTACACTTAGATTTGTAGAAAAAACTTCCGGATTTAGCAAATTCCATTAAGAGAGGCTTCCGGAACGGGGCGACTTAGAGACATTTCAGTTTTAAAAAAGCAATTAATTAGGATATGACTAAGATAGATGACGACTCACTGCGGAGCACTTGTACATGTACATTTGTACATGTAATACAGAAATATCATTTAAGAGATTTCCGCAAATTACTGTCGCTCTGTATTAAACAGGCCGGTGCAGGAAAATTATATATGTTTACAGAGACCTGTGACCCGTTTTACTAAACTACTTACGCAAAATTTTTGCGTAAGTCAAAATCGTTTTACTCTTATTTTTCGATCATAAACGTTTGCAAACAGCAAATAGCCAGATCAGAGGACGCGCTAAAAGCGCGTCCTCTGATCTGTCTATTTGTTGTTTGTAGCAAGAGATAATAAAAAATATAAATTAAAATTTAAATGTTTGACTTACGCAAAAATTTTGCGTAAGTAGTTTAGTAAAACGAGCCCCAGGTGTATACATGGAGAAGACATTAGTCTTCCAATTTTAAAACAGAATGTAAACGCATCGCATTAAAACGTAGATAACGACATTGTTTTAAAAATTCTGAATATTTTTTATCAGGATGGCAAACAGTTTGGAGCCTAATCTGACACTGCGTTACCAGGCCTCTAATCTTATCTCAAACCGTTTGTACATGTAATAGAAATATTCGTTATACATGTAGCACAAACGCGTTTATTTGGGAAAGAAAATATGTAACGTATTCTTCACAGTGACGTCTATCCAGGAACCAAACTGTTACAGTGGAGAAAACGTTATTCTTTCCCAATAAACGCGTTTACGCTAAAACTATTATTTCCATTGCAATAATCTGGAGCCAGATCAGACTCCGGGTAACCCGGCGTCTGATCAGGCTCTAAACTGTTTGTAACTCAGCTTAAAATAAATCGTGATAAATGTCAAAAAGTTGCAAGCTACGCGTTTGCGTTTCGTTTGCGTTTAAACGGGAAAGAATAACGTTGTCTCCACTGTATCCGTTCTCATTGACATTTGCATTAAATCTTTAGAGCAGACATCAGTATAAACCAAAACGATATTATGGCGATGAAACGGTTAAAGCAGACGACACAATTGACGATTATAGAAGCTGATAAAGATGTTGATGTTTACATATAAGTGTTTCACAAACATTTAACACTTCAGTCAACACCTACAAGTTCGGTTGAGAATGCGTCTGTATTTTCCAAAAAATAATGTTAATGTCTCAATATTGTTTCCACTGCAATATTTTTATCCAGATTAGACACCAGGTTACCCGGCGTTTAATCAGGCTGCACATTATTTTCCACATAGATAAATACAAATCGTCAGATTCTTTCTTTGAGAATGTAATTAAATGTTATGTAATTTTCAACCTTTCGTTGCATCGTTTTGCGGTGAGTTTCGTTCATATAAGGCAAACATGTACACACATGATACAGTGGAGAATCTCTTATTCTTTCCCAATAAACGCGTTTACGCTAAAACTATTATTTGCAGTGCAAATAGTTTGGAGCCAGATCAGACGCCGGGTAACCCGGCGTCTGATCAGGCTCCAAACTGTTTACCACCAGGATAAACAAGAATTATCAGAATTGTCCAAAAGTTGTTCTTTTCTACGTTTTAGTGCTTTGCGTTTGCGTACGTTTTCGTTTAAATTGGAAAGAATAACAGATTCTCTCAATATGTATTTTAGTACATGTACTAACGTATTCTCCCCTGTAGAAGGATGTAAAATAAGTTTCCCCCGTACTCCGACAAAAGCAATCCGCCGTATTTCACACGCAATGTTCGTGACTTGGTTTTGTTAAATTTTATCATAAATATCTCTTCAACAGATCATATTACATCATATATACGATATATAATATGTATTGTTGCTAATGTCATCAACTCAACGCAAAAATATATTAATCTGAATATCTTGATACAGTGGAGAATACCATATTCTTTCCTAATAAACGTGTGTTAAAAGTTAAAATAATTATTTCGACTGCAAACAGACACAAGTTATAGACAAATCAGACACATGTTATTCTTACTTGTGATCAGGCTCAAAACTGTTTGCCTCTTAAATTGATATTAGTCCCTAAAAAGTTCAAACATGACTGGTGTAATTTTCTAAATTTTGTTGATTTGCGTTTGCGTTTCGTTTGCGTATATACGGTAAATACATGTAATAAAATTATCGGATACAACCAAAATTTAGTATGTATGTCTTTTTCACCTATAAGCTACATGTATTTCCTCCTTTTGAGGAGTTGGGAATTAGAAATCTACAAAACATTTTGTCTCTAATATCGGGTGTTTCATATATGCTTCATCAGAACTGACATCTTTAATCCTTTCGCTGCCGTGACGTCATCAATTTTAAACAATTGTCGTCTGCTTTATTTCACAAGTTATTATTTTCAGTATTGTTACTTTAGAAGTATTGAAATTAGTGGTAAACAGTTTGGATCCTGATCAGACGCGGCGTAAGCGTCTGATCAGGATCCAGTCTGTTTGCAAATAACTATTGTACTCGGGGTTAGGCAGTGAGGGGGTTCATTGTTATCCTACAGTAATATCGTCTGCTTTGAAATTGTCGTATAAAAAATTTGTCAAAATATTAATTTTGTTTTTCCGAATAGATGAAGATTTCAAGACGATTGCCAAACCGTTTTGATTTAGATACAGATCCAGACTGTTTCCAAATATCAGTAAAGTTTTGATAGTCCACACAAGGGTTAAACCCTTATCATCCTAACCGCGACTTGGCTAATACATATATTTGCAAACGGTGTTGATGCTGATCTTACGCCGCGTACATGTAACGCGACGTCAGACCTGGGTCAAAACTGTTTGTCACTCATTTTAATACTTCAATTCAAAATATATATGAAATATTAGTTTTTACATTTTTCGCCGACGATATATTTGTAGAAGACGACAATTCAGCCTGATTAGGGTTAATACATCCCAAAAAGAGGTCAACGCAGTAGAAGCTATTGACAGTCAGGTTCAATTTGCCTCACCTAAATTATATCTGAACAGTGTCTGCCTAATCAATAGCGTGTGGTGGTTTTTTTATCAGGATAACATGCAAAGCAATGCATTAGCCTTGATCCCTGCGTTATCCTGGGGAAATACCGTGGAGATATCGATAATTTGTAGCGAGTTTTAGTTCTAGCGGTAACGCGATGGACAGGTAACGGTGGCCACTGGTTCGAACCCTCGATATACCACTAACACAACTAGTGGTCAGGGGGCCGTCTTACGAAACGGCAAAAGACAAAAAACGGACGTAAGTCAAATTCTAAAACTCTCAATTATTATTTATTTCTCCATATAATCCTGTCTTGTGACATCTCTTTGGAATCGTCTTGAAAAGACCATTCCACAGAGATGTCACAATACACATTAGATGGAGATATCAGAAATAAGTTGTGTTTTAAAGTTAAGAATTACGACGATGTTGTGGTACGACGTTTCGTAAGACGGGCACTTGGGGAATGAAACCCTGAATTCCAATGTAGCGCTGTAGTAAACAATCATTGGTTTCCCAATCAGTTGTATTTCATCTGTACCCGTACTTGCACCCATCGCCACAGGCACATCATTATACTGTGCTCCCTCTCTACAACGATGCCCTATGGGAGGCACATATTGTGTGTGTGATCGGCGGGAGCGGTTATAGGGAGGGAAACTTAAGAGTCGGCTTGCATTTGCAAACAGCTTGAATCCAGATCAGACGCCACGTAACGTCGCGTCTGATCTGGATTCAAGCTTACTCTATCAAAATATCCACTTATATGTAACTTTGAAAAAAAAGAGCGACGATGATTTTAAGCAGAGGATGTTGCAGCCGTAAAAAGGTCGGACATAATTGTCTTGTTTAGGGCACTGCGGCAAGGGTCGTTGTAAGGAGGGATCCGTTGTTGGGAGAGCCGTTGTAGGGAGGGAACACTACATGTATACATGTGTCATAGCCAACGACAACTTGAACATACTTTAATAGTCTTACAATGACGTAAAAAACGCAAACAAAATGCACTACAATTAGAAAATGGCATCTATTAAAAATGCTGACGATTTATTTGTTTCTCTGAAAGCGGCCCGGTCTGTTTACAAAAGGGTTAAGCATAAACATGTTTATTGGTTAGGAGTAACGTATTTCCCACTGTACGAACATGCCTTTCTATACATAAAGTTGAATGTTATTACACTAACTGGTTAACATCGACCATGCCTATATTGGAATGTTAATGTGGCTACGTATATACATGTAAGACAAAACCTCATTATTTCAAAAAGACCAACGTGTAAGTAATGCATTGAAAACTGTTTTGCAGCTATTTTGCCACTATGCTACATTGGATTGCATTGCGTCAATTCATTTTAACTCGTTATTACATTTATACACCTTTAAAAGGTTTACGCCTTTCATTTATATTTCCAGTCATATACAGTGGAGAATGTGTTATTCTTTCCCAATAAACGCGTTTACGCTAAAACTATTATTTGCAGTGCAAACAGTTTGGTGACAGATCAGACGCCGGGTAACCCGGCGTCTGATCAGGCTCCAAACTGTTTGCCACCAAGATAAACATGAAATATCAGAATTGTCCAAAAATTGTTCTTTTCTACGTTTTAGCGCTTTGCGTTTGCGTACGTTTGCGTTTAAACGGGAAAGAATAACAGATTCTCCACTGTATAGAGTGATGAATAGCCACCATAAGAAACATTTTCTATACTCTAGCAGATAGTAGCTGAACGTAGGCTGAACGTAAAACAGAGTACACCTTATGTCTTATTCTCTCTCGACGTGTTCCAGCCTGGTCTGGTTCTGCATTGTTTTAGTATGAAACCCTTTACTGTATAGACTTTTACATATACTCTTACATGTCCAAGACACATCCGATATATAGCGATGGAGAATACATCGCGATTTAACTCAGTTGCTGATATTGAGCTATACTGATTGTAAAGACAAAAAGTCTTCATCCATTGATGTTGCTAATATGCGAATTATTTCTCCACATGCATCACGGTGATCAAATACATGTAGCCAGCAACTTTCTATATGATTAAGGTTTATACATTTTCAATGTCAACTACATATGCACAATTTTAGGAAGGCGACTGTTTCAAACGGAGCGAATAGTATAGTGTGCATGTCAGTAAGACACGTATGATGCTTCCTCGCTGCACGAACAGTATACATGTGAAAAAACGACTGCGTCCATGGTTAGAAAGCGTTTGAGCTGAGTCTGAGTGAGTTCTCAAGCATTTGATTGGTCAGATTTGAGCCTAGGCTCAAATCTGACCAATCAAATGCTTGAGAACGACTTTAGACTCAACTGAAAAGCTTAATAACCTTGGATCCTGGTCGTAATTCAGTATACAGTGGAGAAGACGCTATTCTGTCCCTTTCAACTCAAAAAGAGCAAACGCATCGCAATAAAATAGAGAAAATGACAAGCTTTTGAAATACCTGTTGTAATCTAAGTGGCAAACAGTTTGGAGTCTTACCTAGCTCCAAGTAATTTGCAATGGACAAACTTTTATTAGCATTTATATAAACGCGTTTATTGCAAAACAATAACGTCTTATCAAAATGTAGACAAGCAAATCTGTGGAGGAATATTATGTGCAAACATGGTTTAAAATGTGTTATAAAGTCGTGTTTCAAATGTTGTAGCTTGAACAATGTAGAACAAAGTATTACCGTTAATGTGATTAGACGAACGGAAGAACGAACTAACGGAACAACGAACAAACGGATGGGCGGACACGGATAAAACGGTTTGTCCCCGAATACTCGTCACGGGGACATACTAAAGCATAAGGTTCATACAGAAATTTGATGCATTCCTTTTTCTTCTTGCTCTAAGCTGCGAACCCTCGTTAATGCTATAAGTTAGTATAGACACATTAAGACGTTAGTAAACATGCATATGTGGGTGAAAAGTTAAAAGTAGCCTCGTGCGCTTCTGTGAAAGAAAGTATGGAACAACTAGCTATAGTAGAGAAAACGTTATTCTTTCCCGTTTAAACGCAAACGCAAAACACTAAAACGTAGAAAAGTACACCTTTTAGACAATTCTGACAATTCATGTTCATCTGAGTGGTTACCCGGCGTCTGATCTGGCTCCAAACTGTTTGCAAAAGAATTAATAGTTTGAGCGTAAACGCGTTTATTGGGAAAGAATAATGTTTTCTCTACTGTACAATTTCATGTACTCGCATTGAATACCTTATGTTTATCGAGGTATATGTAACAGTAGAGTGAACTGTGGAGAAAACGCTATTCTTTCCCGTTTTTAATGCAAACAAAACACCAATGTAATGAAATAAATTGGAAAAATGACAACTTTAATTGCAGTGACAAAACAGTTTGGAGCCTGATCAGATGCTCGTTTTGCAGAGGACATACAGTAAAGAATATGTTATTCTTTCCCAATAAACGAGTTTACACTAAAACTATTATTTCAATTGCAACCAGTTTGGAGCCAGATCAGACGCCTGGTAACCAGGCGTCTGATCAGGCTCCAAACTGTTTGTCACCAAGATAAACATGAATTGTTCAAAAGGTGCACTTTTCTATGTTCTAGTATTTTGCGTTTGCGATTCGTTTCGTTTCGTTTAAACGGGAAAGAATAACGTAATCTCCACTGTAGGAGATTTCAGCATTCTCGTGTTAAAGTGTCTTCTGTGCACTGCAATATATTACTTTACCGTTCGTGAGAATGTAAAACAACGACGAATCTGTCAACACATCCACATGCACTGTATTCCATCTGTAAACCAACATTCGCTTTAAACAGAGTTATTAACACATCCGCTATGAGCACTGTACCTTGTATTATAGAACTTCCGCAATAAAATGCCGAACGAGATATTATTAAATTGAACGAGGAAACTGGATAACCGTTTGCCCACTTATTAGATATTGCTAGCTCAAGATGTTTAAGGAACACTTATATTTTACATTTTGGTATGTATAGAGTCCATGTTACTACCAGCTTGCATCCTGATCAGACGCCGAGTTGCTTGGCATCCGGTTATGATCCAAACAGTTTGCAAAGTTCTGGAAGATCCATTTCCTGCATTTTAAAGGTTAAACGTCTATTTAAGAATTCATAAACCGTCATGCAAGAATCGGTATCAATTTAACCTAATTAGAAATCCTTCATAGAAATAATGAAACAGTTTTCCCCCAAAAAACGTTTAAATGAGAAAGAAAAAAATATCCACTGTACATCTTTATGTTGATCGAAGGACCTGCAATTAAAACATGTGACAATTAATTAACTACAGTACTGTCTCTGTCAAGCGATTCACCATAAAGGACGAATACCCATCGGATAACTTTAAAACCAGGTGGTTGTTTAATGCAAAATCAACGTATTGAATAACGTTCCTAAAGGAGCATTCTGCATGCCCTTTTCTTAATTAAGCTGCTACCTATCTTCAAAGATTGATAATAAAACATGTTTTGAGTGTCGCTCAAGAGAGATGGTATTGTACTCTTAAGTGTTCGTTAATTTATGAGAAAAATAAACACTTACATATGTAAATTGCCATCGGCTTA
This sequence comes from Gari tellinella, assembly GCA_922989275.2. Classification (NCBI taxonomy): domain Eukaryota; kingdom Metazoa; phylum Mollusca; class Bivalvia; order Cardiida; family Psammobiidae; genus Gari; species Gari tellinella. The sequence goes on along the minus strand of OV277857.1, from coordinate 63,801,504 downwards.
ATACCTTTACACTTACTGTCAATCATAAAAAACATGGCTATTTTTAATCCTTCATAAACAACATTTTTACCTGTCAAAATGGATAAACTAACACTTCGCTTACTAAACTACCATGCGTTTTATAAACGTCGTTTTAATATTTCTTTTAAATTAGCTCTAACGTCATTTGAACTGAAAAAAAATCGAAATATGAGTGTAAAACAGTTTGGATCCAGATCAGACGCCGAGTTACTCGGCGTCTGATCTTGATCCAAATTGTTTGTAAATTTCGGCTAAGGTGCGGTTGGAGGGCGAACGGATGAATATCAGGTGAGTTCACCTCTGGGTCAGCCAGGCGCTGTATCTTAGTGTCGGGCGGGGACATGATTTACTGCTTAAACAGTACATGTAAGTACAGGGGAGACAACGTTATTCTTTCCCGTTTAAACGCAAACGAAACGCAACGCACTGCAATAAAATGTACAAAGTGACAACATTTTGACAAATCTGACTATTACTTTTATACGAATGGCAAACAGTTTGAAGCCTGATCAGACGCCGGGTTACCCGGCGTCTGACCTGACTTCAAACTGTTTGCAATGGAAATCATAGTTTTAGCATAAACGCGTTTATTGGGAAAGAATAACGTTTTCGCCACTGTATATGTACAGTGATACATGTTTCTGTGTATATCGGATGTGAATGAAGAAATCTTACAAACAAATAACTGCTTTATACCGTAAAGTAACAGAAAGTAATGCGGACGACCCCTGAAAGAAGGAGCTTTTTGCATTCGTTTTGTCCAGAATTATTGGGTCATATTTATAAAAGACTCGCTTCTTTTGAATTGCTTCTTGATACAGGTATGACTGTAAGGAAAAATCAATTAACATTAATGGGACTGAATGGTTGTCTACATTAAAATTAAAATTGACGCTTGCATGTTTTTCAGCGGAGCTGCATGGTATCTATTTCGACCTATATTTTCAACCAATCATATTTGAGCAGAAGAAAATTAGGTTGAAGAGCACCTGTTGCAAACTGAATTGTCTGATTGGATAGTAGCCAGGGCTCCAGATACGAGAGAGTAAACTGAACAAATCCAACATTTCTCACTTATTTTAGCACCAAATCCTATGATGCTACTACTCATTAGACTTGTCTCTTCGAGACATTTCTAACGATTAGTGACACAATAGGGTTTTAAGCAGAAACAAGTATTTTAGTTTATGAAATATCCCCCTTATCTGGAGCTCTGAGTAGCCAGGCTGGTCTATGTAATTTTACAGTTTTACCAGATATGAATGGTGATTGTAAAATTGGGAGACCCAGACTGTTACAGACTGTTTATTACTGTACTGATGACATCACGCTTCTATTTTAAGATTTGACATCTGAGGTCTTATTATAGATAGACAGAGGAAGCTGGGTGTTTTGTTATGGTTTACGACCAATTTGTTTTAATTGTAAACTATTTGTACACATTTACCATACATTGATAGCAATATAATAAATGGTCCCAAGTTAGTCAAACACAATTGTGTTTTTTCATCATCTATTTACAAGAGTGGGGTGTTAACGAATCTACAGCAGACTGCTGTATCTGTAAGAGCGTGCACAGTAGTTTATTTAATTATAGTTTGTTTCAAGAAATGTATGAACTGAAGTTTGATATATAGAACAATAGATTAATCTGAGGATCTCCTACCAATAGTTAAGATATGGGTTAAATTATTGTTTTGCATTTCTGTACATGATATTTTTTAGTCAGAGTTTATGCTATATTTCAAATAAAAGGTACTGTTTCCATTGTATACTTATATTTTTTCCTTTACAATCCAAGATATTACAATTCTTTAAGCAATGTTATACACCCATCTATAGCATTAGTTCCACCACTCATTCCGTTGTTTTTTTTTTAGAAATATGTTTCTTGTTAAATCGCTTTCTCGATTTTGCTACACTAACCCTTTCGCTCCCATAAGCGCCCAAAGTCGGCAGTGAAAACAGTGTGGCTCCCATACGTTGAATATACTCTGCGTGAAAATATAAAACGTAGCTAATTTTATTTTCATCTCTGAATAATATAATTTTATGTTGTATTCATGTAACTTTACATTCATGAATTATCAAGGCTCGGCTGTAATTCATTTTGTATGCTTCAAACATTTCCTGACCTGTGCCAATTACATGTAATCGTAATTGATCAAATACAAATTGAATGCTCTTAGTCTCAATTATCTTAAGAGAACAATTACCACTGGATTACAAATAATGATCTTGTAACTAAATAAATGATATCTGTCACGAAAAAAGTGGCTCTCGGTTGGTAAGGAAATTGCTGATTAAAGTGTGGTATTTAATCTGCTCTAGCGTAAACCCATGTTAAGCGGTCCCGAAAGGTATGATTTGTTTACAAGTTTATATAATGAAAGTGGCTTCATGCAGGGTAAAAGTAATGCAGATAGTTCCTTAATGAGTATTCAGTATTGCGTTTGCTCTGCATTAAGCATTGACTTGCTTTTGGAGATCATAAGCCGTATCATTTACACGACGCTTAAAGTAGCTACCAGGTGAGCTTAGAGTCATGAAAGGTTATATGAAACTTTGAATCTAGAATACATGCAGTACTTGTCTACGAAACAATTAATGCTAATAAAGGCATTATCGTTTTATTTGTCTTTAAGATATATATATATTTATAAACTTGTACCGGACCGACTTTGTCGGACCTTTGCATTTCCGTTTATATATTTATTATATATATCATTCATTGCAATAAATAATGAGAACAAAAATGGAATTAAACTGTTCAGAAAGATGCTATCAACTATTCAAATTTTGCAAATGTTTTTCTTAAAATAAAAACAATGACTTACATTCCTGATTTAATGTATACATGTATTTCGATTTCTACAGTTGTCGAAGTAGTTGATCAAAAGATTTAGAAAATTTTGTGGGTTGGATTAGTTGCAATTAAAGAGTGTTAATTTATATAATCCGTTATTCACAGACTTGCTTTCAAGGTTGACTAAATTTTTTAAAACATTATAATGGACTACTCTGTGATGATGACCATAGTAGTGGATGAAACGGTCAGCAATACAAAAAATAATAAGTACAGTGCTCCTTCCCTATAACGACCCTCACAACAATGAATCCCTCCTTATAACGACCTTTGTCGCAGTTCCCTAAACAGGACATTTATGTCTAACGTCTTAATGCTGCAATATCGTCTGCTTGAAATTATCGTCTACTGTTTTGTCTCTAAGTTACATATTAGTGGACATTTTGATAGAAGAACGAGTGACAAACAGCTTGAATCCAGATCAGACGTCACATGACGCGGCGTCTGTTCTGGATTCAAGCTGATTGGAAATGTAAGTCAAGTCATCATTTTCCCTCCCTAAAAAGACTCCCCCGAACAACACACACAATATGTGTCTCTTATTGGATGTCCTTGTAGAGAGGGAGCACTGTATTGAGCTTGGATGAAAATATTCTCTACAGGGCTGCCATTTCTCCGGATTTTTCCTAAATCTTCGGATTTTTTTTCTAGAACATGGTAACTTAAAGCAGGCTGAAAGTAAAGCAGAATGCGCCATAAGGCGCATTCTGCTTTACTTCCAGACTGCTTTAAGTAGTCACGTGTCAAGAAAACTAGAAACAGGCAATGGGGTAAAGGTACGATTCGTAAATTCGCACTTGAAAAATGCAAATTTGGAAATCTTAGGATTTTTAATGTCAACTTATAGCAGCCCTGTCTCTAATATGCATTTACCAACACAATGAACACTTTCAAGAATTATTTCCGTTATTTAAACATAAACTGAACTAAAAGCAACAAAATGGCGAAAAGAGTAGTTTCTCTTTACGATATTTCCATAGTCTGAATTGGCTCCAAACTGATTGCAACAGAATGAACTGTTTCAACTTTAACCCCTTCACTGCCTTACCCCGAGCACCCCATTGTCTTTGCAAACAGTTTGGATCCGGATCAGACGCCGCGTTACGCAACGCCTGATCCGGATCCAAAGTGTTTGACATTCATTTCAATATTTCTTCAGTCAAAATAGCAAAAATTAAAATTTAAGAAATAAAAGCAGTGATTACGTCACGGCAGTGAAGGGGTTAATGCGATTATTGGGGGGAGAATAACATCCTCCCAACTGTACATGTGTTGTCAAGTCGAAGCATCATTTTTCAGCGGAGCTGACTATTATCTATTTAGACCTACATTTTTTTTTATATAGACAAACATTTCAACCAATCATATTTGATCAGAAATTTAGAATTAAGAACACCTGTTGAAACTGAATTGTCTGATTGGATAGTAGCCAGGGCTCCAGATAAGAGAATTATTTCAAAACTTAAAAACTTTATTTGTGCATTAAACCCTATGGTGTCCTACTCATTTGAATTGTCTCTTCGAGACGATAAAAATGAGTGGTAACACCATAGGGTTTGGTGCTGAATTGAGTGAAAAAATGTTAGATTTGTTCTGTTTACTCCCCTCCTATCTGGAGCCCTGTAACTGTAGCCTGACTTGTTTATGGATTGATTAAGAGACACAGGCAGTGTGTAATACTGAGCTGATGACATCATGCTTCTATGATATGATAGCAGATGTCTATTTATAGATAGACAGTGGCAGCTAGGTGATTTGTTACATAATGGTTTACTACCAATTTATTTTAATTGTTAACTATTTGTTCAAATTTACCATACATTGATAGCAATATAATAAATGACATCAAGTGAGTTAAACACAATTGTGTTGTTTCATCATTTATTCACAAGAGTGAGGTGTTATAGAACTGTTGTTCTGTAAGGGCATGCACAGTTTATTTAGTTATAGTTTGTTTCAAGAAACTCCCCATGAATGAAGTTTGATATATAGAACAGTAGTTTAATCTGAGGTTCTCCTACCAGTAGCTAGGATATGGGTTATATTATTGTTTTGCATTTCTGTACATTTATAGTTGTTTAGTCAGAGTTATAGTTATCCTTGAATGTGTATTTTTTGCTTTTCAATCCAAGATATTACAATTCTTTGAAAAACCCCAATTTCATACAATTTTGCACACCCATCTACAGCATGAATTCCACCACCCATTCCGCTGAATATCTTTTTTAAAGATATTTCTTGTTAATTCTAAATACAGTGCGGAAAATATTTTCGCTAATGCTATTTTTTTATTTCACAAAACCATAAGCAAACAAAATGCAAAAAGATTATACAGAACAGAACAAAATATTATTTTTTATTTCACACAGTTTACAATTTCTTTTGTTAAAACATATGAATAAATACAGTCAATAATTTCATATAGAAATAACAGTTTATTGAATTTAATGTCTATTTATTTTAATATATGGATACATTTCACAAAATTGTGTAGCCCGATCAAAATAATTGGTGAAAAAATAATTCGACGTCTGATCTGTCTCCAACTCTTATGTAATGCACGCAAACTATTAAAAATGCGTTTATTTGAAAAGAAGGGCACATTGTTACAAAACTTGTTATTTGCTTACAGTATACTCTGTACAGTTTGTTAGTTTAAAATATGTTGTACAAAACAATCGTTTAATACAACTAAAAAGGTTGTTTCCATGCTCTGGATGATTTATTCTAATTTGTTTTCCATTACACAGGTAATTCAAATTCGCTCTGAGTAATGAAAAACAAATTAGAATCGTTTAATAGTAAATTATTTGCTAAACTTAATTAGAAATTGTAATATTTCATTAAAACGTTCATGCTGAACACGTCTGCTAAAATATACCATCTGCGAACAAACTAATAACTTATTTTGATCTTTTTGAAACTTGAGAAAAAATTAATATAGGTGGCAAACAGCTTTAGATTCAGATTAGAAGCGGCGTCTGATCTGGATTCAAGCTGTTAACAAATATTAGCTAAGTCGTGCTTACCATGGTGAGGGTTAAAAAACTGTGCACATGTCTTTCTTTTGAATTGTAAGTGAACATATTTTTATCTGCACTGTATCAGATTTATCAGATTGTATTATACAGTGGAGAAAATGTTATTCTTTCCCGTTTAAACGAAACGAAAGGCAACCGCAATATAACGTAGAAAAGTACAACTTTTGTACAATTCTGATAAAAATTTATGTTTATCTTGGTGGTAAACAATTTGGAGCCTGATCAGACGCCGGGTAACCCGGCGTCTGATCTGGCTCCAAACTGTTTGCAATTGAAATAATAGTTTTAGCATAAACGCGTTTATTGGGAAAGAATAACGTTTTTTCCACTGTATGATAAGTTTTGTAGTGCATTATTTTATCAGTTATCAGTACCACATTAACTGTGGTTATGTAGCAGTTTGTGTTATTTAGTTCAATCTCTAGTGCCAAAGGGTATAATTGACCCACATCTGTCACCTCTTATTCTATGTTAAATCAGATACATGAACATGTAACTAGAGCAATATTAAATACCGGTATAACCACATCTCGATAAATCAAACTCACTAGAGTAGAAATTGGCCGTATGTTAAAGGGCTTAAAGCATGACTTAGCTACGTTTTAACTTAATACAGGTATGTTTAACTTATGCGAGCTTTGTTAATAGCAAGTTTACCCATTGCCCCATACAATGTAAATATACCATTTAACGCCTATAATTTATCCCGCCACCTAAGGAAATAGTTCGAATGTGTTCAGTAGTAAATATTCAGCATCAGAAACTTTTTATATACTGTAGCCTAACATATTGTAGCTTAAGGTAGACTGAAAGTAAAGTAGAATGCGCATTCAGGCGCATTCTGATTTACTTTCAACCTGCTTTACGTGGCCGCCTGTAGTCAAAATTGGAAATATTAACTCACATTGATTGATATCTTAAATACACTAAATTTGGTTTGCTAGCAGCCATAGGCAGTGTGCAATGTGATAACAATATTTTAAGCTATTATTGGAACAACCGTTTAACTCATTACTCGATACAACTCATTTTTTAACACTTGATGTATTCCTCTATTGAAGAAAATACATGTGTAGTTCCAAGTTATAGAGTCATGAATATGCACCATTGGAAGTATGTTCTACATCCTACAGATGGTGGTGGCTGGAAGCAAGCTGAAAATAAATCAAAATGCGCCTTTAAATCGTCACATTTCTTCTATGGAGTAGAGGATTTAACAGTATATAACCGAGTACAATGTATCTATACATGTAACTTGAACACGCTTAACCTTTTCCCCCCATAGGAGAGCCCTTTAGCACATTTTTATACTCCCTTTAGGGGAAAGAATATAGTCTCCGCTTTGTCCGTCCGTCTGTCTATATGCCCGTCCGTCTGTCTGTACGTCACACCTTTTTGACCAATGCATATCTCTGGAACGTTACCCCATAAGTTGATGAAACTTGATACAGTGATAGTGGATGCTAGAAGGAGGTGCAGTACACAAGAACTGTATCTCTGTCATCTCCCAATACTGAATTATCTCCCTTTTACTCATAAAAATTAACTTTATCTGGATCTTTTGTCCGGAGTATGTTGATTTAACTTGTTACAGTGATAGAGGGTAACAGAAGAATTTGCAGTACATAAGAACCGTAACTATGTCATCTACAAATATTGAGTTATCGCCCTTTTTCTCATTAAAAATCAGTTTTGTCCGGAGCATATCTCTTGACTGTCACACACTACCTTGATGAAACTTGATACAGTGATAGAGGATCACAGAAGGAGGTGCAGTACACAACAACCATGACTCTTTTATCTCCCGATATTTAATTTTATCCCCTTTTTAAAAACAAACAAATTAAAAAAAAACAAGTTTGTTCAAAGCATATCTCCTGGGCATTACATCGTTAGTTGATGAAACTTGATAGAGTGATATACGATAAAAAAGGAACGTGTAGTACACAAGTACCATAACTCTTTCATTCCCAAATATTGAATTATCTCCCTTTTTCTCTTAAAATTTCAATTTTGTCTGAAGCATATATCCTGAACGTTACGTCACAAGTTGATGAAACGTGACACTGTGTTCACATATTGAAAATGCTATACCTTGGGGTTTTTCTTTGTGGGGAGCATCCATCGTTGGGATCGATATTCTTGTACTTATTCCTCCGCTGAAGAAAATAGTTCCTTTTTATACAGTCATGAAATGTGCACCATGAGAAATGCTTTCTATATCCTAGCAGACTGAAGCTTAAAACAGACTGAAAGTAGAGCACACTGCGCCTTTATGCGCATTCTGCTTTACATTCAACCTGATTTAAGGGATACGAGTATGGTATTATGCATAAAGACGTTTGGTAGATCTCCACTATTACGACCGCAACGGAAGAGTATGTGTTTGGTATAAAGGCAGTGGCACCGGCTTAAAAGAAAACTTTCTGCTTCACTGTCGTCTTGCTTTAAGATGCCACCTGTCTTTAATACAATCAATGACAAAGCAGTCCTTCTTCAATTGGTTGTTCTACTGTACAATGTTTATTCCGAAATACTACAGAGTGTGTGAGTACATGCACCTGCTTAAGCAATGATTTAAAGCCTAATTCTAGTTTTGAAGATAAGTGACCACTTCCAGCAGGTTGAAAGTAAAGCAGAATGCGCCTGAAGGCGCATTCTGCTTTACTTTCAGCCTGCTTTAAGCTACCATCTTCTAGAATATAGAAATTATTTCTTATGATATATGTTCATGACTGTATGAATTATTATATTCAGTGGATGAATTAAGTTAAAGGCGTAAAAAGGCGTATTTGTGTAGTAATTGGTTAAGCAATGATTTAAAACGCCAATTGATCATCAAATTACTATAGTTCTGCATAGAAACATAATTTGTAATATCTTAATTTAACATTTTATATAAAGCAAATATTCTAACCCGTTGATACTTATCATTTTCAGAATCATTGGTACATGTAACACTTGGGATGAGACGTGGCATTGTGCTATTTTCTGAACAACCAAACTGATTTAATCATGAAAATACGAAATTTTCAACGAAAGCATTCCATGCATATTTCAGAAGCATTGTAACTAAGAATTAACTTTTATGAATATCACGTTTTCCCACAAAGTAATAATTTCTTGATTGACATTAACATGTGGGTTTATTGGAAATTTACAGAATGACGCTGTGTTACCAGGGACACGCAATTATACACAGCACTCCGTGCCACGGAAATGGGGTGTTCTCGTAACAGTTGTTCTAGATTTAATTCCATTTTGATAATATTAGCTTGTAATGGAAAGTGAATATCAATATTCCAAAAACCAAAACCAGCATGAAGGAAAAGTTAATCAACTAATGATACTACTGTTCTTACTTTTCTCAACGACCTCGCACAGCGAAGAATGGGTATTCTTAACCCATTTATGCCTAGTCGATTTAACCATGTTTATATATGTTGGATTATGCTATTCTTCATTTAAAGAGTACATGTTCTAAATTGCATTGTCTTTATAGAAATACCTGCAAGCAAAGTGTGTATGCTCAAATTAAACAACAAATTTTATGTTTTTACGACAGAGTTTTCAAGAATGAGATATATCAAGGATTGCGTGTGACAAAACATTGTATTCTATAGAATGATAGTGTAGCACAAGTTTGTCGAATAGTATAATTATTATAATATTCAAAAGAGTTATTTTCTTTCGGTAATATTCGATATGTGTCGGCTTAAAGCAGCATAGAAGAAAAGCAGAGGGCTATTTGAGCAATTTTCTGCCTTTCGTAAATGCTGCTTTTACAGAAGAGATGCTTGTTCTAAACGCGTTTATGCAAACTTATGTTATTTTTTAAACCGTTTTGAGTTAGATCATAATCCGTGTAAAGCGACGCCTGATCATGCTGTAGACTGTTTACTATTCATATTAAAAACAACCCTTAACAATGTCAAATAGTCGCTATTTTCTCCATTTTATATGAAAGGCCGGTGCGCCATGCTAAATGCTAAATGCGACTTACTATATGCGAATTGCTAAATGCGAATCGCGAAATGTTAAGTACTCTATTAGGGTGTGTTTAATGCTTAATGCTATTTGTAAAATGCTAAATGCTGATTGCGAAATGCGTTTTGTGAAATGCCATTTGCGACTTACAAAAATGCTAAATGCAAATTGCAAAAATGCTATTCGCAGATTCCTTAATGCCAAATGCGAATTGCTGTACTAAGGCCAAAAAAAATACCTCTGTTTCCGGTTACCCGACCGACCCTAGTTTTTGCCTCCGATAGTCTTTTGAGTGTTTTAAAAATTGATTTTTAGATAAACAAATATCTAAAAGAAATTTAAATTTGCCATAGAGAACCTTCCATGCAGTTGTGATCTGCTAGTTAATTAACCATTGACATATTTAACATGCAGACAATGCATTTTATTGACATATTTGACAAGCATACAACACATGTCAAAATATTATTTATCCCACCATATATAAGTCACTACTTAGCCGGTTTGGTATACCAATACTGGTTAACAATCATACCAGTTTCAATTTTAAGGTAATTTTGGTACTGATGGGACCTATCAATTAATAAGTTGAATTGATATTTTTAAGGTTTTTATGTATAGCCCAGGACTCTGCAAAATAAAATACATTCATATGTTTTCATATATGAATATAATTATATTAAATACTCAATCAGAAAAGTTAAATAGACTATATCATTATATGATTGTGTTAAAAAAGATTTTCCGACCGTCTGTCCCTAATTTTTTATTTGCATGTAATAGGAAACAAGGGTAATTTTTTATTTGGCCTAAATGCGATTTGCTAAATGCTAAAAGCGATTTGCTGAATGTCAAATGATTGAGAAAAACCGCCATTTGAGGAGTCCGCCAAAGCATTTGGCATTGGGCGCAAATAGCATTAAGCATTTGGCATTGGCAAATAGCATTTAGCAAATAGCAATTCGCATATAGCAAATAGCATTTAATATTTCACAGATAGCATTTCGCATTTAGCATTTGGCATTTTACAACTAGCAATTAGCATGGCGCACCGGCCTTCAATAATTTTACAATGCCTGTGCATTTAGTTTCTTTTAAACGGGAAACAATAACGATTCTCCACTGTACTAAGCATTCTTGAAAATGTCTTTCACCACAACCAAAATATCTTATCTATACTGTTTATTAAAAACAAGAATTTACTATTTCCAGGAGACAGGTTTATAACGATGTTGTGTCTGATTTTCATTTCCAATATCATATCGTCTAATCAGATAAAGCGTGCAAGGAAATTGCCAAATATCCGAAACATCTCGGTGTCGTAATCTAGCTGTATTCGATACCAGGTTTTTATATATTGGTATGAAACCAAGGCAATTTCTGTTTGGTCTATATTACAGTGGAGAATACATTTAATGTTTTCCAATAAACGCGTTAAAGCTAAACCTATTATTTCAATTGCAAACAGTTTGGAGCCAGATCAGACGCCGGCTTCTGATCAGGCTCCAAACTGTCTGCCGCTCAGATGCATCGTCAGCATTGTCGAAAATGTGTCCTTTTTACATTTTATTGCAATTCGTTTGTGTTTTGTTTGCGTTTAAACGGGGGAGAATAACACATTCTCCACTGTAGTATTGGTAGCGATGTTCACAAATCATGTGTCCATTGTGTAAGACTACAAGAGTATATGATCATATAGCATCTGTAAATGTCTCTCCAACAGACATTTGTTGGCAACCATTCGGTCTGTAGTACCAAATAGTCTCAACCCTTGACCAATAACAGGACTACGCCTTTTACGTAATGTCAAGACAAATGAAAGCAATGTAGACGGATGTCTTTACTTGTACATAGTACAGTTGAGAAGGCTTTATTTTTATCCAATTAACGTTTTTAATATGCTAAAACAGTTTTATCAATTGCAAACAGTTATTTTCTAAATTCTATTGCAATTACGTGTGCGTTTAAATGTGATAGAATAAAGTCATCTCAACTGTGATTCCGGTACTACTTGGTCATTCACAATAAAACTTTATGTGTGAACAGTCGTTTAAGGTAAGGTTTAACTACAGTTTATATTGTGTAAGTGACAACTCTGTAGCAGATACAGATTCATACAGTGTCCCGCCCCACACTGACGTTCCGAACAACGGCTCCCTCTTTACAACAACACATGGGACTGTTGCCAAGACAACTATGTCTAACGCTTTCACCGCTGCACGTCTGCTTAAAATTGTATGCTGTTTTTCTTACATAATGGACATTTTGACAGAAAAAAAGACAAGTTGCAAACATTTGCGTAAAGTGGCGTCTGGTCTGGATTCAAGCTGTTTGCAAATATAAGCAAATTTCATTCCCAATAACAGCTCTCTCCAAACAACATACACAATCTTTGTCTCCCATTAGGTGTCGTTGTAGAAATGGGAGTACTGTATACAAATGGTTTCATAATGTAGATATATGGGTTAAGAGATACAGTGGAGAATCTGTTATTCTTTCCCAATAAACGCGTTTACACTAAAACTATTATTTGCAGTGCAAACAGTTTGGAGCCAGATCAGACGCCGGGTAACCCGGCGTCTGATCAGGCTCCAAACTGTTTGCCACCAAGATAAACAAGAATTATCAGAATTGTCCAAAAGTTGTTCTTTTCTACGTTTTAGTGCTTTGCGTTTGCGTACGTTTGCGTTTAAACGGGAAAGAATAACAGATTCTCCACTGTAGCAGAGATTTTTCTGTATGCTATTGGTTCCATTTTACCCTTTGTCTCATAGCTTATTTCTTCATATGGAAGACAGTTGAACAGATAAAACAGGTTGAAAGTAAGGTGGAATGCACCGAGATGCGATGTTAGTTACTTTTAGCCTGCTTTGAGCTACCATCTGCTAGGATATTGGAAATATTTCTTTGTTGCACATTCATTACTATACATGTATAATATGGAACTATTTTCTTCAATTCAGGAATAATTTTGATACGTAAAAAGCATATCTATGAAATGAAGGGTTTAGCTATCGCCTGTCTTTACAAATATCCACGGTCGCTTATTAGAGTTACCTTAAATTAGAATAATCCTGTATAATGCAATTGCTTTACATTATGCGCTTTTAAAATCATTCAAATATCTTTCAATACAGTCAAAGTGTCTTCTCGTGAGTTCTTTAACCCAATTATATATTGAATAAGATATTCCATTGACTTATTTCTATGAATATTTCATTATAGCTATACAATGATTATCTTAAGACAATGCAGTGTTTGCACAAATCATTGCATATGAAACTGCAAACAGTGTATATCAGGATGATATGTCGCAAATTGAGGTTTCTCATCAGGGTCTACACTCTTTGTTATGTCTCAATTTGCGGACGATATGCACTAATTGGTTAAATCTATCGCTGTCAAGTTGTATCCCTCTTACCGTAAAAATATTGTCTGCAATGGTATTGCCGGTGTAACGAAGTATTTTGACCCCCATCGAAAAGTGACCCCGGTCAAAATTCGACGTCGTAGAATGACATCCCATCGTCGAATTATGACCCCCATCGTCGAATTATGATCCCCTCTGTCGAAATATGACCCCCTTTAAAAATCCTTGATATTTTGTTTAAAGTCAGTTTTGCATATGCTAAAGTTGTTTTAAACCTAACTACGTTTTGAGTGAATAAATTATATTGATTGAATTGTAAGTGTGTCCGCCTATCAATGGACAGCCTTATGGGTATCGAACCCTGAACCGTTTACCCTTTTACAAGTATACCTTTACGATCTACCAATTACTCTTGTTCGATTATTGATTTAATTTCGACGTAACAGGCTGAGTAAACCCCTATCACACATGCACCACGTCTCCGAGAAAGCGTATGATCAGAATTTACAATACGCTCGTATTGACATTCATTCCAAGAAATCTTCCTCTCTTGCCGCGGTTTCTTTGGTTTAACCAACTACCCCACAGTTTTCTAGCTTTAAAGACAGGTGACCACTTAGAGCAGGTTAACAGTAAAGCAGATTGCGCATTCTGCTTTAATTCAGCCTGCTTTAAGGTACACTTTGCTAGGATATAGAAACTATTTTCTTATGGTGTATATCGATGACTGTATAAATTTAATCTATTATCTCCAGTAGAGGAATAAAACGATCAAAGGCGTAAAAATTTGTATTTAATAGGTAATGTCTTAACATTTTTTCATAGAGGATGTTTTGATTTGTCGGAACTTATCCCTTTTGTCAAGAAATAAGAAGAATGCAGGTCGGTTGTTTTGAGTGGGCTTTGTTGTCTTTAGTCAACACTTGCTATGTTGTGCGTTTATAGTTTTACCATGTTAAGTGTAAAGTTAATTGCATTTACTAAACAAACAAGCAAACAAGCAAACAAAAAGCGATCAAAATCGGAAGCTGTGTTATGTTGACTCATTGCACATCACACCATTCAGTGTCGTAGAAAGACTCCGGTCATTATTCTAGGTCGTATTTTGACACCCCGGCCATTATTCGACATCATAGTTTGACTCGCCGGTCATTGTTCGATGTCGTAGAATGACCCCCGGTCATTATTCGATGTCGACGAATGACTCCCCGGTCATTATTCGATGTCGTAGAATGACCTCCGGTCATTATTCGATATCGTAGAATAACCCCCGATCATTATTCGATGTCGTAGAATGACTCCCCGGTCATTATTCGATGTCGTAGAATGACCCCCGGTCATTATTCGATGTCGTAGAATGACTCCCCCGTTCGTTTTTAAATGTCATCGAGTGAAGCCATCGGTCATTATTCTATGTCGTAATATAACCCAAGGGTCATATTATGATGTCGTTTAATAATCTAATCCCGCCAGGGTTTATTCAATATGTTAGAAGTACATGTACTCTTCTAGTACTGCTACAATTCTCCGATCTCGTAGAATGATGCTCGGAAATAATTCAATGTCAACTGTATAGTCTAGTTGCTTATGTCCATTTTTTGGCCAAATCGTTACAGAGTGGATTAAAGCACCAAACTTCTCACATGTATAGTATGACACCTATAGAATCAAATGGCATATAGGTGCCCGGGCTAGGTGACCTACTTTTTGAAAAATTCAAAATGGCGGCCAACGTATACAGACTTTTTAGAGCTCCATTTCAGCAGTAGAAACTGCAATATAATGTGAGTTTTTGGAGCAGATTAATAGAAAATATACATAAACTGTATAGTGTTTGTGTGATAAATTTACATTTGGTGCGTCTTTTCTATTTAAAAAAGTGCAGCTCGCGAAAAATTATTGAGAATGGGGTAAAAAGTGGCCCATTTTTAAGCTAGGGCCGATAAATCTGAATGATACTAAAAATTGCATGTTTTATCACACAAATATTATAAGAAAAACGTAGATATAAAGCAAAAACCTTTTTGCTACAAATTATTAAAGAAAAAAAATTGTTTGATAGATTACGGTTTAGATATTGTCTCATTGAGGCCACCATACCATGTTTTTTTCTGATTTGAGCGTCTGATAATCATGACGCAATACGTCTGTTTGTTTCTATTTTTGAAATTAAGGCTGATAAATAGCAAATACATGTAGTACGTTTAACTCAAATGAGAATTAATAATATAATTACATAGTATAGAAAAAGTAATTTTCATGGGTTTTCGTGACTTGCTGCAAACACGCAGCTTGTAACATTTCATCAGCATTTTCCAATGGAATGAAATTGATTGTGGAAATGCACAATAACCAATTAGATGAAACATGAATTGCCTATAAAATGTAAATATATTATTAAAAAAAAGTAAATATGCATGTTTCATTAGACATCTCAAAGTTCATTTTGTAAACTACAGAAGCCCATTCGTGCCAAAATAATTGGTAATAACGACCATATTATTGAGTTGAAACTGTTTGTCTCATCGAAATCTAGTATTTTGCATTTCTTTGGTTAGGTATTGACCATATTTCTTATTAGTTTAGTTTAGTATATCAAGAAAAAATCAACATTTTGTCCCTACACTATGGACTAGGACAACAGTGTTGTTTGTGGGGTGGGTAATGGGGTAGGTGCCCTACTGGCAGCTTGAGAGCCTAAAGACATTTACTCTTTACTTTAGCCAAATACGTTCAGTGAAACTGGACAGATTCACATTGCGAAAATGTCTACGTGATAATGCTTGGAGGTCTGCATATCAACTATTGAGATTGCCATTTGGAGGGTTGTCGGTAGCTGTGAGACGAATCTGGATGGACAAGCCTTAGCAAAAGCTGATGTGGCAACACCGGGAACAGCCGATATCTTCATTTCTGCAACTCATTTGACTATTTAATTAAAACACGATATGGTTACAAAGTGACAGTTTTGGTATAAGCTAAATGAAAACAGGAATCATTCCAAATTATGAATGACCAAGCAGATGACGGAATATGTGTTACCTGGAAGAGCAAAATGACAGGAATATGTTCTACATTCAAATACTGGGACCTTATACTACGTTAAGAGATGTTGGTTCTCCTTTTTGTACGTGCACATTGTGAATTAAAGTGCACACTTTATGTCAGCTCGTCCCATATTCTTCTTTATTCTTTACCACACCAACAAGACACACTGGTAACAAGTTCATACAATAATTATGAATTCGCTATCTGATACCAGCAACAATGTTATCCAAAAATACTGGGTATTTCCAAAAATAAAGCACAAGTTTTATGGATGCACATAAAGGCTGGGTGATATCTTCACCTGAAATGATAAAATTCTAAATGAATTTCAGATAAATAAGCTTGATAAAAAAGGATTTTGTAGCCATAACCATTAGATCCTCAAAACAAGAGACTTTCAAAAAGTAGGTAGGTCAAAAATTTGTGTTAACAATCGAACAGTATGAAAACTCCATTTCTGGAAGAGTCACATGAGCGGTGTGATTCATTCTGAAGTTTCATACGCATAGCAACAAGACATGCTTTAGGCACAATTTAGACAGTGATGCAAGAATATGTGCAAGAAGTGGTAATAGACAGGACCTTACCAATTCAGATTCCAATAAATAACAACAAAATACCACAAAATACCACTTTTTGAAATACCAATCACTAAAGGAAAGAAAAGTCAAAAGTGAAACATAACAATGATGAACTAAAAAGCAATAATATTATTTTTAGTCAACTTTTCACAGTTTCCCAAGTACGTGAAGATGATGTGGCCCAGAGGTTTAATAAAGTTTTACAGTAGACTTATGTATGCAAGTACTAGTTATACATGTATATGAAATGTTTGCTTAGAATTTATAAACTCAGGCCCAGAATACCTTCTTTCCCAATAGAAATCAACCTTGGCACCAAATTTGTTCACAGCAGGAAAGACTGAGACATCCGACCTGCAAGTCGGAGCCATTGGAGAACCTAGACCCAAAAATAAACAGGAACTACCACATGTTGGGTACGACATAGTACAGTCAAAATGATTTAATACCATGGAAAAACAGACAGTTTCAAAGTTGCTAAAAGGTTGATGTTGTGTGCGACCCACACAAAAGTGGGTGATACATATAGTCACAAAGGGGCAATCCGAGGAAAAGGAGGGAAAGACACAAGAAAGGACGTTTCACATCAGGCAAGACTACCAGTGAATTTCTACGAATTTCATTAGAATTTAAATATCTAAAGAAGAGCTTTTTGATCTCTTGACGGGAGATGTGGCTACCAATGAAAACCAAGGAAACAAAGCAATTTACATCGTTGTATGCCAATCTGTTGTTGCCAAAGGCTGTAGTACACAACTGCCGCTCCATGACCACGAGGAAGCGGATACAAGAATAAGTCTTCATGCCCAAGACATCGTGGAAGACATTGAAATCATGTTCTCAAGTAATGGCATCATTTTCTGTTGCTTTGAGGAATCCATTTATAAATACCATTGGAAGTGCTGAGTGAAGCATATAAGTGCATCGAAAGATTTACTTGAATACCTTATGATCATACATCATAACTATACAAAGTCAATGACTAATGGCAGGAACTGTTTCCTCAGGGTAAAATGTTCAACTATGCAGGACCTACCACCTCTATTACAACACGCCAATAGAAGCCTCTATCAAACCATTATTTGGTTCTTAAGTATATAGTCAGACCAGAATATCTCGTATCAAGACACCTTTCGTTGGACCAAATTAAATGATAATTGACCACTTCCCTGGAGAACACTCACAAAAACAGCAGAAAGCTGCAGAGAACTTAAACGGGCTATAAGGCAATGCCACCATGCTCTAGAAAGTATACATGCTAAAATACTCAATTGATGTTTAAGTGTATGCAAAGGAAACTATGAATTATCCTGACCTCGAAATGCATGTAGTTATGTACTGCAAAACTGACATACTAGTACAACTGTTATACAATCGAACCTTAAAAACTCGAAACTGTCTTTTGTCGACATACCCATATTTCAAAGTTAAATGTATCTTAGTCACCTTCTGACTTTTAAACACAGACATGTTTGACCTAAGCATGAATTAATTATCGATTTTCAACTGAAAAATACGAGAATATTCAACTTAAATCAGTTCTAGCATGCAGTAAATACACGTGATATCGAGGTTCGATTGTATTCTAATTAGAAAGAAAGAATGCCATTTTCTTATAATGTTGAACATGTTGAATAAATTGACTGTGATTATGTATTCAATTTACCATCAGAACCATCTCATTCGGGTAAATAATAACAATATACATTTGTGAAATGTCAGTCAATGCCTTAGACGATTTATGTTCTATTCTGTTCTATTCAGATTAAAGAAATTAAGTTATTATATAGAAAATAAACAATTTTATTAAATAAATGGGTCCAACTATATCACAGTTCAGTCTTTCTGTCCAGTTTACACATTTATAGACACTTTTAATCAGGAAAATTTACTTAATAAGGGCGTTTTTCAAAACTTATTATTTTACGGCGGACATTTTGGACGCCATTTTGGATTTTGGCGGAAATAGGGCAGCCAGGTCGGGCACCCCCAATTATTATGATTATATACTGCAAATGCAAGCCGTATACAAAGTTTTAGGCTTTAATCCACCAAGTAACGATTTTCACCCTAAGCAACTAGACTAGTATTAAACAAGTCATAATCTGTTCGACAAACGCGAGTTTGCATTGCAAATGTCACTTCAGGTTACAGTGAAAACATTTATGCAATACTAGACCTTTCATTGCCAAATTAATAGTTGGCGTTGGTAAAACAAAAAAGTTTGAGTGTTATGCTAAAATGAAAGTGTGGATTAAGTGTTTAAATGCAGTAAGCATGTGTCACTCTCATTTGCTTATATTCTGTTTAGGTTCAAAATTGAGCCATGACGCTCGTTTTTCACATGTCGAACGCTTTTGGCTCGTAAGCTACGTCGGGTCAGAAATTTTAGGTTTAGCGACAGATAACGTCATTGAAATGTTTGATAGAAAACCAATCATATATTTATAATGAACTTTTGATAATTCGATATATTTTATAGACCTTTATGAGCTCGAGATATCAGTATTTGATGACTAGAAGGATCCCATGTTATATCACAGAATGCCACTTTATGTCACGGTCAATGTTCGATGTCAATATTTGATGCCTCCTTGTCATTATTCGACGTCGTAGAATAAACCCGCTATAGTCGGTGTCTGCTCCTTGAGGGTTAATTTATGTCACATTGTCGAAAATATGTGTTATCTGAATAAAAAATCATTAGCTACTTGTATTATCATTATTAGGTTATTTTGTTTTGTACAATGTACTATAAACAACCTAATAAATTTCCATAAAGGCAAATGTCACTAGGTTTCTCCTGCGACACAATATAAGAGAACTAATGTCATTAAAATGGATGTAAGTATTACATGCCTTCTAAATCGGGGTATTGTTTCACTCGTTCAGCTCTATTCGTGTCGAATTACCCTGATAGGCTGTAAACTACGTTCATACAAAAACTCATAATCTATAACGAAGAGATGCAATTTATATAAACTGCATTTTCACATGGCGCGCTTAATGTACATTTGAATTTTCACATGTTTATCATTTAAATTTTAGGTATCTTTCAAGTCATTTGCCCATGGACTTGTTTCGATTATGCATCAAGTCAATTTTCTACACGATATATTACAAAACTGACATATACTGCAAACCCATATAAAAGGGTTCTTTTAGGAACAGTCCGATCTGGGTCTACATTGTTTGCGAAGGACAAGTGTACTCTTCTCATGTACACGTTAGTATACTCGCTGTTAGGGTCCAATGGGTTAAACTGCGCCTCTTAATTGGTAGGGAAGGGGGAGTCATTTTTCGATGGGGGTCAAAGTTTTTCAGGGGGGATCAAAATACTTCATGTGGGGGGTCATAGTACTATGACCGGGGGTCAAATTTCGACGTTGTATTCTGACCGGGAGGTCTTTGTACGACATTGAAAAATGACGGGGGGTCATTCTACGTCGTCGAATTTTGACCGGGGGGTCATTTTTCGATGGGGGTCAAAATACTTCTTTACACCGGCTGCAAAAGTTGTAAAGTCAAGTTTAGGGCTGTTTTAAATAACGAAATGTCGAAACGAGTTTCAAACAGTTTGGATTCTGATCAGACGCCGCGTTACGGGACATTGGCAGCAAAAGAATTGATAGCAGGATTTTTTTATCATATCCATGGAACTTGCGTACTGTGATAACGTTTCTGATTTCTTATTCTAATTGTGTATCGTCTTATCAAATAATGTGCGCAAGAAAAATGCCAAACATCCGAAACATCTCGATTCAGTTTGATAGGCGTATTCGATCTGTGGCATACAGGTTAGTAAAAGTCAGAGCTATATCTGTTTGTTCCATTTGCATATACTACACATCCTCTTTTTGAGCATACCAGATTATATTTTTCAAAGACAGGGCTGCTATTTCTCAGGGTTTTTCCGAAATCTTTGGATTTTTATCCTAGCAGATTGTAGCTTAAAGCAGGCTGAAAGTAAAGCAGAAGGCACCTGAAGGCGCGTTCGTTTTACTTTCAACTTGCTTTAAATAATCGCGCTTGAAAAATAGAAAATTTGAAAATCCTAGGATTTTTCATGATCGACTTAAAGCAGCGCTGCAACGACTATCTGTAAAGGTCTCTCTAACAGACAGTGTTGGCAACCATTCGGTTTGTATTTCCCAAGATATCTCAACTCTTGACAAATAACATGAAAATGTCATTTACGTAATTTCAAACAAACAGAATGAAGTTACAAAGTATACGGATATCTTATTTACTTATGTACAGACTGTCACGCTCTAACTACATGTGCTACTTTAGTCGCATGCTATGGATGATTCGCACTACGGTTCATCGCTTTTTGGCCTTATATTTCATTTAATACTGACTAAAAATGAATTATTTAAAAGTTATAACAGTGTTGTATTTAAATTGTACAGAACGAGCAGTATAGCCTTTTTCTGAATTACATGTATATTTATCCAGCATTAAGCACATGCCCGTCTTTGGAGGTTTTGTGTTTCACATTGAAACCTGTGATGATTATACATGGCATTTACAAAATGTGAAAAGCCCATGCAGATAGTGTAGATCCATATCAGATTGTTCTTTAGCCCTTTCCCCAATAGAAGCGCCTTTTAGCGACTATGATTTATTCATCCGCTGAAGAAAATAGTTCCAATTTAATCAGTAATGAATATGTATTTTAGAGAATATTTTCTATATTATAGTACATGATAGCTTAAAGCAGGCTGAAAGTAAAGCAGAATGCGCCCTAAGGCGCATTCTGCTTTACTGCCAACCTGCTTTAAGTTGTCACCTATCTTAAGTACTAGAAATAGGCTACCAGGTAAAGTGTTAAGGAGTCATCTGATCAGGGGTTTGCTACAATATATTATAAATGTAACTTCCCTGATTTTTAACGGAAAAGTAGTATTCTATATGCCATTGAAGTCTGGTCCATTTACGAATATTAATGTTATACTTCAAGAACCCTCTGGTCTTGGTATACACTGTGTCCATAGGACACTTGTACTTTTCATATGTACACTGCTAATACAAGACGAGTATACTCGTCGCTAGGCTTCAATGAGATAAGAGCATTGTCTCTTTACACAGGTTTTAACTGTACAGTGTATTGGATGTAAGACATACTCAGATTCCAGCCATAATACCCATACTGTTCTCTCAGAACTAAATTCATCATTGTCAATATATCTGGCTAGAATAAGTAATAGCAATAACCAAATGGATATGAAATCCAAAGATCAAATACGAAAATCGAAGGCAACATGATAAAGTGATTTATTACTCTCCCATAACGGTTCACCGCAGTAGCGTAGTAGAACACAGTGGCAAATGCGTTATTCTTCTCCGTTGAAACTCAAACGCATTGCAATAAAATGTAGAAAATAACAGTTTTCAAACAAATCTAACAATTCATTTTAATCTTAGTGTCAAACAGTTTGGAGCCTGATCAGGCGCAAGGTTACATGTACTTGGTGACCGAACTGATTTCAAACTGTTTGCAATGGAAGATATCGCGTATGCCTTTATAGGAATAAATAATGCATTTTCTACCAAACAGCGGAGATGAGGGGACTCCTACCATTTTAACGAACTGCAAATAAATGTTTTAGCACAAATGCATTTGAGTCGTGCCATGACAAAATCCGCCTTATTGCATTTCAACTTTGAACAGATTCAAGCAACATTGTCACCTGAATTTGGTCTACATTGACAAATGCCGTACATAAAACAACTACAGTAGAACCTCTCTATTACGACCACTAATTTGTGTCAAATATTAGTCGTTTAAGACAGGTGACTGCTTAAAGCAATGTGAAAGTGAAACAGAAAGCTCCCGCAGGAGCTTTCTGTTTCACTTTACATTGCTTTAAGCTGTCATCTGTCCTTTTTACAGACAATTAGCCTTCTTTTTAGTCGTCGTAATAGAGAGGTTCTACTGTACATAAAATGCTTCCGATGTATATGGGTGTCAACCAGTGTAGACCAAGGCCAGCCGCCGCGTCTTTGACGCTGTGGCTGGCCTTGATCTACACTGTTTGCAATGCAGTATGTCAGGTTTTCTCATGGCACAGCTAATTTACGTATTTAGGGAAAGTCTTCTCCACTATACAACATGTGACGAAAACTTTAACGGACAAACATGAGGCAGTGGATGCATTAATTGTTTTGTTTTACATACATCTACTTGTATCTACGTATATTGGTTATAGATCTACAGTATGTTATTAACCTATTGAGTCCTAGCGACTGCAATGCGCATTGTAGCGGCATGATTTGAAAAAAATTCTAATTTGAAAATTTTTAACAAATCATGTCAATTTTTTCAAATCATGTTTTCACAGTCGTTATGACATTCACCTATATTTTTGACCTTCAAGGATGACCTTGACATGTCTCCATTCAAAATGTGCAGCCCCATGAGATACACATGCATGCCATTTATGAAGCTATTATATTTCTACTGACTGTCTTATTTCACATTCAAATAACTCAACTGTATTCACTGTGTTGCGTTGCCGGAAACTCTTATATAAATACTTAATATATGCATGCTATTAAATACCAGCGTATGTAAAAACGGTTTTTTTTTAAAAACTTTTTATTTCAAATCATGTTGAATCAAATTTACAGATGCCGGTTTTCGACATGATTTGTAAAAAAAAATCAAATTATGTTTTTTTTTCAAATCATGTTGAATCAAATTTACAGATGCCGGTTTTCGACATGATTTGTAAAAAAAAATCAAATTATGTTTTTTTTCAAATCATGTCGACTGTGAAAACATGATTTGAAAAAATTGACATGATTTGTTAATTTTTTTTCAAATCATGCCGCTACAGCGCATCCTTGACATAATATAGTACACATAAAGAGTATAGTGTTACATGTACTATGCAAACATTGTAGAACACGATCAGAAGTCTTTTAATGTTTACGTTAATTAACGAAAGTAATATCGTAATGAGTGTCAAACAGTTTAGACCCTCATCAAATGTTTTGTGACTTGTATACCGTCACACTGGATTAGGTATAGTGAAGAGGTTAAATTACGTTTTCCTCACTATAGTATGACTCCACTGATATTTCCTTTTGCTAAAATCTATCATCGACGTGGCTATTCGCGTTCGTTTTTTGTTAGACTAGGAAAACGACCTTGCTCATAAATCATCTATAAATGGAACTCTGTGTGAATATTTTGGCAACCATTCTGCCTCTATTGACAACATGTCTTAAATCCTGACACACAACTTGAATAGGTCATTCACGTAATGTCGTCTAACAGTAGGAAATCAAATCAAACGAATGTGTTACAGTATTGAAGACGTTATTCTTTCAAAAAAGTCGTTCATGCTAAAACCCTTATTTCCACTGAAAATATTTTGGAGCCTGTTCAGACGCCGGGGAACCCGGCGCCTGAACTGGGTCCAAACTATTTGCCACTCAGATTCATGAAATAAATATTTCTAAAAGATAAAGGCTTGTTTTATTATAGTGTAACTCCCTATTGAAATGATCAACCAATTTGGCTTATGAGACTGTATTATCGACATATTGACAGTACATGTACTTTAGCGGCAGCTGAACAAAGGTTGACTGTATACATGTATGTAAAACGAAAATGGTAATAAAGATGACAGTGCACAATATTCTGATAGCAAAAATAATAAATCAAGTTTTATTTGGGATACCAAAAATAAGATTGTTTTTTGCTAGGGGTCAGCTGGTAGCTATAACAAGCCATCTGATCTGGATCTGCACAGTTTATATCATTATTTGCACAGCTGTATCTATGTAAATTAACACTATCTGTACAAACATTCACATTACTGCAATAATCAATTGGTCAGTGAATATAAACAACTCAAGGATGTTTTCCCGAACTAAATCTCCTACTTTATTTGCCTAAATACTAATAGTACGTATTACAGTGAATAATACGTTTTTCTTTTGCAATACCCGCGTTTTTCACAATTACTTTCATTACAAACAGTTTAGAGGCAGACCAGCGGCCGGGTGACCCGGAGTTTGATCAGGCTCCAAACTGATTGCCCCTCAGAACGAAATAAATCGACAGAATTTTCAAAAACTTTACAATTTATCGCATTGCGTTTGAGTTTAGTTTCGTTTCAAACCTCTTCTCTACTGTATGTTACAAGGTTTTCAAGTGATAAGGAAGTATCTGTCAAATTCTAGACATCCAGGCGTCACTCTTACGATTTCTTTCAAAACACAGTATACTATAAAACCTATGTACATGTAATACATGTACCGCACTAAAAATGACGTAGTAACCAAATAAATACGGCAGAACAAACTTTTGTATTTTACGTTCTATAAAAGATTTCAGGACAAAGCTTGATCCGCATTAGCAGCCACTTAGTTATAGATATATTTATGCTTCTACATTGAATGCTTATATCTCAATTAAACAGATATTTTAGACTTTTAACTGATATAAAACGGATGTTTCATTTGTTAATTTCGAACACTTTTTATGTCAGAATGAAAGTAAAAGTGAGATATTGCTTTTGTTGCTTCTGTTCATGTTTTATCCTACTTAACCCTTTCACTCTCAATGACGCTTAAAAGCGTGTTTGCAGACAGTTTGGATCCTGATCAGACGCTGCGTTACGCGGAGTCTTTTCAGGACCAAAACTGTTTGACACTCGTTTTGAAATATTTTCAGTGATACTGCCTTATTTTTCAACTTTGAAATGACAATGCAGACAACAAAATTGAAGCAGACGGCAATGAAACGGTGAAGGGGTAACACTCTCACGAAATAATTGGTAGTGAAAGGGTTCAAGGCAGTGTCTTTCTCTTACATTAAAAGCAAGCCTACATTTCAGAAGTCGTAAATGCATGGTTCTATTATGATATCACATTTTCTCGGAACCGATGGCAGATGAATAGATAAAACTAGATTTGTGAGACTATCCGTTGTCGCATCATGTTGTAATGTCTTCTATCTAAACGACGTTATCTTGGCACGGTCTCCGTCTTGTGCTAATAGCACTGTCTATAGAAATCAGTCAAATTATAAACCGAATCGAAATTATACCGATTATCGTAAACTGTGTGTAGGGATACATGTATGTTTCCGTTTCCATGAATCGTTTACGTTATGCATTTCAACGTCTAGCTTCCCGGAAACTTATGTCCATGGACATTTAAAGGTTCCAATGTGAATTTTGTCAATGTATTGGAATATTGCAAACAGTGCAGAACTTGATCAGAATGTTCCTTTAGGGGCCCTCTTATCTGGGTTTTCACAGTTTGTATAGGACAAGTGTAGTCTTTACAGATACACTGTTTGTAAAGGATTCGTATGTTCGTGACTAAAGGTCAAAGGGTTAAGCGACAACTGACCTTAACAAAAGAGTCTGCTGTGTAATTGAACATTGTCGCATGCAATGAAAGTCAAAATATAAGATTTGTAATAAGTAATATGTATTTTAAAATTGAATAAACCTTAAAATTGAGTTGTAAATACATGCGTATAGTTTGTTTCCAGGTCAGACCTAGATGCAAAATGTTTGCAAAACCAGTCCTGTCGTGACCAAAAGGCAAATGGTGAGGGTGTTCGGATAGCGCAGTGGTAGCGCACCCGCTTCTCACGAATGCGGTCTCGAGTTCGATCCCGGGACGGGGCAGTATGTGAGAGGGTACATTGGTCGCCCGTCCGAACAATTGGGTTTTCTCCGGGCTCTCCGGTTTCCTCCCACAGAAATGACCAAATACGCCACCATTCGAGCCATCGTGAGTAATTTGTATAAGTTAATGTAGCTTGTTTCATAATCGTTGTAAAAGAAATAAAGTTTAAATGGTTAAACAACAAAAACTACTTTTATTATGAGAAGCCATAATAATACGTGTTTTAAAGATAACCACCATTCGGACAACATAAGTACAATCATGCACATATGAATCGCACCTGAGTGTCCTCTTGACACCGTTTGTTTTCAGACAGAATGAATGAAAATCATGCAATATTTCTCTTTGAAATTTCCCAAATATGTTTTTGAGTTGAAATCGAACTTTAAAAATGTTTCCTGTATGATTGATATCATTTAAATCTTCACTGCAATGACATCATCAAATTTAAGCAAGTTTCGTCTCCTTTTAATTCTTAACTTTAACATTATGGTATTTTGTCTTAACAAATATTTACAAATAACTATTGTACTCAGGGTAAGGCGATGGATGGGTTGAGTAAGTATCAGTGATAAAGACGTCAATTCGCTTTCATTTTTACGGAATCTTCATACAAGATTGACTGAATTATTCATATGCAATTGTTCAGAGATCAAAAACCTAATGGAGTCATTATGAGGTTTTAGATAAAGCTATTACAATTACAGCAGTGAAATCTATCTATTGCGTCCACGGAAAGTAGATTATATTCAATACCGTTGGCAGTTTAAAGCAAGATAAAATCTAAATAGTTCTTGGATTTACTCCCATCTTGCCTTAAAGCGACTCGCAACCAGATGGTGCATTAAAAATAGTAATTTGTAAATATGTGTCAAACGCTTATATAAATGGTAAAGAATTAGTTTAGGATAAGAAATTCTGTTTAAAAAAATGTATTTCAATAAATAAAAAATATTGGTCTCTGGTGGGATTCGAACCCGGGGCCCGGCATTGGCGGACAGAAGGCAAAATAGGGGAAACCGCTTAGACCAATGGACCACGGAACTATCCGTTTATCTCGGATCGATTTAACGTATTTCAATGTGTAGCGATCGAAAGTGCATACAACTTCGTAATTCGGCTCGTGTTTATGTCTGAGCCCGTGTAGAGAAGCAACAACAACAACTATACCGTCTACTAGTCGGTATAGAAAAACGATGGAAAATATCTAAAAATCTAAGATTCGGTGACGATTCTTGAGACTTTTTTTGGACTGATCATATTTTTTTAATGTCAGAAGCCAAATAATGCCATACATTTGCTTTTATTTGAGTATTTTATTTTATTTTGACAAGTACACCATCCGGTTGCGAGTCCCTTTAAGCATGCAGTCAAATTGCCTAAAAAAACCTAATATTCAATTAGTGATCGTACTATAAAGATTATTGTATTTTACAAGAAACAGACAGTTACTTACCTTGCATTAGGATTAATCATTCCACTGCAATTTACTTATAGTCATACTCCGCTTTTGTCTCTTTTTGTCAAATTTAGATGTTTTTTGCATTTAAATGAAAACATGTCAATACGAGTTTATGGGAGTTTGAATTCTGATCAGACGACAAGTGTCTGGATCTGTATTCCATTTGTTTGGAAATGTATCTTTCTTCCGTGGCAGTGAAAAGATTGGTATAAAAACATGGCAATGGGCAATTGCTGTCACAGAAATAGAAGTACTGCCCCTGTCCTGAATGTCTAGTACCATACCATTTTCCAAGAGATTCATACAATTAAACGGACGTATCTGTCAGTTCCAGACAAACTCAGATCTAAATTATAGGACTGACTACCATTACAGTTTGCAAGCGGACATTTTCTTGGGAAGTCTTGGTATAGTAGGGAGGACATTATTCGTTCCCGTATTTCTTAACGCAAACGACACGCAACCGAAAATTGTAATAGAATGTAGAACATCACACTTTTTAATGGCTAATGATATATCTTAATCTGAGAAGCAAACAGTTTGGAGCCTGATCAGACGCCGGGTTACCCGGCGTCTGATCTGGCTACAAACTATTTGAAGTTGACATACGGATTTTGGCATAAACGCGTTTATTGGGAAAGAATAACTTCTTCCCAACTGTAGAGTCAAAGGGTTGACCATAGGCCACTCAAAAGAAGATACGGCATTGGAAGCAGGGCTGCCAAAATTTGACCATGAACATTCTTAAGCTTGCTAAAGTTGTTTTTTTCTCAATCAGTCGCGATTGTACGACTTGTACCTTTAACCCTTTGCCCCATTTTCGGTTTCTAGTTTTGAAGACACGTGACTAAGGCGCATTCTGTTTTTTTTTTCAGCCTGCTTTAAGGTGCCACATGATAGGATAAAAATCCGAAGATTTCGGAAAATTCCGGAGAAATGGGACCTGTGGATATTTTTAACTCAGTCCCTACATTAGTCTAAGTGTACTAGCAGTTTCAACCAGTTAGGATCGGAACTCGAGTATGTCGGTAACTGATCAGGATCAAATCTGATTGACTGATTACACAGATTGGCTGTAACATATATACCGGTATATATTATTCGGAATACGTTTTCGACTTGAGACATATTGTTATGAGTGTCAAACAGTTAACGGATCCAAACTGTTTGCAAATGTCTGTGATGTCGACCATAGCAGTCAAGGAACACTTGTAGTTTTACTCTTTTCTTGAAAAGCTTTCTTACGGATGCCGTGTTGAACATTCCTTATTTTACCAGAAATGAAACCAAAGTGCGATCATAAAATGTTAGCTTACATCCTACAGTGGAGAATACGTTATTCTTTCCCGTTTAAACGCAAACGAAACGCAAACGCATTGTACTAAAATGCCAAAAATGACACTTAATCACAATTCTGAATGTTGATTTTAGCCTGGATCGCAAACAGTTTGGAGCCTGATCAGACGCCGGGTTACCCGGCGTCTGATCTGGCTCCAAACTGTTTGCACTGGAAATAATAGATTTAGCGTAAACGCGTTTATTGGGAAAGAATGACGTTTTCTCCACTGTAGCATATTCGCCCAAATTTGCAATCAGTGACTAAAGTCGATTGCACTCGGAGTTGTTTTATCCTGAGATGCTCTCTGCTACATACATTGATAACAAGTTATCGCATGAGAATTTCTAATTTAGCATATAGTTTTGTTGACAAAACACATTTCCTTGCAATCCATGTCTCAGACACAGACAGACAAAATTAGAGAGTAAATAGATTATCTATCACTTGATGTATAATTTGGTAATGTCTTCTTCGCTGAGTAGCTTGGCAATTCTCCATCATGAACTAATAATAGTGTCTAGACATCCGTCTAATTAGTGTCGAATCCAAATAGAACTGACAGAGATGCGGGTATGTCAAGTGCAGAAGACGTTATTCCTTCAAAAAAGACGCGTTTATGCTTAAATCATAGTGTCCATTGGAAACAGTTTGGAGCCTAATCGGACGCTGGGTAATTCGGAATCGGATCAGGTTCCAAATTGTGTGCCCCTCAGATTAAAAAGAATTGTCAATATTTTCCATAACTTTTCATTTGCTACATTTTATTGCATTTCGTTTGCGTGTTTCTCTTTAAGTTGTAGTTGACATTTAATGTTTTAATTATATTGTAAATCGCATTGAAATAATATATAATTATCTATCATTATTGCTGATTTTCTTTTATCCTGACTGACTATATCACTCAAACCTTATTGCTCACATTTTCAATGTTTGCTAAACTGAATCCCCTGGCACAGTACCCGTCTTGTTTCTAAATACAGCAACTAGACATCAGCCAAATGGTTTGTCTTTAAGAAATGATACTCATTATTTTAATAGGTATGTGGACTTATAAAAAGCCATTTTTCATGAAGAATCCAGTAAAGGAGCTTTCTGTGTCTTTTCATATACTAAGCAACTGTTTTATTATCGTCATGTCAATTTGTATTCACAATTTATTGAGTTTATGATACCACAGTACACTGTCATACATGAATGTTTGAGGAAACCCTTGCAGGCTCAAAACTGGTTGCCTCTCAGATAAAACTGTATCATCAAGTATTTAATAAAAGTTGCAAATTCAACATTGTATTGCATTTTATTTCAGTTCAATGGATACTAATAATTTCTCTACTGCATCAGACATTACAAGTACAGTAGAACCTCTCTATTACGACCACTAAAAAGAATGTTAATTGTCTGTATAAAAACAGGTGACAGCCTAAAGCAATGTGAAAGTTAAACAGAAATCTCCTGTAGGAGCTTTCTGTTTCACTTTCACATTGCTTTAAGCAGTCACCTGTCTTAAACGACTAATATTTGACACAGTTTAGTGGTCGTTATAGAGAGGTTCTACTGTATATCAAAATACATGTAGTCAGTTTCATAAGGCTAGTTCAGCTACGAGTGGTCAGACTATAGGTATTATAAGAGCACACTTATTTAGCATTAACACTTTCACTGGTACAATGTATACATATACATGTATCATCATTTGCTTTAAAAATCGTCCATTGCGATTTTATACATAAATTCAGATTATAATTATGTATTTTGACTTACAAAAAATATCAAAACGTGTGTTAAGCAAACAAGATATTATTCTTTAGTTGGATCTAAACTGTGTTTCAATTGACAATATACGTATTGTCCTGCATAGCCGTATATTTACATTCACCCTGCACCGTCCTAATATAAACATTTTGTTAAAATAGAATAGTATTTTCCCACGAATGTTAATTTCAAGACCAGTAGAACGCCGCCTTATTTCAGTGTACATGTGGAAAGTTTATGTTGCAATGTGCAAACCATATTTAAGAGATCGTACTACGATTGGCAACGCATAGCAGTAAGCTACAGGTTATTATAGATAATAAGCTTACAGGTTATTATCATGGATATCGGTTGACAATGAAATAAAAATATAAAAAAATAAATTGCATACTTCCGGTATTCATGCTGCTAGTAAAAGCGACTGAGTTTCATAACCGCATGAATACCGGAAGTACGCAATTCATTTCTTAAAAAAAGGTTAAGATAGAAAATAAAATATTGGCAATGATGATCAAACCAGTGGCATATATATTAAGCAAACAATATATTATTCACAAACAATATATCTGTGCAAAGTACGCGTTTCACATACAACCAATGACCACGCATACTTGAGGGTTCCTAAAAGGAGTCAATACAACTGGTTCCAATGTTATAACGCGTTCTAGTTGAATCTGAAGTCGTTCTCAAGCATAGGCTCAGATTTGACCAATCAAATGCTCGAGAACTCACTCAGACTCACTCAACTGCCTTATAACCTTGGGCGCAGGTAAGGATCTGCAATATATTTCATTTTCCAATATATTGTAAAAAGAAAACCCAACAACCTCTGAACAGTCAAAATTGTACTAGACTTTATTGGAAACTGGAAATTATTCGTTTGTAGTTTCAAAGGTATATGGGTCAATGGCCCTTTCCTGGATGTCTATTTCCAGCACCCTTGCCATTTTCGAAGTGATGCGTACCATCAAAAGGACATTTATGCCAATTCCAGACAATTTCAGGTCTAAATTATAGGATTGCCAATCATTACAGTTTGAAAGCTCGCATTTATTGGGGAATTCTTGGTATTGTCAAACATGGGCCACTCGCTCACACAAAAGATGATGAATTCGATGTCAGTAACCCCTTCCCTATCTAGGTTTCAGTGCATTGGGATTCGCAAGACGTTTTATTCGGCCTCTGATCAGAATACAAACTGTTTTGATAGTCTAATTAATGAAATTGGAATTGTCCTATTTTAAGTTTCAGGGAGGAAAAGTTTAAGGCAAAGAGGTGTTTTAGCTCAGGAATGTTGGGCTGGTCGCAATGTTTAATGCAAGTGATTGCAAAGAAAATTTGACTAAATGTGTATTAAATCTAATACAAATGATATTTGAGGATTGGTGTCTGGTTCAAAATGTTATGCATTTTGAAAAGTGAACGAACTTATTTCCCAAATGTTGCTCAACAAAGATTTGCTTTAACCCATTCATGCCTGGCTATTACAATGCACTATCCCTGTTTTCTTGCTGGAATATTTCATTGTAGGTATACAAGGGCGATCTAAATATACTGCGATGTTTGTCAATACTGGAAATTATTTCATATGATGTAGCAATCAGTGTAGACTATGGCATGACACTGCGTAACGCGGCGTCTCATCAGGATCTACACTGTTAGCCAATTTCCATTTTGGTACATGTAGTCACTAGGCTTAGATGAGTTAGAATCATAAATAGTAATATCCATAAACATTGTATCAAGATCATTCGAAAGAAGGCGCAATGTATGACGTCATAAACAAGATGGTGACGAAATGTTTTCAAGGGTCTATAAAATTTCAAAAAATCGGATTAGTGATGCTTTATTCGACATGAATTGAAACATTTTCTATGTGAGTAAGTGCGGACTATATCAATGCCTAAAAAGGGTGAAAGCAAGAGCAGTGGGACTCGAAATAAGTCCAGAGTGGCTCCTGATTTAGAAAAGTCGACCACGAGGTTGTCAACTATGGATCAAGATGGCGGAATAATCGGAAGTCAAAGTGGACAATGCAGCCAACTGCAACCAGCTTTACCAGGTCAGAACTTTATAATGGCAAGTCCTATGCATTATAACAGCCAAAATAACAACAGTCAGTTTATGCAAATGAGTGCAGCTTCACCTGTTTCTAATCAAGCGGATATGTTTTCTGTCATTTTACAACGTCTAGAATCAATGGACAAGAAATTGACTCAGTTAGATACTATCCAACAATCAGTGTCAAAACTAACAGGACGTATGAGTTCGGTTGAGCAGACGATCAAGGGGTTTGATGTTCGATTTCAAGATATTGAAAACAGTCGGCAGTTTGACAGCAGTGCCTTAGAAGAAATCAGCAAAAAGCAAAAGCAAATTGAATCAACGCTGTCTAGATTACGTAATCTTGAAACGGAACAACGTGCTAAAGAGCAAGATTTAAAAAGGGATATTATCGACCTTAAATGCAGAAGCATGAGAGACAATCTGTTGTTTTTCAACATTCCGGAAGGAAAAGATGAAAACTGTGAAACCAAGATTATAGATCTGATGGAATCGAAACTAGAAATTGAAAATGCAAAAGTCAACATAAAGCTGGAGAGGGTTCATCGGATCGGAGCATATAATTCATCTAAAACTCGACCAATTGTTGCAAAATTCAGCAATTTCCCAGACAGAGAGAAAATCAGAAAATCAGCCAGATTGCTCAGAGATACACCATATGGAATAGGGGAGCAATTTCCACCAGAAATCGTACAGAAGCGCAAGAGGCTCATTCCCGTGATGAAGAAAGCTCGATCGGAGGGTAAAGAGGCGTACCTGAGTGTTGACAAGTTATACATCGAGAAGAATCTGTATAGAGAGAGTGATTAGGAAAATATCGAGAGTGTTCTTAAGGTTTGTGCCTGGAATGTAGAAGGTTTAACATTAGCTAAAAGATCATCAGACGAGTTCCTAAAGCATATTATTGACTACGACGTTATATGCCTTACTGAAACGTGGACTGGGAAAACATCAGATATTGAACTTAAGGGTTATAGTAAGCCAATTCATTCATTTAGACGTTTCCATCACAGGAGGGCTAAAAGGTATAGTGGTGGAATTATAGTATACATAAAAGACAATATACGAAAAGGGATAAAGCTGTGCAAGAATAATGTTGATAGTATAGTTTGGTTAAAATTAGAAAGATCTTTTTTCAATTTACAGGAAGACTATTATCTAGCAGTGACTTATATCCCACCAGAGAACTCTCCTTTTCATGATATTTACGACATTGACTTATTTCAACAGTTAGAAAATGATGTAAGATTCTATTCCGATAAGGGCAAAGTTTTTATAACAGGAGATCTTAATAGTAGAATAGCACATAAATCTGACTATATTCTACAAGATTATGCCATTCACGGCGATCAATACATTGATATACCGTTACCTCGGTGTTCACGGGACTTTACATCGAATAGATTTGGTGACTATCTTTTAGATTTATGTAAAGCTACGGGTTTGCGGGTTGTGAATGGTAGATTGCACGAAGACAAGTCAGTTGGAAATTTCACATGTATGACTCATAATGGAGAAAGTGTAGTTGACTATTTGTTATCATACGATTTTAATATGGATAGTTTATGTTATTTCAAAGTTAAACAATTTAATGAATTCTCAAATCATGCACCACTTTCATTTTCATTTAAGATTAATACGCAACCACAAAATAGCACAGAGTATACAAAAACGTTTTATAGGTGGAAACCGCAACATGCGGAAGCATTTGTTAGTGATGTACAGAGTGGTATAGAACAAGTACAACGATCTATGCATGAGGGAATAGAAAGCAACTGTAATGTTGACAATTTAGTCACACTATTAACACAATTTTTAACAACTAAAGGTGATTTATACTGTAACTATAAAGAATGTAGAATTTATATCGAAAGATCAAAATAGACAAAAATGGTATAATGATGAATGTAAAAATAAATGTGAGGCATATAAAAGAGCCGTATTTGAATATAATATATGTAAAAATAACAATACAAGGCAAGTATTACTAGACAAGAAGAAAGATTACAAGTATTGCTGTAGGAAATATAAAAATGAATATAACAGACAATTATGTCAGAAAATGAATGAAATGAAACATAGTAGTCCAAAACAATTTTGGAAAATGTTTAAGAAAAGATCAGGAAATGAGTCCGCAGATTGTATAGACATGAAGGATTTCTTTAATCACTTCAAAAATTTAGCTCAAGCTGACGAATTAATAGAAAACGAAGAATGTACAGAGTTCATTAATCAGTTCGATAGTTTCGAAAATTTAAGTACGTTTAGTGAACTTGACTCGCCTATTACGTCGGAGGAAATTCTTAAGGCAACAAAGTCACTATCAGTTAACAAAGCACCATCATTGGATAACATTATATACGAATACTTTAAATCTAGTATTGACGTAATTTGCGAATCGATCAGACTATTATTCAATTACATTTTAGACCAAGGAAAGTTTCCACCCAGTTGGTCAAATGGAGTTGTTATACCGTTATTTAAAAAAGGTGATTCAAGCGATCCAAACAATTATCGAGGTATAACTCTGATAAGCTGTTTTGCTAAGTTATTTACAGTAGTTTTAAATAACAGGCTTAAACATTGGGTAGAGGAAAATGATAAAATGACCGATGCTCAGTTCGGATTTCGTTCTAATTACAGTACTGTTGACGCTATATTTGTATTGAACTCTCTGATTGAAAGACAGTTGAAAGATAAATCGTCCTTAATGTGTTGTTTCATAGATTTTAAGAAAGCATATGACTTAATAGATAGGAACTGTTTATGGTTCAAAATGATTAGATCTGGTATAGATGGCAAATTGTTGTCTGTAATTCGGTCAATGTATGCAAATATTAAACTATGCGTACGCCACATGAATTCATTATCAGACTTTTTCAATTGTAACCTTGGTTTATTGCAAGGAGAAATAACCTCACCGATGCTTTTCTCCCTGTTTCTGAATGATATTGAACTGCACTTACAGCAGAATCTAGATTCAGGTATTACTATTGATCAGTTATCTATATATTTGCTCTTATTTGCAGACGATGCAGTTTTGTTCTCGTATACTAAAGCAGATCTGCAGTGTTCACTGAACAATTTGGAAACCTATTGTAAAAGATGGAATCTAACTGTTAATGTGAATAAAACTAAAATTGTTGTTTTTAAAAAGGGTGGCAGATTGGGTGAACACTGTAGATGGTATTATGCAGGCAACGAAATAGAAATAGTTAGCACATTTAATTATCTAGGTGTTGTGTTTTCAAGCGGGGGCTCTTTTGCTCATGCAACAAGAACGTTAGCAGGAAAAGGCCTACGGGCTATGAATGCTTTATTTAGTATTACTAGAAACATGGAAGTTCCTGTTAATATAATGTTTAACTTGTTTGATTCATATGTGCTATCTGTACTAAATTATTCGTGTGAAATATGGGGATTTTTGAAAGCAGAAAACATTGAACGTATTCACAGAAAATTCTGCAAATGGATATTACATGTTAAAATGTCCACGAATACTTTGTCTCTGTATGCAGAACTAGGTAGATTCCCACTTTATATCAATCGATACACGAGAATTGTTAAATACTGGTTAAAACTGTATGGATGTAAGCAAAAAAATTGCATAATACGGACCATAGTAGATGAACAAAGACTAGAAATTCTAAATGATAACACAGTTACAAACTGGTCATCAAAAGTGAGAAATCTTTTACAAACATGTGGTTTTGCAGAGGTGTGGCTGTTTCCAGAATCAATTAACATGAAAGCTTTTATTCCTTTATTAAGTAAACGCCTCAGAGATATATACCAAACAGAATGGCACATGGGCGTGGAAGCATGCACATCTATGTCACTTTACAGACAACTCCATACTAATATAAGTCGAGCTTGTTATCTACATATTATTGAAAATCCAAAATATAGATGTGTTCTAGCAAGAATACGGTTGAATTCTCATGATTTAAATATTGAAACTGGCCGTCACAGAAATATTTTAAGGAATGAAAGGTTATGTACTTTATGTCATTTGAATGATTTAGAAGACGAGTACCATTTTATACTCAAATGCCCTTTATATAACCATATTAGAAATATATATATTCCAATATTTTATTCAACTCGCCCAAGCATGTATAAATTTATAAATTTGTTAAATTCAGAAAATAAAACAGTTTTAAATAAACTGGCACTCTATTGCATCAAAAGTTTTAAGCTTAGAAGCGATAAACTAAATGCATTGTAGATAAGTTTTTCAGGGTCCGGGGCTATGGGGCGTTTGTGTTGGGTCTGGAATCGTTCTCGGGTGTTTGATTGGTCAGATTTGAGCTTTTGCTCGGGTCTGGTCGGTCGGATGCTTGGGAGCGGTCTCTTGCTCGGCTTAAGGGCTATGTAGACTTGGACCAGGGTGATGTATGTTTGGTACGGTTAGTTATGTTGTTTATTCTCCATAGGAATTATTATAGATTGAGCCTTGTCTAATAGATGTAAAAATGTGTAATCTCCTAAGACACTTAGGTGGGGGAGGGGGTGATTCAGAGAACTCCTGAAGGAGTTTTCTGCGTTACTTTCGGCCTGCAGTTAGTGGACATCCTCTGAAAATTCAAAAGAAAAAATTCAATCTCCAATTTTAAAAGCCAATTCCATTTTAACGATTATAATGACAAGCAGTACAGGGCCTGATCAGATGGTTCATTAATAAGGAGCCCTCTGATCGGAATCTTTACTGTTTGCATAAAACAAGTGTACTCTCCGCAAAGATATTGTTGCTATTGATAAGTATAAGTGTCGCTATGGTGTAATGTTGTTAGTTACCATCACGTGTTCTGATGAGGTAGCTATGACGTAATGTAATTACGTCACAAGTATTTTACGAAAGAAGTTACAAGTGTATAAAAATAGTACACACTTTTCCCCCACGTGGCTTATGGCGTCATCTATGTACGTCATCATTGCTACGTATACGATGACGTGATGTGTAGTGGGGGGAAAAATCAAGTTGTTTATGTTTGTGGGTTTAAAGATTTATATAGATCTATCTAAATCTTAATTTATAAGCAAGGTCAAATTTTAATAACTTAGTGAAATATTTGTGATTTGTTTGTTGATGTGCATTACTATATCAAATAGTTTCTTAATTGTGTTAAATGCGTTTAACTAGTATAGTTTTAAATCTATTCAGTGCAATACTGCCGTATCCTCGAGTAACGCTACTCGCAGATGCGGTGGTGCTGCGCTGACTTCGGGTTAAATGTGAGAATGAAAATTTCTTTTCTTATGTTGCTAACAGGGCTGCCATTTTCAAGATTTTTCCAAAATTCTTCGGATTTTTATACTAGCAGAGTGTAGCTTAAACCGGGTTGAGGGTGAAGCTGAATGCGCCTTAAGGCGTATTCTGCTTTACTTTCAGCCTGCTTTAAGTTATCGCGTTTAAAAAAAAAAAAAAAAAAAAAATGATAAAATTGAAAATCTTAGAATTTTCTAGTCAACTATTAGAAGCCCTGTGCTAATGATGAGCACTCTCGGGATACATGGTCCATGTTGATATTTCTGTTAAACATGCCTTGTATCTCATAATTTTAGTAGATCTACCATCAGTTTTATGTTATTATGTATTTTATGTTATGATGATGAGCTTGTATGCTTAAGTCAAAATAAAACATCTGTTCTGTTCTGTTCTGTTCTATATAGCGAAGGTCATCTAAAGCTTAACCCTTTGTAACATAGTCATGCATATACGTGCCCTTTGTAAGTAGTGTACATGTGCAGAATACACTTGTCCTGTACAAATGTTAACAAGAGACGTATGCGGCCCTAAATCGCTCACCTGAAACAATTGATGTAAATGTAAAATATCTTGAAACGTTGTGAATTAAGTTATGACAATAATAATGATAGTGCAATTTGCTGAGTAGATGATATGCTTTGTGCCAAATATCTGAGCTCATGGTACTGTGGTGTATGAGAAGAAGATTTTTTAAACTTTTCATTGAAAAATCTAATTTTAGCTCATATGACCTAGGTATGCAACGAACTGGAATCATTTGAACAATATTGGTAAAGTACCTCTATATGTGTCACCATGCAAAATATCAAAGCTCTGGCTACATTAGTTTCAAAGGAGAAGACGTTTGAAGATTTCACTATATATCTCGATGTAAATTTGTGACTCCTGGGGCGGGGTCAATTTTGACCCCAGGGACATAATTTGAACAATCTTGATAGAGGACCCGTAGATGATGCTTTGTGTCAAATAATTAAGCTCATGGTACTGTGGTTTCAGACAAGAAGATTTTTGAAGCTTTAAATGTAAAAAATCTATTTGTAGCTCCTGTGACCTAGATATGCTATGGACCGGAACCATTTAAATAAGTTTGTTAAAGCACCTCAAGATCTGTCACAAAGCCAAATATCAAAGCTCTGGCCATATCAGTTTCAGAGAAAAAGATGTTCAAGATTTCGCTATATTACTCTATGTAAAAGCTCAGGGTACTGTGGTTTCAGACAAGAAGACTTTTTAAGTTTTTATTGAAAAATCTATTTTTAGCTCCTGTGACCTAGATATGCAACTGACCGGAACCATATGAGCAATATTGGTAAAGTACCTTTCACCATGCCATATATCAAAGCTCTAGCCACATTATTTTCAGAGAAGAAGAGGTTTGAAGATTTCATTATATAACTCGATGTAAATTTATGACCCCCGGGGCGGGTTCATTTTTTACCACAGGGACATAATTTGAACAATCTTGATAGAGGACCTGTAGATGATGCTTTGTGCAAACTATCTAAGCTCAGGGTACTGTGGTTTCAGAGAAAAAGATATTTTAAGTGTTTATTGAAACGATCTATTTTTAGCTCCTGTGACCTATTTATGCAACTGATCGGAAATATTTGAACAACTTTCAAAGAGGACCATATAAGGATAATTCCTGCCAAGTTTGCTTAAAATCCATCCAGTAGTTTAGGAGGAGAATTGTTGACGACGGACGACGGACGACGAACGAACGACGGACACAGGACGATCAAATTAGATCACCTTGGCACTTTGTGCCAGGTGAGCTAAAACCCCAGAACATAAGTGTCCTGAAGGGGTCCTCAGCCCAGGGTATGCTCCGTTTGTATTGCAATACATTGACAAAACCAATCCTAAAAAGTCAAAATGTTAAGTGCGCATTTGAAGTTTCGTGGAGGAAAGGGTTTAAGCAACAGGTACATGACACATTCTAAAAGATATACCATAGATAAAGAGAAAAGGTTTAGAACGTGTATAGCGCCGATGTGTATGTCCACGCATGTTGTTAATTCAAGAGTGTGTAATTGGTGGCAGTGTAACCAGGGTAAACATTACCATAATACACAGTATGACAGGTGTACATGTTTCTCTACGCAATACACAGGTATAGCACTGCCTACCTATACGTGGCTGTTCAAGGTTGATTGATTGTGAGTGAGCGATTCACGCATGCGTAACTTCTTTGCACAGAGCTCCTCTCATCTATCCCTCTCACTTCTGGTCAGTCTATTGATGAAGCAACATCTCTAAGCTTATCGTCCATGTGTTGTAGATATAACGCATGTGAGAAGCGTATCTGCTTGGTAAGTTCCTCCCAACGCGTACCATAGGGCTTTAGGACATTTAGGACTAATAAACTATTCGCGTGGATTGAACTAACACCTTTAATTCTATCTCATATTCATACTGCTCTTCATATCATTCCAGGCCTCTGAACCCTTAATAAAGTATAGAGAATCTACGAACAATATCCATTGTTATTACTAGACATCTGTTACATTTGGCGCCCAACGAGTAATGGCCAAGCTGGAATGTTCCCTGCTTTAGGTGCACCTATTCACGTTCTGCTTTTGGACATTTGCAAAGAGGCATAGAGACACGTGTAGTGCACTAAGCTTATCAGGCTAGCCGACTGTTTAACGTTTAATAGTGAACGCAATAGCATGCTTTAAATTAGATACATTGTGTGTGAAATCTGTTTTCTGGCGGAATATCGCGTTTCTACTGTCAAACTCCATGTGAACACATTCCAAGATATCGTGACATTCAGAAGTCGTGTTCCGGCGCGAACTATAGACTGTTGAGGCTGTGTTGAGACTTTTGACATTTTATTATTTTCTTTCTGTCTGTGATATTTATTTATTTTGTTGAAATGTTGTAATTGTATCATTTTATCATCAGTCATCAATTCGCATCGTTTCATCCATTTATCGTCCATTCCGCTCTATATACTGTTTCTCGAACCTCGTTTTCTCTCTCCCGATACTCTCGAACCGGAATTTCTACGCGCGATATTAGTTTTTTTCGCTAATTTCTCCAAATTTAATAGAGGGATTTATCAAGCAGAATCTCTAAATTATTCTCCTTCCCCGCACTAATATTGCAGTGGCACATTTCTCTATTCCTTCACAATTTCACGGTGTGTGAGCGAGAGTTTTGAACTGAACAGTAATTTTCACGTTATAGGATTTTCACACGGTACGGTGTGTATATAGAAAATTGTACCTTGTTTTGTGTGGACTGTGGAGCACATGTGCGTTTGGAATTTAAATTTGAAGGTAATTTTACATAAATGAGTTTTTCTAAGTTGCAGAAATTTGTTGTTAAACCTGTTGAAGTGGGTAATTTGCATTACAAGCCTGTTCTCATTGCTGACAGTAAGGGGAGTTATTTACGTCGACAATTTGACAGTTGTCAAAATAATTATAAATTTACGATTACTTTCGCTTGCAGGGGAGGCTCACATTTTCGGCAACAGTTTTACTATTTGCAAAACAATTTTCAAAGGTTTGCTGGTGAGAAATGTGTGTTTTTTTGTATTTCTTGGGACATGTGACCTTACTACAAAACGTGGTAGATTCATAGACTTGAACTCTCAAGACGAATCTTCTGTGTATAATGTTTTTCATTTTATTGACCGTTTTGTTAATTTAATTGCAAATTCCGGGTCAAAAATAGTGTTTTTGGAGATTCCTCCATACTCTATTGTTAAGTGGAATTCTTCAAAGGGTCACAGGTCTCCAAGTGATTTCATTAGCCAGGACAAACTGTTGCAGTACAGAATTGCCTTGGTTAATGAATATATTCAACGTGTAAATAACAGAAATTCTGTCATTTCACCAAGATTTAGGTTGGCTGTGTTAAGGTGTCACTCCACTAAAAGGGGTAGGCGTCAAACAGTCAACTACAATTTGTACACGGACGGTGTCCATCCTACACCTTTGTTGGCTCAATACTGGCTGAGGAATTTGTTAATAGCTATTAATCGTCATTGTTAGAGCTGCTTGGTTGTTGTACTTGGCTGTACGTGGCAGTTGGTGGATCTTGATGGTAGGGATAGCCCCTAATCTCTTTGAGACTAACTGTTGACTGCAGTCAAGTGGCAATTGTGCATCT
The DNA here is from genome assembly GCA_922989275.2 of Gari tellinella. Lineage (NCBI taxonomy): Eukaryota > Metazoa > Mollusca > Bivalvia > Cardiida > Psammobiidae > Gari > Gari tellinella. Next base: position 63,758,922 of record OV277857.1, on the reverse strand, counting down.
TTGGCAGTGAATTGGTTTTAGCTGAATTATTCCTTAGTTCAGTGGGTTAACAGTTAATTTTTTCTGTGTGTGCACATATTTGTTTATGTACCACTGCTTCCAGTTTTTAAATATTTAGCATTGTCTGTAAGCATAGTTATGGCAACGGGTGGGGAGTCCGTTAAAACCAAAACTCTTTTTGGAGAGGGGGGTATTCCCTCTAAAGAGGACATGATTGAGATGTTATCTCATGATTATGTTATCATGAAGAAAAGCGATGTAAAGGTTAGTACACCTAAAACTGGTACAGCCCCCGGATTTAGTTTACCTGATATCAGTATGGGTTATAAATCCCATGGTCATGGTCAATTTCATAAATTGTCCACCTTCTCTGGTGATGGTCCATCAGGGAAGACTGAGGTCTCATATCGCGAATGGCGCTATGAGGTTCTTTGTTTGAATAGCGATCCAGAGATCACTGAGATCTCTGTGATCAATTCTGTTAGACGTTTTTTAAAAGGCACGGCTAAGCAACTACTGATACCCTTAGGTGAGAAAGCTTCCCTTTCAGAGATTTTAAAAAAATTGGATACATTTTTTGGCGATATTTCAACCAATGAAATGATTATGCAGGAATTTTTTAATGCATATCAAAAACCTGAGGAGAGTGTTGTTGCTTTTGGCTGCAGATTAGAAATGCTGTTGTCTTCTGCTGTAGAGCACGGTTACATGAAGCTTTCAGCTAAGAATGACATGTTAAGACACACATTTTGGCAAAGTTTAAGGTCAGATAAATTGAAATCTCAAACAAGACATAAGTACGACACTTTAGAACATTTTGATCAATTATTAGCTGAGATTCGTACTGTTGAAAAACAATTGGAAATTTCACCAGGTCAAGAAGAAAAAAAAGTCTCTACAGAGAAGAAACATGCGCAACATAACCCCCAGATCACCCACCAGGATCTGAAACAGTTAGAGCAAAAGCTTGACTCTAAAATAGAAAAGTATGCTAAAGATACAAATTCTAAATTGGATGATAAGTTCAACCAAATTTTGACAAAATTAGAATCACCCTCATTCCCCAATACATTTTCTCACCAAAGCGGTAGTCGTGGAAATAACAGCCGTGGACGGCGTTTTAGTAGGGGGGGGCGATACCGGGGTAACTCTAGCAATAGGGGTCAGCGCAGAGCTCAGAATTTAAACTAGAAGGGGTCTCTGCTGCTGGCCAATCAGGGATCCAGAATAGTGATGATATTAGTCACACTAATATACAAGCAAAGCTTGTTGGTAATTGTAATGAAAGTACAATACTTTTACAAGGCCAAACAGTCAAAGCACTGATTGATAGTGATTCAATGGTAACCACAATCTCTCAGTCCTGTTATAATGCTCTGGAGGATAAACCTTGTCTCAAAGGAATTGATGAGTTAGGGTTAAAGGTTTCCATAGCAGATGGCTCAGCTTTGAACTATCTGGGTTACATTGAATGTACATTAGCTTTTCCGTTTTTACCTTGTTTTAACATTTGTGTTCCAGTGTTGGTTGTACCCGACACTGGTCTGAATTTTAGTTGCCCTGTCATTGTTGGAACAAATGTAATTAGAATTATTAAAGAGTCTTGTTCTGACAGTGACAGTTGCCTACCTGAAGAGTGGAAGGCTGCCATTTTTACAATAGCATGTCAGTCTTTCCCTGTGAAGTCTGTAAATAGGAAGTCTATTGTCATTGGTCCTTATGAAACAGTCCTTGTTAAGGGTGTGTCTAGGAACATTGAAACTTCTATTTCCGAAGCAGTTACGGAAAATCTAGACCATTCTAGGAACATCTTGGTGTGTCCAAGAGTTGTTAATGTTGCAAACAGGTCAAGGTCTACAATTTCAGTTAAGGTGTGCAACATTTCTGCTAAACCCTATACTATAAAGCCAAGGTCAAACTTCTGTCAACTTCAAGAGGTCAAGGTCGTTGATAATTTGGTTCCAGGTCTCGACTCGAAGGATAACTCTGAAAAGTCAGATTTTGAGTCAATTGGTATTAAAATTGATGAGACCGAACTCACTAAAGAACAAGTCCTTAGGGTTAGGCAGGTGTTAGGTAGTTGGCATCATGTATTTTCAAAGGGGCCAAATGACATAGGCAAAACTGATCTCGTAAAGCATAGGATTGTGTTAGAAGATGAAAAACCCTTTAAACAACCATACAGGCGTATTCCCCCTGGAATGTACGAGGAGGTGAGGCAACATGTTAAGGATATGCTGGAAGCTGATGTAATCAGGGATTCAGACAGTCCTTACGCGTCAAATGTTGTGCTGGTCCGGAAGCGCGATGGATCGCTGCGTTTCTGCATTGATTATCGCGTTCTTAACAGTAAAACCAGGAAGGATGCTTATATGCTTCCTAGGTTTGATGATATCATAGATAGCATAAGTGGATCAAAATACTTCTCCAAGCTTGATTTGCGATCTGGTTACTGGCAGGTCGAAGTCGAAGAGCAGGACAAACATAAAACTGCTTTTTCAGTAGGAAAGTTAGGTTTCTTCGAGTGTAATCGAATGAGCTTTGGTCTTACAAACGCCCCTGCAACGTTCCAGCGTTTAATGGAAAAATGTATGGGAGAAATGCATCTTCGGGAGGTTCTCATTTTTCTTGATGATATTCTGATTTACTCCAAAACTTTTGAGGAACATGTAGAGAGGCTTGAAGCTGTCTTTTCTCGTCTTTCTGAGCACCATCTAAAGCTCAAACCTTCTAAATGTGAATTTTTCAAAACCTCTGTCTCTTATCTGGGCCATGTTGTTTCTGAGAAAGGAATAGAAACAGATCCTGAAAAGACATCCGCTGTTGAGTCTTGGCCTGTTCCGAAGAATGTGAAACAGCTTAGGCAGTTTCTAGGTTTTGTGGGGTATTATAGAAGATTTATTAAGGATTTCTCAAAACTTGTCCAACCCCTGAATAGACTACTCCAAGGTGAAGTCACCAAGAGCAAATCTAAGCCCAAGTCCAAGAGAAAAATCAAACATATTCCATGGTCTTGGGAAAAGCAAGAGCAGGGAGCTTTTGAAAAGGTTAAGGCCGCATTAACAAAGCCACCCATTCTGGCTTTTGCCAATTACAAAGAGCCCTTCATTCTTCACACAGATGCTAGTGGTTTTGGTCTTGGAGCTATCCTTTATCAGAAACAAGGTGGTTTGGATAGAGTTATCTCCTATGCTAGTAAAGGTTTAAAACCTAGTGAAAGGAATTATCCTGCACACAAGAGAGAATTTCTCGCTCTTAAATGGGCAATTACTGATAAGTTTGCAGATTATCTGCAAGGAACAAAATTTACAGTTGTAACCGACAACAATCCCTTGACTTATATTCTTACCAAAGCCAAGCTGGATGCCACCAGTCAAAGATGGGTTGCCGCACTTGCAAATTTTGACTTTTCCATTTCTTACAAAAAGGGTAAGCAGCATACAGATGTTGACAGTCTTTCTCGTCATCCAAATCTTCTATCTGAAGAAGTACAAGCTATCTGTAATACTCTCACTGTCCCTATACCCTTTTCTGAAACGTTGAGCATGTCTTGTCCTCATTCGGCCGGTGAGGCAATTCCTAGCGAAAAATTTCAGCATGTTGACTGGAAATTGGAGCAATCCAAAGACCCATCCCTGGGTAGAGTCATTACTTTGTTAAATGATGGTTTTCATCCCAGAGGGAATGTTCTTTCCTCTGAAACCCATGAAGTTCAGCGTTTCTTCCGACAATGGAACCGCTTGAGACTTCAGGACGGAATTCTTTTCCGCTCCACCACTATTGATGGACAGCCAGTTTCGCAGCTTGTTTTGCCTTCTTCTTTTAGGGATACTGCACTAAAAGGTCTTCATGACGACGCAGGACACCCTGGGAAGGACAAAAGTCTTTGGTTGGCCAGACAACGGTTTTATTGGCCAGGTCTGGAAAAGGATATGGTTTCAAGAGTCGAAAATTGCGGGCGTTGCATTCGACGTAAAACTCCAGTTCGTCCCGCTGCAGAACTTTTTCCAATAGAGACCACTCGGCCTCTGGAACTGGTCTGTGTTGATTTCTTGTCTCTTGAAAGATCCAAGGGTGGTTACGAAAACATTCTTGTAATCACCGATCACTTTACTCGGTACGCGCAAGCTGTTCCTTGTCGCAATCAAAAGGCAAATACTACCGCCCAAGCTCTCTACGAGGGATTCTTCCGTTTCTTTGGATTTCCTGAAAGATTGCACTCTGATCAGGGAAGAAATTTTGATGGTAAAGTCATCAAGGAATTTTGTAAGATTGCTGGTATTCAGAAATCCAGGACAACACCATACCATCCAATGGGAAATGGCTCAGCGGAACGTTTCAATCAGACTTTATTGAAAATGTTGGGTACACTACCAAATGAACAGAAGTCTGATTGGAAGTCCCACTTAGCACCTCTTGTCCAAGCTTATAATGCAACACGCAGCGATGCCACAGGTTATTCGCCACACTTTTTGATGTTTGGGTCTCATCCTAGACTTTCTGTTGACGCTTTTCTTGGAGTTCCTGAAGATCCAGATTTTACTGGATACACCGCTTACTCTAAGAAGCTTAAAGACAAACTTCAATTGGCCTATGACACTGCGGCAAAGGTAGCAACCAAGTCAGGTGAGCATAATAAAGTCCATTTCGACAAGAGAGTTCACAGCTCCAAGTTGGAGGTAGGTGATCGAGTCCTTGTTCGTAAGGTTGGTCTCAAAGGGAGAAATAAACTTGCTGACAAGTGGGAAGAGGAACCTTATCTGATTATTTCTGTATCAGATAATGATATTCCTGTTTTTCATGTAGAGCCAGAAGCTATTAAGGGTCCTACCCGTGTTCTACACAGAAACATGCTTCTGCCATTTAATGCAATATGTCCAGTGACATATCAGAAGTCAAGACCTTCTAAAAAGAGGTCTCAGACCACTCAAAGTAAGCCAGTAGATGTTGTGGATGTAGAATCCACAGATTCTTCCAATGACAGCGATTCATCTGAGGAAACTACTCCAAAGTACGTAATCCCTCCGAGAAGAGCTAGAACCAACCGAACAGGGAATGTGGTAAGCTCCGTCGATCCCATATCAATTGGGTCGGCTGATCCTTCTCAAGGTAATTTATCACTTTCTGGGTCCCGCACCGTTTCTTCAGATTCTAGTGTTCTGAGATCCATTGACCAGTCTATGGGGATTTAACGTACTCCCACGCCTGTGAGGCGGTCCTCACGTCCCAGAGTACCCCCGGAAAGATATGGTCATTGGATATATGTTCAGGCAGCTGAGCCTGAAATTTTTGTCTGATTTGTTTTTAAGTTTTATCTTTCATGTGTCTGGAATTTCTAAGTGTGCCATCTCAGACATGTGATGTGGATATTTTAAATGTTTTTAAATAGTATTCAGGTTATTGTTGTATACTGAGATATACAAAACCATCATGCAGTGATACATAACACTTATATGTGTGCATACCATTATATAGTTATATGATGATATTGATAGTATTTCACTTAATATGGTTTTTCCAGATTTCAGAATGTTTTAGTTATGTAGCCTCAAGTTCAGCGCTGGATGAGATTTAAAAATCAACAAGGAAATATCTATTTTTACTGTTGATTATAATCTAAATAATACCATTAATTTATTTCAGATGGTCATATTTGTCTTGCTTATTTCTTTTCATAGTTTAAGTTATTAAGCTAAGTTTGTTTGATAATGGAGAGTATGTTTAATGTTATGTTTTAAAGATGTCAGTGCATTCTTTAAAATGCCAGAGTCATTTTTTTAAAGGGGGGGAATGTGTAACCAGGGTAAACATTACCATAATACACAGTATGACAGGTGTACATGTTTCTCTACGCAATACACAGGTATAGCACTGCCTACCTATACGTGGCTGTTCAAGGTTGATTGATTGTGAGTGAGCGATTCACGCATGCGTAACTTCTTTGCACAGAGCTCCTCTCATCTATCCCTCTCACTTCTGGTCAGTCTATTGATGAAGCAACATCTCTAAGCTTATCGTCCATGTGTTGTAGATATAACGCATGTGAGAAGCGTATCTGCTTGGTAAGTTCCTCCCAACGCGTACCATAGGGCTTTAGGACATTTAGGACTAATAAACTATTCGCGTGGATTGAACACCTTTAATTCTATCTCATATTCATACTGCTCTTCATATCATTCCAGGCCTCTGAACCCTTAATAAAGTATAGAGAATCTACGAACAATATCCATTGTTATTACTAGACATCTGTTACAGCAGTATCTGGATTTTACCCCTCGACCCCATCCTACTGGAGGCAGAAATATTTCTCCCCTTGTATATTCATCACGGCATGAAATGCGGCTATTTTCTTCAGTGGATAAACATATTAAACACATAAATAGGCCTATATATGTGGCGTTATGGGTTACGCGGGACATTTACAATGCTTTAAAGCCAATTTAGGTGCAGATTTACTTGTGTGAAATGAACCAATTACAGGAAAAGACAAATCGATACGCGTAAATAGCTGTTTTCTACTGTGGAAGACATGACGGGTTATTTGTTCTCTAAATGACACCATATGGCAAATTAACGTTGACAAACGATGTCGTGATTAATGGCGATTTCATTTCATTTCAGTTGTTTTTGTCAAAGACATCCAGTCAGTCCGTTGTTCTGAAACAATTTATGAATACGGGTGAATATCAGGAAAGATCTTAACGATTTCTGCCATAGAAATGCATCTTCAAGTATGCTTTACATACAAATGTACTCCCCAAAGAAATGTCTGTTTATGTTTCTAGCCTGTCCAGGGTCCAAGGTTATAAAGGGTTATAGTTGAGTCTGAGTTCGTTTTCAAGCATTTGATTGGTCAGATTTGAGCCTTGGCTCAAATCTGACCAATCAAATGCTTGAGAACGACTTTAGACTCAACTCCAAGCCTTATAACTTTGGACCCTGATAACGAATAAGCCAATTTGTGTATACCTGTACATTCAGACAGTATGAAATCTAAACAGCAATGTCCTTAGGGTGTGAGGAACGGGGTTAACCCTTTACTCCATATCATGTTTCTAGTTTTGAAGACAGGTGACCACTTAAATGCAGCCTGCTCTACTTTCTGCCAGCTTTGAGCTACAACCTTTTAAAATATAGAAAATGTCTTATGGCACATATTCATGTCTGCATGAAGTGAATCTATTTTCTCCGATTGCAGAATAAATTAAAGACGCAAACAATTCTTATCTATGGAAAAAAGGATTTATCGCTGAAAAAAGTTAAGGTTAACTGCAGAATAAAACAAATGAAAAAAGACCCAAAGAGTGGACGAGACTAGTCTTTATACAGAACGGAGATAACCCGAACTCTCTTAACCTTCAATATGTGCCCAATGGATTATCCCACGCTTATATATCGGATTAGTCCATTTTTTACTTAAGGGGTGACTGGTCTAAATTTTCATTTTCGTTTTGTTTTCTACTGAAATTCCTATCAGCAAGACAGCAAAAAGTGTCAAAACTCTGTAAACTCTTGCTTATGTCCTGTATATGGGATCATGCATGGGCACAGATGGGTTTTAGCCCTTTCGCTCTCAATGTCATGTCTATTTACAAAAAGTTGATTAAAAATAATTGCTAGATCTATTATCTTAGCAAATGGTACATGTAACGTAATGATGGCTGAAAGTAGCGCTTAATGCATTTTAAGGCGCATTCTGCTTTACTTTCAGCCTGCTTTAACTGACCACCTGTCTTCAAAACTTGAACTATGCCATGTGCGTTAATGTTAATATTGCAATGGTTTCATGTTGGCTTTGTTTTGGTTATTGAGCCCCTGGCCGGCTGTTACACTAAAAACCTTTAGCCCGCTAATTATGTCGAAACATATGTAGTAGTTTTTGCTGAAAATGTAGACCCAGATGAGATACCTCCATAAGGAGCTCTCTGATCAGAGTATACATTGTTTGCTAGGAAAAGAAATGATTCTGAAATAGATAAAATTCCACGTTTTCAAATACATTGTATTCTACTTTCGAATAAATGATTTGATTAATATTCTTAAAAGGAGGGGCCTTTTTGAAAATGCGATGAGCTAGGGTTAATGGCTGACCAGGGTCTTAGGTGCTTGTTAGGGCTTCTATGTGTTATGGAAGCTACACTAGACATATAGATACTTGAGCATTACCATACCTGCATGTTGTTTTAACCCTTTACTCCATAGATATGTATCTTGAAGCGGGCTTAAAGTTAAACAGAACGCACATTTGGGCTCACTATGCTTTACTTTCAACCTGGTTTAAGTGGTCACCTCTCTTCAATACTAGAAATATACTATTGATTAAAGGGTTTAAAATATATGTGGTATCTCTTTTGATATATAATCTAACTGATCTAGATATTTCCTACTTGTTAAAACGTCGTTTTATTTGCGCTTTATATTGCCTATATATATTGAATATTCATGAGTAAATAACAAATCTTGAACAGTATGACACTAATGCAAACTATTTTCAGTTTGATCTTTAAAATTCTCTAAGTAAACAGAGTAGTCCCTGTGTAGAGCTCCTACAGTTTCTGTCTTTTCTGGATCCACTCTGTTTGCAAAGGTTTAAAAATACTGTTTTTGTTCCCGTCTCACATAATGCGTGTTGTATATATGTTAATTTTGTTTGTGGACCATATTGAAAATTTGTTGGTTTGTTTGTTACCAAATATGTAATCCACATGAAATAAAGTCGTTATTATTATATTATTATTATAATGACGCGTAACGCGGCGTCTGACCAGGATTCAAACTGTTTGACACTCGTTTTGAAATTTCTTCAGTCATAGTACGTTATTTTTTTAGCTTTGAAACGACATTGCAGACAACAAAATTGAAGCAGACGACAATGAAACGGTGACGGGGTAACAATCTGACAAAAAATATTGAGAGTGAAAGGGTTAAAAGTCGCATTTACCGTATTAAAACGGTGACTTTGGCACGTGTTAGACTTTAAATATCTTCAAATACATGTATGTTCGACTTCATCGAGGTCAATTTATCGAAATTCAAATAAAGAAATACGAATAAAATCGACTCAAGCTAGTTCATATATCGAATGAATTGTGCTTATTTGACAATTCTTTGGCATCAATTTCAGCATTGGCTCTTTTCTTGAAAGTATGTATCGCGTATGTAAATTTGAAACCCCAATTTCCGAGAAATAAACGAAAATCGCACGCATATGTTGATGTTGACTTTCCCTCGTGAAATACAGTGGAGAATCCGTTATTCTTTCCCGATTAAACGCAAACGAAACGCAAACGCAAGACACTAAAATGTAGAAAAAATAATTTTTGACAATTCTGACTTTTCATTTTTTTTTACTGAGTGGCAAACAGTTTGGAGCCTGATCAGGCCGGGTTACCCGGTGTCTGATCATGCTCCAAACTCTTTGCACTGGAAATAATGGTTTTAGCGTAAACGCGTTTATTGGGAAAGAATAACGTTTTCTCCACTGTAACCCGTTCACTGCCAAGACCGACAACACTGAGATTTACAAACAGTTTGGACCTTGATCAGACGCCGCGTGACGCGGCGTCTGATCAGGAACCAAACTGATTGGCACTCGTATCGACATTTCTTCAGTCAAACCAGCCCTAAAGCTGACTTTAAAAATACTGCAGACGACTCTACCAAAGAAGATGATGTTTTGCCGGAAAGAGAGTTAAAGCAGACGATAAAACTTGGCATTGAAAGAGTTAAGCAGGCAGTTTCAAATTTGGCAATGGAATAACTTGTTATTTTCATGAAGAGTATTCGCTTAACTGTTGCATTGTACATAATTATAGTATTTTATTCAATGAGTTGTACATTCAACAAAGACAATAGTTGGTCTTCAATCGGTGATGTCTTTGGCTAATACAATATATATTAACCGTTTCATTATCAACTTTATCGTGAGTTATTTTTACCCCTTCACTGTCAAAAAGTTGTCTGCAATATCATTTCAAAGTAAGGTTTTAGCCAGTATAACTGACGTAATTAATTTCAAAACAAGTGGCAAACAGTTTTGATCCTGATCAGACGCCACGTAACGTGGCGTCTGATCAGGATAAAAACTGTTTGCAAATGCTCTTTATGGCATCATTGAGAGTGAAAGTGTCAAATACAGAAGTATTTATTCCTTTCTTCCGATACTGTGCAGGGCCAACTAATGGACATCATTGTAGTGGCACTTATGAGGTGCACTCGAACCTGAACCCGGTCGATCATTTTATCCTGACACCGACGAACCAATCGTAATGGTAATCCGAAATCCTGAGCGCCAAGAAGGGAAACCATTACTACCAAAGGATCCAAACTGTTTGCAAACGCGCTTTTAAGCGTCATTGAGAGTGAAAGCTATAAACACACAGCACTTTCAGTGTTAGACAAAATTTAATTTGTTTATTTTGCAGAACAGACGTTTCACTGTTACAATATGTTAAAGTCTTGGTACAAACTGTTTTGACACTCATTTACATTTTATGTCTATTTCAGTGTTCAAGAGAAATAACTTGTAAAATCTATTAAACACTCAAAGACAGAGTCCTTTCCCTTATCATTGCTTTCCAGGGAAATTTGGTGTGATTGCTGTGGTATTAGATCCATTTAACAACGAGATGACGAGATTAAATCAAATAGCCCTGAAGAGTGGATGGGGGAGCAAGGTTGGAAGAAACATTTCGATACAGAAGGGAATACGCTATCCTTTCCCAACTACATGTATTTGCTGGTAGTTTAATCAATTGGAAGCTTCTCTTTCTACAAAGAGATGATACAAGACACCATTATTATACCAAATTATAAAGACACGATCTCAGAAAGGCATTATATATTCCTATTGAATTAGGGTCCCGGATATCCATATTTTTTTCGTCAAAAATGTACTAGACTGACATAATTGGAAGCTGAAATTGACCATTTCATATTTCAGGAGTCTGGTTTGGAATATTCATGGGTCAAGCCAGCAACTTCCATCTGCATGATCCAATGCTTAGCAGCTACACATTAATTTGTCTGCATGAATTTTGTAATTCACTGTCAATAAGAGATAAAGTGTCACTCTTAAAGTAAAATATTATTTACAATTTCTAGAATGCCAGAACTACAGATAAATGGGAGTAAACTGAACAAATTAATATTTTCTCACTTATTATAGCACCAAATCCTATGGTGTAACTACTCATTATAATCGCGTCAAAGAGACAATTCTAAACAGTAGTAACATCATAGGGTTTCAGGCAGAAATAAAGGTTTTAGTTTTTTAAAATACTTCACTTAATTGGAGCTTTGATTTGATTTGTTCTGATTTTACGTCGCTTTTAACAGTATTTCAGTCACGTCGCGATCACAGTGACTATACCACTAGGAGAGCCCTTGGATTTTTGATTTGATTTGTTTTGATTTTACGTCGCTTTCAACAGTATTTCAGTCATATCGCGACGTCCAGCTAATAACAGGTGGAGGAAGACACCAGAAGTCCTTTATGCACTGTTTCAAGCAGAAATTGATAACTGGGTAGAACCACCGACCTTCCGCAAGCCAGCTGGAAGGCTTCCCAACATGAGAAATCCGAATGACCCTACTGGGATTCGAAATCACAGCGGTGAGGAGCTTAGTCACAGTGACTATACCACTAGGCCACGGGGCCCTTGGAGCTTTGAATACTATTGAAATAGTGAAAAAGTTATTAAACATTCACTACTATGACAGTTACAATAACTTTTATTCAAGTATATTCAATAATGAAAATAAATAATAAATAGTGAACTCTTATAAAACTTTCAGTATGAACTTAACACAGAAATGACAAATGTGTGTAAACAATTACATTGAAACAGTAAATTCATGATAAATCAACAGTGTTCATTTTCATCTTAATATGTACATAATAATATATTTTAATCAAACAAAAGGTGTCCCTACAGAAACACTAAAATCAGATTTGTTTTAGCAACCACAGAAACAATTAGTTTACATTGTTTTTTGGACAGGTGACAATTTAGTGCAGTAGAAAATTAAAATCTGTAAGACAGAAGCGGGTTAATGTAGGTCAAATTCAATGTCTAGTAGGCAGCTAAGTGCAGGATAAAAAGGAATGCAGAAAGCCATTGGAGCTTTCTACATTCCTTTTGTCCTGCACTGAGCTGCCATCATAAACATCATCATGCTTATTCATTCAAGTGTCACTCAGCACCAGTTTGATTGTAAGATATACATACTACCTATTAGCCAAACAAAATCATTCAAAAGAGACAAGAAGCCTTAAAACAGTAAATTTAGTGTTCAGTGGTCATTTACAGGAGAAAAATTAGATCACTTAACAGGGCCCTAGATAAAAGGGTATTTAAAAAAAAAACTTAAATCTTTATCTCTGCATTAAACCATATGGTGTCACTACTCAGTGGAATGGTTTCTCCGAGACAATTCTAATGAGTAGTAACACCATAGGAGTTTGGTGCTGAAATGTGTGAGAAAATGTTGGATTAGTTCAGTTTACTTCATTTTATCTGAAGCTCTGACTAAAGACATATTTCTCCAGCCCTTCCTGCCTGCAGGAAATAAGTATTTCAACAAGGGCCACTATGGCCCTAAATCGCTCACCTGGTAACCATGTAACCATGTACACCGTGTGACCTAGTTTTTGACCGGGCATGACCCTCATTCTACCTTGACCTCGATTTCAATGAGACAAACATTTTGTTCAAGTTTCATGAAGATTCAATGAATTTTGTAGTCTCTATAGAGTGTTAACGAGGTTTTTCGATGATTTGACCTTGTGACCTAGTTTTTGACCGGACATCACCCACATTCGATCTTGGCCTAGATTTCATTGAGGCAATCATATTGATGAAGTTTCATGAAGATCAAATGAAATTTGTAGCATCTAGAGTGTTAACAAGGTTTTTCGATAATTTGACCTAGTGACCTAGTTTTTGACCAGACATGACCCACATTCGAACTTGACCTAGATTTCATAAAGCCAAACATTTTGATGAAGTGTCATGAAGATCCAATGAAATTTGTAGTCTCTAGAGTGTTAACAAGGTTTTCGAAGATTTGACCTAGTGACCTAGTTTTTGACCGGACATGACCCACATTCGAACTTGGCCTAGATTTCATTGAGGCAATCATATTGATGAAGTTTCATGAAGATCAAATGAAATTTGTAGCCTCTAGAGTGTTAACAAGGTTTTTCGATAATTTGACCTAGTGACCTAGTTTTTGACCGGACATGACCCACATTCGAACTTGACCTAGATTTCATTGAGGCAAACATTTTGATGAAGTTTCATGAAGATCCAATGAAATTTGTAGTCTCTAGAGTGTTAACAAGGTTTTTCGAAGATTTGACCTAGTGACCTAGTTTTTGACCGGACATGACCCACATTCAAACTTGGCCTAGATTTCATTGAGGCAATCATATTGATGAAGTTTCATGAAGATCCAATGAAATTTGTAGCCTCTAGAGTGTTAACAAGGTTTTTAGATAATTTGACCTAGTGACCTAGTTTTTGACCGGACATGACCCACATTCGAACTTGGCCTAGATTTCATTGAGGCAAACATTGTGACCTAAAATGGACTACTATTATTCGGAAACTTGAATTTTCCTTTTCAACTTTCACGGAAGAATGAGGCACAGGAGCTTTCTGTATTACATCTGTCCTGTATTAAGCAGCTTACTTTCTTTGTTACAGCCATTTCGTCTTTTGTTAAGCGGCCACTAAAGTAACCGGCTTTACAAAAAAAGCATTTAACATCATGTTATAAATAAAACACCATACAAAATAAAAGAAACTAAAATAAATGATTTGATAACATTGCATCCATTTAATCAGATCTAGCAAAATTGATTTCATTCTTTATTTCAATTTTTTTTTTAAAAATTGCAATATGAGCCCCATCAACAGAAAAATGATTCTTCTATGCTGCAAGCAGTGAAAACACAGACCTGCAGTTGCCTTACAATTGGCAACAGCTGATCAAAGATCAATGGTTTGCAAAATCCAAGAATCTTTCTTCTTATGAAGAATATGATTATGTTTGTAAAACACCATACATGCATTCTTTATGTGACAATAACAATAATTTTGCTTAACCCATTACCCCATAGCCTGATTCTAGTATTGAAGATAGGTGACCACTTAGAGCAGGTTGAAAGTCAAGCAGAATGCGCCTTAAGGCGCATTCTGCTTGACTTTCAACCTTTTTTAAGCTTCCATCTGCTAGGCTAAAGAAAATTTATCTGATGATACATATTCACAACTGTATAAATTGGAACTATATTCTTTAGTTGAGGGATAAATTAGAGGGGTAAAAAGGCATATTTATGGGGAAATAGGTTAAACTGCTCTGTGTTGGTCATAATGAATATCAGGTGAAATTATGCTGCATAAACTGGGCATTAAGCCCTAAAAGCTTCCCAAAAATTTTAATAGGGAAATCTATTTTTGATTCAGATTATTCCCTATAACAACTGGTGAGTGTAAAACAGAAAGCCCCTAAAGAAGCTTTTATAAGGAGCTTTCTGTTATACATTAACCTTATTTTAAGCAGCCACCTGCCTTAAACACAAACATAATTAATTGCACTTTGTATTAAAGTTATTTTATTTGAGACAACCTATATATATATAATTGTACTATTGCAACTGTATATTAGTTTCCCCATCTGTACAACAAGCAAGACCTCTTAGCAACCATCATATTGTCAACCCTGTGTCAAATGACCTTTCAAAATATGTATTGGATATAGTCAAGACTGACTGAAACTTATACTGCAAAATGAAAATAATGCAGAAATATACAAAGGAGCTTACTGAATTGTTTTTGTTGTGCAATTAGCAGATGTCTTCAGATATCAAAATTGTCCTTTCCTGACTTGATGCTTAGCAGCGGTTTGACAGTGATACCACCTTTCACAAACAGACAAGTAGTGACATCACTCATGTACAGTGCTGCCTCCCTATACAATGGCCCTCCAAACACCGATGACTCCTTACAACAATGCTCTTCACTGTGTCCCAAACAAGACAATTATGTCTAAGCCTTTCTCTGCTGCAATGTAGTCTGTATTTTTCCCTCCAAAGTTACGTATTGGGCATTTTGACAGAAACAAACATAATGACAAGTGGAAAACAGTTTAAATCCAGATCAGACGCTGCGTTATAAGGTTCAAACTGTTTGCACGTGTAAGCAAAGTCATGGTCAGCACTCTTCCCTCCCTCCTTATAACAACTGCCTTCAAACAACACACACAATCTCTGTATCCCATTAGGTGTTGTTATAGAGAAGGAGCACATCCACCCTGCATTCATAGAATGCATGATAAAAAATCCCATCAGATTTAAGTTTAACATTGTACAAATTACATTACACAGAGTATGTTTTTCTTACTTGTTAAACAACTCTAAATGTATTACATAAAATGAAAAATATGTCATAATCATGCCTTTGTTTTTATACAGTTTGCAGCCAGATCAGATGCTGAGCTATCCCAGCATCCGATCAGGCTTCAACCTGTATGCAGTAGACATTATTGCTATAACAGAGACATATAGGATCTTACATGAGTGCTCATTAATTATCATTTTTAATAAAACAGTTAACTAAAATAATATGATGCGAGCCTTGGCGAGCGTTATATTTATTTTAGTCAAGAAGTTATTAAAAATGATAACTAATTAGCATGAATGTGAGATCCTATTTATCACATAAACATTTTAAATCCCTTTTAAGTCAACTGAATCCATAGTTTGTAGTCTCACCGCCGTATGTATTTTCCGCCAAAACTTGATGTTGTTTATGGTAACGTCATGGCAAATGGCATCATTTCGGGTCCCCCGTCATGCAGCGCTTGTGGACGAGCAGGTTGGGGTGGAGCCCAAATATTGATATTTCACTATCATTTATTGAATTGCTTTAGTACACTGACAGTGGCGGTGTTATGTGATAAATATGTTTTGGCAACAAATATCATTCACCTGTGTATAACCTTCAGTCTATCTTATGACTATAATAACTACTGTTTCAATGAGCCTGAGTATTGAGTAAGCTGTAGTAAGGCAAGTTCCGCTGTTCAGTATTTTTCAACTGGTTTGTTCCCTGATTCTTCATAGCCAGGTTTATCATTAATAATCTTAACATCTGAGATTGACAGTCCTTCTAACTTCTCCTTAACCCTGGCTTCTCTTTCCGCATCTTCTTCTTCCTGAAAAATGTAATCATTAAACATACAGTTAACCCTTTATTTCATAGCCCGTTTTTTGTTTTGAAGACAGGTGACTACTTAACCCATTACCACATAAATATACCTTTTTATGCCTTTTATTTATTCCTCAACTTAAAAAAATATTTCCAATGTATACAGACATGAATATGTATAATAGTAAATATTTTCTATATTCTAGCAGATGGTAGCTTAAAGAAGGATGAAAGTGAAGCAGAATGCGCCTTAAGGCACATTCTGCTTCACTTTCAACCTGCTTTAAGTGGAAACCTGTCTTCGAAATGAGAAATAGGCTATGGGGTAATGGATTAATGTGGGAATGCACCTGAAGGCACATACTACCATCTGTTTGGTTATAAAAAAAAAAAATTCTTATGATGCAAGTTCATGACTGTATAAAGTGGAACTATTTTCTTCATTGGAGGAATAAATGAAATGCACACATTTGAGTACTTTTGGAGTAATGGGTTATATTCTATTTTACTAGTTGTGATGAGTATAGAAACAGTTGTGTGCAGTCGACTTATGGTATGTATCATATTTTTTTCTCCGATACAATTTTGAGTGAAACCCCTCTACACCGGACATGTGAGGTGACCTCAGTGGGGACAACATAAAATTCTGGTTAAAAGAGGATTTGGGTTTGGAGGAGTTTTAAACAATTATCCCATAGCTTGTTTCTAGTATGGAAGATAGCTGATCACTTAAAGCAGGTTAAAAGTAAAGCAGAATGTGCCTTAAGGCACATTCTGCTTTACTTTTAACCTGCTTTAAGTTATCATCTTCAAGAAAGTATAAAGTGGAACTATTTTCTTCAGTGTACATGTAGGAATAAACCAAAGACCTAAAATATCTATGGTGTAATGGTTTAAAACAAAGGTGGATTGGAAAGGGCCCAAAGATTGTGTCCGGTTTAGAGAGAATTCCAGTATTTAGAGGTTCTGGGTTGGCGGGGTTCCACTGTAATTACTATCAATAATCAAACACCTTGATTGTTTTACCTTTCTCTCCCTAAATATTTTGATTTCATTTATGAACTCTGCTAAAAACTAAGGCTGCCATGGTACTCCGTGGGACGGTATATCACGGTTCATTGGCCACGGTTCAGTTCACGGTACAGACTTTCAAAACTCACGGTACGTACCGTGGTCACGGAATGAAAGCATCAAATCTATTGCCTCAGATAAGCTCTGTATCAGCGTAGATATCTATGTTATACATTTAAAAAGGCCAGATACGCTTTAAATATCAATTCAGTGCATATAAATTATGACAAGCTATTTATAAAATACCCTCACCTATAACGTACATTCGTACAAAAGCCGATTCCGCTAATGACTTATCTTCGACAATCACTTCTCGGCTGATTACAATGTCTTAATTTGTGTGAGGTGAAATGCCGTAATAGGTGAGGTATTCCGATTGCTTGTTTCGATAAAGTGGGAACCAGTCCATTGCTAGACGTTTGACGCTATTTATTTCCTAAAGTGTCTCGATAACTTGGTAAACGTAGCTAATTGACACTAGTTTTCGCGGTTTCTGTTAAATGTCGTACGGTGAACAAAAGGTAAAGTAAATGGTTCATTCCGATTTAAATATGTCACTTTTTGTGTTACTTTCAATGATGAATCGAAATCGAAGATTTCCCAACCCATTGTAGTAAATATACTAATTAATAATTACAATTAATTGATGTGGTTGATAACTCTTCAAACAAGTCATTAAACTTTGATTCAAAGTGAAAAGAATGGCGATCGTATGCAAGATCAGATATTTCAGCAGTGAAACACACCCATTCTACTACATGTACATGTATTTTCATAATACACAATAAAACAACGGAACTGTGTATACTGCACTAAAGTTAAGCCTTTATAATGTATGGGCAAGAGAAGGTAGTAACAAGGACTGGTGAACACTGACAGTTGCACAGTCAATTGTTGTTGAAAAATAGACTAGTTACAGACATATTTTACAATTAAAAGTCAGTTGTAAATAACAGTGTATTTATATCTACAATTGGACATTATAAGACCAATTATACCAGTTCTTTGAAAGTGCCATTTACAACTTTCTAGGCAGGTATGTCTTTTCTCTAGGAATGACATCTATAGATCTCCTCTGTAGATGTTTATAAGTTTTATTATACTTTTAAATACAACAAACTTCACTGTGTTATAGTTTATTTCAGTGACCAAAGTGTCAAAACTGATCTGACAGGAAACCATTGTTTTTCATTTCATTCTATTATTTCATTTGAAAGATCTACAGAAATGAAATACCCTAAAAGTATTTACCTATTGGCAGTGTATCGGGATACGTATCGTATCGTGACAGCCGTAACGCGATATGTATCGTATCGTGAGGTTAGCCTATCGTGGCAGCCTTACTAAAAACATTTTGTCCTTATTATGAGCTTTATCTAACTAAAACTTAGATTCTGGGCCATGTTTCATAAAACATCTTACGACAAATGTTGTCGTACGTCAAAACTTTAAAATACATTGAATCTCTGATTTCTCTATCTAATCCTGTCTTGTGACATCTTTTTGGAATTGTCTATTCAAGACGATTCCAAAACGATGTCACGAGAGTGGATTAGATGGAGAAATAAATAAAAAGTTGTCTAACGAAGTTTTATGAAACGGGCCCCAGGAGTATGACTGACAATCTTGGTTTGTGGACTACTACAGTGCTTTGTTTTGTGTCAGAAGACATGACTGATACTTCTCGGTACTGTGGGAAAATACCAGTCCAACTGTACCAAGATATGAAACTCTTTTAACACTATGTAACTATGTGGGTTATAAGGCTCCCTTTTGGATCTTTAAAATACCAAAATATGAACCAGTCTACTTGGAAAATTGATAGTTTAACAAATACATGTGCCGGTATAAATAAGAAAAGTGTGGACCCTCTGATCTGGGTCTACAATGCTTTCAAATGTACTAATTATATTTAAAACAGTGCAATGGTGTTGAAAGAGTAAAAAAATAACATTTTAATGTTCAGAATACTTCTGTCATATTTTTGAATATTCAAAGGGAAATCATCATTTCATAACTATGTATCCCTTAACCTCTTACTATGCTGACAGTCCAAAAATACTGTTTGATTATCTAAATAATTACCTGTTTACACTGACTCTTAACCCTTAGCCCGCCAAATAAATTGTCGTCTGCTATATTTCTCGTCTGCTTCAAGTTTCAAAGTGCTTCAAAGTTGCTCAAAATTGCTGAAAATGTTGTCCGAGTGTCAAACAGCTTTGATCCGGATGAGACGCCGAGTTACTCGGCGTCTCATCCGGATCCAAGCTGTTTGCATATGGAGCTATAGTCGTGAGTGGCAGGCTAAGGGTTAAAGTGTTTGTCCATAGCAAATAGTGAATCATGGCAAAAAAGTGATCAGAGGGCTCCTTCAGGAGCACTCATATTTGAGTCTGCACTGTTTGCAAATGATGTATTATTATACTTGTGTGCTGCAGAGTTATAGGGCCTGTTTTTTCGAAACGTCGTACAACAAAAAACAATGTGAGTCAAAACTTTAAAATATATGTCTAATGTCTGATTTCTCCATCTAATCCTGTCTTGTGACATCTCTTTGGAATCGTCTTGAAAAGACAGGATTAGATGGAGAAATAAATAATAATTAATAATTTTAGAATCTGACTTACAACGTTTCATAAAACAGGCCCATGGTATGAATCATACATGTACTGTTTTCTCAGTTTCAATTTTACACAAACTTACCTCTCTCTTCAATCTGTAGAACTCGTCAATGGCTGACTGGTATTTTGGAGTTGTTATTCCGAAGAACCAAGCTAATTTTTCTCCACAGAAATCAGCAGCTATGTGAATAATAGAATGAGTTTAGAAATGCAATAGTACTAGCCAGATTATAAAAAAGATTGTTTTATTCAAAATTAAATATCAACTTAAATTTTTCAAACATCAAATATTTTGCAACTTGCATAAGTAGGTACTGTACCTAAAATTGGTGATTTTGCCTTACAAATGGATAAAACAATTTGTTCATATTATGTGAGGGATCAACTCATGATAGTCCACATGATAAAAAAAATCTCTCTTTTAACCCTTTCCCCCATAGAAGCGACTTTTAGCGTATTTAATTTATTCCTCCACTGAAGAAAATAGTTCCAATTTAATCTGCCATGAATATATATTATGGGGAATATTTTCTATATTCTAGTACATGGAAGCTTAAAGCAGGCTGAAAGTAAAGCAGAATGCGCCTTAAGGCGCATTCTGCTGTACTTTCAACCTGCTTTAATTAGCCACCTATCTTTAATACTATAAATAGGCTATCAGGTAAAGGGTTAAAAGTCCACATATCAGATTACATAAAAGCTTCTCTTAATAAGGCGCATTCTGCTTTACTTTCAGCCTGCTTTAATTAGCCACCTATCTTTAATACTATAAATAGGATATCAGGTAAAGGGTTAAAAGTCCACATATCAGATTACATAAAAGCTTCTCTTAATAAGAACAATGTATACTAGCATACAACAAGCAAGAGCACTGCAAACGGTACATATACGCCCACTCACAGACTTTTATAGCATATCTGAGTACATCAAGGGCAGATTACTCTGTAACAACAAATCAAATGAACCTAAAGATTGACTCAGCTTCAGATCTCTATGTACATGTATAAACATTTATGTGAAGTTTCATTAATATCCTTCAAACACTGTTTGACAAACAGTTTTCCCGAAAAACTCCGGACAAGCCAAATGTTGACGTACTAATGAACGAACGGATGGGCAGGGCCATGCCAATATACGACCACCTTTAGAGGTGGGCGTATAAAAAATAACCTTATAAATGATGTCATAATTAGGATAAATATCGATTTATTCCACTAGCCAACATGTAAATATGGCGGCCTACTTTCTAATTAGCGAAGACTCACCTGGATAGTGTATAATCTATTTTTTTTTACACAAATATGCACCCAAATGACAGAGGGATATGCACATTTGTTTTTAAGACAAAATCTACAAAATATAAGACCCAACTTTTCCCAAGAAGTCAATTTTCCTTTAAACATTGTCATTTCCTAAGCTTCAGTAAGACAAGACTATACTATGTTTTGCAATCATTTACCTGACAGGGTGTTAAAACCAGCCTGTGTTATATAGTACCATGCCCAAGGACCCCAGTCAAGTGTTTTCTGTAAAAAAAATAAAATAAAATTAATTTACAAATGAAAAAGGTTTTTTCATCATCTGTAGTTTGGTACATTTGTACATTATAAATGTAATTACAAGAGAAAAGATAAGTGACTGAATGTGGATAATAACTCTCTCAACACTAAGTCACTCATGTTGGCTATTAGGTTCCCTTGTGGATCTTTTTAGTTACCAACATATGAATAAGTCTACTTGGAACTGTGGGGAGCTTAGCAAACATCGCTCTAAATTAGCAAACAGTGAAGACCCTGATCAGAGGGCTCCTATAGGAGCCCTCTGATCTGGGTCTACACTGTTTGCAAATGTAATGATAATATTTTAAACAGGTCCATGGTGTTGAAAGAGTTAAAATGTTAGTACATTCCACATTTAGTTCCAAACCTTTAAAAATACAAAAGGATAGATATACAATGCTTTACAGAGTTAAGCTTTAGGACTAGAAATGTTTAACAACCTTTAACCCATTACGCCATAATCTGGTTCTAGTTTTGAAGATAGGTGATCACTTAAAGCAGGCGTATTACCTTCCGTGGAGAATAAATTAAGGCATAAAAAGATGTATTTATGGGGTAATGAGTTAAACATGTTAATCCTTTCTCTTGCCAAGCAAGACTTGAAAAGTTCAGCAAACTGTTTTTATCTCCAGAGCTCCAGATAAAACTGATAAGGTTTTTTTTTCAAAATCTAAAATCTTTGTTTCTGCATTAAACCCTATGGTATCACTACTCATTAGAATCGTCACTTTGAGACAATTCTAATGAGTAGTAACACCATAGGAATTGGTACTGAAATAAGTGCTAATATGTTGGTTTCGTTCACTTTACTCCCTCTTATCTGACGCCCTGTGATCAGCAGCTAAATTATAAATAACTCAATGTCTGATCAGGTTACACTTTTAAACACTAATATTGATGGTACTTCACTTAAAGAGGCTCGCAACCGGATTTAGCATTAAAAATAGTAATTTGTAAATATATGTCAAATGCTTATATAAATGGGTAAGATTTAGTTTAGGATAATAAATTCTGTTAAAAATCCATTTCAAAAAAAAAAAAGAAGAAGCCCTGGTGGGATTCGAACCCGTGACCCTCCATGCGGAGAGAAACGTGAAAAAATGAGGAAGCTCCTATACTACCTGGGCTACCAGCGCTCTCTATATCTATAGTAGCGAATTAACGTAGTTCACTAGTAGCGATCGATAGTACTTTTACTACTTTATTCGTCTCGGGTTTATGTCTGAGCCCGTGTAAAGAAGCAACAACAACAACTATACCGTTAGCTAACGCTATAGAAAAACGATGGAAAATATCTTAAAAAACTAAGTATCGGTGCCGATTCTTGAGACTTTTTTTGGACTGATCATATTTTTTTAATGTCAGAAGCCAAATAATGCCACAAATTTGCTTTTATTTGAGTATTTTATTTTATTTTGACAAGTACACCATCCGGTTGCGAGTCCCTTTAAAAGAGATAAACATTACTTTTATTCGACAAGACTGCAGAAAAATAGCATGAAAACTTAGCCAAATACTGGCAAGATGAATTATTATCAAAGATTTGGAAAAATGGTCAGTTTTGGCAATAGGGAATGACTCTGTTTATAGGCACCAGTTATATAACGAGGAAAAACACTGAAAAAACAATCATGGAATTAGAGGACATTCATCATGGCACTTGTATCCAGAAGAATGAGTACAGTAAATAAGTCCTACATATGCTGTATGAATGCCAAGAAAGGATTTAAAAGTAGTTTAACTCATTACCCCATAAATACGCCTTTTTACGCCTTTTAATTTTTCATCCACTGAAAATAATAGATCCTTTTTATACAGTTATGAATATATACTCTAAGAAAAAATTTCTATATCCTATCAGATAAAAGCTTAAAGCAGGCTGAAAGTAAAGCAGAATGTGCCGTAAGGCACATTCTGCTTTACTTTCAACCTGCTTTAAGTGGTCATCTATCTCAATACTAGAAACAGGCTATGGGGTAATGGGTTAAAACATTCATACTGGATCAACTACAGGTCCAGCTGGTGGAGATTCTTCTTCTTCATCAGTTGAATACTCCTCCAGGACACCATCACTGAAATGTATCAAACGCCTTGGCTGCTTCTTTTTCTTTTCTCCATCAAGCGGTACATTTGTAAAGTCTGTGGCATCGGGATTCTAGTGAACAAAAGGTAAAATAATTTTATTATCAAACGATTATCAAAGAATTCACTGGGTTTGTCAAAAAAAGATTTCATATAAACAATGTGACACTCATATATGTAATAGATTTTTTAAACTTATAATCTAGTTTGATTTTATTTATAAAGAAACTGCAGGGCTCCAGATAAGAGGTAGTTTTTCCAACAAATCCCACATTTTCTCACTATTTTTAGCACCAAATCCTATGGTGTTATAGTAGTGACACCATAGGGTTTAATTCAGAAATAAAGATTTTAGTTTTTGAAAAACTACCCTTATCTGGTGCTCTGAACTGTTGAAATCAGGTCGAAATGTATGCTTCTCATTAAAAAACTCAATTTTTCGATACAAGATTTCAGTCCCAAAACATATAAATATTGTAAATATATGTCAAAAGCTTATATAGACAGATTTATAAGAATTAGTTTAAAATAAGACATTCTGTTTAAAAAAAACACATTTTGAACAATAAAAAAAGATATTCAGCTCTGGTGGGATTCGATCCCGCCACCTAGCATGCGGGGTCAGAAATGAAAATAAGACTATGACTTAGCTGCCTGAGCAAACTGGACTATTCATATATCGGAGATCAATTTTTTAAAACAAATTAACTTAACATATTTCAGTGTGTATTGATAAAGAATATACACAACTCGTTCCGGTTTAAGTCTGAGCACATGATCAATTTTTGTTGAGTGGAAAGACGCAATGGATAAAGCGATTGAAAATATCTAAAACTAAGATTTAAAAACTTTTCTTGAGGGTGTTTTAGGCTTATCATCTATGCACGATAATGCTACACATAAAGAGACATTTGCTTTTATTTTTAAGTGTTTTCTTTTATTTGCAAATGTATACATTATTTGGTTGCGAGTGGCTTTAATTTAAGTCAGTGTGTAGCAGTTTGGCATCCTTTAGTATGGCGAATTGGCCATTTAAGATCAGCAAACTAAAGGTTAGAGTGTATTGAAACATCTCAGTGATTGCATGCTTTTCAGTTGCATTTTATGACAATGTAAGTTAGACTAAATCTATGTTTTTTACTTGTTGGAAAGTGAGATTTAGTGATAGAAATCGGCGAATCAGCCCAGTTAGTAGATAGTCACATGGTTCTATCTGCCTATATAATAAGACCCTGACTACTGTCCAGTCTCTTATTTGCCATTGGTCTCTGACAGATAACTATCTAAGAGCGCTACAGTTGTTAACTGTACTCTGAAACTTAGTTTCAGCTTTTAGGGCATTTCCACATCAGGATAAACCTGTAACTTTCCGGACGTTAGTCTGGGCAACACTACGGGTGAAATCCTGCTGTGCGGAAATAACTAACATGTAACTCGGGATTCTAATGTTGTAAATAGTGGATGATATGTTGCAATAAATTGGCATCTGAGTTTAAGTTGTATTCCCCGTCCCACCAGGCTATACCCAGAGTATGAACTAGAGGAGTGTAGCACTCCTGGGTGGGATCTAGACTGCTGGGTACCCATCGTCCTGCTACAAGTAAAATTAACAAATCATTGTTGATCACCCCATAGATCTATAAATAAGTTCATAGGTGGCACGATTAGTCTAGAAAAGGAACACTTGGGCAGTCACCAGCGGGACACTTGTTTTCTTGAACGAAAAATGTATTCAAATCTATATATCGACGGATGGATTCGTCTTTAAGATCACAGATCACGGGTCAAAATCCGACTATAGTAGAAGTGGTAGGACTATTTACTTTTGTTTATTTATACATCATTACATGCACGTCATTTGTTTTGATGAGACGTTTATGATCTCTGAAGATAATCTGCCATAGGGTAAGTGTGCATGAAAGGGAACATATTTTTTAAAAAAAATCTTTCTGTAACGATTCTACAGTAAAAACGGTTATCAAATTCGAGAGAATATAGTATATACCTGAGGCGTAATTAATGATTCACTTTTTGTTTCCATGTCAAAGTTTTTCTTCAAACCGGAAGTAAAAATTAGGTGTGCTTGATTTGTAATAATAATGGAATATTCGTATGAGCATGTTCAGTTCCGACGATTTAAGCGAGTACAAATAGGGCATGGTACACAAAATTTTATATTTTCTGCCAATTTTAAGACGTATGTCTGTTTCGAAAGCAAACTTTTTTTTCATTCTTTCGTTCTTTCCTTCCGGTTACAACGTCTTACTATTTATCCCCCTCTCTCTTTTCGTCCGTCTATCTGTCGTTTCATGCTCTAAATGTCCCTCGCTGTATGTCTGTCTGTCTCTTTCTCTGCCTGTCTCTGTATGTCTCTAACACTTATGTAGTGTATATATATATGTGTAGGCCTATTTCACTCAGTTGTTCCAACATTATCACCAAAAATGCTTTTGATCCCAATTGATATGTGATGTAGGGGATACTGGACGTTTCGCTACCCAGTTGCGTTAGCGCCTGTCAGTTCGCTACCCAGGATGTTTTTACCCTGGACGTTTCGCTACCCGTACATTTTCGCTACCCCCTTTTTTTTATTTCCAAACTTACCGTAGTTTATCTACCCTAAGTATAAAATATACCTTAAAGTAAGCGTAATATACATCTAGGCATATTTAAAATGATTGAATTGTAGAAGTTTAATGATCTGAATTTTTCAGTTAAAAATGAAATCTAGCAGTTGTCAATTTTTGAAAGGCGCTTCTTCGAGCACACTTGTTTACAAACGTGTGAAAACAAATAAAAATCTCTGGACACTTGACGTCAGTTTAAGCATTTCGTAAAAATGTAATTATTTATGTCCGTAGGTTGGATCCAGATTGTTAAATCAACGTTTTATATGGAGTTTGCATTGGTTTGGATCCAGGTGTGTATTTAAAAATCTCTTCTATCTATGTCCGTTAGTTGGGATCCAGATTTATAAATAAACCTCCTTATCTTCCGTTAGTTTGGATCCAGATTATTAAATAAAAATCTCTTTTATGGAGCTTGCATTGGTTGGAATCTAGATTAATAAATAAAAAATCTCTGGTGTGGTTTATGGCGTCTGTGCAAATATTTCGTTAAAATATCATTATGTCTGTCCCTATGTTGGATCCAGATTACATGCATTAACAATGAGCCTTCATATATGGAGCTTACATTGGCTTGAATCCAGGTTAATAAATAAAATTATCACATAAACGTGCAAAATATAGAGGGCCGTAAAAATCGTATGGCCCACTGGGCATATATTTTATACTTATTTTCGAATCACCAAAATACTGTATTACTACGCCGACTTTAAATCAGTTAAGAAAATCTAGACAAAATAAGATCACCACTAGGGTTTTAAAACATTTCCAAGTATCCTAAAAACATTATCCCGAGCAGTCTCGCAAACTCAGGCTGCAAAAAGAGCTCTGTTATAACAGTGACTCGGACAGTTTTTCAAATTTAGACGTTACAATGATGATGACGTCGTGTTGCTATAACGACGTTATTTGAAAACAAAACTTGACTCTAACTGTCAAATGATCAATTTTAGTCAGTTAGAACAGTTTTAAATTAAATATTAATTTAAAATTTGAATATGGTATCGGAGAAGTCTTTTCTCAACACGTTGATGTTGATTTTTTTTATTTTAGCTTGGTGGGTGTTTTTACCTTCGGATGAATATAACCGAATAACACCTATGGCGAATCGTTTTCCATAGAGCCGAGGGCAAAAGTGAAAGTAAGACCTTTTAGGGTTTCAACCATAGCACATGCTACGAACATTCATGGTTGAAACCCTAAAAGGGCACCATGCATATAAGCTATAATTGTATGTATGCTAATATACTGTACCGGTTCGGAGTGTTGTGATGAATGGTGTACTTTATAAGATGAACTTGAAGCATCTTTTTTTGGGGATGTGGATGGTTCATTCTTGTTGGTACATTTCATTGTTACAGCTAGGCGCGCTGCCGTATCTGACCGAGTATGTGTATGTCTGACTGTGTAGTCTGTTCACTTTATCTGTCTCTCTCTATATAATTTGTACAGTGAACTTGTATCTGCAAAGATCCTACAGAATGGAAAGCATGCTGTTTGAGTTAGTTAATTATCTCCCTTTATCACATACTATATCGTCTAACTCTGTATCCTATGGATCCAGCGGCTTTCATCCAAATGAATGTTCGTAGCATGTGCTATGGTTGAAACCCTAAAAGGGCACCATGCATATAAGCTATAATTGTATGTATGCTAATATACTGTACCGGTTCGGAGTGTTGTGATGAATGGTGTACTTTATAAGATGAACTTGAAGCATCCTTTTTTGGGGATGTGGATGGTTCATTCTTGTTGGTACATTTCATTGTTACAGCTAGGCGCGCTGCCGTATCTGACCGAGTATGTGTATGTCTGACTGTGTAGTCTGTTCACTTTATCTGTCTCTCTCTATATAATTTGTACAGTGAACTTGTATCTGCAAAGATCCTACAGAATGGAAAGCATGCTGTTTGAGTTAGTTAATTATATATATATATATATATATATATATATATATATATATATGTGTGTGTCTACTGTCATATAGATCTCACAGTAGACCCTAAATCTGACACAGTAGAAATATTTTTTTCTTAATACCGGTAATTCGAATGTAGATCTATATCTAAGCCTAGAGGCTACTATCATATAGACTTTTCAAATAGTTATATATACATCAAGTGCCACTGAAAATGTGATATATAGGTCTACTGTCATATAGATATAACATTAGATCCTCAATCTGACTAACTAGAAATAATAAAAAAAAAACCTTTTTTTTTGCCTTCTATCGATAGTAGGCTATCGCTACTTAGATAAACATGGTGCTGCAGTCCCAGACCCATCGAATCCACCCCTCTTAGAATAGCGTAATTTTCCGATATAAAACGCAGATCTACGTGACAGTTATAAACATACTATCATAATCTGTGATTTTTCTCTCAAATATCGACTAATATTTAGAACAGAGGGTTGTTACAGGGCTAGAACTTACCGTTTCTATACAGTTAAATATGTTTTCTT
This sequence comes from Gari tellinella, assembly GCA_922989275.2. Taxonomy (NCBI): domain Eukaryota; kingdom Metazoa; phylum Mollusca; class Bivalvia; order Cardiida; family Psammobiidae; genus Gari; species Gari tellinella. Next base: position 63,730,285 of record OV277857.1, on the reverse strand, counting down.
CCAAACAGCGGAGTAACTTTCGCATTGATAAACGTTTTATATCGAAAAATTACGTTGATGCGTAACGGGGGTCGAATAGGCTTGAGTACCATGTTTACTAACTATACGATAGTAGGCTTATGTATATATACAACATACAACATTTTTACGTTTATGACCTTTAAATACAATAACTATTATGATAGTATGTTTATATATATTTATTTTATTTCCATTGTCACATTAGACTTTTATGCAGTATTTTTATATTTCTAGTGTGATTTAGGACAGTAGGCTTATAGACCTATATAGAGACTACTACTCTAGTACAGATCTATCTTTTTTTTCCTTCCCAATTCCTTGTGTGTCATATTGAGGAGCTGTGAGATCTAAATGTCACTAGACCTTTATATAACTTTTTATATCTATATGAAAGTCAATATGATAGTAGCCACTAGGCTTAGATACAGGTGCTAAATTAAAAAAAAAGAAGGTTTTGTTGTTCTAGTGCCAGTGCAGTGGACGTCTGTGCAAGAACATCGTCAAAATTGAAATTATTACATCCCATTAGTCTGGATTCAGATTATCTAAAAAAAATCACTTATAAATAAGGTGAGTGACCCATTGGTCCTGATCAGATTAATAAATAAACTTTGATTAAAATATCTTATGTAGACGCATAGTTGCAAAAATTGTTTTTTATTTCTGTCCGTTAGTGTGGATGATCCATACTGACAACCAAACCTCTTCTATTTATGCATTCTTTTGGACCCAGATCAGTAAATAAAAGCCCATGATGTGCGCACACGATGCATGCACACGATGCATTTTTCCTAAATTTTCGGATATTTTCGCTTGTACATCGTAGCTTAAAGCAGGCTGAAAGTAAAGCAGAATGCGCCTTAGGGCGCATTCTGCTTTACTTACAGCATGCTTTAAGTAGTCGCATGTCAACAAAACTAGAAAAAGGCTATGGGGGTAAAGGTACGATTTGTAAAATCGCACTTGAAAAATGCAAATTTTGAAATATTAGGATTTTTCATGTCAACTTATGGCAGCCCTGAGGAAATATCCGAATTACAGGTTATTTATTGAAAATCTTTGTTTATATTACACTTGTTATATATTAGATTCACGTAACATATGTTACACCAGACTTAGTAATTTAACTCAGTTACACCCAATGGCCATATTAGATCATCTAGCTCGCATTGACTCTGGATCGCGGTAACCGAGTACCTACAGCACGCGTTTATATGAAATTGGAATCAAAATCAACTTTTTTGGTGATAAAATTGGAACAATTGAGTAAAATATGCATATATTAACACTATATTAGTGTTATAATAACGTTTTGTCATACATAAAAAAACCTCTTGACTCTAGTTGACTCTATTTCTTAAGACTTACCCTCTATGGGTGATATTTATCGTTCTAGAAATTAAACTTCGCTAACATTTGTTTTGTCACATATATATCACCGCAGTACGACTGATAAATCACACCGTGTGTCGCTGATTTAAACTAAGATAAACAAACACAGACATAACAAACTCACTGCATCGTAGATAATGATATCAAAATGCCACGGTTGCTAATGATCATGTTCTGAGTTGTATTTACTTACTGTGTAGTATATGGATATCACAATATAAATAGAATACAGGCTCTAATTGTGTTATATTCATTATTCAATTTATTTTTAAGCAAGGTGTTCAAATTTATATACCACAACAAGCTAAATTATCATATTGGTACCTGCGAAACACAAGAGACAAACTGTGAAAAAAGAAGGAATAGAAACGACGTCGAGTACGTCGAACAACTTTATATATCTCTACATCGACAGTTAAGTATTCACCAACTTCGATACCATGTTTACCAACATTGACATCGTCCACATAAATTAGAAACATGCAAAGTTCAAAGCCTTTCTCTGATATCCAATCACAGGGAGTTAATGGGGAAGACAATGTAAAGCAATGCAGCAATGACGCCGAGAACCATACACCAGACAATTTAGATAACAAAACAGCGGTCTACGTCACAAGATGGTATATCTTGTTAATCATGAGTTTGTCGGTGCTACTACAGAACACGTGCTGGGGGACATGGGGACCAATTGCTCAGTCAGCAAAGGTAGGTCACTCAATATTTTGTTTCCGGTGACTATGGCAGATGATTAAAACAGTTGTATTGCAAACAGTTCGGATCCAAATCAGTCATCAAATAACGATTATTGTTACTCTTATCGAACAAACAGTCTGACCGTTATGAGGCACCGCGTTACACGGCGTCCCATAAAAGCCTGCATTGTTTGCTATTTCTTATGAAATGTTCCGCTTTATTTGCAAACACTGTGCTCTATGAGTGTCTTTAGATACTCCTTGTATATCTTTAATGACAAGTATCTTCTAATTCGTTGCAATGAACAGGGGTCCGTTTCATAAAACGTAGTACGACAAATGTTGTCGTACATATTTGTAAGTCAGATTATAAAGGTTCAATTTTTATTTGTTTCTCCATCTTATTCTGTCTTGTGACATGTCTTTGGAATCATAGTGAACAGACGATTCCAAAGAGATGTCACAAGACAGAGTTAGATAGAGAAATCAGAAATTAAATGTGTTTTAAAGTTTGACTTACGACCGATTTTGTCGTACGCAATTTTTGAAACGGGCCCCTGTTCATTGCAACTAATTAGAATATACTTGTCATTATATATATACAAGGAGTATGTGAAGACATTCATAATGCACAGTGTTTGCCATTATTCACAGATTAATATTTCGGATAGATGAAGATGACAATTTCAAAACTGATTTAACCCGTACACATAATGCAACGTCTGATTTGAGCCTGCAATGTTAACTAGCCTAAAAATGTAAGACAATTCAACCCATAAATGAACAGAAAAACAATATCTTCCCACATGTAAGCATGGAAGAATCCACTTTGTATCAATGCGTTGACTCAAAGTGAAACCATTTGTTTATGCGTCATTCAAATAAAACGCAGGGACACACACAGGCTCTCTGTATTATTGGACGTGTATATTCTTTTCTATGACGCTTCAAATTGGTTGAATTCCATGTACACCATTTACTCCACACTCTGTTTCTAGACAGTATCTTTTCAGACAGATGACCACTAAAGGCAGATTGAAAGTAAAGCAGAATGCACATGCAGGTGCATTTTGCTTTACTTTCAAAATACATAAGTTTAATCTACAATCTGCTAGGATATAGAAAATAGTTCGTATGGTGCATACTCATGTCAGTATACAGTAGCGGAGGAATAAGTTAAATGCGTATAATGCGTCTTTATGGAGTAATTGGTTAACCTCAGAGTAAGTCATACATTTTTTAAATAAATTATTTGGAGTATACTCTCACAATCCTGAATTTGAAACGAACCATTTTACAGACAGTGATTCTTTGTGTGTTTTGCACACCTAAAATCCCCCCAAACCCTTTAGGTCATCGTAATTTTATTTTAACTTCAAGAACAAATCTGGTATTTTTATAACCGAAATATACGTGTTTGGGCTTTCTATTAGGACACGTGCTTTAAGAATTAGAAGAAAAACAAGGAATTAATTGAAGTTTTTGTAACGGTAGTAAAGGTAAAGTAAAGGTAGTATAATTTAGCGCGAGCAGTTTATCAATCGCGATCGGTATGCTGAATCGTCGATTTGGACGACAGGATCAATCGCGGAACTGTTTGTTTCTTCTCCATGTGTATCTATTCCGTGGTTAAACTACTAATACAAATGTTTCACATTTTGACAGACCGTGTATGGATGGAACACTGCGATACTGGCTGTGATGATTAACTGTTGCAATGCCGGGGTTCTTACTTGCCTCATACCGGCTGGCTATATTGTAAACAAAAAAGGTAACAATTGCGATTGAAACGTGCACACTAAATCCAGCTTGATAGGTTCTATTTTGTCAAATAAATTACAATAAGTACAGCAGCTTGTGTCCATGTTACAATACATCTGTCTAAATTTATTTTCTTAACCCATATTTTACCATTTAGGGTTGGTTTTAATAATATATTGCAAAATGATAAACAGTGATAAACAGTGCAGACCCAGCAATGATAAACAGTGCAAACCCAGGGTGCATACAGGAGTCATTTGATCAGGCTCTACACTTTTTGATTAGGACAAACACTTCACTGTACTCTTCACAGGTACATTGTTGATTAAGGATGAGTGTACTCATCGCTAGAATTTAATGTGCTAATACATATTCATGGTTCTCATCTGACATCAATTAACTGAGTGCGTGACACTGATCCTAACAGTTTGTAATTCACAGATTTGTTGCGGATGCTATGCTAAGGGATAAGTAAAGAACTTATTTAATGCAAGAAAGGTTAAGATTCAACCCACGGTTAACATTAACCCTTCGTTAATTTAACCAATGTTTATACAATAGGGTGCAGGGGGATAATTAATCGAATAAATACTAATTACGAGAGTCAAACAGTTTGAATTCTGGTCTGACACGCGACGTATGGTGGGGATACAATCGTTTGCTAATGACAGTGTTGAATATGAGTTGAGTGCATCTAAAATGTTTGACGTATACTTGTCTGTTTTAGAAATATTTAGGGTTGACTTTAACAATACTTGCAAAATGATATTCACGTCACAGGGGATTGATAGATTAACTCTTTCAACACCATGGACCTGTTTTAAATATACTCATTATATGCGCAAACAGTGTAGACCCAGATCTATATAGTTCACTAAATTAGACCATCATTTATAAAACTTCCCAGAATTCCAAGTAGATCAGTTCACGCTTTGGTAACTAAAAAGATCCGCAAGAAAACATAATAACCCACAAGAGTAACTTAGTGTTGAAAGAGTTTAACACTTTTGATATTATCTCAGTTGCCATGTTTTCGTTGCAGGACTCCGTGTCTCTTTACTGTTGACAACATTCTTTCTAACTGTTTCCCCAGCTCTTCGTTCTATAACATTCAAACCCATCATAGCAGATATGTAAGTATGTGTTTCTGTCTTGAACGATTTACCAACCATTTAACCCTTTCATGGTCAAATCATTCGGGACATTTTAAACATTCACCGCTTTATTGTCGTCTGCGTCAGCAAGACACTTTTCAAAGTTAGATTTTAAAAGGTTGTATGACTTAATAAATATCGATAAGAGCATCAAACACGTTGGGTCCTGGTCAGCCTCCGCGTTACGCTGCGTTTGACCAGGACCCAAACTGTTTTGCAAACGCGCTTTAAAGCCGCTTAGCGTCATTGAGAGTGAAAGGGTTAAATGTTACCAACACTTTAAGAAAATACTCGTATAAACATGAACCTGTATAATGTAACCCATTTAATATCGTTGATTTCATTGTTGAATTTCTCCGGATATACGTCGTATATGAGGATATATCGAATCTACCAATGTTATAAAATTAAATAAAGGATATACATGTATTTATGTTTACTCAAATTTAGAGGCGTTCATATGTAAACGATCTACAGTATGTTGGTACCAGAGTTTCCCGTGCATATAAGGCAGAGTGGTCTTATAAGTATGTGTATGTCAAACACTAGCTACACATTAAATATATAAACATTGGCATACTAGTACATAGCTAAGCTATCAACTAACTCTGGAGAAAATGATCAAATTTTCATTCAAATGAGATATATGTTTCTCCAGATTATCAATAAACGCCTGCCGCTACTGATATAACATCTGAAGTAGGCCTACCGCTAATACTGCTGCTAGTGTTTAACAGTGTATGCCATTGTCTCAAACCAGATTGATCGGTATAGGACAGTACTGTGCCGGTATTGCTGGAGCTTTCACACAGGTGACTGTTGCCTTGGTTTCGGAGACTTGGTTTCCGAGCAATGAGCGAACAACTGCCACTACAATTGCAGCTCTTTCAAGTGCTGTTGGAGGCGCAACGGCCTTTGTTCTTGGTGAATATAATTTTAACTATCAAATTTACAAAGTTGTCACACCTACTACCCAGAGATCCACCGCGACTTCACGCTGTATTAAACTAATCATATTGCACAATTTCGATATGTGCATACAGTAGACACGTGTAGGTTTTCTTCTTGGCTTTGACGTAAACATATTAAACAGTGAAATTAATTTATTGTTCTCTACTCATGCTTTTTAGGAATAATATCGATGTGTGGTAATATGCTATAAAACAGAATATGTTTAAATGTTTTTACGTTCTCATTTCAAAGGTCCTGGACTTGTATCTCAGCCACTATAGTAAGTATAATGTTGAAAGGTAGGCACACATCTAAGTTGTATTTCTATTACCCATACTTTGTTATTGTCATGTAGGTTTCAAACTCAACTTATACAGTAAGTTTGTTTCTTTGTACATTTGTTCGATTGTTTAAACAATTTGGAACCTGGTTAGACGCAGGTTCGCCCGGCGTCTGATCTGTCCCAAAGCTGTTTGTTATAAACGTAGCGACATTAGTTATTCTGTAGAACTGAAACTGGACCCACTATCTTTACTAACACACACTTACTGATAAAATAATAATAACATACTTCACATTCAAAGAGTAAATGAAAATAACTTTACAAATGATACTTTATACATATGCATATCAAGAAAACATGTATGCAAGTTAACAAATTACTTGACATTCAAAGAGTTAATGTAACCAACTATACGCATGATAATATACCGGTATATGCATAGCAAGAAAATAATTTTGTTGTATTTGTAGTTTGAGGAAAGTGGTTTGAACATTCTTACATGAAACAGAAATGCTGTTTATTGGGAAAGAATATCATGTGCTCCACTTATCCTGATTCGCTTTTTTCGCAATTACTGAAACCAGGATTGCAACCTTTCAATTATTTCAAATTGTTTTAATTTTCAGCAACGACACAGAAAATGTTGGGAACACCAGCGTTAAAGAAAACGAGACATCGATACTAATGAGTACTGTAACATTATTTTTATAAATATCAAGTTTACTATCTCCATAGTACACATATTACAACTGTTTTTATCCTTCAACCATATTTGTTCAAATGATTTAGTCCCAGTTTCGTTTATGTGTACATGTATATATCAAAATTAATAACGCACGGCCAGAAAAAGGTATGGCCATCTGGAACGTTTTCAATCTAAACCAAGACTGGTGATAAAAGTACTTTCAAGATAAAAGTCGTTGACAACGGTAACATTTTTACAGAAACATATTTTATATGGAGGAGAAAAAAAGGAAGAGTGTTGCTTACATTAACGGGTTAACCCTTTCACTACCAAACTGTTCGTGAGATTTTTACCCTTTCACTGTTTCATTGTCGTCGGCTTCAATTTTGTTGTCTGCAATGCCGTTTAAAAGTTAAAAAATAAGTCAGTATGACTGAAGACATTTCAAAACGAGTGCCAAACAGCTTGGATCCTGACCAGACGCCGCGTTGTTTCTGATCAGGATCCAAACTGTTTGCAAACACGCATTGAAGCGCGATTGAGAGTGAAAGGGTTAAGGTGCATTTACGGAAACAAAGCAAAAAATGAGCCGAGTCATGACAAATGCTGTATTATCGCATGGCAAGCAGTGTAGAGCAAGGCCAGCCTGGATCTACTCTGTTTGACACCCACAGACATTAAAAGCATTGTAATTATCAGTATTATTTACGGTTTTAAAAGTTTTGCAGTGTAGACCAAACTCAGTTGCAGAGTCCGTGATGACAACGGTGATTGGTGACAAGGTCTGTACCATGTTGCAATGCAATAAAGCAGGTTTTGTCATGGCACGGCTCAAATAATATCACAAGATGATGGCATATCTAAAGCTTGCTTGTATATCTTCTGGTCTCTCTTTTCAGACAGATCAGAAATGGAGAATGAAATAAGAAAACTAAGCTTAATTGGTATGTTCCCCAATTAACCTGCAATTAAAAAAATTCTATCAACTGCGATTTCATTATTATTTCAAATAAACATAACATTAGCATGTTTACATCGTTGAATAAGTATAAGAGTTTAGTTTGATTAATTTTTCCAGTGCTTAATTAATATATGCCGAGTATAACGGATTTAAACTATATCAAATTGACTTTAGTGTGTCATTGAAATCATTGAAATGAGCACAATAAGCTATACGAATGCATATAAAGTTTCACTTGGATAATAAGAATTTGCTTAACTGGAAATTACCCGTGTTTTTGCGCAGTTACAATGTGGCATAGACTGGTATTTCAAAGTTGAAATTAAGCCACGTTTTTACTTAGAATTTTAGGTACCGGTATATCCTACTTCAGAGAGGCTCAAATCTGACCAATCAAATTCTTGAGAACACACTCAGACTTGGCTCAAATATTTATTACCTTGGACCCTGGGCTAATCTAAATTCACCCGAAAAATACGAGTAATTTCGACTCATTCGACATCGCGTCATCGAGGTTCAATTGAACACTCCATGTGCTGAATGGCATGTCACATTGCGTGTATAGTAAAAATATATTTCAATCTGATATTTTGAATTTAGAAATTTATTCATATGCATATTTGTTTTTCAATAATCATTTTAGAATTAGGACTCGGTGCTGCATTGTTTCTTCTTACCATTATCTACTTTCCCAAGAAACCACCCAAACCGCCAAGCATATCTGCATCAGTTGAGCGTCAACACTTTAAAGACGGCATAATGAAGCTTGTACGGTAAGGGACATATGTTTGATAATATCAAATTAGACTGAGAGTCCTTAGACTATATACATTCATTAAAACGCAAAATATGTTTTAGCGACAATTAAAACTAAAATTATTGGGCGCCCTTGAGCTGGTAGCTGCATGAAGAAAGATATTATGTAGACTGTTATCTGTTTAACGTTTGTCAATCATTCAGCAGCCATACTGGCGTCTGATCTGGCTCCAAAGTGTTTGCACTGCAAATAATAGTTTTAGCGTAAACGCGTTTATTGGGAAAGAATAACGTTTTCTCCACTGTATATACATGTACCTGTATATTGCAATGAACTGTCCCTTTGTGCTTGCTGGAAGGTTTCATTATAAATACACAAGAGTGATCTAAGAAATTGAAGTGTTTGTCTATACTACATAAGAAACGGCAAACCATGCAGACCCTGATGAGATGTCGCATCTCGCCAGGGTCAATACTGCTAACGTCTATTTGTGTAAAACGAAAGTCGTGAATGGGTTGAAGCAGAATCAAAACAATACAATAAAGTAACTTCTGTATTTGAGTCGCAGTTCGGATTATGGAAAGATAACGGATTACAATGGCCTTACCAGCTGACACATAAACGCGTACATGTGAGAAAAATATGTCTTCCCCACTTTGATACATATTGCAAGATTACATTGTAAAGTACTTGCCAGGAGACGTTGTACATATATTTCCATTTTTATTTATTATTGGTTATATCTATTTTAAGCAACGAATTGAACCTGTTTATAGATTTTGATAGTTGACATACTTCAGTTAGTAGAAAATTACAAATTTAGGTTCCACTGCTAGGAACGAGGCGTGGATTTCGAAAGCACCGCTCTCTGGAGTTTATCTATTGTCTCTTACATATTTATACACATATTTATGCATTTAATTTGTTCATCAACTGAAGACAATAATTTTAATTGTTACATTCATGAATGTGTACCAAAAAAATATTTTCCATATTCTAGCAGATGTTAGCTTAAAGCAGGCGTTACTTTTTACATGCTTTAAGTGGTCACATGTATTCAAAACATGAATTAGTATATTAGCCTATAGGCTAATTGTTTTAAAGAGAACAGAATGATTCCTATAGATATAATTTCAGAAACACAGACTTTTGGCGAGTGAACATTCTCTGTGGAATATCCTTCGCTATTTTCCTAAATTGGCTTGGCCTCCTCAATGTCAACTTGAATCATCTTGGAATATCTCAGGTAATATCTCTAATATAATTATACACGATAGACTCGCTTTATACAGTGGAAACTACGTTTGTTTTCTTGTGTGAACGATACGAAACGCAATTGCTTTGCAATAACATTCCGAAAACGACTGTGTTATATACATGTATATATACATGCTTATATACTGGCGATTCATTTCAATATGCGTGGCAAACAGTTTGTAACCGGATCAGATGCCGGATTACCAAGCGTCTGATCTTGCTCCTGTCTGTTGTCAATTGATAAAAACGTTAGTTTAGAATGACTAAGGACGATATTCAAATTGGAATACAATAAAGGATATTAGACTAAATTACACCAACATCGGCTATCAAGCTTGTCTAAACATGAACAAATTCTTAACAAACAAACTTAAAGAAAGTATTCTTTATGACTTGCGATATTAATATTGATAGAGGAGATGATGTAAGATTACATGTACCTGTTTCAGGATCGCTTGTGTCCGTGAATTAGAGAACCAAACATTGCACGTTACTGATGTCGCACATGATTGTCTATACATACAGAGGAGAATACGTTATTATTTTCCAGTAAATGCGTTTATGCTGGAATTTTAATGTCCATTACAAACAGTTTGGAGCCTGATCAGACGCCGGCGTCTGATTAGGCTTCAAACTGTTTGCCATTCAGATTGGAAAAAAAATATATCGTTGAAAAACTTTAAAACTGGTTAAGATCTAATTTTCTTTAATTTAATGAATTGCGTATAAACGGAAAAATAACACATTCTCCACTGTACCATATCGTAGACACAATTTCCCTTGACTTGGCTCATACAATTGAAAGGACATTATGCGTTCCCATTTAAAAAGAAACTATAAACACAAAAGCAATGCAATAACATAGATACAATGATACATGTTCAGTACTCGCATCAAATATGAACTCTGTATCACATGTACATTGTAGTTACAAAGATTAAGGTTAAATGTATGATTTAGAAAATTCTGTCCATTCCTTGCAATCTTAATGGAAACCGGTCTGAAGCCTGATCAGACGCCAGATTACGCACCCGTCCGATCTGTTTGCGACGGGCGTCTGAAGTGTGAAATAAACGTGTTTACCTGGAAATAATAATGTATTCCCGGCTGTAGAAGAGGCATTCTTCCGAGTTTGTTCCAGGTCGAGTCCCTTTTGAAAACATAATACAATCTAAGTTGTTGGCAGTTTTATTTTGTGTAAGTGGAACTGATTTAAAACATATACATGTATTTTCTTTATTAAAGACACAGGCAGGGTGGTTTGGAGTTTACGCATTTGCTGCAGGTTCTGTCGGAGGAACTGTAATCGGAAGGTAACGCGTTTACGTCACAGTGCCTTTAACCCTTTACCTTATAGAAACGCCTTTTAACGCATTCCGTTTAATCCTCCGCAGAAGAAAATAATTCCACTCTATACAGTCATAAATATGTATCAGAAGGAATACATGTGTATTTTCTTAATTCTAGCAGGTGGTAACTTAAAGCAGGCTGGAAGTAAAGCAGAATGCGCCTTAGGGTGCATTCTGCTTTACTTTCAACCTGCTTTAAGTAGTTACCTATTTTCAAAACTAGAAACAGGCTATGGTGTAATGGGTTAACCCATTCACTACCTTAGCCCGAGTACAGTGGAGAATCTGTTATTCTTTCCCAATAAACGCGTTTACGCTAAAACTATTATTTGCAGTGCAAACAGTTTGGAGCCAGATCAGACGCCGGGTAACCCGGCATCTGATCAGGCTCCAAACTGTTTGCCACCAAGATAAACAAGAATTATCAGAATTGTCCAAAAGTTGTTCTTTTCTACGTTTTAGTGCTTTGCGTTTGCGTACGTTTGCGTTTAAACGGGAAAGAATAACAGATTCTCCACTGTACAACAGTTAATTGCAAACAATTTTAGATCCTTAATTAAACGCTACGTAACGCGTCGTCTGACCAGGATCCAAGTTGGTTGCTACTCATTTCAATTTTTGTAGTTTCAAACAGTTTGGAACTTGATCATATGTGGTCTTACAAGGTTCAACACTATATGTAATGGAAATAATTGCTTTAGTATAAACGCATTTATTGGAAAAGAATAACTCCCCACTGTAGCACGTCCAATCCTACGATATCTTCTGCTTTAACTTTAATTTTTTTTTGCAAACTCAGAATACAGTGAAACCCCTCTAAACCGGACATGTTTGAGGACAGTTCATAAATGTCCGGTTAAGAGGGGTTTCAAGTTTAGAGGGTTTTTAACCCATAGCTTGTTTCTAGTATGGAAAATAAACTGATCACTTAAAGCAGATTGAAAGTAAAGCAGAATGCGCCTATATGCGCATTCTGCTTTACTTTTAACTTGCTTTAAGCTATCATCTTCTCGAATATCGAAAATAGTCATGGTGTAATGGGTAAAAGTAAAGAAGGGATTGAAACGGGACAAACTTGTTTGTCCGGTTTAGAGAGAATTCCGGTATTAAGAGGTTCCGGTTTAGAGGGGTTTCACTGTATATGCATTTCGAGTAATTCGGAGTTTGATATATTGTTTCTAGACTGTTTATCACTATGTAGAGTAAAATAATATACAAAAAAGTACATGACTTTGAAATATGACATTAAACTGTTATGAGTTAAACAACATGTACCGGTATTTGTTGTGGAATTGCTTCTCCTTCATTTGGTAAAAAGGTTGACGATGCGTTTGGCGATCATGACTACTCAAGTAAAGATTCGTTCTTGGGTGCTATATTTTAGGCATGCGATTACTTACGGTTGAGATCGGGAAATGTTGATCAATATCGATTCTCTACGACGAGCGATCGACCCTTCTTTAGCATGATTCGGAATATGCCATCAGTGGAATTTGCATTTGTTATGATTTTACGACGCTTTAACAGTATTTCAGTCATATCGCGACGTCCAGCTCGTTACAGGCGGAATACGTCCCCAGAAGCTCTTTATACACTTGGTTAGGCACAAATCGGCAACTGCTTCCCCACATTGAAAGCGGAATGCTAAGACCTGGATTAAAACACATAGCGGCGAGGAGCTCAGTGATGTAAGTCACAGTGACTATACAAATAGGCCACGGAGGCCCCGACAGTAGACAAGCATGTTCGATCGCTAAACATGTAATATATTATTTTTAGTTCGACGTCATTAGGGGGTCCTTAACCTTAAAGTAAGATTGAATTAAGCAGAAAACCTTCAAACCTTCTGTTTTTTCAGACTATGCGTCGTCGATTTTGTTGTCGTAATTTCGATGTATTATCACATTCTGCCCTAGTGATGAGTGTACTCATCATGTACAAACAGTGTACCTGTTAACATTACACGTTTTCTCTACCCTGATCAGAAGGCTTTAGGAGTCCTCTGATCCGGGTTTGCATTTTTGCCATTTGTCAATTCTTTGTTCAAATCAATAATAAAAATTGCAAAAAGGGGCTAGACTTATTTGGAATTGTCCATTAAATGTTTCAGGGACGAATGAGTTAATGCATGTTTAGTTGAATGATGTTTGTTTGCAGGATTGTAGACCAATTTCAAAGACGGCTTCAAATCTTCCAAATAGTTCTGATTGGTCTAAGCGCTGTAGTGGCTGTTTGGATCACGTGCATGAGAAATGAATACATAGTGCACACAAACGGTAGGCCTGATATTTTCGGTGATTCTGTTCTCATTTATCAATAGTTGTATACAGTAAAACCTCTCTATTACGACCACTAAAACGAAGGATAATTGATTATATAATTGACAGGTGACAACTTAAATCAAGATGACAGTAAAACAGAAAGCTCCTAAAGGAGCTTTCTGTTTCACTGTCACCTTGCTTTAAGCAGTCACATGCCTTAAACACCCAATAATTAATATGATTTAGTGGTCGTCATAGAGAGGTTTTACTGTACATGCTCGAAACATGCATATCAAACGAGACAGATAACGTTTAGTAACAGCAGTGTACCAACTATTGTGGCTCTCCAGAGGAAAATGATATACAAGATTTGCACAATATTAGAAGTTTGGTCTACATTGTTTACTTTATCCAAATGTTCATATGCATGTGATGCTGTTCTAATAATACGCGACTCAGTTGTCATTTTCTCGAACATTGCATCAAACCTATTGACACCATATATGAAAACAAAGACAAGTTGTGCTAAACTAGTTTATAAATTTGTTTTGATATCGTGCAATATGTCATACTAAACTGATGATACCTGCCATTGATGTCAACATTATCTTATAATTTATAAAATGATATTAGGCGTTGTTATTCCAGAAACAATCGAGTATCGAGCGTAAAACAATTAAGTTCTTTACATTGTGTCTGGTCGTGATCCAAACCGATTGCAAACGTTTATTTAATAGACTTTGCCAGTCAAGAGCATACTTTAGTGAGGTAATTATGATTTCAGTGTTACTGGCCATTGGAATATCGATACTGAGTGTACTTATATACACGTCATTTCCTTTGAACATGGAGTTCGCCTGTGAAATAGGCTATCCAGTATCCGAGGAGATCGTAGGCATGTGTCTTGGTCTTGGCCTCAGTGCTTCAGCCGTAGTGTTTCTACTGCTTCAACTTATACCAGGAATTGGTAAGAAGACTGGGTCCATGCTTATAAAGTCTTTGAGTTGAGTCTAAAATCGTTTTCAAGCATTTGATTAGTCATATTTGATCCTAGACTCAAATTTGACCAATCAAATGCTTTAGAACAAACTCAGGCTCAACTCAAACGCTTTATAAGCGCTGGGCTTGATGTTCATTTGGTCGTTGTATGACCGCAATGTTAATGCCTTCACCGAAAAGGCGACTAAAGTCAATTTTGCAACAGTACGGAACCAGATAAGGAGCCAACTTGTTTCACACTTATATAGCTACTTGCTCAGCCATACTGTTATAATGCTAACATTGAAATGGATATTCAGTGTATATTTATAAAGCAGACGAAAGTGTTAACGCAGACTGTAAAACATTTGGGTGAATTGTTTAAAAATCTCGGGTAAACGAATATGAATACGAAAATGAATTGCCACTACATTTAAAAGTATTGTTTAGCTTCGAGTAGCGGGATTTTACCAAAATTGCCACTCTTTCGTAAATACAATTTGACTTTAAAAGTGACTTAACCCATTACCCTATAGGCACTTGTTAGTCTTGAAGACTGGTAACCACTTAAAGCAGGTTGAAAGTAAAGTAGAATGCGCCTTAAGGCGCATTCTGCTTTACTTTCAGCCTGATTTACTATACCACTTGCTAGTATAAAGAAAATATTCCTTATGATACATATTCAGGACTGTATAAATTGGAACCATTTTCTTCAGCGGAGGAGTTAACTAAATGTGCTAAATGCGCGTTTATTCGGTAAAGGGTTTAACTAAATTCAGTAACATTGTCTGTATTTGATACTGATCCTGAAATATTTAAGTATGACTATCTTTTGTAGGAATAAACTGGATGAATTGGACACTAGTGGGCCTACTCGTAATCCCGGTCATTTTCCTATTCACATTCAGAGGAAGATATAACAGGACAGACGTCGATGTGACTAGTTGAAATGCAACTTTAAAAATTGCATTGCACACTACATGTACATGTACATTAAGAATTGAAGACAATAGGCAAATTAATTCGGAAAGTATTGAAATATCGCTTGAACAAGATATTTCATGAATATACATGTAGAATGTGACAGTATTTCACTGAGAATTTGTTTCATTTCAGGCAAGCTAAAGTAATGCCAAAAGCTTCTTTTGAAACTCTCGGCAGCGCTTCCATTTTTATGCTCATTAAACATACTAGTATTGATTTTGCCAATTGATTTCTGATTTGATGTCCTATAAGAACACAGAGGCATAAAACCTTCTTTTGCTTTGTTCATATTTAAAGCATGAATGGTGGAAATGTTTACCTAGGAAATCTTTCAAGGGAAACTAGTTCTAGTTTTCCATATTATCAGTGCTCAATATTGTAGGCAAGATGGCTCAATGATCCGGGGAGTAAATGTACAGTCGGCTGAGTGGCCATTTGGACTGAAAGTTGACTATAACTTGGTATATTACTTTTTTATACTTTAGATAGCATAGATGGAAAACTGTATTAAAAACGTAAACTATTAATCATAGTTACACTACGACCGCTTAAGGGAAATGCAAATTTCAGTGTTACATGTAAATAATAATTACAGTTTTAATCAGAGTTAAGATAAAACACATTGATCCTGTTTACAAAAGACCACCAGTTAAATTGTACTTAAATTGGGAATTTCTTTTAAATGGCGATAACACTAGGCGATTGCTAAGCTGAATAGGTGTGTCGTTTACCTTGAAAATAGGTTTTCGTGCATTTGAAAGCATGTTTTGTTATCTACCATTTTAATATAAAGTCGCTCATCTAAGAACTTATTTATTAATTTAAGACCATGTTTATTTTATTTGTATATTTGCTCAGAATGTTTTTTTTTTTAAAATCTTGTTATATAATGTATTAGGTAATAAAACAGTAATTTCATGTGTGTTAGGGGAACAGTCAAAGCTATTGTCCCTCGTTATCCGGGAAGACATTTCGAACTGTTGCTCTCGGCCTTTTGGCCTCGGGCAACATTTTGAAAGTCTTCCCTGATACCTCGGACAAGAAGTTATGAATACTCCCCAAAAACACATGAAATAAGTGTATACTGTCGATCTCTGGTCCCATGTATTAGTGCTTTACAATGGGTAGTAAAACGCACAGAGGGGTCCATTAAAACGAATATGGCATCGCTCAGGTTCCTCTGTATCCACCTCTCCTCGCGGGAACATTAAATGTTCCCAAAGCTGACAGAAACTGACGTAAACTAAAACAAAAAACCGAAACAATTCGATTTCTGACCAGACCAAACTTAATTCAAACTGTTTTCCATTGCTAGTCGTGTTGTCATTGGAACTGCAAGAGCTTAGGAACAGAGAGAAATGTAGTAAAATTGCTATAACGCAATACTTGACTGATACACCATTGCAACAGTATTCCTACATATACATGCACATGGGTGACGCTCTGTTTTACGTTGACCACATTATGTGGTGATGCATTTTAAATTTAAAGCTCACCATGATTGTTTATTGTTCTATACATTTGAGTTGTATGATTTCATTTATAATTGGTCTTTACGTTTTCGAATAAGGAACATATCAATTATCCCGTCGAGGTAAACATTTATGATTTTATTCTATGTTTGAGAACGTGTTGGTTCGTCCATCGCTCGGCGAAGATGACCATGACTTCATCATCTATGTAGTTGACTGGTTTCTGTGTGTCCGGAGATGACTTGTCAAGCCGATCCGGGCACGGAAGTACCTCCCACATTTCTGACATCTGTATTCGGTACAGTCTGGGTCAATTGTTAAGATGCTCGATGCTCTCGCGTTCCTGATTGTGCGCCTCCTTTCAGACTCCCTTATGCGTGCTAATTCAGATGATTTGGCACCTTTGGTGATGCAGCTTCGACAGGTGGAACGGTCGGCAGCTGTTTCTTCCCAATGATCTACTGGTATGTCAAGTGCCTTTAGTGAAACCTTCAGTGTGTCTTTGTAGCGTTTTCTCTGACCACCTGTAGTTCTCAAACCCGTCTGCAGTTCTCCATACAGAAGTTGCTTTGATATCCGACTGTCCGACATACGGTATACATGGCCAGCCCAGCGAACTTGTGTCTTCTGTAGGGTAACATATATTGAGGTGAGTTTGGAGCGAGACAGGACCTCTGTGTCTGGTATTCTGTCTTGCCACTTAATGTTCAGTAGCCTGCGAATGCATGTCATGTGGAAATGGTTTAGTTTCCTTCCGAATTTTCTGTAGGGGTTGTCTCCCTTAGCCTTCGCCGATCCAACGACTGTCCACAAGGCAGTGGTGTTCTATTTAACCCATAGGTGGGGGTCTGTTCATGGGTACCAGAGCATATCCACACGCCGGAGGGCCTAGCGTACCGCATGTCTTGGGGGGTTTGAGAACGTATTGTGTTCATAAATACCTGCAGCCTATCTTTTATTAAAACAGTTATAGGTGCAGTCTGCATTTTATTTTAATCCTGTGTTATTCTCTTTTCTTGTGAGGTATCCATGCTACTTTAATGAGTGGTCGCTTAATACAAGATTGAGTGTATTTACGATTATCCTAAAAAAGGCATATCATCTGTACACAGTCTGCGTCTAAATTCATGTGCCAGCTTATGGTAGGATGAAATCAAAGGGAAAAAGATTCCGATACAACTTAACATGTTGCCATATTCTCATGCATTGGCCAGTCACCTGTCTTATCTCACACTTTCTTGTCAGTGTTTTTAATCAGCTTATAGTAAAACGTTTCTATTATGACAACTGAACAATTGTGTTAATTATAAGGTGTTTATGACGGGTGACTGCTTAAATCAAGGTGACAATTAAACAGAAAAGCTCCTTTAGGAGATTTCTGTTTACTGCCACCTTGCTTTAAGCTGTCAATACAATCAATTTGGTTTCGTTTTCAATGGTCGAAATAGAAAGATTTTACTGCAGTACTACTGCAATAGATACATGTGTTCTGTAGATAAAATTATTTTTACAATGAAAAACAAATGATATTCAGTCCCGTTATTAAAAGTATTAAAATGTAGAAAATGATTATTACACCTTAAAAATTCTTATGATTTATTGTTATCTGAGTGGCAAACAGTTTCAGGCCTGATCATACATCGGGTGCGCGGGTTTTTCTGGCCTTAAACTGTTTGCAATGGAAGTAAAACTCGTGTATTGGGAAATAATAACACATTCTCCACTCTAAAGATGATTTTTACCGATGACGTTTATTGAAAGAAACACGGATTGGAGTAACAATATATAAATATTAGATGGCAGTTTGCGAGGCGTAGCCGACAGAGACATTATTGTTTTCGAGGGTTGACAATTTGAATGTTACGCAAACTGACATTTAATATTTATTTTATTACACCGAGCTTATCAACCCTGGCTTTGGAATCGTCTCATTCGTATTTGATAAAATGTGTTGTAGTGAATACCAATTTAGCGCGGACATGTACGTAACGCGGGAAATGACGTCGCCGTCTTACGACGTCACATTGTTTATAATTATATTACAAGAAAGAAAGAAGAACGTTATGACAAGTAAACTGAAGAAACAACGTCTTTTCATTGTTTTGGTGGCTAATATCCTCTTCCGAAATGGTGGCAAATCGTTAAGGAATGGACAAAGGGAAGCAACTTTTACAGAAAATGCCAAAAGTTGATTTAAAACGTTCTATTACGTTCCCATAGCGAAAATCATATCATAGCTGACAGTATTTTTAAGAGCGGAGAAAAAAATAATGTCGTGTAGAGTGACGTCACAGAAAGAATATCATAAAGAGTGACAGTATATTTTTCGATATATGTAAAAGACATGCAAAATGTTAACTTTAGGTCTATGGGAAATTAACATTGTAACTTAAAGCGAGGTGTAATAACACTTGTTATACGGTATTTAAAAATGAGCATTACATTCACAGTAAGACGATGCGTTCCATACATAATACTTTAAAGTAACACTTTTGATGTTTATTTATAAATATTCACAGTCACATCAACATCCATTCTGTTATACTTCTCCCGTAAGGTTAACATAAATATCACAGGTAGAACCAGGGAGCTCACCAACAACCAGTTTATCCAATTAATTCCTGAAATGACGAAAGAAACAACGACAGAGACAATATATAATCTTTATCAGGACAAAAGTGCGAGTGGTTTAAGATTGTCTACATTGGTTTTTATGGTTTTTTTTCCGATACTTAAATCGATAAACACGCTCGTAAATGTGTGAAACTTTTAATCACGATCAGATATACCAAGCTACTCGGTATATAAATGGGACTTATAAAATGTAAACTTTATTCATTTTATATCGACTTTGAACATGTTCTAATAAATTACTGATAGGCAAATCTAGTTTGATGACGCGAACGGTGTACTTTGTATATACTTCGATGTACACATTTTGTACCAAGTGTGATGTATCTTTATAGAAATCCTGTATAAGTGTAAAAAGTAAGTTTGGAAACTTGCTAAACGTTGATTTGTCTAGATCCAAACTGTTTGAATATTTAGATAAGGCGAGTTTCACAATAGCAGATTTGAACCAACGCACACGCTTACTCAATATACAGCGCTCCTTCTCTGCAACGGCCCTCCCAACAACGATTCCCTCCTTACAACGACCCTTGTCGCTGGTCCCAAAACAGGAAACTTATTTCTATCCATTTGACTGCTGAAGTAATGTTTGCTTAAAATTGTCGTCTGCTGTTCTTCCAATAGTTACATATTAATGCTAATTTTGACAGAGAAAGCTTAATGATGATCTGGATTCAAGCTGTTTGCAAATGTTTACCAATTTCCCTCCTTATAACGACTCCCTCTGAACAACGTACTCAAGGCTTGTCTCCCATTGGGTGTCGTTGTAGAGAGTGAGTGCTGTACTAGTTTACATTAGCTGTTTCTGTATCTATCTCATCTATCCAATTTCCAACGCGACATCACTAACATTTGCAAACAACTTCAGTTCAAATCTCAGTCTCATAAGTGTCTTATTTGTTTGACACCAGTTCTAATGGTACGTCCATAAAAATATATAATACAGAAATGACACCATTCAGAACATGATATGTGCTTGGAAGTACGATATTTAATATGCGTGTTGAACAAAAGATAGATTAAATCCAATACCTATACCCGGGATGAGTCCGACTAACAGGAAAACAACGGCTGTTGCGTTTATTCCAATACCCAGACACATGCTAATGATCTCCTCAGATACTGGATAGCCAATCTCACAGGCGAACTCTACATTCAGTGGAAATGTCGTATACATCAGCAGTCCAAGCACAGCAATAGACACGGCAAATAATACTGAAAATATAAGCCGTACCACTTTCACTGTCATTATGACGTAATAACTCATCGAACACATTTTTGTGATGTGCATTTACTTTTAAAATGTGGACCTTTATGATCTTTTGACTTTAGAAACCTTGATATTTGGATCCCGATTAAACACCGCGTCACGCGGCATCTGATCAGGACCCAACTGTTTACAGATAACAGTGCTGTAGGCCTTGGTAGTGAAAGGGATAACTTGCAATAATTAGATATAAGAACAATTCGTATATGCCCTCTTTGCTAATTACACGCATATTCATTACCACGGAATGAAGTCAATGGAAGTGGTTTAAATTTTTTCACATTACGTACAATGAAATGCATACTTTATACAGTGGGAAAATAGTTTTACCCATTAAAATTGAGACTAAATGCAAATACAGTACAATAAAATGCTAAATGGCTTGATTTGTAATTGCTTGTGATTGTTTTTTTTAATTTATATTTATCTGAGTTGCAATCAGATTTAAGTCTTGCCAGAAACAACGTTAACCAATGTCTGATCAATAATATGGAATAATCTAACTACAGAGAAGGCGACATTATTCTTTCCGCGTTTAACCCATTACCTCTTATCCTATTTCTAGCTTTGAAAACAGGTGACCACTTAAAGCAGGTTGAACGTAAAGCAGAATGTGCCTTAAGGCACATTCTGCTTTACTTTTAGCCTGCTTTAAGCTACCATCTGCTAGGATATAGAAAATATTTCTTCTGGTACATATTCTTGGCTGTATAAATTGGAACTATTTTCTTCAGTGGAGGAATAAATAGAGGCGTAAATAGACGTTTTAAGGGGTAATGGGTTAAATTCAGATGGAATGCAAATGCAATTTAATAACCTATATACATTTCTACCGAATTAGTTTTTACCTGAGTAAAAACAAATGTAGAGCGTGATCGGACGCCGTTTATACGGCGTTTGATGTGGCTCCAAATTACTTGCAATGTACATACAGTGGAGAATCTGTTATTCTTTCCCGTTTAAACGCAAACGTACGCAAATGCAAAGCACTAAAACGTAGAAAAGAACAAATTTTGGACAATTCTGATAATTCTTGTTTATCTTGGTGGCAAACAGTTTGGAGCCTGATCAGACGCCGGGTTACCCGGCGTCTGATCTGGCTCCAAACTGTTTGCACTGCAAATAATAGTTTTAGCGTAAACGCGTTTATTGGGAAAGAATAACAGATTCTCCACTGTAAGTCTTTGATATCAAACATTTATTGGGAAATAATGAAGTCTTCCCCATTTCAGTCCGACATGTTACTTGTACAATTGCTCCTATTATGGCTGACCATTGACTATTGGTCCTAACATTGTTATAACACTTATACAATAATGAGTTAGAAATGTCAAACGGACTTACATAATACATTATCTAGATCAATATGAACGGAAAACTATGAATGGTACGTATACATGATTTGTTTTGTTTTACAAATCCCATGCATTACATTAGTTGCCATATGTTTTGACGTGTGCATTCTCTGTATGAGGTTGGTATAAAACGACACTAAATCCAAGTAACAAACACACATACTTATATTGAGAAACAAATGCAATAGCGACATTTGCCAACAATATACATGTACACTCTGACAAAATGAGGAAACAAACAGACAGACAGAAATAGAATAACCCGGAAATAAATAGACAGACCTAGACAAAATATCAGTCTTTAAATATATGCTAATCTGTCACGTTAAGTTATGTTATTACTCCTTAGCTACGCATTTTTACACCCTTTATATATTCCTTCACTCAAGAAAATAGTAGCAAATTTTGTAGTGATAAATATGTATCATAGAAAGCATTTTCAGAATGTAGCATAAAGCAGACTGAACGTAAAACTGAATGCGTCTTCAAAACTAGACACATTTTCAGTTTCAAATTAAGGCTATTTAATGAATGTGTTTGCAATATAGTGCAAAATGACAAACAGTGCAGCCAATTATCAGATAACTCCTCCAGGATCGCTCTAATCTGAGTTATCGTTGTTTGCTTATGACAAGTGCCACATGTATACCGTTGCAGATGATGCTTAAAGCGCTTCTTTTGGGGTTTACTAGTTAAGCGCTCGCTCGGTAAAATTGAGTTGGGATATCTTAAGACTGCTTAATGTAAGATAAATAATACAGTTGGTGCCTATGTTATGTCATTCGTTACTCAGCAAAATGAGACCGTGGGCAAATTTCGGTTAATACAGGAAATTTAGTTCTAAAACAAACCGTTCGTGTGTAGTATGTTCTCGTTTCTCATGCATGTAAAACAAGCAGCGACTGCAGAGCTGATCCCAAGTAAAACTAACTGGAACAATTTCAGTCTTCTCTGGTATTGATCAGCCATTCTGTAAGGATTACCAAAACAGAAACGTTTTAATATCAATGAACATATTTTTTCTTTCCAAATGTCATCTAAAAACAATGAAGAGTGAGGAAAACATGGCTGTCTGGCATGATGTTTGTATGATGAATACATGTACAGTGCTCACTCCCTACAACAGCCATCAAAACAACGACTCCCTCCTTACAACGACAATTTCCGGACAACGCTTTTACTGATGTAATACCGTCTGTTTCAAATTGTCATCTGCTGTTTTTCTCAAAGTTACATTAACGATTCCCTCCGAACAACACACACACACTCTGTGTTTCCCATTGGGTGTCGTTGTAGAGAAGGAGCACTGTACATGTAAAGATATTTGCGACAACGCGCTATAGGCGGGTTCATTGCAAATATTTGACAATGTGACATTTTGCTGTTTAAATCTTCTCTCTAGTCTATACTATCGGTAATCCTATTTTGTATTATGCTATAATAAGGTGAATGGAATGGATTAATACCTACCTAAACACATCTTACAGTGGAGAATCTGTTATTCTTTCCCCATAAACGCGTTTACGCTAAAACTATTATTTGCAGTGCAATCAGTTTGGAGCCAGATCAGACGCCGGGTAACCCGGCGTCTGATCAGGCTCCAAACTGTTTGCCACCAAGATAAACATAAATTTTCAGAATTGTCAAAAAGTTGTACTTTTCTACGTTTTAGTGCTTTGCGTTTGCGTACGTTTGCGTTTAAACGGGAAAGAATAACAGATTCTCCACTATACATCAAAAGCAATATAATGTCGAAATAATCCCTAAAAATGTCCTGTGAGTGTCAAACAGTTTGTGTTCTGATCAATAGTCGAGTAACTCGACATATGGCCAGGATCAGAACTGTCTGTAATACACTCTTATCTAGTGGGAAAGAATTTACCATTATAAGCACTTCTCCGTCATTACATACCTCCCAATAATGATACCCCCGATGGACCCGGCAGCAAATGCGTAGATCCCAAACCAACCTGCCTGTTTCTGATAGAATAAAACAATTTATATCTAATTATACGTTTCTAGGCACACATAACTCTTTAGGCTGTGATAAAAAGCATAATTAACTTTGTCGCTTTCAGAATGTAGTAAACATTTCTATAATGTTCAATCATTCACTTGTCACTAATCTTACTATTGTAATAACTATTCCTGCTGAACAATATTTCGTTTATTTATAAGAGCCATGTAATGACAAACACAGCCTTATTGCATTGCAAACATTTTAGATCAATGCCAGCCGGCTCGTTTTGATATACACTGTTTGACACGCACATGCATCTAAAGCAATTTATGTAGGTGTATTACGACGTATATACTGAATTTGGCAGTGCTGACCAAAACTCCGATGCAGAGCCTGTGGTGACAACGGCGCTTGGTCTGTACAATGTTTTATTGCAAAAAGGCTTGTTTTGCCTTGACAAGGCTCATATGTTTACTTACAATAAAATGCACAGTGCTTCCTATCTATAAAACCCAAGTAGAGACTAAGATGGTGTCTTGTTCGGAGGAAACTTTTATAGGAATAGAAAATTAACATCCCCTACTAGAGTGCTGAATATGATTTGGCTTACATTTGCAAATAGTTTGAATCCCGATCAGACGCGGCGTAACACGGCGTCTGATCTAGGTTCAGAACAGTTATCAAAGTTTTGCAGAAGACAGCAATGTTGTAATATTTTGTTTTGATTTGAAACTTATTTTGAAAGGTATTCAAAAGCAAAGTTTACTACATGTATTACGTTATATGTTTATCAAACAACACTGAACTCTAATATTTAATTTCTTTAAAAGCTTACCTGGCTGATGTTTAAATGGTTCAAGTTCTCATCAAGAAGGCCTAACCAGTTAACAAAGACGGCACAAGAAGCACCACATAGAACATTTACCCGCCAGAAATTGACATTTCTGCAAAATAAGTGATGTAGTCTGTAACCAAGAGAAAAGAGTACCGCTCGTATTTACAATCATAACTGGCCAATTTATGCCGCCGAGAAACCAACGCCACACGTCTTTAGAGATCTATACTGAATTCCAAAAGAAACTGTGCACTTTGTTTTCTGTAATTATTCATTGGCTATATTTCTAAAAGCCTATGTATTTGGTACAAAAAGTTAGATCACGAACAATATGGCATTTATTCCAGATTTTGAGATGATGTCGTTAAAAGTAGTTGTTTTTAGACGAGAAAAGATGAAGTGTTAAAATCAAAGTTGCAAAGTAACTCGGAAAATTAGACCATGTTCAGTTTGGAATTTTATGTAGGTTTAGTTGTCATTTTACCCAATAAACGAAAAGTCTCTTCATCCCAGGGAGTAATTTTGTTATCAATGGATGGCCAATAAACATGATATATTGTGTGCGAAATCTTAACTCGATACGTCGTCACGATATTAAAATATTTGAAAATACAAAGTGCACAGTTTCTTTTGGAATTGAGTATATGTTCTTCATTTAATGGTATACTACAGGTGTTCTAATACACATTGCATTCAATGCTGGTACACACCTTTCGGTATTATCACTGTTTAGATGTATAACAGTTTGAAAAAGTTCTTTTATGGATAAATGACAAATATCAATCTTTAAATACAGTAGACTGGTTGATGCAGAATGAAATTGATCATTAATTCAGTTCTGCATTACTTTCGTTAACTGGTCACCTGTCTTAAAATCCAGAATTTTTGATACATTTAACACCTTCACTCCACTCACTGCCTCATCCCGAGTAAATGGTATTTTGCTAACAATTCGGATCCTGATGAGACACAGCGGAACGCGGCGTCTGATCACGTTTCAAACCTATTGATACTCATTAAAATATTGATTAAGTCAAAATATCTAAAAATTAAATTTGGAAAATAAAAACAGACACGAATTGAACGGAAACCAACTGAATGGTCCGTCGTAAGACCCTATATAGCCTCAGACCTTTCCAAACCTCCCCAAACCACTTTTAAAAACAAGTTTTCCATATTCTAGCAGATGGTAGCTTAAAGCAGGCTTAAGGCGCCTTCTGCTTAATTTTCAACCTTCTTTATAATTTTAGCTTAAATTTGCCATTTATAAGCTTTGTTGATTAGATACTAAGGAATTAAAGCAGTTTTAAGGTGGATTAGGCATGTTTGGAGAGGCTTGAAGTGGTTTGGAGTTGTTTGGGGTCTTTAGGCGGATCCCAACTGAACGGTTATGCGTTCCGTCACTCACCTCGTTACTTTTAACAAACCCTCCTTGAAGTTTTGCCGTTTTAATGATGCAGATATACTAGGAGGTTTCTTTGGTTTCTTCGGGAAGTAGAGTAAGGTCATAAGAAACAACACCCCGCCCATTCCGATTTCTTTAAATAATAATACATGTAAAAGGTAGAAAAGACAATATAACTTGGCACGCACATCTTGATGAACAAATTAATTAAATTTGTAATTGTGTAGAAGAGAGAATAATTGTTTTATATAGAACATTTAAATCCAGTATTTTCAAGCAGATAGTATATCGTTTTATAATCATGTTGCTTTGTAATGAAGACGCCTTATTATCCATAGTACATGTAGGAGGACCCGATGTATATTTAATTGTGTCTAATCTTTATCGAACATGGCAAGGTATACACATGTGAATATTACCCGAAATCAAATACATCTGATTAAAGTATTGTTAAACTATTTGGCATCTTATCATAATCGGCAAACTGTTAGTTAGAAAAAAGGTAACAGAAGAGTTTTGATTTCATGATAAAACGAGAGGTTATTGGTCAACGTACCAATAAGGTTCAATCTCCTTATTTCTGACTCCATACTTGATATATCTAAAATTAAAATACATGACACAATAAATCTAAGCTTTATTCGCGGAAATAGAGAATGATTATGCAATATACTGAAAAACTTTATTTATCTAACATTGGATTATCTATAGACAGTATCTCTTGATTTGTGTAGGTCGTGAAAGCAATATTAAAGACAAACGAAACAGTAAAAACTAACTTACTAAGGTACCTAATGAAGGGCATCGCATTTAGAAACATGATTTGCAACGATTGCTTTTTGAGTTTTATTTGCTTAAAGTTTATTCTTCTTTAAATGCAAAGGATGCTTTTTCAACGGACGATTGTACACAAACTGCTAAAGAATGACTCTCCGAATGTGCAGTATTTTTAATGCTTGCTACACTTTAAACATTATTGCTAACATTTATTGGGAAACATGAATGACATATCGTGTATGACTATAAAGTAGGAAACAAAAAAAGGGGAGTCACCCCCCTTTATATACATGTTCAAATCACTGTTGTTGTCTCTTTCCGTTCTGTAACGTTTTGTTATGCAACACGAATAATACAACCAGATTCGGGTTTTAGTAAAAGGTATGGTAATGCATTATTTGAATCTTGCCACTTTAAAATGCCGTAAGTTAGGATACCGTACATTTGTGTAAGGATGCATTATCATGGCTGTATAAAGTAGGACTATTGTCTTTAATGGAATAATAAATTAAAGTCGTAAAAAGGTTTCTATTGAGTAATTAGTCCAGTTCATTTGTTTTGGCATTTTAACCATTGCAAATCAAACTGGAGATGGACAAAACACCATGTTTTGTTTTGAGGAATGATATACAAATGTGTTAATACATTTTCAATCAGTACACACACTTTCCTGTTCATGACTCATTCATATATGATTTAGCACATAATTCTTTATATGAAACACTTCCCGAGACGATCTTTATGACATTTACTGGCTAGCGTATAATTTGGGAATTTCATAAAATTCACTCTCGACTAACGTTGAGATTGGCCGAAAGGTAAACGTTTTCGTAGTCCCATGAACGTATATCGTGAACAAACATCGCGCGTTATACCTTTGATAAGACAAACCGAAACCATTAGCTTTAAAACTGTTAACCCTTTACCTGATAGCCTATTTCTATTACTTAAGATAGGTGACTACTTAAAGCCGGTTGAAAGTAAAGCAGAATGCGCCTAAGGGCGCATTCTGCTTTACTTTCAGCCTGCTTTAAGCTATCATGTGCTATAATATAGAAAGTATTCCCTATAATACATATTCATTACTGATTAAATAGGAACTATTTTCTTCAGCGGATGAATAAATCATATCCGCTAAAAGGCGCTTTTATTAGGGAAAGGGTTAATACATCTATAGCTGTGCAATTGGACATCATTTCAGCGATTATTTTAAAACATGTTGCAACTACTTTACTTAGTGTCGGGAAACTTGGTAGCTTCATATGTTAATGGGCTATCCTACATTCAGAAAATCAAAGTTTTGTAATAAGACTGTTCGGATATGTATTTTCAACAAATCAGTAAGTCTGGTATATAAAATGGAAATGTTTTAACAATTTATTTCAAACAAATGATCAAACAGGTTTAAGCCCGATCAGACATCGAGCGACTCAACGTTGGATCTGATATCTAAACTGTTTGCGATTGAAATCAGTTCCCGAAGTACAAATGCTGTTGAAGGGAAATAACGTCGTCCCCAAGTCTTGGACGTGTGAGATAAGTTCAATCACAATTTAATGATTGGTCAGATTCTAGCATCTCATTCAATTCATCTAAAACAGTTGATAACCTTGACCACAGAATAATCAAGACTACATAAGTTACACTACATACTTATCAGTGTGTCATTGTTGCTCATGCTTGTTATTACTGTGTTGTTTATATATCTGGAAGTGTCATTGCTGAAATATAAAGAAAGTTAACGAAAGTCAATTATCATTTCCCCTATTTAAATAATTGATGATTTCAAGCATAATATATATATGGACAGGTATTTTTTTTCTATTGAATAAATTTGTTTATCATTTTACACTCTTCTGAGTACAGTAATAAAATGCATTGATATAGCTACTGCAACTTATGTAAATACTTGTAACAGATCGGTTTTTCGTTTTTCATTAGCCAATCGTATATTCAGCGACCACTAATATCTATTGCAGTAGTACGAAGGGCTCAAAAACCTGGTGACGGATTATTAAAGGACAATGGTAATGCCGAAAAGGTCTCAAGGAATTTAGTCTAACTCCTTTCCAGGTTAATATGGTGTCTTTTATGAAGTGTTCGGCTACAGAAATATAAGAATGATAATATAGTGTACGCACTGTTTAGGCTGAGAAACTATAGCTGGTCCTGTAAACAGAAAACATAAATAGAGCATCGGTAATTACAACGTTGAGGGATAATGAGATACATATACATGTAGATATATAAAAATACAGAGGCAGACAGAACAGACAAAGGGAGATGTATGAACGAGTATTCAATAATTAACAACCACAATTGTTATAAAGGCATGCGGTGTGTCTGGGCTACCTCATTTGTTTCTTTGAAACGAAATGAATGGACATTTACCAAGCAAAAACGCTGCCGCACCTCCTACAGCATTTGAAAGTGTACTGATGGTCGTTGCAGTCGTTCTCTCGCTACTTGGAAACCAAGTCCCTGATACCAAGGCGATCGTACTTATTGTTAATGCCCCTGCTGCACCGGCAAAGAATTGACCAAATCCAATCAATCTGAAATAAATGGAATAATAAATTGTAAGATGTAACAAAACGTCACTAACAAGAAACTTGCCATGGTGGTAATTTGCTCACTGGGTAATAATCAATAAATACGAAAGAAGACTCAAGCAGGAAACGCAACACAAACAATACACCCATCTCTAAAGCAGAACACACACACAGCCATACCATAACAAACACACACACACACAACCACAAACACACACACACACACGCAATACCATTCCTTCATCCACACACTCAAACATCAAGTTTATCTCGTTAGAACTGACATAGATACCTAGAAGAATTTTCTAAATTTACCTTTAAGGGTTCAATTTGACGAAGCTTGGTTTCAGTTTAACACTTTAAACAAAAATACACCATTTTACGGTTCTTAAAATTTATATATTCAGAAAAGTAGTCCCCAGCGAGTAAGTCCTGACTTTGAAATAAAAACATATAACCAAAACATGTTCCAGGTGGGAACATAAAGTATATTGAGGAACATTCTTTTTACAATTTTAACCTGCTTTAAGTGGTAACCTGTTATCAAACCTAGAAACAGGATTGTGTCACACCAGCCTTACGTTTGATACAAGTAAGTGTTTATGGACATTTTTAATATCCTTTATATAATTTGAAAATTTACAGATCTAGCTCAAGGTTGTTTAAGTCGCATAAATAAACACATCACCTGTTGGCTGTGCGATACAAGGGCCATGTATTCAGCTCGAAACATTCTTTGAGGAAATAGCCAATCTGACGAGCTCCCTGGCGCAAGTCGTGGTCGGTAGTTTCTGCCAGTTTAACGTCGAGAACTGAATACAACGCCTTGTGATGCACCGCCAAGTAGTGATGAGTTTATTATATGCCTTCAATATACACAGGTACTAACTAACTAGTTGTTTAAATGTTTTATATCCAGAAACATTTAAAAATTGAAGCAAAAATAATACGTGTTTTATGCCACGCGGAACTTGTACGATTACGTGGATTCTATAAAAGACCTCACGCTTAATCGGAAACGAGGTCGGAGTAAAATACAACAGTCAATACAAGGAGTAAGATATGTACAGACTCTTGTATCTTACTGAACAGGTACACGCGGAAACGCTCGATAACAAAATAAGGCACATAACAAATATACAAGTACATATTATTCTGCAGTAGAATATCAATAACTCCAACATGCACTGATATCAAATTATGATTCAAAATGTATAATATACAATAATCATAAAAGTACTTACATATCAGCTAAAACTGGCTTGAATGTTATTGCCCTCAGAGAAGGGGATAGGGTCAAGAAGAAAGTTGTCAGCAATAATGACACACGAAGACCTGTGAAAACAGACGCAAACTGAATCAGAACTGACTACAGAACGGCATTGATTTGGTTGAACTACAAAGAAGGAGATGTTATGTGCGTTAAGATAAAACAAAACGGAAACGTCCTACATTTTAAAAGCGTACGATATGACAACAGTTCAACGCTTTGAAAGTCTGAAGGTTTTTTTTTCTGAGGAGCAAACAGTTGCGAGTCTGATCATAAGCCGGGTTACACGGCGTGTGATCAGGCTTCAAACGCAATATTTCTTAACTAAAAATGCAAAGCACAGTGAATGGATTAATGGTCATGAGACATACCATAACGGTGTACTATATATCCCGATGGAACAAGACCTGTCAGGACCCCGATATTACCACAGTTTATCATCATTGTCAGCATTGACGTTCCCCAGCCGTACACAGCCTATAAGACAAAAGTTTCAACCCTTTCTATACCGTGACGCCATCAGTTTCAGTCATTATCGTGTGCTTTTATTTCTCTAATGGGGTTATCACAATCAAGGATCGGAGGTTTGATTAACTCCCCTAAAACATCGAATGGATAATTTAAGTCTGCAATTAATTCTAGTTTTTTTACTGTCTAGATTTGTTTTTTATAATATATCATACAAATACAAACTGCGCATACCCTGCTCAGTGGGCTTCTTCAGCAGCCCTCTGATCTTGGTCTTTACTTAAGAAATGAATGGCGTACTTCCGGTATTGGTGCGTTATTCTTTACTAGTAAAATCGACTGAGTTTCATAACCGCATGAATACCGGAAGTATGCAATTTATTTTTTATATTTATATTTCATTGTCAACCGAGATCCATAATAACCTAACGCCTGCAACCATTGTGGCCTTGCTATGCGTTGCCAATCGTAGTTCGATCTCTATATATGATTTGCACATTGAGCAACACAATCCACATGTACACTGAGATAAAGCGGCGTTCTACTTGTCTTGAAATTAACTTTCATGGGGAAATGAAAGTCTATTTTAACAAAGTGTTTATAAAAAGACGGTGCAAGGCGAATGTAAATATTATTAAATGACACAAATGTGCGTTGTTAGGCGTTAAATGGTTAAATTCCATATATTTGCGTTAATCCAAAATCCATATTTCGATATGCACTTCTTATGTATTGCGTATTACATGTCAGAGTAATACAATTGATTATTCTACCCATCGATGTTTACCGTACACAAAATTATATATTAGCAACAAGTGTAAGCCGTTAGGAGACACTGCAATTTGCAGTATCCCATACGGGTCTGCAACGTTTGTTATTCCGTATAGATTGCTGTATGAAGAAACACTATTATAGCTTTAGATCACTCCTGTATGTCTAAATGAAATATTTCAGTAACCACATAGAAACAGTTCATTGTTACGCCCTGGTTTAAACGAATTAAAACGTATTTTGCATCACTTCCATGTACCTCTCCTATGCTATTTCACTGCAGTTCATGTCAATAGCAATTAGTAGCTCGACTTTATATAAACTACTCAAAGTTTGCTAAGCACCAAGGATAAAACCTCCATAGGTTCCAATGCATTGAACCTATCACTTTCTCACAGCATAACTTCAAACATTTTGTTCGATTTCTTCCAAATTTGGAGATA
Organism: Gari tellinella; assembly: GCA_922989275.2. Lineage (NCBI taxonomy): Eukaryota > Metazoa > Mollusca > Bivalvia > Cardiida > Psammobiidae > Gari > Gari tellinella. The sequence goes on along the minus strand of OV277857.1, from coordinate 63,697,593 downwards.
TTATTGCCAATGGTTCTCTTGACAGATTTTAATTGTTTTACAGTTGTCTAGATCCTGTAGGAGAAACCCGAGGCAATTATCAGCATGTAAAAGTTCAGAGAATTCACCAACATATTCAAATCCATTGAAGTATCATTCATGAAAGGTAATACAGAAAAAATTCTAATAAAACAACACAATTTTGCAGACGCCAATATATATAGTGTGCAGAAAAATAAGCTGCAACAGATCTGTATCAGCCAAACTCAATCGATATATTACTATTACAGTGGAGACTGGAGAAGGCGTCGTTTTCCCAATCTTAAAATCCCAAACACATTGCAAATGTAAAAAATGACAACCATTTGAAAATGCTGGCGCTACACATGTATTTTCATGCGAGACGCAAACAGTTTGGTATCTGATCAGACACACGATAACCCGGCTTCTAATCGGGCTCCAAATATTTAGCATTTGATAGAATTGTTTTAGCATATACGCGATTATTGAAAATGTTCTAAAAATACCTACCTTTGCTGACTGTGCAATAGGTCCCCATGTTCCCCAGCAGGTATTCTGTAGTGCAACGGTCAGACTCATAACCAACAAAATGTACCATCTCGTCAAATATACAGCTGTTTCATTGTCAGCACGACCTCTTTCTGCTTGATCTGTTAGACCCTGAGACCACTCTGGCGATTCGTTACTTTGTTCTTCATACTGGCTTGTGTGGAATTTTCGTGTATAAGTTGAACCGTGAGTTCTGGAGTTTTGCACATTCGCACCAAGCAATGGCTCTGTTTCATTCATAGTCGTTCAACAATCCAGGTTTTACATTGTATAACGGTGTCTTGACAATCATATGTTAATACATGTATATACGTATATTATATATGAATGCAACTGCATTATGCACAACACCGATAGGCCTAGGGCAACAGGTCGAAATATCTGCTCTGATAACGAGGGACTATAGTTTTTACTTTTCCCCTAATACACATGAAATAACTGTTTTTATAACCTGATACTCTATATAACTAGATTTTCAAAAAGAGGTCATCTGAGCCAAAATACAAATGAAAAGAAAGCATTTTGAGTTTTTGACAGGCCACTTGGAAGCGCTTGCATGTTTACATCCGCATATTATGTAATGTTCGGATCCGTTTTGTTTCGGTATGAAAGATAGCGACTAAACTTGATGTGTATATGCATGTACATAATAGTATAGTTATACATACTAATAAAGCATTAAATAAAGTACTTAATCTTCACCAGGCGCCAATCAATGATACTTTTTTTCAATACTGTTTCACTATATGTAGATCTATAACGGCAAACCAGGGTACCGGAAAACTTCTCAATAACCCTAGCTGATTTTAAAACTTATACGCATCGTGCATGAAACTGTTCGTCTGTTATATAGAGCATTACGTAACAGATGTGTTAACCTCATGGGCGGATCTATAATAAGGTTTTCATACATGTTTCACTGTTTGTACTGTAATAACTATTGCAAACAGTATAGTCAACGATGAGACGTCGAGTTAGCCTGCGTCTCATCGGACACCGAACTGTTTGCAAAAGTGAAAAAGATGTTTGACACTCTGGTGATATGTTTTCAGAGAAATTGCAGGTACAGTGCCACCTCTCTACAACAACGCCCAATAGGAGACAAGGATTGTGTTCGTTGTTCGGATGTAGTTGTTATAGGGAGAAAAAAAGGCTTACATTTGCAAACAGCTTGAATCTAGATCAGACGCCGCGTGAAGCGGCGTCTGATCTTGATTCAAGCTGTTTGTCACTCGTCATTATTTTTTTATTGTCAAAATTTGTCTTTGAGAAACACATCAGACGAAAATTTTAGCAGACGATATTGCAGCCGTGAAAAGGATGGACATAATGGTCGAATTGGGGAAAAGCAGCACATGTTGTTGTAAGGAGGGAATCGTTGTTGGGAGGGCCGGTGTAAGGGGCACTGTATATCAAACCTGAGCATTGCTTTCAATGAAAAATTAAAGCAATCGTAAGTTGCGTTAAGCATGCTAAAGATAACAATTGAGAAGACTGTGATCTCCCCTATTTAAACGCATACAAAACGCAATGTAGTAACTGGAAAGTGCTTGAAACATCTTTCGATTTATTTCAATATGACCGGCTGACAGCTTTGAGCCTGATCTAGCTCTAAGAGGCTTGCAGTGGAAACACTTGTTTTAGCACAAACGCTTTTATTTGGAAAGACTAACGCCTTCTCTAAAGTACCACCCATAAGAGTATAATAATCCTAATCATGAACATTCAAATTGGAGCATTATGTCATAGTACAGTGTGTAGGTTTATTGGCTGCCCCGCTGGGACAGTTAATCTTATACGGGTTTTATTTTGGTCATGATTTACTGCGCGACTGCTGTAATATCTTTTATCATGATTTGAACGCTATAAAATGTATCGTCATCATTTTGTATTTACATTGATTTACTCTTCGTCTTTTATAACTCAAAATTATTAATAGCGAACACGTATGATTTATTCCGCGAGATTACATGTATGTGTAGTGTTTATAAATAGATACGAAGTTAGGTTGAATTTACGTTTATCACTCATAAATGGATAACTACCTAATTATATCCAAAACTATGTAAATATATTAATGTTTGCCAATTACAAATTGTCGTTTATAAAATTATACATATAAATTTATCGTCAATGAATGACGAGTATACTCGTCGTTGTGCTCAATATGTTGTGGTTGAAAAAATAACTTCGCAATACTCATTTGAATTGGGAATTGTTGCATACGAATGTTCACGTTATATATGCACGCATGCTTATTATCATGTATTTCCTATTAGCCATTTGTATTCTGGGTCGGACAAACTTATAGAACTTATATTACACTAACCGTATGTTATGTTACGTTAAATAGAATGGCGTCATGCACTGAACTCTTTAAATGCTACTTTAGTTTTATTTGCATATACTTTATTGTTTCATAAACTTCCTACCTTGGTACAATGGAAAAGACGTTATTAGAGAGGTTTCGATTTCTTACTTGTACGGGTACGGGTACATGTGACCACACGTACACGTGTACACTTTTTCAAAATAAGGTTCTACATGTACTTGTGATTATACGTACGCGTACACGTAGTTTCAAAGTGCAACTCACCACTGATGTACAGCTGTTTTAAGACAGAATACTGCTTAAATAATCTCCTGACCTACTTTCCGTGTTAACACATAGTCGTGCAGCTTCCTTGCAAATTGCAAAAAACATGCCTCTTGTCAACATACATATAGCAAAGAACCATTAAGGCGTCTCATGTGAGGCCCGACTATTATATTTGATAGTTTGGTTAGAAGTATTCTTTGAAAAAACCCTTGAGTATGAGTATGTCAGTATCTCATTAGGAATAATGATACAGCTATGGCAATACAGTGTCTTTCACGCCTATCGAGAACAATGGATGGGGAGTCCATAAAAGGACTGATGTAATGGCTTTGAAGAAAGGTAAAAGTAAAGCAAAAGTTTTTCTTTTGAAAGATTAAGGTCTTATTCAGTGTACCAGAATCGCCTGGTAATTGGCCTGGTACTGGGCACGAAGTAAATGCATAACTGTGGGTCGGGACATGCAAAATGTCAAATGGTAACTACCATTTGCTTGTTGCCATATGCCAAGTGTTATTTGCCATTTTCTAAATGCCAATTTGCCACTGTGCTAATTGCCATATTTTCGTCATTCTTCTTTTCTCCGAAGAGTGCTTGTATCGATTGATGATACGATTCGTAGGCGAAATGCAGCTATCGCATCGTATTTGCTGGATTCGAAAAGTATTAGATAAATTTGGCTTCATTTAACCATATGGTTCGTATTCCTTATGAATGGTATTGATAAACATTTTAACTAAGGTACATAAATCAGAATATGGATCGAACATGTCAATTGGCAAATACTAATTGCTAGTTTGCCAGTTGCTGTATGCCATTGCTAGTTTGCCACTTGCTAGTTGCTTTATGCTAATTGACAATAGGCCACTTGCCAAATTCTAGATCGGGTAGCCATTTTTGCATTATTTCTGGTAAGGGTGCCTGTCTTTTACCCGGCAAACCTGACGAATTAAAGCATAAAGCGTACGAGAAATTAAACTCTTGATTACAAAATTAGCATTTGTATACGCAGCTTCTTTCCTTCCTGTCATTTGTGGCTGAAAAAACGATGAATCCGTGAAGACAACATGCCCGTAAATTTTGTATTTTGTCAAATAGCAACTAGCATTTGACAATTTGCATGTCCCGATCTGCATTCCATAAAAATGTGATATACGAGTATAATATTACTCAAACTTTGCTTTTACAAACACTGATAAGATAGTTGAACGAAATCTGACATTTATGAACTTAGTAAATAGTGTATAAACAAAACAGTTTGTTATGAAGTGAGCTACACTTTAAACATTGACAATCCAGGAGTACCGATAAAAGTAATATAGGTCTACACTTGAATAAACCAGTTTGGTTTTTGCGTGCCACAGTGCAAACAATGCACCGACACTATTTGTGTTACTTGTTCGCTGATAAATTACCTCCTGTTTCTAAGTTGTTGCTTGCTTTTTGCATTATTACTTAAAACTACTGTTATGAGTGAGAACTAATTTGACCGGATGGCCGTATACTAGTGGTTACACGTTAGTTTCTTATTCTAGGGATCGTGAGTTCGATCCTCGGTCCCATGTCACAGTGCTATACACTGGGCATGTAAAAGAGCCGGAAGGGGGTCCGTCAAAAGGAATAAGACATCGCCCGGGTTCCTCTATACCCGCCCCTCGATGGGACAATTGTTTTACGTTGTCCAGTATGTGTTGTAATGCAGTTAAACTATAAACTCTCCATGAGTGTTAATTGTTCTATACATTTGAGTTGTAATTTCATTTACGATTGGTCTTTAAATTTTCGAAAAATGATCAAATCAAGGAACTCGCTGAGGTAAACATTTTTGGTTTTTTATTCTCATATTTTTTAGAACTTATATAGTGTTCAATAAATAGCTACAGCCAATCTTGTATCAACGCTCCCAATTGTGTATTCTGCATTGTTTGAGCCTGTATTAAACATTATCTTGTCTTGTGAGGTATCCAATAAGTGGTCGGTCAATACAAGATCGACTGTATTTGCGATTATCTTATAAAACGCATATAATATATACAGAGTCATAATAACACAACATTGCTCGTACACGTAATTTCATAACATGCGTTAATTCATTCGTATAGATAGATGTATATTGCGCACAATAAATACAGCTATCAATGTCTCTTGCTGGATGTAGGGAATACACATCCCTTTTAAAGTTTTTAGAATGTTCCAATCTAAATCTAACTCTGTCAACTCAGAAGAAAACACTAATACTTACTATTTAAAAATGCTTACGAATTATTGATATCTGAGTGGCAACCAATTTAGAACCTGGTCATACGCCGAGTTACTCGGTGTATGATTTGGCTCTTCACTGTTTACAGTGGTGGTAATTGGTTCAGCACAAATGCGTTTAGTGGGACAGAATAACATAGTATTCCACTGTAAAGATTATTTTCATTGATGGTTGTAGAGGAATAAGTAAATAATATGTATGAGGGAAACAACACTAACTTGTACATGTTATATTAAGAAATAAGCATTACATCGTTCCCTCTCTACAACGATACCCTTCGGGAGACAAACATTGTGTGCTTTGTTCGGAGGGAGTCGTTATAGGGAGGGAAATTTGCGAACAGCTTGAATCCAGATCAGACGCCGCGTCACGCAGCGTCTGATCTGGATTCAAGCTGTTTGTCATTCAGCGTTAAGATTTTTGTCTCTCAAAATGATCATTATGTAAGACAATGCGCTCCAGACATAATATTTTCAAGTAAAGTTTTTCTTGATTACAGTAAAGTCTCTCTATTTCGACCACTTTTCAAAGAAGATAATTGATTGTTTTACAAGAGAGGCTACAGCTTAAAGCAATGTGGCTGTATCTTTCTTTTTTAAAGGAGCTTTCTATGTTTCTGTCACATTGCTTTAAGCAGTCACCTAATATTTATCAGAACTTAAAAGTCCTATGTGAGGTTTTACTGTAATCCTAAATGTTCACAGTAACATCAACATCCATTCTGTTATACTTTTCCCGTAACGTGAACATAAATATCACAGGTAGAATCAGGAACCCCACCAACAACCAGTTTATCCAATTTATTCCTGAAAGACAAAATAAACAACACTAGAGACCAGTTTAAACTTTATCAGTGCAACAGTGCGAGCGTTTTAAGATTGTTAGCATTGGTATTCATGTTTATTTTGCATTATTGTAACCAATTTGTGCCTAGTTTTCCCATAAAATGCACATGCAAACACTGTAGACTCTGATCAGACGCCACATTTTAGGTCGTCTGATCAGAGTCGACACTGTTTGCTGATGTGAATTGTAATATAAAACAAAACGAAAAACATTTAGACCAGGCAACCCTTGCGTAAAAAAGGAACTTATCCACTATATAAGCATGGAATAATCCTTTGCCGGGCACAAACTTGCTACACACTTGTAAATTGGAAATCTTTTTATACCGATCGGATATACCAAATTACTTGGTATATACTCGGGAGTTACAAAGTTTAAACATTATTTATTTTATACCGACTACGAAACACATTGTAACAATCACTCTCGATGGCACGAAAGATGTACTTTGTATATATTACGTGGCACACACTATATTACATCTTGAAACCTAGTGTGACGTGTCTTAATAGAAATACTGTATACGTTTCAAAAACAGTTTAAAAACTAGTAAAACGTCGAGTAGATTAGATATTATGTATACTGATTAATAATTATGACTAGTTGCGTTTCACAATGGCAAATTTAAATGCATACTCTTACTCGATATTTAACATGAACTGTTTCTATATTTATTTCATCTATCTAATAACCAACGCTTGTTTTACATGGTTTCGCGCCCAACGGCGACATCACTAACATTTGCAAACTGTTTGAGTGCAGATCTCAGAGCCTCACAAGTGTCTTATTTGTCTGACAACCGTTCTAATGTTACGTCCATGGAAATATAGAGTACAGAAATAACACCAATGATATGTTTTTGGAAGTACAATTACCTAAATGTATGTTGAATAAAAGATAGATTAACCCTTTCCCCCCATAGAAGCGCCTTTTAGCGCATTCAGTTTATTCTTGCCCTGAAGAAAATAGTTCCAATTTATACATTCATAAATATGCATAACACAAAATATTTTCTATATTCTAGCAGATGATAGCTTAAAGCAGGCTGAAAGCAAAGCAGAATGCGCTTAAAGCGCATTCTGCTTTGCTTTCAACCTGCTTTAAGAGGACACCTATATTCAGTACTACAGATATGCTATGTGGGAAAGGGTTAAATTCAATACCTATGCCTGGAATGAGTTCTACTAATAGGAAAACAACAGCTGTTGCGTTTATTCCAATACCCAGACACATGCTAATGATCTCCTCAGATACTGGATAGCCAATCTCACAGGCGAACTCTATATTCAGAGGAAATGTCGTATACATCAGCAGTCCAAGCACAGCAATAGACACGGCGAATAATACTGAAAATATAACAAATAACACTTTCATTGTCAAATTACGTAATACTATCGAGTATTCTCGTTGTCATGTAATCGTCTGCATATACTTTTCGTCTGCTTAACATTTAAAATTTGGAACTGTATGCGTTTTTGATTTGACTTCAGTTACCTTGATTTAAGCCTTGATCAGACGCCCATTCTAGTCTTTGGCAATGAAAAGGTTAACTTGCAAATACATGGATATCGCGATTTCGTCGTCAAGGCTAACAGAAATAGAATAATCGTAACATAAACAGGCAAAACTAGACTGATAAGTACGCTGATCGTCCATGTCGAAGAAACAATGCCTAATCTAAAGACCCGTCCATACTTATTTCTGAAAACAAGTCCAGCACTTATCTTACAGAGGTTCTTTATGTTTAACTTTTGCCCTGTATTTAACCTCGATCTTTATTATAGACGGAATATTCAAATTATAATTGGTCGCTAAACGCAAATATGGCTTTGGAGACAGCATCTTCAACATTGTTTTCAAATTCATCAACAAAGACAAACAGTGCATACACTGATCAGATAACTCCCCAAGAAATGCTCTAATCCGAGCCATCACTGTTTGCATAGAAAAAGAATGTTCTTTTCAGAATGACGCGCTAAAGCTTGCCTTGGGGCTAATGAGTTAAGCCCTAACAATTGAAGTTGCTTTGAGATATATAATAACAAGTGACTGTTTCATGTTAGAGCAAGGACGGTGTTACAGTACGGGGGCAGGTTTTTGTCACTGAAACGTTTTCATTTAGCTGTAAAATTAAATCAAACAAACGGTATGGTACTCTTTGATGTTGTTGTGACGAAAATGTATAAAGAAACCAGATAGAAATATGGCCAGTGTTGAATGTTTTCTTTTTGACCTCTAAATAACATTGACCTTTGTCTGACGTGACCCAAATGTACCGAGTTAAAGAGTTTCCTGAATACACAAGCAAAATATGAAGACTCTATCAGATGTAGTTCCAGGGTTATGGCTAATGTTAAATTAACCGTATTTGACCTCTGAATGACCTTGACCTTTGTCCGATATACCGAGCTCAAGAGATTTGAAGTGAGTACAAATGCTAAATATGAAGTCTCTATCCTATGTAGTTCCAAAATTATGGCCAAGGTTAAAGTTGTGCACAGACAAACACTCAAGCAGACAGACAGGTCCAAAACAATATGGCCCGACAAAGTCGTGCGGGGGGTATACAAATAATGCAGAAAACTCCTACTTTATGTTATCGTATATTAAGCAACTGTCTGTCACTTGTATAGAGTATCCATCGCCCTAATATTAAATAGTGACTTCAGCTCTTATGCTAACCGTTCGTGTGTAGTATATATTCGTTCCTCATGCAGGTAACGTAAGCAGCGACTGCAGCGCTGATCCCCAGTAAAACTAACTGGAACAATTTCAGTCTTCTCTGGTACTGATCAGCCATTCTGTAACGTTACCAAAACAGAAATATTAAATACCAATGCATATTTACCCCTTCAAATGACATCCGAATACCTTGAAGAAAACCGATTATACATTTATGTCGGATAAACGTTTATGATGCAATATGATCTCTGCGACGACGCACGATAGACGGAATCAATACAAGCAGCAAGATATATTAAGATAAATAGTGTGACATTTTGCTGGTATATCACATTCCTTATCTCAAGGTTAGAACAACGGATTAGGATTCCTTTAGCAGTAACACGTGTAAGAATACTTAAGAACATATTTGATTAATTGATTGAGTTTGGTTTCACGGCACCGGGAGACATAATATAGTCATATGACACCAAGAAACGACTACATAAGTATATGCAAACACTAAAGCAATATGCTATCGAGTGTGTAAAACATCACGAAAATAATCATGAAGACAAACCAACACGCCTCATCCCTATATACGCATTTGAACGATTTCTGGAAGATGATTTCGGCTTATATCATTCGTGGCATACAAACAATGAATGAATCATATGGCCCATCGACATTCGCTAAATAATATTTTCTTAGGTTCATTTAGGAACATTTGCTCTTAAATTACAACTCAAAACACATCATATATCTCCAGAGTACAGAAACGTTACATAACTATTCATTATGGTATACTGCGATGGTGAACACGTTTTTTCCAGTTTAAAACGAATCTTATAGCAAATACAATGCAACATAACGTCGCAATGTCTCTTGAAATTATCAAGGGAATGTAACACGGTTTAGTGACTGAGCAGGTGTCGCAATACACGACGTATGGTTAAACTGAAAACTGTTACAATGAATAAAGCATTCAGAAATCAATGTACATTTATTTAGTGAGAAACGCCTTTACGACAATTTCCGTTAGTACATACCTCCCAATAATGATACCGCCGATGGAGCCGGCAGCAAAAGCGTAGAATCCAAACCAACCTGCCTGTTTCTTAATAAAAATAACAAACTTTTGTATATAGTTCAAACCGATCAATTAATTCTTTCTTAAAGAACCATATTCTGACAAATTGAGATAAGACCAGCGCAGACTGTGATCAGCGTCTTCATTGATTGCGTGTATAGAAGTGTTTAATGTCAATTTGTTATTGAGGCTAATATATCACATACAATTCTTGACAAATCTGGCGTATCGAACTTATTGATAAGTTCTTTTATCGTAATTTGATTTGCAGTTCTAAAGGAAATATATTAAATCGTCCGATTTGTACCAAGTAGATGTCCGCATTGCACCAAGTGCATTTATATTTACACATTAAAATGAATGGTAAAACAGTGTTTGCTTTGCATTAAAAAGAGCTTCGCTCCCACTTCAGATAAATAAGGGTTAGCTTCAGTTAAAAAGTAAACGATATATAGGTTTAGAGAAGATATCAATCATACTACACTTCTGGTCTGAAATAGTTCGTTAAATCTTTGAAAGATATCATTGAATCTTAATTTGAAAGATTGCTCAACGCAAAGTTGATTATTAAGTTGTATTGCACAATATTGTGGTTATTATAAATCATGAAATCTTACCTGACTGATGTTTAAATGGTTTAGGTTCTCATCAAGAAGCCCTAACCAGTTTACAAAGACGGCAAATGAAGCACCACATAGAACATTTACTCTCCAGAAATGGACATTTCTACAAAATACAGTCAGTGTTGTAGTCGCTCATCAACGGAGAGGAATACCGCTTGTGTTTCAAAACACAACTGATCAAGATCTGAGGCCGAGTTACATGGCATCTGATTTAGATGTAAAATATTTATCAAGTAAGTATCATGAATGTGGATATAGAATAAGATTTAGTATACAGCGTATGACATTTATCAAGAGTCTAAAGAGAACAACTGATCATTCATAGCTAAGATTTAGTTCAACAGAAGGCAACTATAGCTTATGAACGAAACTATTTATTGTTCTTCAACCGACATCTAACAGCTTAAATTTCAAACCAGATACAAAGTTCTGCGGCGTCTCATCCGCATCAAAAGTGTTTGGCCTTTGTATTTTTAAACAATTTTATCACAAACGTAAACATTTATTCCGTAGAAGACATTTTGTAGCAAATGACATATTGGAATGAAAAATATCAAGCATTTTAAATCATGGGTAAATGATAAATGTCAACCTTAAATAACAAATGGCTAGTTAATACGGTATAAAATTGATTTTAATAATAGTTCGTATTAATTTCGTTAACTAACCACCTGTCTTGAAATCAGATATTTTGATATATTTTAAACATTATTTGCCTTACCCCCAAGTACAATGTTATTTGCAAACATCTTGGATCCTGATCAAACGCTGCCTAACGATGCGTCTGGTCAGGGTCCAAACTGTTTGATACTCACTTCAATATTTATATGTCAAAATAACTAACACTTACATTTTGGAGAAGTAATATCAGACGAGAATAGTATCAAATTGACGATGTCACTGCAGAGGAGGGATAAACCCTTTTATGAACAAATCTATCGCTAGGTATTTACTCCTTCACATCCAGATTGTCTTCTGCTTCAATATTGATGTCTACAATGTCGTTTAAAAGTTAGATTTAAAGCAGAATAACCAACGTGACTTAAAAACAAATGGCAAAAAGTTTTGGTCCTGATCAGAGGCCGTGTTACGCGGCGTCTGATCAGGATCCAAACTGCTTGCAAATGCGCTTTCTGACGTCATTGACAGTGAAATGTTAAATTACGTACGGAACAGTTATGTGTTCCACCACTCACCTAATTACTTTCAACAAACCCTCCTTGAAGTTTTGTCGCTTCAATGATGCAGATATACTAGGAGGTTTCTTTGGTTTCTTCGGGAAGTAGAGTAAGGTCATAAGAAACAACACTCCGCCCATTCCGATTTCTTTACAAATAATAGATACAAAGGACAATATAACTTGACACGCACATATTTGTATACAAATAAATTGAAAGTGTAACTAGAACAGAGAAACTTTTCAGATAAAAACAAAATTTAAAGTTAGTGTTTTTAACCTATTTGTTCCCACGATCCCATATATGGGGCATAGGCAAACGGTGAAGACTCTGATCAGACGCCACATAATGCGGCATCTGGTCAGAGTCTATACTGTTTGCTGATAGGAATGGCAATATAAAACAAAATGAAAATGAAAAGTTTGACCAGGCATCCCTTTGATAAAAAATGGGCTAATCCAATATGTAAACGTGGAAGAATCCGCTGTGCGTAAATGGGTTATACAGATGGTATGTCGTTTTGTACTCATGTTGCTTTGTTATGAAGACGACTTATTCTCCATTGTATATGTAGGAATATCAGGTGCATACATTTTATTGTCTCTAATCTTATCGTACATAGTAAGGTCTAAACATATGAATACTACTCGAAATAGAATACATCGGACTTACCTACATGTACAAACGTATTGGAAAAGTATTTGCCATCTCATTAAAATCCACATACTGTTAATTAGCAAAAACGACAACCAATATATTTGTGATTTCATCATTTAATGATTTTTATTTTGTCAACATACCAATTAGATTCAATCTCCTTATTTCTGTCTCCATCGTTGATATATCTGAAATCACGATACATAATACAATAAATCTAAGCTTTATTCACGGAGATAGAGCATGACCATTTCATAAAGCAATGTAAGAAGGGGTTTATCTAGGTACAGTGGAGAATCTGTTATTCTTTCCCAATAAACGCGTTTACGCTAAAACTATTATTTGCAGTGCAAACAGTTTGGAGCCAGATCAGACGCCGGGTAACCCGGCGTCTGATCAGGCTCCAAACTGTTTGCCACCAAGATAAACAAGAATTATCAGAATTGTCCAAAAGTTGTTCTTTTCTACGTTTTAGTGCTTTGCGTTTGCGTACGTTTACTTTTAAACGGGAAAGAATAACAGATTCTCCACTGTATCTTAGACTAAATATATTCTTCATTGCTTTTCATGAAACATTAGTTAAGTTGTTTAATAATAAGTACGCTAGAGCCGAAATATTTGAATACAGTCAAACAATTAATATATAATTAAGATGTCGAGAAATTCCACGTTTGATCCTATCTTAAGCTTTTCCAATTCTGGTTCTCATACAAGAAGTTACAATATGGAATTAATTTAATGATTGAGTTAGTAGCAACCTAAAATAGGGTATGCGAGTGTCGACAATAGAAAATTGACAGTAAAACAATTGCAGCTCATCACTAGGTAAATTAGTTCTACATTGATAACAAAATGACATTCTATAACTGATCGGACTACAAAGTCACATTAACAAAACAAAGTAACTCAGTTCGAATGAAGTCCTTTCTATCAACTAATCTATAGCTTAGAAGACAGTGACGGCTTAAGCAGATTGGATATAAAGCAGAATGCGCCTGAAAGCAAACTCGGCTTTACTTGAATCCTGTTGCTGCTTTTAACTGCCATCCGATACGATAATGTAAATTTATATGTCAAATGACGTGTTATCATGGCTGTATTAAAACAAACGATTTTCCTCAATGGAAGAATAAATTAAAGGCTTATTTATGGAGTATATTGGTTCAATTAAGTTGTTTGACATGTTATATAATTAGACTACATGTAGTTATATTTTAAAGTGAAAACGGACCTAAACATTAACACAATCCAAAACGATATGGAACTACTTTGAACATTTATCGAAAACAAATAGTCAAACAGGTTTGCGCCTGAACAGACGCCGAGTTACTTGATGTTTGCCCTGATATCTAAACTGTTTGCAGCTGAGGTCAGATATTGAAGTACAAATGCTTTGGAAGGGAAAGAACACCGTCCCCAAGTACTGGTCCTAAGTTTACAAAGCGTTTGGGTGAGTCTGAGTTCACTTTCAAGCTTATGATTGCTCAGAGTTTAAAATCTGACTCTCATCAAACATTTGATAACCTTGTTTACAGGATGATCCCGAATACACATAGATTAACTACATACTTATCAATGTGTCATTGCCGCTCGTGTTTGTTATTATTGTGTTGTTTATATCACTGGAAGTGTCATTGCTGAAATACATAAAATGAGACAATGATAGGTCATCAATTTTCTTACTTTTACATTTGGTGATTTCAAAAACACCCTACATAATTATGTATCACACTTATTTTGTAATTGTGGCATTGTTTAGATTACAGAAATATAATGAATTGACGTAAATGCTGCTCTTACTGTCAATAATAGATCGGATTATTTTGCTGTGTTAGCTCACTGTGTATACCCGTACACAGGATATTGGTACCAGCGAGTCGAGAAAGTTATGGATTTGTTAGCAGATCGCTCTGCAGTGCAGGTATGTTTTCGTGATTTCCTGAATTATATGTCTAAGATCAATATGGAAAATAATACTGTATCAAAGTGTGATGATTCTGGAACATGCTGATGTCATAACATTTCAGTTTTACCAAGAGAAACTCTCGTAAGACGTATAAACATGCTGCCTGGTACCGGTAAATAACAACGTTTGCTGACAAAATATCATTGTAATATTTTTTTTATAACTGCATAAGAGAATTATTCATGTTATACGAGTAATTTGTACTATCTTGATCAATATTTATGAAGCTTTAACTATTGTATTTGCCGCATGTGCTTTAAAAACCCGAAATAAAATTTGGCTAGGTGTACGGCAAATTGATACGCTAGTGAACGGCATATTGCAAAAATCTTTCAATCCAGTGTACGGCATCTTGCTTAAATCTACATCGAAATCGACGGCAGTTTGGTTTGTACAAGTATACATTCTGTACATTGTCATTTGTTTTTTACAGATTATGGACCTGTACAAATGTACCTACTGTAAGAAACAACTACCAATGTTCCGGGAGGTAATATCACACTTGATAGAGAGGCATGGATGCCAGGAGTTAAAATACCTTCGCCAGCGTGGTTGTTCCGCAAAAGTGTGCAACTTTAAAATTAAACCTGAACAATGTAGAAAGGAGGGGAGAGTTATAACTATAATAGACGAAACTGAAAAAATCCATCTATCTAAGTTTAGATTTCGAAATCTGTGTTTAGGTTTCGAAAAATGCCCCTTAACTTCTATGTCCCTTGATATATTGCTTTTATACTGGGTATGCATGTGTATATGGACAAACACTGTCCATGGACACACATCATTTTCCCCAGTGACCTTGAAGTAAGGACCCGCGTTTAGGTTTCGAAACCTGTGTTTAGTTTCCCAATGGCCAATAACTCCTATGTCCATTGAGATATTCCTTTCATATTCAGAGTGCATGTGTATATGAACATGGCATTTCCTTGTATGCAAAACAATTGATCTC
This sequence comes from Gari tellinella, assembly GCA_922989275.2. Classification (NCBI taxonomy): domain Eukaryota; kingdom Metazoa; phylum Mollusca; class Bivalvia; order Cardiida; family Psammobiidae; genus Gari; species Gari tellinella. The sequence continues at coordinate 63,682,218 of OV277857.1, read as the reverse complement.
TGTGACCTTGACCGTGAACTTAAATGCTTGAGAATGATTTCAGACAAATTTCAAAAGCTTTATACCTTGCAGCCAGGCATAACAAAATATCAAATAACTCATTTTCATGTAAGTATATAGGCATTAAGTTTCTCAAAATGCCTTTAAACTCCTACGCCCATTGAGATATTCCGTGTGCATGTGTATATAGACAAGACCTTTCTTGCATGCAAACAGTTTGACCCCAGTGACCTTGACTTTCAACTAAGGATCCAGCTTAAGGTTTCGAAATCTGCGTTTAGGTTTCTCCAAATGCCTATAACTCATATATCCATTGAGATATTCCTTTAATATTTGGCATGCATGTGTAGTGACACTACATTTCAATGCATGCAAAAAAAACAGCCCAGTGACATTGACCTTTAACTTAGGTCCCGGGTTTAGGTTTCGAAATCTACGTTTAGGTTTCAAAAAAGGCTTATACATGCAATTCCTATGTCCCTTGAGGTGTTACTTTCATATTTGGTTTGTATGTGTACATGTGTACATCGACAAGACCTTTCCATGCATGAAAAGTGGTTGACCTCGGTGGCCTTGAGTGTGCCAATGGCGAGCTTTGTTGTCTCTCTGACAACTCTTGATTATTCTTCCCCCGTGTGTTGAAAATTATTTCATTTTATACAGTAATGAAGATGTAACATACGACATGTTTCCTTTATCCTAGCAGATGGTCGCTGGAAACAGACTGAAAGTAACTCAAAATGCATCTTACCTTGGCGCATTCGGCTTTACTTTAAACTTGCCTGAAAGACATTTCCTCCGTCAATTGATGGAACCCACCCCCCCCCCCCCCCCCCTCCCCGTTTTTCTCACTAGGTGTGAACATACAGGTAACGCAGTAATAAAGTGTAAAAAGCCAATGCATCCAATCTCAAGCTGTCTAGAGAGGCCCTCACATACTCGCACTCAAGGGTTTTTTCAATGGGTTTTACTATCCAAACTTTCAAATTTAAGGTAAGAGCCTCACATAAAACGCTTAGATGAGTATCCATAGACAAGATAGCAGTAAAGACAAAACTCGCACATTTTACCTGGTTTGGTGTTACAACCGAATGAAAGAAATGTATTTAAGTACTCATCCGTCTGCAAAACTAAATCAAGCTAAAAAGGTTTAAAGATATATCCTCAGTTCATTGATGAAGTCCCCCACTGTTCTCGTAAGGCGAGAAAAAGCATGCAGCATAAGCTGCCAGCGGGTATACCAATCTCAGTTTACCTCGTGAGGCCCAGATAAACTCATGCTCAAGAAGGCTTTTCAATGGTTATTTCTAATCAAATTATCAAATATAAAGGTACGGTCTCACGTGGGACGCTTCAATGGTTCTTTGCTACCGGCATGTCCACACGACCCATGTTTTATGCAAGGAAATTATCTGGCAAGGCGTTATGACCGGAGATGTCTTTAAAGGAAATACCAACCCCACAGAGCTATCCAAAAACTGTCCTCTAACGTCTGTTATTGTACACTTACTGTTAATGTTCACTATCACAGGCGTGCAGTCCGTGCTGAGCAAAATGTGTGCTAAATATCAATTTTAACTCTTTCATTCGAATACACGTAACCCTAAGTGCCCATTGGATAATGTTTGGGTCAAGACAAGACGCCGCTTTACGCAACTTCTGATCTATATTCACGCCGCTTAACGTGACTTCTGATCCATATTCAAACTGTTCAGCACTCTTATTGAAAAAAAGGACTTAGTGGTTCTTCGCACACGATAGTATTGAATCAGACGACAATTCAGCAAGATAAGGAATAACAAGCAAGTGTAACACGACCGCGGCAGTTTTCTAAAGAAAAGAACTCTGGGTTGAATTGAATACCGCTCACTTTAAAGTGGGCAACTTATTCTGATTGCACTGTGGTAAATGATACCGCATAACCCAGTAATCTTACTGCACGATATGTCCGTGCAAAATTGAAAAACACATATGGAAATTATAGTTGTATACGTGTATTTCAATATTGTAGAAGTGGGTGGATTAGTTTGATATCATAAATTTACCGCAATCATTATTGACTCTGTGTTAGATTTTTAATAGAAATCTTCGAATTAGGTAAAGTCCGATACAGTTACTCGTTCGCTTAAAAGTGTCCCATTACGTGAATAGCTATTAGAATATGTTCAAAGTGTATTCATCGTTTCAATTTAAACTTCTTAGGTATACTCGCTCTAGATCTAGTTTATCTATTCTAAGTAACTTAACAATGAAAAGTATATAATTTATAAATAGGAAGACTGTTCTCGGTATTCAGCTACCTTTGGCTGAAAGTAACACCCCGAGGATGAGCTGTGACAGAGCAAAACGTTTTAGGGCCAAATACCTGGTACCAAACCCCCGTACAGTGACACATCAATATGCCGTGCAGTGAAATTTCATTCACAACCAATATGCCGTACACTTGACACAAATTTGTTTTAATTCTATTCTTAAAAGTATGACTCAACAGTGTGGTATTAGTGAGTCACAGGAATTATTATGAAAAGGATCGAATGTTTTATGAAAAGATTGTAGTCTGGATCATTTTAAACAGTTGATATCATAAATTTTCGTCAGCAATCGTCGTTATTTACCGGTACCAGGCAGCATATATATATGTTTTACGAGAGTTTCTCTAAATAAAACAGAAATGTTTTGACACCAGTGTATCCCAGAAACATCACGCTTTAAAACGGTATCATAGACATGTTGATCATATACATTTTATGCTATAAATCATGAAAAAACATACCTGAACTGCAGAGCGACCGGCTAACTCTCTCGACTCGCTGGTACCAATATCCTGTGTACGGGTATACACAGTGTAGCTTGATACAAGAATGGTATCATAAAGTACTCACTGTTTAGGCTGAGACACTATAGCTGGACCTGCAAGCAGAACATATAAATGGGGACAGTTTTAATTAACGTACGTTTGCGGATAACGAGATAATTGTATATTTATAAAAGTCAGATGCAGACATAACAGTTCGGCAAACGGAGATGATTGAACGAGTTCAATGTTAAACAAATACAACTAATATAGAAACCTATGGTGTGCCTGCATTATCCTTCTGAAGACAGTCTTACGAAACGCCGTACAACAAAAACGGTTGTAAGTAAAAACTTTAAAATACATCCAATGTCATATTTCTAAATTTAATCATGTTTTATGACATATCATTGGAATCATCATTTCAAGACGATTCCAAAGAGATGTCAGAAGATAGGATTAGATGGAGAAATAAATAATAATTGATCAATTAAGAATCTGACTCACGACAATATTTGTCGCGTGATGTTGAATAAGACGGGTCCCTGTTGCCTATATAAAAACATATGAGAAGAAACAACTGATTGAATAGTTACCTAGCAAAAACGCTGCCGCACCTCCTACTGCATTTGATAGGACACCGATGGTCGTCGCAGTCGTTCGCTCGTTACTAGGAAACCATGTCTCTGACACCAAGGCTACCGTAGTCTGTGTTAATGCTCCCGCTACACCGGCAAAGAATTGACCAAATCCAATCAATCTGAAAAATGGAAGAATACTTTGTTTAATACACCAAAACCTCATTATCAAGAAATAATGTTTTGTTGTTAAATTCAAGTTGTACTTTAAACTCGATGAAAATAGCAGATTTGTTTACTTTAAGTTGGTTCGCGGGTCAGCTTATTCTGTGTCAGAATTCTTTGAAACCTTGATAAAATTGAAATATACCATATGGAGAGTGAAAAATCGTTAAAATAAAAAAAGTTACAGTGCCGTTTTTTTATGACAGGACCTTTTGTCTAGAAAAGCTCCTTTTTTAATAAACAGGAATATTTTCTTTATAGAATGATATAACTCAATAATTTCTGTACATTCAAGTAAACTGTACATAGACTATAATATATTGGGCAAACAAAAGTATTTCATGACATATTTTCTGGAAATATAAATAGTTTAAAAAAGTCGAATTCTGAAAATCTCAAATTACAAAAAATCTAGCTGTTTAACATACACTATTTTTACTCTTATGAGATAGATATAACTTAATTCTACTAGTCACAAAAATTTAATGAAAATCTACAGTAGAATTTACATTTTATACATGATTTCTTGAAATTCTGACAAAATGTTAACACAAAACGAGTAACCTCCCTTGAGTTCAACTTTAAAATGCCGTCAGCTCTAAATAATACCATAAGTCAAACCTGTAATAGGGGACCATTGAATACGGTAGCCTGTAGATCTCTAAAGGCAAGTGACTGCTTAATACATAACAAAAGTAATGCATAAAAGCTCCTTTAGGATCTATCTTTTAGCATTACTTTTGTCCTGTGTTAAGCTGCCATCTGTTATATAGGCTATAAATCCTCACAAATTTAGCTGTCTCTTGACTTTACTTGCATCTGATATTATTCATTATTACTAGACTAAACATAGCCTGTCCTTTGATCACTGCGTTATGAATTGACTAGTCACTAAAATCGGACAATTTATAAAAAAAAAGTTTTGAAGCGAGTGGGAATCGAACCTAGAACCTTTGGATTGCAAGTCAATCACCGTACCAACTAAGCCAACAGAGAAGACACTGACGCAGATCAAACTTTTCTTTATCTAAATTTTCTACTATAAGCACGTGCCGCAAAGAGCATGTGAAAGTCATCAGCATTTCCGGAACTCGATATGCGGGCCGCCCGCTGTCGAACCACCTTAACATCGATTTACGTAGTCATCTCTCGTATAACTAGCTATTAATATAATGTATTCACTAGGTAAGACGTTGACAGCTGACAAAGGGACCTAACGGACGAATCTTGCTGTTGGTGCACTCAGACAATTAGACCGTTGTTAGTCCTGACATTGAAAGATAAAAGTTATTTCTAAAATATTTCCAGATTGAGGATTAAAGCTAGTTAAGGCACAATCTGTTTTAATTACAACCTGCTTTAAGTGCTAACCTGTTATCAAAGCTAGAAACAGGTTTGTGTCACAGCAGCCTTACATTTGGTACAAATAACTGTTTTTAATGTATATTCATCAAAGTAATTTTATACAGTCGAACCTTTATATCACGAATTGGCTCTACCTTTACACTGCCTTACCCCCGAGTACAATGGTTATTTGCAAAAAGTTTCGATCCTGATCAGACGTCATGAGGTACGGCGTCTGATCAGGATCCAAACAATGTTTTGCTAATTCCATTATTTCTTAAGTCAAAATAATTTTGTGAAATAAAGGCAGACAACAATTGATTAAAATAGATTAATCGAATGCAGTTTAAGTCGAACTTATAAACATCATTTTTCAGCAGTTGAATATTGATAATCCGTATATGCACTGTTATCAAAACATGATGTAACAATATTGTAAAACACGTACTTACATGTCAGCTAAAACTGGCTTGAATGTTATCGCTCTCAAGGAAGGGGAGAGGGTCAGGAAGAATGTTGTCAGCAATAATGACACACGAAGACCTGTGTAAACAGATATTTTAATCAGACAACATAACCTCGCTGACTGGGGTTGAGGTAAAATGGGATGAAACGATTTTTCCCTTTCATGATAAAATGTGTCGAGAGTATTTTCCCCTTCCCTACCTGCTTCAGTATTGCTATCTGCAATATCGTTTCAAATTTAAATTTTAGGTGCTAAGGCAATACTTTCGGAACGACCGTCAAACAGTTTGGGTCCTTATTTGATGCCGCATTACGCGGCGTCTGATCAGGACCCACACTGCTTGCAAACGCTCTTTATGGCGTCATTGAGAGTAAAAAGGTTAAACACAAACAACAGCAAGGGCATTGCAAAAAACAATAAAGAACATGACAACACTTTGGAGAACTTGTGATTTTAGTTACATCTGAGGGTCAATCAATTGGGAGCCTACTCAGACGTCAAGTTACAGTGGAGAATCTGTTATTCTTTCCCAATAAACGCGTTTACACTAAAACTATTATTTGCAGTGCAAACAGTTTGGAGCCAGATCAGACGCCGGGTAACCCGGCGTCTGATCAGGCTCCAAACTGTTTGCCACCAAGATAAACAAGAATTATCAGAATTGTCCAAAATTTGTTCTTTTCTACGTTTTAGTGCTTTGCGTTTGCGTACGTTTGCGTTTAAACGGGAAAGAATAACAGATTCTCCACTGTACCCAAACGTTTTGCAATGGATAATATTGTTATAGCATTAACACGTTTATTTGGAAAGAACAACTGTACGTTATGATGACTTTTATCGCCACCAACGTGATAGATATATGTTTAAAACAGATAAAATTAGGATACCACAATGGATGACTTAATGTTTTTAACAGCGCATGTGTTTTGCAGAGAGCTCTTTCCTTACAGAGATAATTCACTTATTTGCTTTTTGAATGATCACTTAAGGTACTTCGCATATGCGCGTAGTTTCCATACGATTGTTATGAAAATTGTCATGAAGAATGATAATAGCCTAAGAAACAATGTGTGTAAATATAGGCAAAATTTATCGTGTGGTTTGTCTTTAAGGTCTTTTTTCTGACAAAAACCTAGAATTTTGATGATTTTATTTTTCTTAAAAATGAATAAAGCTAATGACTATAATTCTCGCCCAATAAGTAGTCCACAACATTCATTACAAGAAAAGCTAAAAACATTTTGAATAAAGGTGTTCAGAAAGATGTTATCAGCTATTTAGATTTTGCAAAATGCTAAAAAATTGAATTACAAAAAACTGACTCATTCAATGTATATTTGTTTTCATTTTATTCAAATATATGGTTGATGAACTAGTCAGTCTGAAAAAATTAGAAAATATTATAGTCAGGATTTGTTGTAATAACATATTTTCTTATTAAAATGTGGGATATTTGTTGTTTAGATACAGTTACCTACCTTAGAATTAAAACTTTGTCATTAAAATGCATTATTATTTATTCATGGACTTGCATACAAGGTTTATTATATTGTTTGAACATAATTATAATGGGCAATATCGATCTTGAAAAGGTTAGCGTATTGATAAGCTTCAATGTGTGGCTTTATAGTTCGATCAAATCGTTTACATGTATACCGATTTAATTGACTTGTAAGTCATTAAACTAAAACGTACAGGTAAGTGGACATATACTTGGACCGTTAACATCACTAGTACTAACCAACGAAGACTAAACATAACATGTCTCTTGATTACTGCGTTATGGATTGACAAGTCAATAAATCGGACACTAAAAAAAAATATTTGGATCGGATGGGTCTCGAACCTATGACCTTTGGATTGCTAGTCAACCACTATAGTCAACCACTATACTAACTGCGCTATGAAGGATTATACTAATTTATATCAACATTTCCTTTATATAAATTTTCTAGTATAAACACGTACGAAAAAAGTCTGTGTCGTCCAGACGCATATCCGCTCGTCCGCAAGACCTACTTCCGGTAGCGAAAGGCCTTAAAATGTAGTGGAAAATACAGTTAGAAAATTGTGTTCAGCGCGGACTTTTTATCAAGTTGTTTACTCTTAAATGTACCATACTAGCGGCGGATATAACTACCTCTGCACACAGTTTAAATCCTGCTAAGACGCGGCGTAATGGGGCGTATTATCAGGATCCAAACTTTATGACACTCTGACCCTGTTTTGAAAATTAATTTTGAAAATTATATTTACAGAAAAGTTACATGTACCAGGCGACAATGGTTGCAGACAACACATTTACCCAGCATGCAAAGAGTTAAGTAAACATGTCCCTGTTTTAGCCGTTTAGCCGGTACCTCTGTCAAAATGTAGCAGAACTTAAGTTATGTCAATGAAGTCATGACAGTTTTCTTACATAAAAGTTTTTTTTTTACATAACACACGATCCCATTTTTGTTTTTGTTGACCATGAATGTATCTTTTGGGAATAAATATAGTTGCATCTAGCTTGGCTGTAAAATTTGAAACTATTTATATTCGCCAAAGTGTGCAAACTTTGACCTTGAACATGACACATTTAACCCTTTCCCCCATAGAAGCGACTTTTAGCGTACTTTATTTATTACTCGGCTGAAGAATAATAGCCTAGCATATGGTAGTTTAAAGCAGGCTGAAAGTAAAGCAGAATGTGCCTTAATGCACATTCTGCTTTACTTTCAACCTGCTTTAACTGATCACCTGTCTTAAATGTTATAAACAGCTTATTGGATGAAGGGTTAATATGAATTATATAGGAAAGCCTTATAATTGGTTTTCGGATTATTACGCCATCATGGCGGTGAGAGCGTAAATAGGCATAGACTTACCATAACGATGTACTATATATCCGGATGGAACCAGACCTGTCAAGACCCCGATATTACCACAGTTTATCATCAAGGCCAGCATCGACGTTCCCCAGCCGTACACAGCCTATAAAACAAAACTGTTTCAACCCTTTCATTTCCATGACGTCATTGTCGTTTGCTTTTATCGTGATGGGGCTTTTTGTTTTACATGTACTCGTATCTTGTTTCAACCTTCTTCGAACGAATTTCTTATTCCTTTGACGAACAGTTTCGATTCAGATGCGGCGCTGAGTGACAAGGCGTCTAATCTGGATCGAAACTGTTTGGCACACTCATCATTCCTGAAAGAAAATGCAGAAACAAAACATAGTTTGCAGGCGTCAATATATATAGCGTGCAGAAAGTTAAGCTACTCAGCCAAAATAGAAAGTACCCACGTTTGTATTCTAGATCATCAGTGCCTCATACATGTATTTAATTTTTATTTATATCAAGTTATCTCCCTTTGATTTGAAATAAAAATGAACTTTATATGATTCATTATCATTATATGTGTCATTTAATTTGAATAATTTTTCTGGAATACATTAATGATCGCATGAGCCTTTAAACTCTCAAGGAAAACTGGAGTTAATAAGGTACTATAAAATACACGGAGCTTTAATATTTACTTAAAATGAAAAATCAATGTAAAAAGTCGGTACTTTCTTGTTTGACTGAGTATATATCAGTCCAGCTCAATCGATAGATTACTATTATAGTGGAGACTGGTAATGACATCCCTTTGTTGTTTTCGTTTAAACGAAAATAAATTGCAAACGTATTGCAACAAAATGTAGAAAACGACAACCGTTTGAAAATTCTGAAGCTATGTATTTTCCTGTCAGACGCAAGCGGTTTGCAGTTTTATCAGACACACTGGGGTTACCCGGCTCAAAATATGGCACCAGTTTAGACGCAATTGATAGAGCTGTTTCAGCATAAACGGGTTTATTGGGAAATAATGTTTTTAAAAAAGGCCCGTACCTTTGCTGACTGTGCAATAGGTCCCCATGTCCCCCAGCAGGCATTTTGTAGTGTGACAGTCAGACTCACAACCAACAAAATGTACCACCTGGTCAAATATACAGTTGTTTCATTGTAAGCACGGGCTCCCTCTGCTTGATCCTTAGACCACTCTGGCGTTTTATCATTCTGTTCTCCATAGTGGCTTGTGTGAACTGTTCGTGTGTTTGTTGAACCGTGAGTTCTGGAGTTTTGCACGTTCGCACCAAGCAATGGTTCCGTTTCATTCATAGTCGTTCGATATTCCAGGTTTTACTTTACTTTACTAACAATGATATATAAATACAGTAAAACCTCGTTATTACGACCACTAAAACGAAGGTTCATTGATTGCATAATAGAGAGGTGGCAGCTTAAAGCAAGATGACAGTGAAACAGAAAGCTCCTAAAGGAGCTTTCTGTTTCACTGTCACCTTGCTTTAAGCGGTCACCTTTCGTAAACACCCTAATAATTAACATAATTTAGTGGTCGTAATAGGGAGGTTTTACTGTACATGTATACAGAAAGTCCTCTGTACAACAACACCCAGTGGGAGACAAATATTGTATGTGTTGTTCTTAGAGTGTTGTTATAGGGAGGCTTACATTCGCAAACAGCTTAAAATCAGACCAGACACCGTATACGCGGCGTCTGATCTGGATTCAAGCTGTTTGTCACTCGTCATTATGTTGTTGTTTTTCTCTGCCAAAATGTCCACTATGTGATTAGGAGGAAAACAACAGATGACACTTTTATGCAGACGGTATTGCAAAAGTAAAAAGGTTGGATATCATTGTATTGTTTGAGAACAGTGGCTAGAGTTGTTATAAGGAGGAACTCGTTTTTCAGAGGGTCGTTGTAGAGAGGGAGCATTGTATATATTAATGCAAATGTCATACGCATCGACATCAATATCTAGTTTATAACGATTTAGAATATAACCTACATTTTTAACCAATCAAACTGCCTTTTGCACCCTATTAAGTACGACACTTAATCATTAAGTATTTTGTTGTGTTTCGACGTCGCGTGGTGTCTGCGCGCGCTATAGAAAACTCCGCCTCGTAGCAACTAGTTGTAAAGACTGCCATATTTGGGCAATCTTACAACCAGAATAAACCAGCTTTGTTTAGTATGTAGTCTTCGGCCAATAAAAATATAGGTTATATTCTCAGTTAGTTAGAACATATTAAGTGAAATCTTAATGGTTAAGAAGGGGCCGCTCGCTAACGCTCGTTACGCCCCTTCTTAATCATTAAGATTTCACTTAATATGTTCTAACTATAACGTCAACGAAACTACGCACAAACGCAATGGAATTAAACGTCTAATTTAGCAATCTGACGATTAAATTTTATCATAGGGGCAACACGTTTGAAACCCGAGCAGCTGCCGGGTAAGATCTACCCGGCATCTGATCTGGATCCAAACTATTTGCAATTGATAAACTGTTTGAGCATACATTTAGTTTTTTTGGTAAAGTACTTCTCCCTTCACTGCATTATATTAGTCCACATAATTAAGTTCCGCTGACAATGGTAAACGTTAAAAATCACTATAATTAACGTGAAATGATAACATTTCGAAACGAAGGGCCTTTCTACAAGGATTGCGTACAAATATGCATCAATTAAAACACACATAGGCTACATACAATGTAGTACATTATTTGATCAACAAGTATCGCTATATTTTGACCAGGATCTCTTTTCATCGCATTAACGAGCGTTGACAATTGGTCAAACATTTTATCGTAAAGCAAATTGACGTGAACCGAAATCATAACAGATAGTAAACTCGTCCATGAAGCAGGTGGTATTTTACATCACAACAATTGAAATATAAGTCAATTGTAAATGCAAATAGTATTGCGTATAATTTCAAATGTAAGCATATCAGATATACCTCATACAAAACATGTAATCCAATGTCGCATCATCTTTTCACTTCTACATCCACTCACGTTTCACTCATATTTTTCCCTTTTACTGCTATGCTGTAGCATATCTACACAAATTGTCAGAATTTATAAAACAATACGAATGTAAACCCTTTCACTCTCCATGAGATCATAAAGCGCTTTTGCCAACAGTTTTGATCCTGATCAGACACCGCGTAACGCGGCGTCTGATCGGGATCACAACTGTTTGCATCTTGTTTCGAAATTACGTCGTTTTAGATACTCCCTTAAATCTAACTTTGATTCGTTTGAAACGATATTGCAGACAAAATATGAAGCAGACGGTAATATGGCGGTGAAAGGGGTAAACACATCACGATAAAATTGGATCATGAAATGGTTAACAGTTTAGATCCTGATCAGACGCCTAGCAATCGGCATCTTACCAGGATCGAAACTGTAAGTGAATACAAATTAACGTTACCGAGTTTGAAAGTAAACAAATAGGCTCCTTACTGTTTAAATTATTGCTAATTTTTTTATACATGTATAATCATTGAGTAGAGCCTGTTACAGTGGAGAAAACGTTATTCTTTCCCAATAAACGCGGCGTAAACGCTACAACTATTATTTCCACTGCAAACAGTTTGGAGCCAGATCAGACGCCGGGTAACCCGGCGACTGATCAGGCTCCAAACTATGTGCCACTCGTATAAAATGAATTGTCAGAGTTTCCAAAAAGTTGTTATTTTCTATATTTTATTGCAATGCGTTTGCGTTTCGTTTACGTTTGAACGGGAAGGAGTAAGGTTTCATCCATTGTAAAGTTGTGTCAAGTGTGTCAGTTATAAATATCATGTAAAGGTAGCTAGTTTACATATAATACAGGTACATATGTGTATATATACATCAAGGGCGGATCTATTCTTAGGCTTTTAAACATGTTTTGCAGTTTCTGAAAACTGTTGCTATCAGTTTTGATTCCGATGGCATACAGAATAACTCGGCGTCTCGTCGGGATCAAAAACTGTTTTGACACTCAGGTGATAGGTTTTGAAAATAAATGACAGGTGTTATACAGTGTAGATAACGTTATTCTTTCCAGAATTAAATGCGTTTACGCTAAAACTAACCCGGAGTCTGGTCTGGCACAAAAATGTTTGCGACTCAGATTAACACGAATTGTGAGAATTGTCAAACAGTAGTCATTTTATATGGTTTATTGCGACGCGTTTGTGTTTCGTTTACTTTTAAACAGGAAACAATAACGTCTTCCCTGATCACTGCATCATATACAAATATATTGGAATCGTAAGTTATTGAGTTTGCTAAAGATTACAGGGGGAAAAACGATGGCATTGCCCGTCTAATTGCTTAAAAGGAAACGAAATATGATGAGATAAAGAAACGACCAATTTTGAAACATAGATATATTGCGTCTGATCTGGCTCCAAACTGTTTGTAGTAGAAAAAAATGTTACAGCAACAAACGCATTTGTTGGAAAAGAATACTGATAATTACTTCTCCACTGTACCGACCCATACAGACTAACGAACCCTCAAATGTAATATAATTAGGTTATTTACAGTGGAGAATCTATTATTCTTTCCCGTTTAAACGCAAACGTACGCAAACGCAAAACACTAAAACGTAGAAAAGTACAACTTTTGGACAATTCTGATAATTCTTGTTTATCTTGGTGGCAAAAAATTTGGAGCCTGATCAGACGCCGGGTTACCCGGCGTCAGATTTGGCTCCAAACTGTTTGCACTGCAAATAATAGTTTTAGCGTAAACGCGTTTATTGGGAAAGAATAACGTTTCCTCCACTATAACAGTATTGAGTATCACACTAATTCTATTGGACGAGTACAAAGCATAATCTATTGTTTGGACGAGTCATTTAAATATGGATTTTGACTGCTATGTACGAGTCATAATGAATTCAGTATTACACGCAGCACTTTAAAATGACCTCATTATTTCACATCATAAACTGCTACATGTATAACGATGATGACAGTTTCATATGGTTCCCTATCTTGTTTGCTGATATTCACAAAGAGTGTTATAATATCTGGAGAGTTGGTTGAGCAGGTGGATTTGCATGTGACGTTGCTCATATTTGTATTTGTGTTTTCAACTGACCTGTCCTACTTGTTTTCAGATTGGAACATTCCAAAGCTGAAAATGGGATAATCATAGGACTCGTTGATTTCCGTACATCTTGCTAGAGATACGGACTGCTGTACAGTGGAGAATCTGTTATTCTTTCCCGTTTAAACGCAAACGTACGCAAACGCAAAACACTAAAACGTAGAAAAGTACAACTTTTGGACAATTCTGATAATTCATGTTTATCTTGGTGACAAACAGTTTGGAGCCTGATCAGACGCCGGGATTACCCGGCGTCAGATCTGGCTCCAAACTGTTTGCACTGCAAATAATAGTTTTAGCGTAAACGCGTTTATTGGGAAAGAATAACGCTTTCTCCACCGTATTTATTATGTGTAATGTACAGTAGAGGATATATTATTATTTCCCATTTAAACGCAAACGCAATGCATTAAACTATAGGAAATTTCAATTATTAGAAATTTCTATCATTTTAATCTGAGATGCAAACAGGTTTGAACCTGATTAGACCGTCTGATCTGGCTCCAACCTGTTTGCAATGGAATCAATAGTTTTAGCGTATGCGTTTGTTGGGAAATAATAACATATCAGTAAAGTTAGCGCAGCGGTCTCATGCAGCACGAGGATCATCTTTTTCTCGAGTAGGAAAGTGTACAAATACATGTAAATATATCCGATGTTACCTTGCTTACCTATCTATCATTGTAAATTATTATTTTCTTAAAATAATTCGGCAAGCTCAGAAAAATCAGATAATACGTAACATTAACGTTTTGTCCCTTGCATCCCTTTACCTATACCCCTTTTCACTGACATCCTGGACCCGCCCCTGTAGAGGCGATTTGAAATTATGAGGTCCTTAGGATTTTTTATCTACTGCAATTACACATTTAAACTTATCGTTAGGCTATTGATATAGTTCAGTGAATACGACGGACGTCTGATAATGATTTATGTGTAATGTGAGCTACAATGCCCATTGTAAATACAATGGCGAACACGTTATTCTTTTCCGTTTAAACGCAAACGAAACGCAAACGCAAAACACTATAAAATATTGAAAATAACAACCTTTTGACATTTTTCACTATCTATTTTTATCTGAGTGTCAAATAGTTTGGAGCCTGGTCAGACGGCGGATAACCCGGCGTCTGATCTGGCTCCAAACTGTCTGCAGTTGGAATAATAGTCAGTTCCTAGTTTTAAAGACAGATGAAAACTTAAAGCAGGTTGAAAGTAAAGCAGAATGCGCATTAAGGCGATTTCTGCTTTACTTTCACCTTGATTTATGTCACATCCGAATCAAAATTGGTTGATACTCTTGTGCTATTTCCTAAATCAATGGAGGAATTATAATTCCTCCATGCTAAACCAAAGCACAGGGAGTCGGCTTAATTATAGTCAAAGTGCCCTATATATAGGGCACTTTGCCTATGAGCCAATTCCCTGTAAGTCCATGCAATTAAAAAAAGGACGAGAATTGCAGCAAACGACGGACATTTCAAATGCTACACTTCTTAGCTAGGTACAGAGGAGATGTGGATTCAAGACGACGGGTGACCAAGGTTTATTTACAGCTTAATATAGGACAGGTGGTATCTTAAATATACAGTCAACATCTTTAACCCCTATATTGCCTTACCCCGAGTACAACGGTTACGTATTTACAATCAGTTTTGATCCTGATCAGACGCCGCGTAACGCGGCGTTTGAAGGATCAAAACTGCACGACACTCATTTCAACATTTCTTAAGTCAAAACAAATAATATTTAAATTTGAGAAATAAAAGCAAACAACCATGTTTTAAAGTTGATGAAAATCATAAAAGTGACGATGTCAGGTAGCAATTTAAAATAACGCGTTTAAAGTGTGAACATCTACACAGTCATAGTTTATACTATACAGGCATGGATATGGTATAATGATTATGATACCAAAGCGTGGCAAACGTTTACCCCTTCACATCAGGCGCGGATCTCAACCCTTAATCTTCATCTCGCTATCGGCTAATTGACTGGATGAAAAGGGTAAATAATTACACCAAGACACAGGTACACCTCTATCTAACGACATCGAACTCAACTCAACTCAACTCAATTTTATTTCGGCTTTGGTTCACAATTAACATGAACAGCTAAAGCATCAAGTAATATACATACATAATAAAGAATATCAAAATAGGTTGTGTCAGTGAGGTCTTATAAGGATCAAAAGTAATTATCATTTAAGTATAGGAAACGACTACTATATTAAATACTTGCATTTGTATTTAAAGGGCATTTTACTCATCCGTTTGGATCCTGACCAGTCATCCTGTGTCTGAATGACTGTTCTGGATCCAAACCGTCATTCTGTTGTTTATATTTTCGAAAAAGAAAAAGACAGCTTATATCTTTATTTACCTAAATTTTGTATTATACTAAACATCTATATGTAATTAGCACTAATGTAATTGTAGATAGGGCGCATGTGAGAAACAAACTGCTTATAGCACGGATAGGGACTCTGAGTTAATATAATTATTGATGAAAACTGATTAGATGCAGATAAAACGCCGATTTATTTAGAGTCTTATCTGGATCTAAACCGAATGTTAAGAGAAATAAAATATTACATTTTAGACATACCGGGTATACCGTATGAGAAGATATCATATCGAGTTCTAAGCCATACACAAGAGAGTAGAAATGCTTATAATGTTTACTTCGTGTTTAATGCATGTGGCGTCATAAAACAATATGACATTGAATCGGAAAGCTCCTGTTGGATAAACCTGTTTTACTTTTATCTCATCATGTTTTCATTATATTTGACGTTCATATTGAATTACCCAACAGACAACAAAGCTTAACCCATAAAGCACGTGCTGCCCAACCCTTTCTTTTAACCTTTTCACTGTCGCGACGTCTTCAGCTTTAAACAATAATTGCCGTCTGCGTTAATCTCTCACATTTAAGATATTTTGATTTTAGAAATATAAAAATGAGTGTCAAAAAGTTTGGGTCCTGACTAGACGCGGGGTCTAATCAGGATCCAAACTGTTGACGGATAGCCATTGTTTACGGTGTAACTAAAGCAGTGAAAGGGTTAACAATTATTTCATCTGCAATGCAGAGACTGTATTGTTTCTCAACATCCGCTTTTGTGAAGAACACCCTGTTCTGAATTGAGCAGTTTGAAAACAGATCAGCCGCCAAATTCACTGATCAGGATTTAAAGTGATTGTAACTCTGATGAAAACACACTGTCTATGTTTTCAAACAACTCATTTTCTACTTTATTGCATATCTCTTGTTTTAAGTTTTATTTTAACCCGTTCCGTATAATATGTTCACTGGAGCAGTTTGGAAACAAATCAGCCGCCGAGATCACTTATGAGGCTTTAAAGTGATTGCAACATTGATGAACACACACTGTATACAGGGGAGAATCTGTTATTCTTTCCCGTTTAAACGCAAACGTACGCAAACGCAAAGCACTAAAACGTAGAAAAGAACAACTTTTGGACAATTCTGATAATTCTTGTTTATCTTGGTGGCAAACAGTTTGGAGCCTGATCAGACGCCGGGTTACCCGGCGTCTGATCTGGCTCCAAACTGTTTGCACTGCAAATAATAGTTTTAGCGTAAACGCGTTCATTGGGAAAGAATAACAGATTCTCCACTGTACACTTTTCAAACAGCTCGTTCTCTACTTTTAAATGCATATCTCTTGTGTTTCATTTAACCCGTTCCGCATAACCTATTTCTATTATGAAAGACACGTGACCACTTAAAGCGGGTTAAAAGTAAAGTATAGTGCGCCTTATGACACATTCTACTTACTTTCAATCTGATTTAAGCTTCACTTCCATCTACTACGATGCAGACATATTATTTGCGACACATATTCATGACTGTATAAAATTAGACCCACTTTATTCAGAGGAGGAATTAATTAAGGGCGTAAATGCGAATTTATTTTGGAGTAATGAATAAAAGGTAATACGTTACATACTCTCCTCTGTAGCGGTATTACTGTAAAACAGGTATTTTTCGCGTCATGAATATTTCGCGTAATGCGATTTTGTATTAATTCGCGACATCATGCAATATTGCTTAAAGCAGGCTGAAAGTAAAGCAGAATGTGCCTTAAGGCACATTCTGCTTTACTCTCAACCTGCCTTAAGAAATCACCTATATTTCAAACTAGAGACGCGAGGCGACACATTCGCGAATTAACGCGTAAATTATATTCTCGCGAATAAAACCGGTTTTACAGTATACGAGTACACACGTACTACATGCTCTGATATATGCCATGGTACATGTGCTGGATTACACTAACCTTTAAAACATATACAATTATTTACATCCCGCCAAGTGAATGTCTAAACGTATAACGAAAACGAATAGCGGTTTTTGAAACTGAAATCAGTGTAGACTCAAGTCAGTTGACACATGTTGGAGTCCGTTGACCGAAGCCGCACTATTTTCAATGTATCAATGTTTAGTAATAACGAATATTTACCCATTTGTGTCCACGATCCTATATATCCTAATGTATAGGACATAGGCAAACAATGTAGACACTGATCAGACGCCGCATAATGCGGCGTCTGATCAGGGTCTACACTGTTTGTTGATAGAAATTTCAAAATATAACAAACGAACATTTTTTTAGATCAGACACCCATTAAATAAAAAATGAAATGTTCCAATATATACGCATGGAAGAATCTACCGGGAGAAAATTGGTTAAATAGTAAAATATATACCTTACCCTAACGGCTTTTATGCGCAGACTCTAAAACTTAATGCACCTGATTTAATAAATGCATGTAGACTGATTTAATTTAGATAAAGCTAGTGATTAGGGTTGAGAGAATTATGCCTTGAAAGCAACTTGTCGAAAAATAGTATCTCTGGTTACATAATTCAGGTCACTTTGAGTGTATTTATGTTTGTATTATACATGTTTGGAATGAGCGAAATGCCCTCAGATCGCATCGGAGACACTCTTGAAATAAAAGTTTCCCGAGGGAGCATGCCCTCGCACCGCCTAGAAAGAATGCGTCCACAAATTCATCCCAATCGCGTTTTGCTCTCTACTGGTCAGTGTACAATGGAAAAGACGTTATTTTCACAAATAAATGCGTTTTTGCTAACAAGTTGTGTCCACTGCAGACAGTCTGGAGTCTGGCAAGATGCTGGGTAATCTGACATCCGATCAGGTGCCAAACTGTTTGCTCCTCGTCTAAAAAAGGTAAATCGTCCAAATTATTCACAACCTTGTCATTTACGACACTTTGTGATGCTTTGTGATTGAATTCGGTTTCGTTTAAACAGGAACGAATAATGTATTCTGCACTTCATGTTACGCAATTGGTCAGATGTAAATATTCCTGAATTTACTGCTACATCTCCTAAACCTTTTATTTAGTCCTCATGATAATGTTCAATCATCGTATTCAATCCAAGATGTAATTTTTGAATATTCACTTTACCTGAAACACGAGAAAACAGAATTTTAGTAGTATCTTTACGGAAACGAAATTGGCATTGAAACAATATGTCTACATCAGTGCGTAAAATGTTAAACAAAAAACAGATTAGAGTTACATAAGCAAATCTAATGGATCAACATTTGTTCCGTACTCGACGAACTGCTGGAAACAAAACACCTGCATGAGACCCGAGAAAATAGCTCCTTGTATCCATGCGTTAGACCAAGACAGGGTATCACTAGCAAGGTAAATTGTATCTGTTGGCGTCATTAAAGTGCGAAATGATTCCAGGTACTCGGACCGATTCAGAGTTATAATGCCCCCCTTTGACGTAGGATCAGAGTGCCAGGCATGGACCCGCCCTACTTCAAAATATTTGTACACTTCTGGGTGTAGTTTGCTGATGTGGTGTAGGCTGCTTTCAATTGCCAATGTTTCATTCTTTGTACCGAACATGCTCGCGTATTTGTTCCATATATACACAAGTAGGATGCCTCGTTCATCATTCGGAATTTCCGATTCATTGTAATCAGGATAGTGCAGCTGACCTATTTGCTGATTTGTCTTGCTGAACCCACCTTGTCCAACGTCGTTTTGCCAGAAACGTGTTTTACATTGTAACATAATTCTCGTTAGAGAATAAACGCATATATTTTCCAGGGCTTTTTGCTTCCCAATTGAAAAGGGAATTTTAAGATTTCGAAGAATTGTTAATGGGACAGTGAGGATTACAGCATCCCCTTCAAAGAACATATCCTTGCCAGTTGAATTGTTTGTACCGAGCACTCTAACCCCTTTGCGTACTCCGTTAGTTTCTTCAACACGTTTTACGGTTATACCGTGAAATATATTCTTGGACAAGTTAATAGTTTTGTTCCATCCATTAACGTTTTCCATCATGAAAGCTTTTGGAAGACTATCCATACCGTCCACAGGTGTTGTAAGCGGGTCCTTCCAATATTCGCCAAGTTCCTCGCGGATCATCAATGTAAGGGGAGCATTTTCCGGTGGATTGACCGAAACCTGTGAAAACATTATAACACCATGACGACGATTTCATCATAGAAAACATGCTAAAATTGAAGAAGGTGTTACTAGTATTCTTCCACATTTTTACCGCACACGAAATGCAGATAAAAAGCAATGGCATTTTAGAACTTTATTACTGTTTTTAATTTGTTACGATTTACTTTTTTTATATTATATATGTTACAATAACGATTTTAATTCTTTGTCACTGTATGTTTCGTAACACACATACATACATAGTTATATACGGGAGAAACACATATTACACACTGTTATGCTTAACCAAATATTTCCATTACAACCATGTTGTAGTAAGATCTAACACCCTGTAACCTAATGTCGGACAAGGCTCCAAACTTTTTGCATGTCAGAAGAAAGTAAATCAACATACTGTCCTGGACGCGGTCACGTTTTTTTATTTCTTTGAGTTTGCGTTTCGTGTCATTCAAACAGGAAATAATAACATGTATGCCACTGTATATACCATAAAAGCTGAGATAGCAGCTTCTGTCCACGGTCTCAGTTTAGGTTGGTTCTCCAACTGATGAACATCGCTTTTCAAATACTCTACCAGGGACAGTTTACTCCATTTCTGTATCCATCTTTGCCAGTCTTTATTTGTCGGAGTCTTACCCAGATCAGTCTTCACATGTTCTATTGTTCTTTGATAGAGGGACACTGCAGACAACATAATTGTATTCCAATGTATTATGGGGAAAAGTTTAGAACCTAATATAACCCAACATTTTTATCAGATAAGATTGTAGATATTCCAGCTCTGTCCATAATTACTGCAAAAACAAAGATTTACGTGCATTCATGCACATCCTAAAACAAATTTATATAAATAAGATGAATGAAGAAAACGCATTGATTATGCTACTTTTAAAACTGTATCATTTTTGTCACTACGCGCGAACAGTTGACATGCATTGTTATCCCACCAAATGAATTCCTTAGGTGGCAGAAATGAAATCGCTTATATCTAGTTGGACGCTGAATGGTAATACTGATGATAATGATAAAAATAATAAAACTACTAATAATAGAGACTTTATTTAACGAGAGATCTCGTTTGATAAAAATCAATTTTCAATGAGGCCCTCAACATATAACAAGTACATAAAACGTTTTGAAATTGCATAACACTACCAGCATATCCATGAGCGTTATATGCCTAGTATTGTGTCGTACTGTCATACAACCTAACACAATCAATCCGTCAATCAATAAGTTCTCGGAGGCACAACACATGGAGAATAAACCGGCAGCCCCGTAATGTATTAGGTCGCCCAGTCAGCGCATAAGTCGCGATTGATAAACGAGAGCACACACAAGCGCAAAAATAGACTATCTTCCATAACAAAAGCTTCAATAAATTTCTTACATTTCTTTCGTTGTTTTAATAATGGTTAAAAAATAAAAAAATACAAAGAACAACTGTCTCTTAATGGGTGAATTTCTATTTAGGATTATGAGAGTATACTCCAAGAAGATTATTTCAAAATGTATGATTTGAAGGGACAATAACATGGTATAACAATAGAACCCATTTTAAGGGAAAACAATACAAATCTGAATTTCCATAGAGCTCCCGTAACAGCACACTACAATTGCTTTCGTCCCAAAAACAACACTAGGGTTAACATTCCTAACTTCACTGTTTCACTCAACTAGGAATTACTAAACTAATATTGCTCAGGTAAAAAAATATCAGGATCTCATTAAGTATATGTGTTACATTTAGACGGAATGCTGCAACATAGGTAAACCGAAAATAGTTTCTCTTCCATCCGCCATATTGTTTGGACATCGCATTTCGTCATTAATGCGTGTGTCAGCAAATCATTTTTGCAACAGCTTTGACTAGCCATAAAATCTTAATTATTCGAAGCTTATAGCCAAACATTAAATATTATCGGCTCTTTTTTAAGGCCATTATGTTTTAACCTAAAGTAAAATTAAGGATTTTATGTAATTATAACTATAGACAGTAGGTAAACATTAAATAGGAACACCCCTGCTTCTGACCAATTGAGCGTTATCTCATTCACAGGTATCGAAAACCCACGGGCGACAAGAGTTTTGGAAAACTCATATTATTTTTTGTTGTTACTCTGAGATAAGATGAAATTATTTTGTCTAAATGGTTTGCAAAATATATAGTTAAAATCCTTACGTATCCCGGTAATGTCCAACTCCTGTTTTAATTCTGATGACAAGTTAGAATCCCATCCAGGAAACCACTCGTCTGTGTATTTCTTGTTTTCTCTCTCAAAATCTGTAAAATATAATCGGATGTATCAATCAAAATTGTCAAAATCAAACATAGCACAATATCAGAAATACTAAGTATGTTATGACAGTTGAACAAAAAAGGTTTTGATTGCGAAAGTCATTCAGTTCCAAACCATAATGTGTGCGAACATTTATATATATATTTGCGGATCCATCTAAAGATCTCAAAATATCACTCAAAACCTCTCGCGCTCACTCACAAACATTCCAAACTACTTAATTTCAACCAATTACTCAATAGCCTAGTTCTAGTTTTGAAGACAGGTATCTATTTAAAGCAGGTTGCAGAAAGCTGCCTTTAGGTGTATTCAGCTTTACTTTAAACCTGCTTTAGGCTACCATCTGTTATAATATGGAAAACTTGTTTTTTAAAAATGATTTGGGGAGGTTTTAAGAGGTTTGGGGTCTAATATGAACCTTTTTATAGAGACGAATATGATGTGGCACCCTGTATAACTGCTGTAATTTTGCTGAAATATGAATTCATTGCTTTTAGTACACTGTTTAGTGTCAAAAAGGTGTTTCAAATTGGTAAATAGTGAACACAATGAGAGAGCAGTCTGATAAATTTCTACATTGTTTGCATAATCTGTATGTCACAAAATAATAGTATGACAATCAGACTTGTAATTAACTTGAACACCAAACTGCAAATGTGATATATGTAAGTTCACTCTGAGCAAATGTAAGTTACTCGTCTATCAAGACGGACCGACCAACTGATTATGAGAGTACGGGGCCTGCTTTTATCCGACTACAGTTACTGTGGAGGTAAATGGCATGTTTTGAGGTAGCTCTTCCACTAAATATAAGCCATAATCGTTTAGGATATACGGGACATTTACAAAGTTACGACACTGGTAGTGACTGCATGTCTATTCTCATTGTTAGATAAACCTACCTTGCACATATTTAACATTGATATGGAAAACTAAAACCAGTCAACTTGAACTATTAAGCTATGTTATTTTGTCAATACTTATATATGTTTGAGATTAGTTTGACCAATATCTTTCTGTATGACGGGATAGTAGCGACAAACACTTGTGATATATGCGACCTGGACATTTTAAATTATTCCGTAATCGACGACAAAATCTTGTTACATTTGTATGGAATGTACATCAATATAAACGCACCTTGTAACCGTACAGCTGGTTTGTCACCCACGTTAATATACGCTCTTGGATTATTATTTGAGAATGGTTTCATCTTTACTCCAAATAAGTGAAGGTAATGATGAGTCAGGTAGTGGTTTGGCGGCAGCCGCATTGCTCCTGCTACAATACATGTACACAACATAAAACGTTTTAGTGTTGGTTAATAAACAGTTAATGTTCGTGATTGTAATATAAGGGCAATACCAACTCCTTTAATTAATTTGTCGATTTCCGATTTTATTGACAGGTTCTATTTTCTTAATTCAATCTTGTCGAGGGTAGTTACCTATTGAAATGAAGCGCACCAGGAGACAACCAGTCTTATTTCAGTTAAACAGTATTGACGTAACCTAGCCGACATCGTAGTCTTGGCATCTGCTCATGTTCTACATCTGCGACCGGTGGACGTTGTCCAGTGATAAAATACTCAACTACGATATCAGGGGTCGTCAGTTCGATCCCTTGTCAGACCATGTTCATCAAATGAGACTTTATAAATCGAGCTCCGATTTGTTAGTGCTTTACACTGGACATCCGGAAGAACTAGGACATCGCGTACGGGGTTTTGTATACCACTCCCCTCTCTTAGGACGTCCAATTAGTCAATAGACGGCAGAAACGAACGAAAAATACACCATAAACATAATTTACAATTGCAAATACATTAGATAACAATACACATGACATGTTGATATGTGTCAAACAGTGAAGAAAAGGACAAGCCATAGTGTTAAGGTATTCTCTTCATCATGCATCTAGAAACAATAGTTCATTTTACAATAGTGAATGTCAACACTTGTAGTTAAAAGTTCACATTCAGATTCTAGCCTTCAATGTGCAGTCAAAAATAGTTCAGGATGTGTAAAAAAAAAAATCTTTTGTTTATAATACATTGCATCAATGTTCTGTCAGTAGATACTCTTTATTTATAATACAGTTGTATTAACATCCTTGCTGTACTAGTTCGTATACATTTAGTGAATATCAATGTTATTTACCGTCAAAACTTCAGCTTGAGATTTAAGTAAAAAGGTTCAATTCAAACACGTCAAAATAGTGTTAGCCAATACCATAAAGTCTAAAACATACCATACTTTGCTAAAACGCTAAAAGTAGTGTTTTTATTTTTTCAAATTAAACTTGCAAATACCATCACTTACGACTAATACTACACACTAACGAGCGCAACAAGATGATGATGAAACGGGATAACTACAAAATGCACTCTATTCTGTGTATGGGCGAGCTAAAATTAGCCATGTATTAAGATATTTGCCTATGTTAACTAACTCAACTTATTAAACGGTAAAAACCTTCCGCATGAAGTCCTTCTGAAAAGCCTTCACGAATCGTCTTTATCCTTCCACCAACTCGTCCCTGTGTCTCTATAACTGTGACCTGTATACAAATGCAATAGGCATTGACATCGTATTATTTGAAAGAAGAACGACGATCTTAATGTATTGATATCTTTTTTCACTATTTAAACCTTTTCTATATAACAAACTAATTTCAAGTTTTCTTAAAAACATAATATTATCATATGTATTATATATACACTCAACCACTTTAAAAACGCAACAGCAGAGAAAAGTTTGACAATATATTTTATTGACAATTGATAGCAATGCTATTCCAACATTATATAATCCAAGGTGTTCTGCAAAGGTACTCGAAATTTCATGACAATCGAATAATCCAAACACTCTTATTTTATCACTCGATGGCATAAACACACGAACTAAAAATGCACTACTCTAGTACCGTGTATATCCACCATATGCATCAATACAGACCTGACATCTACGCCGCATTGAATGAAAGATGTGGGTTGTGGTAGGTTTATCCACACCCTCTGGAATGAATGAATGAATGAATGGTGTTTTACGGCCCATTGACACAAAAAGTCATTTAGAGCCGAATAAATAATTACAATATCAAATTTAAAACAATATCAACTTATAGATTACGTCAATGTCAGTCCCGATCAACGGGAAAGTAAACAAAATATGGACAAAACATAATCGACATACAAAAAATTATCTTCAAAAAACTATAATTTATTCAAATTTTATAATATAAATTAATGGCTTTTAAAAATTCAAGTATTTTAGATATATCTACAAATTCAAACAGTTCCCGCAGAGAATCTGCCTGAAAAAAATCTACTACGAATTAAAGTTAAATCAGCACAATCAATAAGAATGTGTTGAATTGTATAAGGTTCAAAACAAAATAAACATTCTGGTTGAACCTCACGTTTTAAAAGATATGAATGTGTAATATAAGAATGTCCTATTCTCAATCTAGCTAAAACTACCTCATCCCGGCGAATCGACCGGCATGAGTTCAAACTTTCACCTAATACAGGTTTAATGGCATGGAGTTCCACACCCTCTGGAGGACTCTTGTGAGATTATGCACTGTGGCAGATGTGGTTGACGATGACGTACACGTCTCCCAAAAATCACATTTTAGATTGTTAATGCAGTAAATGTGCCTGCATTTTAAGTCAAAATAGCGTGATGAATAAAAAATAGCAAAGTCACAATTGTTTGTCAATAAATATTTCTTAATCGAATTGTGAAAAAGCGATACTGTTTTGCGGGAAACTTACCCATGACTTCCACGTTTCTGTATTGTGGTTCATGTGGCTGTTTTATAGCAAACTCTCATATGTGACGTTCTGATATTGACGTCCTGACGACGTTACGTTACTGTTGGCCTGCCTGATAGTTGATGCTCACGAACATCGCCAGGAGTTTGCCATCGTTGAAGAAGTCTCATAAATATCGGCATATTACAATTTAATGCCCTTGATATGGTGCGAGCTGACAAAGCAGTCATCAGCGGGCTAATTGCGCGTTAGCGCTCATTTTCAAAACGACGTGGCATGGACAAAACAGATAATTTTTTTAACATGCTGTGTTTTTATTACTCCTGAGTCACACAAGAGTCCATTCGGTGTAAATGTATTGCTGATAACTACGAGGAAAAATGTGCACGTGGAAATCATTGAATTTCGTTGATTGCGTCAGAGACACTTATCGCTTGAATGATTTCACAACACATTGACGCAAAGAACAAATTGATGCACGTGCACATTATGATATCGTGTTACCTGTTTGCATACTTTTCAGGAACACGTTAAAAATAGGGTTTGAAAACGTTGCGTTTTTAAAGTGGTTGAGTGTAGAATACCTTAAAACAAAGAAGTTACTGGAATCACTACATATGTCTCTACTCATTTAGTATATTTTTCGGATCCATCATGGTTTTATTCGGTTAGACATACGTTTGAATACTGTATTTCCAACTCTAGCGTAGAGTATATTATTAATTGTCAAAATCTACAAATGTGAATGGTGTTCTTGTCCTATGCAGATAGTTCAGACTTCTAATCGGAGAGCTGTTGCCGAACCCTCTATTTAGTATTTAAGGTATGCACTGGTTGTCATTTTGAAATATATTGTAAACAAAACATTCATAAATAGTCATCAAAATACTAGACTGAATTGGCACCGGAAACCCCCTTTTACAAGTTTCAGTTGTGAGTGTGATACTATAGAGAATATCAGCAAACGATTATTGTCTATACTTTACCTTGTGACCAACTTGTGCCAGCTCATATGCTGCAGCCAATCCTGCCATTCCAGCACCGACAACTATCACATGGCGGGTTTGATCTGACGTAACCGTCTTTTGATATACTGCGTCAGGGTTCTCATTATTGTTATACCTAGCTCCTGCATATCTCAGTCCACCGTTGATGATCCATGACATGAATTCTGCGTAATTGTCATCTTGCTGAATAGCATCCGTCATGATGATGGGGTTTTGTAATAACACCCACTTGTATGAAATGTATAATATATATTGAGAAAGTAGTTGATATAGATATGACAACTGTTTGACACTGGCATATACTAGTAACTCTGAATTTGAATTCTTCAATTCGTTCACTTGTAAGACGTTTCTAAAATTCTAAATTCTAAATAGCAAATGTAAAAACTTGAGTTTTAATTATAAGCAAGAGAGATGTAAACCAACTGTACATAATCAAAACCCATAAACTTGTTCAACGTGATTCATGTTAAAAACAATTGCATGAGGTTAAACAAAATTGTGAAAAGCTTTCCTATTTAATTACCATTATTACTTTACTGTATTACAAACAGATATAGCCGTACTTAAAATATCTAAAATTTCAGTTAGATAAATAAAAACGGATGACGTCATAACAGTGGATGGGGTTTAAAAAAATGACGTTCCCAAATATCAAAGCACCAGTTTGAAGGGCTTTTTGAGTTTTTGTAAGTAGCATTTATTACATTCGTTACAATAATTCGTAACATGTTTACATGTAAAATTATCCAATCTAAGTAAAACATGGTATTGTTGACCTAGCGGGCCAATACGGACCTAGCGAGGGACCAATAACCGCCCAGATTTAATATTGTTGCTGCTTCTAAGATATTTATTCTAAAACTACAGCAACAGAAATGTGTTATGTGGCGAAAATTGCTTTTCAAATTATTCTTGCGAACAAAATGTCGGAGAGAGCCCGATAGTCTCTTGCTAAGCCCTTATCGATAGACAAGTGATAATCTTAATGCCCCTTTTCCACTCTGACTACAAATCGCTACGATTTGAAAAAAAATATGTTCGTTAGGATTCGTTGAATTCTGCAGCACTTCTTTCCAATTCGTAACTCTCTACGAACTCATTATCGGTTCATTTAACAAAATATCTTAATCGATTTTAGTTAGTATATAAATGCTTTAAATATGCATTAGTCTATCCTTAGAACGTTTAGAAGCTATAGAATTTTCAATAGGGTCTGGTCATGGGACATAAGAAAATGAGAAAGAATAGTATGGAAACAAAGATTGTTCAAGTTTATTTTCACTTGTAAACAAGCTTAGTCACATGATATTAGTTTGTTGGCAGAAATCCCCTGAAGGTCTATATTTAGTAATTTAATAGTAAGCAAGTGGTCACATGATCTTCAAGAAATTCTATGACTGTTCAATACCTTTCAACTACACATTTAAAGAACCGCTTGTACATTACATGCAATACAAATGAAGTCTAATAAGTATTAAGAAATATGTGGTATGTTTGTGAAGTACTAGTACTAAAGTATTTACCCAATTTACGAATACATGTGAGAATGAAAAAGTGCTGTTAAATTTGTCAAATAAAAATCATTTCACACATTACCAGATCTCTAGTGATACTGTGTAAAAGTGTCTTGTCAATTTCAGTGATTTCATGAAAATATCCGTTTCACAGTATGCCTACAACACATATGCATTGGTAACGTAACACAGTTTACTACACCAACAATAATCGTTCACGGTCATTATACCCTTACCTTTCCTACACGCTTAATTTGTGAACAGATTATAACCAAACATAATGTGTGAGTTTTCCGCATTGTTTCATATTGTACTAAGAATTACTTGTCTTCGCACAATCAGCGTTATTTCAATGCACTGTCCCTTTACACCAATTCACCATTAGTAAATCGTTAATACCTTAATTTTTGTGAATCATCAACGGGTAAACATTTGTCTTTTACCTTAGTAGTCCGATTAGGAGTCGGTAGTCATTAACATTTTGAAACATAATAATCACTGACCTGTATCAAGCAAATACAAGTAAAAGTGTTTTAAAACAATTCTTCAATACACCGTTCCGCTTTATGAAACATGCACTTTTATCACTCCATTTATACAAAATCTACCGAAGGGTATGCCTAGTTATTTCTGATATATTATATCCCCCTTGTAACCTAAGTAATATCAACAACAAGTTGAAATGCATATTTTGAATGGTACATGTTAAATCTATATATAGGATAGATAGACATGAGCTGAAGTTACATGAACACCACAACACTGTTTTAAATATGGAAAACATTTAGTGTTGTTTGGAAGTTTAAGTGTTTTCTGAAGCGGCAGGAACTATTGTTAAATTTCCCAGAAGAGATTATAAAATAGTTTAAATCACTTCCCATGTGGAAATACTATTACTATCAATATGATTGAATCTCCAATGGGTCTATTTAACAGCACTAACCTTCCTCTAGGAAGCATCAGAGAGAGACAAACGATAGGTATAGACAGAAATGAGAATAGGAAAAAAGAAGAAAGAGTATAACTAAAGACAACATGATTTGGCATTTTGGGATTGATAACTTAATTTGTTTAAGTCAAGTATCAATAACGTTTTTTTTCGTTTTTTCTAAACAATGACAAGCAACTAACAACGACACAAACAACAAATGACAAAAACGTAAATATTTTTTATTTCTTTGCCTATGTCGATTTGTGAAAGTACAATGCAGAGTCCCATACAAGAGGTGGTCAAGTTAAGATATTCATGGTTTTCTCCTTCATTTCTGAACCTGGTCCAGCGCTTATAAAGTGTTTGAATTGAACCTGAGTTTGTTTACAAGCATTTGGTTGGTCAGATTTTAGCCTAGGCTCAAATATGACCAATCCAATGCTTGTGAATGATTTAAGAGTCAACCTAGTCGCGTTATAAGTATGCACCCAAGCCCCCCCCCCCCCCCCCCCCCTCTTAATAACTCGCACGAGTCGTCTCCAAGAGATGATGATTAAAGTGAGTAGTCACACGATGCGACCTAATGCAGATATAAATTTTACGTTTTGAAATACTCATTTTATCTGGAACCCTTCACGATATCCTTGATGAGCTGATAGAGGTAATGTAGAATGCTTTTCAGACACCTTATCCCATTACCTCTATCGACACGGTTATAATGATACCGCCAGATTAAGCCTACAAACAAACCTATTTACCAAGTGCATGACAAGAAGCAAAAATGAAATTCCCTGCTGGATCCCAATCTGCCTCTACCGAACACTGATCAATCGCCTGTGTTTAAATAAATAAATTTTTGAAATATAAAATCAGTCTGGCGGACGAACATTTGGACAGACACAAATGCCTGAAATCAGTATAATTATACACATGAGGCATTCATTTGCTTTGACATACACATACACAAATCACATGGATCATCTGGATTATGGAAATTCGATAAGAGAAACCTAAATGCTAACCATGTTTAGACATTCAGACATATGAATAATAATTGTAGTATCAGAACCATGCTAATAAAGAGGCGATTCGCTCTGCACCACAGACACATTATGGGTCCGAGTAGACTGAATAAATTTAGATGAAAGTTTGACTTTGAATTTATGATTACAGACTCACACACCATTGAAACCATTTAATAAACCGCTTTAAGAATCATAGAGAAACAAGATGAATAGGTACATTTAAGCCTGTAAAATTTCTTGTTTATACAATAACACTGAGAGAAAGAATAGAGATTGTTTACATCGCACGGTAAACAGGCGGTTGACAATAGATCACAAACAGTCTCCAAAGTTAATTTAACAGTTAACTTCAAGGCCACACCACTACTTGAAAGCTGTTAGTACATACTTACACCTTGTCCCGACTACGCTGTATTACAGATGAATTTCATTCGACAACAGTAACAACGTTTTATACATGCATTCATCACGATGCACTGCTTGAATCAACAGATAATATCGTGCTATCCTAATAGGATATATATACATTTTTGAATGGTAAGTATCTAAACGGACCGGTTGTGACATAAGCAACCAACGCTATCGTGCACTAAAGTTTATGTACATTTTGTGTGTTTTCAGATGGCCTGCAGTGCACCCTACATGTGTATGATCATCTACATGTTTACCTATTGTCTCACTACAGAATTGGAAATTTAACATTCTTATTGCCAGGAAAATCACCTTCAGTAATTTCACTAAATGACTGCTTCGACTTTAGCATTATGCATTGGATTGTAATGGCAACAATAATTGCATACTACACTATCGAAAAATTGCATGTTTAATAAATTTAATACAATCTCATTTATAATAAAAATAATTGCAATGTTTCTGAAATACTTGTTACGTATTTAGTACTAGACAAAAGTATGCATACATACAGTTGATGTTAATGAACTATAGTTGTTGAATTAATAAAATGTATGTCATTTCACATATTGTCTGAATCCTGTTTAAAGTCTCTAGTCAATATGTGTACAAGTGACATGTCAATTTCAGTCAATTCCTGAAATGACTGATTACACAGATTGATTCTAACATATAGTATATACATTTTGAAGAAAACGTAGTGATGAACGGCTCAGTCCCGTATCAGGGGTTCCCTAGACTCAAATTATAACCAAACGTCAGTCGATTTCTATTACAGATTTGCATAATTTGCTGTTACATTCTGGTAAACATAAAATGCTTTCTCGGCTTTCTTCGTTGTCATTGTCGTCTTTAACAGATATTGACGACAAGGCTGATGAATAATTTTACGCACAGATCCTCTGTATTATACCCCGTTCTACATCTTACGGGGTTTATATTTCACAACTTATTCGTTTTGCTAGGGCCTGTACCTCTGTTGAGGACTTCCACATTCGTAATAAAAATATTACTGAAAAGCTTCTTAAAAAGGGGTACAGATTTCATAAACTTCGTAAAACATTTTCTAAATTCTTTTATAGAAATCTTCCTCTCATTAACAAGTATAAATGTAACTTGAAGTCTTTTCTGCGGCAAGGTATTTCACATCCGGAGTTTTATGGTGATGTGATTTACAGACTTCGTAAGATTCTTGGACATATGCATTTTCAAAGCCTATTTGTGAAACGTATTAGATTTTTCCTCAAAAAAGATTATGATCCAACTATATTGCTGCGCACTTCACGTTTGGTTATCGATCAATCTACAATTGATAACTATGCTTTCTTCTTTGGTTGTGCGACGACAGACAGGGCTTAGCACTACACGATGATGTATCTCTAAAGCCGTCATTTACCGGGAGAGTTATGTCGGATTTTCGTGCTTTGTTCTTTCTCTCCCTCTCTGTCGAACCCTAACCCAATCCATGTCTTACAGTTACTCGTGACTACAGACTAGTCGCTTGAGTACAATTTGACCGTTGCCATAGTGGGTTATTTTTAACACGGGCTTGAATGTTGAATTCTTTCCCGTGTTACTACTAATCTTGTCATAGAACTTTTGTTAGATGTTTTAAATGTATTTACTTACCGTGCTGGCGGTCTTTTTGATTGTAAGGTTGTGGAACAGGGTTTATATTTACACTGTTCGGCTTTATAGGTGAATATAGGAGATAAGAGTGAGGTTAGGCGCCCCTAAACCCAGGTTTAACCCCCAAGTGGTTGTTTATAATTAATTTATAATTAATTATTGATTGCTGCTGACCGCACCAAGGCGGGCTCCTATGTTCACTTTGCTTTATGTTTGTCTTGCGTGTTGTTTTCTATTTAGTGTGTAGATGAAAGAATGGGATTGCGCGCCTGTGTGTGTGTGTGTGTTTTTGTTATGGTATGACTGTGTGTGTGTTCTGCTTGAGAGGTGGTGTATTGTTTGTGTTGCGTTTCCTGCTCGCTTTCGTATTTATCTGTATGGACGAATAGTTCCTGAGTTTATAGATAAACAGTCATTGAACATAATACTAATCCGGTTAGGCTACATATGTATGTTGTGCAGTGTAGGAAATGCTATTATCTCCCTTTAAAAGAAAATGATCACAGACGCAATTCAAGAATATTTTGAAATGTTTTGAGAAATTCTGATTAATTGTTTTGATATCAGTGACAAAGGGTTGAACTTATTCGTCCTTGAACATTCAAATGGATACCTTCAGTTTCAAGTAAAGTCTAGCACGTTATTGTCTATTTATTGTTGTTCTTTTGCAAAGTACTTGTATATTCGTCGATAGGGTGCAACCAGTTATTACTCAATATATCCATGTTTGTGTTAAAAGTTCCATAGAACACTTTGAAAGATGCTATTGTTCGTTTGTGGAAAGGAATATGGTGTCAACTACAAACCATCTGGAGTCATGTCAGATGTATGTAGGCGGATTACTAATTAAAGTGTAGTTAAATTATTAAATCCTAATTTTATAATTGATAATTTGATTTTCACATACAGTTTCACAATCTCTCACCTATGTACACGTGGCTGATTGGTCACTTGGTCAGTGTGCGGGACAACGTTTAATGCACTAATTGAGTTGCATTGATTAAAGAAAAGGATTACAAAGACGGATGAGACGATATTTTATAAAATATTCAGAGTGCTACTTATTTATTATTCATACTTCATACATGTATTAAAAAGAATGTTGGTTTGTCTTTCAATCGCCAGTTGAAGAAATAAACTGCACTTTATCCTTCTAACCATAACTATAAATGCGCTAAATCCTTTCATGATCAAACTTATCGGGAGGGTTTTACCCCTTCACCGCTATTTTTACGTTTTTAAGATGAGACAACTCCATCAGGGTCTTTATTTTAAGGAACCGTGATTAATTTACCTGATTATACTCTAAATCAAATCACACGATTATTATTTCTAAATAAAAAGGTTAAATCGTGGTATAACCTAACTAATTACCATATTTGATACCTCGACATTATTATCCTAAATGTATTTTGTTTGACCCGGTTCGATTTGGTTTTGACTTTGGGTCTAATTTGGTTTATTGGGCCAATTCGACCCGTTATTGACCAGACACCAAGTGTTTTTCTGCTCATTTCATTTCCGCTCAGATTCAAATAAATATACATTTAAAAGTATATAATGTTCTTTAATTAGTGTTTCCTTCAAACTTCCAGTGCCAAGCTCGACAACACTTACATTTCCAAACAGTTTTATCCAAATCATAAACCGCTTTGCGAGGCGTCTAATTAGTATACAAACTGGGTGACTCTCATTTTAACGCTCCTTTTTTCTAACATTCCGGTGATATTGTGACCATGACAAAAATAGTTATAGAATTTTAAAGAAAACCAAACAATCCATTTACTAAAAAATATTGTGATACTATCTCATAGCATCTTTACACGGTGGAAATGCACATAAAAGGAGATAAACCTATTTATAACACAACTCAATATTAAAAAACATCCATATATTGTTAATAACACATATGTAATACATATTATGTATACAGAGAATATCATAAACATGTACACACATCGCATAATTTCCAATCTACCACCCGACATAGAACTAGGTAACATAACACGAATCAAGATAAAACAATGGAAACGTGATTGATAACATAAGAAGTTTAAACTGTATTGTGTTTGTACAGGCTATAATAATTACCAAGTTTGGCTCTAGGGACTCAAATTAAATTTGCCGATCATTTTCTGTCGTTTAATTCGCTTGAACGCCGACAAAATACAGTTCATGCCTTATATTTACATTATACATGATGTAATTTCCAATATTGAATGAACATTTATTTTGTATGCATGTATGTTTAATCCATATAAGAGGTTGTAAACACGAAAAATGTGTACCCTGAAAAGAACAGCCATAACCCACATTACTATAGTAACGCAGCAAAATGTTTCGCGAAGAGCAGATGCCGGAGCCCCTCCTCCTCTCCGCCACTCGAGAAATCGCGTCTATAATCGTGTTATCAGAACTAAATGTCAGTTTTTTTATTGAGTTAAAGTAGGGCGAACGTGAATATTTTAGCATAAATGTTTGGTAAACTTTTGTAAAACTGACACGTCTATAAAAACAGGAAGTGTTAAGTGAGTACTAAATACACGCGAACCGACATCAATTTATAAGTATGCTAATATTATTCACCACCAATGATATAAAATATACAGAATTGCAGCTAGTAGATACAATGTATGTATAAACGGAATATTACTATACTTTGCATATCTTATGCACCGGATCACTCGAGTTGTGTGTGTAAAGGCTATATCCAACGAGACCGAAGGTCGAGTTGGATATAGCCTTTACACACACAACGAGAGTGATCCGGTACATAAGATATGCAAAGTATAGTAATGTTCCTTTTATTATATACCTCTTACAATAAAAATAAAATGAAAAACGATAGAAATGTTTCGAGCGTTACTATAAATAAACGGGATTTCCCATACGTCACACTTCGGGGAATGGCGCGTGAAAGTAAATACTCGCTATAACGACCACTAAAACGAATGCTAATTGATTAAATAATAGAGAGGTGACAGCTTAAAGAAAGGTGACAGTGAAACAGAAAGCTCCTAAAGGAGCTTTCTGTTTCACTGTCACCTTGCTTTAAGAGGTCACCTACCGTAAACACCCTAATACTTAACATAAGTTAGTGGTCGTAATAGAGAGGTTTTACTGTAGTTCCGAACTTCCGACTACACAGTAAACGTTCTTTTCCCATTACACAAGGTACATGGGTAATACGGAATTTTCAATCCGTCAAGGTGTATTTGTTCGATAAAATACAGAAATATTTCGGGCAGAATATTGGTAGGTATATAATAAAACAAAATACATGGACATGCATAGAAAAAAATAAGTTATTTTTGCAATAAAAGCTTTTATGCTTAATTAGTTAAATCCATTGCAGAGAGTCTGAAGTCAGATCAAATGCCGAGGAACAGGCGGCTAATGACGCTTCATCAGATAAAGAAAAAATCGCCCAATTGTTTAAAACCTTGTCAATTCGTTAACGTTACTGCTCATTTCATTCCATCCTTATTCTGCTGTAATGATATCAGTTTTGAATTTGTCGTCTTTGTAACATTTAGATATACATGTATATATCTTTTTCAAGCAAGGAAACATAAGGAAGAGTTTCAAACAGCTTGGATCCATATCAGACACTGCGTTTTGTGGTGTCTGATCTGGATCCTAACTTTGTTGGACAATATTCGCGATCAGCATGCAAAGCTTCAAATAGGAACGAATACCATAGTTTCCACTGTATGAAACGCATTTGATCAGTTGATGTTTTCCTGTTACATCACTGCAAGTTTTCATTCAGGCCTCATTACATTTTTATGTTTTCTCCTCTGATTGAATCCAAAGGTATTTTATGAATATTTAGGAATTGAAAATTACATTGAAATCATATAAACACTTTGAAACAAATGTCAAAATCAGTTAAGAGTTACATATCAAGCAAATGTAATGGATCGACAATATTTCCACTTTCGACGAACTGTTGGAAACAAAAAGCCTGGATAAGACCCGAAAAAATTGCGCCTTGTACCCATCCGTTAGACCAAGACAGGGTGTCACTCGCAAGATAAATGGTATTAGTCGGTGTCACTAAAGTGCGAAATGATTTCAGGTATTTGGACCGATCAAGAGTTATCATGCATCCTTCTGATGCGGGATCAATGTGCCAAGCATGGACCCGCCCTACTTCAAAATGGTCGTAAACTTCTGGGTGTATCTTGCTGACTTGGCGTACGCTGCTTTCGACAGCTGATGTTTCATCTTTTGTGCCGAACATGCTCGCGTATTTGTTCCAAATATAGACAAGTAGGATGCCTCGTTCATCACTCGGAATTCCGGATCCATTGTAATCAGGATAGTGCAGCTGACCTATTTGCTGATTTGTCTTGCTGAACCCACCTTGTCCAACGTCATTTTGCCAGAATCGCGTTTTACACTGCAACAGAACCCTCGTCGCAGAATAAATGTATATATTTTCAAGGGCTTTTTGTTTGTCACTTGATAAAGGAACTTCTAGATTTCGAAGAATTGTTAATGGGACAGTGAGGATTATAGCATCCCCTTCAAAGACAATGTCTTTGCCAGTCGTATTGTTGGTACCTAACACTCTAACCCCTTTCCGAATACTGTTGGTTTCGTCAACACGTTTTACAGTTATACCGTAAAATATATTCTTTGACAACTTAACGCTTTTGTTCCATCCATTTACGTTTTCCATCATGAAAGCCTTTGGTAGACAATCCATTCCGTCCAGAGGCGTAGTAAGCTGGCCCTTCCAATATTCGCCCAATTCTCTACGAAGCATCCAGGTGAGGTGAATGTTTTCTGGGGGATTGTTAGAAACCTGTGAAAATAAAATTACAGCAATTTCGTTATTGAAAAAAAGAACACTATTGTTGGAGAATACGTTATTATTTTCCGTTTACGCGCAAAAGAAACGAACTTGTAATGATATTTGGACACTACAATTGTTTTGAATTTCTAACGATCTTGTTTTTAATGATCGGAGAGGCAAATAAGTTTGATCATGATTAGACGCCATGTAATCTCGATCAAAATGTCTTCAACTGATATACTATTTTTAGCATGCTCGCCTTTTTTGAGAAATATTAACTGGTACTCCACTGTAGCTTCCACTACAATATATAAAGGATTATTTATTCCTTTGGATTGATATGGAAAATATATCACGAAAATGGGTTGTTATCTGGTTAAAAAACGAGTCCACATGACTAGGTTTTTCACTGAATAACAACTCATTCGAGTGATATGTTTTTATATCAATCCAAAGGAATTGTGTATTCTATTTACAATATACATTCTAATGGCGAGAAAACACGCAAAACTAATTGCTTACGCGCGAAGTTACACAATATATTGAGACGTGACGTCGCCAAAAATATCGTCACTGCGTGTGTGATGCATATGACATGTATCTTACTGAGAAATCTCTTTAAATCATTGATAGCCATGTATAATTGTTTGTGGCTAGATCAGACGCTCAGTAATCCAGCATCGGATCATGTTCTGATCTGTTTGCCACTCAGGTAAAAGTTAATCGTCAAAATGCCAACAATGTTGACCTTTCTCTTTTTTATTGAATTGCGTTGGCGAAACGATTCGTTTAAACGGGACAGAATATCGTTTTTGGCACTGTATATACCATAAATGCTGAGATAGCAGCTTCGGTCCACGGTCTCAGTTTGGGTTGGTGGTCTAACTGATGAACATCGCTTCTCAAAAACTCTACCAAAGAAAATGGGCTCCATTTCTGTATCCATCTTTGCCAGTCTTCATTTGTCGGTGTCTTACCCAATTCATCTTTCACAGGTTCTATTGTTCTTTGAAAGAGGGATACTGCAGATAGCAAAACATGTAAGATTAACAATACAGAAACATGTGTGAAATGTTGACAGGTTTAGAACCTATCGTAACACAATATTGACCCTGTTATCTAACTATGTTTCCATCAACGCATAAGCTTATTCTTCCAAAAGATACCCCTAGGCGCTTTAACAACGTTCTGTAAACACATCTAACCATAACGACGAGTTAACTGGTCATTTACAAATAATGTACTCGTGATGACTTTATTTGTCCTAAGTACACAGTAAAATCCTTTATCAGAGGTGTTCGCTTGTGCTGGACAAGAGAAATGTCTCACGCAGGTTAAATGCTTTATCCATTGGTATTGAAACAAATGATGATATTAATTTGCACTGGCATTGATAGTTTGTATTTATAGAAATCAAAGGAGTTCCAGATAAGGGGAGTATTTTAAAACATAACAATCTGCACTAAACCCTATGGTGTTACTACTCACTTGAATAGTCTCTTCCCGACTATTATAATGAGTAGTTACACCATGAGTTTGGTGCTGAAATGAGAACAAATATGTTGGATTTGTTCAGGTTAGTCCCTCTTATCTGAAATCCTGCTGTATTAAGGTGCATTTGACATATTTAGTATCTTTAGCTAAAATCCTTACGTATGCCTGTAATGTCTAACTCTTGTTTTAGCTCTTGTGACAATTTCG
Source organism: Gari tellinella (assembly GCA_922989275.2). Taxonomy (NCBI): domain Eukaryota; kingdom Metazoa; phylum Mollusca; class Bivalvia; order Cardiida; family Psammobiidae; genus Gari; species Gari tellinella. Next base: position 63,643,263 of record OV277857.1, on the reverse strand, counting down.
AATCCCATCCAGGAAACCGTTCGTCTGTGTATTTCTTATTTTCTCTCTCAAAATCTGTGAAATATATCAGATGTACGATATAAAAACTCCACATCGAGAATAATATCAGAAAAACTTGGTCTGTTTTAAATGTTAAACAACAAAACTGCATTGTGACTGTGAATAGCTACAGTGAATGTACTATTTCCATAAGATAACGCTAATATGGGAAATGCGCTATACATTTTCACACAGAGCATGCATGACGTACGAAAGACCGGTAGTGACATTTCCGTCTTCACACTGCAGACTTCTTAATTGTTTGCTATTCAACCTGTCCACGTTAAAAGGTAACAAAATGTTTGGACCCATTCAGATGCCGAGTTTCTCGGTGTCTGATCTTGATCTAAACTAATTTAAATGCTAGGCCTGAAAGACATAAATACATAACCGTTAACAATAACTGTGCATCATGGATAGGGAATTCCGGGTTGCTTAATCGCTCTAAAATAGGTTAATCTCATCACGTCATTGGTATTACATGGTAACTCCGAACCGTGATGTTCACAGTCTGAAGTATGAAATCAAAAGTCTGAAGTCATCAGGCTGTAGTTAGAAGTCTGAAGTAGGCAGTCTGAAGTCAGAAGTCAGCAGTCTGAGATCAGACGTCCGACGTTTGAAGTCGAGGGTTTGAAATATGAAAATCAACGCGTTTATATTTGAATTCCAGCAAACTACAATTTTGTTTCAGTGCTAAACTTTGTGTGTTTGTGTAAGGCATGTAATGTTTTAAAAACAAAATATGTTTATTCTAAACGACGGTTCTAAAGAAGGCGGCAATTATAAAAAGAGCAATTACGTATCATCTTATCCGGATCACAACAAACGGTTTGCTAATGCCGATGTACACGGCGTTGGCATTTTATAAAATTAACCCTTTGCCTCCTGACCGTGACTTTACTGTGTATTTCAAACCGTTTGGATCCAGATCTAAACTATTTGGCACTCATTTTAAATTTAATTTTACTTAAAAATATAGAACTCGATTTAACAAAATTTGCAGACGACAGAACTGTAAGATATGAGTTAAAGTAGTCTCCTCAATGGTCAGTCCTTTGTTACGCTGTTAATCACGTGATACTCGCTGCCTATTTATAGTTGATAACGTCAAAATACGTGATAAAGAAACAATATTACGACATTTGAAGTCTGAAGTCGGAAATTTGAAGTCTGAGTTCTGAACTCTGAGTTTGAAGTTGGAAGTCGGAAGTCGCTACGGGTTTTTCGTCATAACAAGATGGAATGTTGTTAAACAATTTGATTACTAATAATGGCGTTATTTGTACAAAGTTGATCTGTTAAATGTACACCCAGCCTCTTCAAAATGTGAAGACCAAAATCAGAGGATTATGTTTTTTCTGTCAAATTGACTAAGACATGTATGTGGTTTCGAGAAAAACAGCTACAATTGTAAGCAGGCAATATTACAGCCGCGAAAGCGTTAGGTATAATGGTCTTGTTTGGGAAGCAGCGTTCAGCATTGTTGTAAGAAGGGAATCGTTTTTCCGCGGGTCATTGTAGGAATGGAGCACTGAATGCAAACGTACCTTCTAATCTTACAGGTGGTTTGTCATCCACTTTTATATATGCCCTCGGATTTTTGTTTGAGAATGGCCCCATCTTAACTCCAAATAGGTTAAGGTAGTGATGAGTAAGGAAGTGTTTTTGCGGCAGCCGGATTGGACCAGCTACAATGTAAGTACAAAAGTATGGTTTAGTGTTAGGTGGAAAAGGAAACAAAATGGTTTATATTTTCATATCCAAACTTGTTCTATCATAAAAGGTCAATACCGACTCCTTCAATTAATTTGTCGATTTTTACTTTTATTGACGATTCCTATTGCCGTAGTTAGATCTAGCCGTGAATTGAAGGTAGGCACTGATTAAAATGAACTGCGCCATTAGAAAATCAGACTTATGCTGTTGACCTAACTTATAGGCAAAATCTCAATATCGACGTCTACCCAAAGTATATTATTACATGCACTTTATACAACCATACATTTGACATGCTGGCCAGTCCCAAACACTGTAGAGCAGGGCTAGTCACGTCTTTAAATAATTTCACTAAACCACATCAATGATGAACCCGTAAGATTTCTTTATTCCCATATAAACATATATCACATATATATAACATGCAGTAAAACATTCGTTAAAGTGTAAGCCAAAAAGGCCAAGTCAAAAAACAGGTCAAACAATGCTATACTAACTTGCTACCAATTTGTAGGGCCTTTCTGTCTGAAGTACAACTATGTCAAACCCAAATGGAACCTTCATTCAAAATTTCAGATTCTTAGGTCGGCGTTTAAAGTGCAAGAAGTTCATTAAATATTACTGGATCTAAGCACTTGCATCAAAAATATTACCAGGGCTAATGCCAACACCAACTCCAGCACCTACATGGATGTCACGTTGAATACATAAATGCCCTTTTATCTTCGGATAGGCGAAAATAAATGAAATTTCTTTCTTTCCATCTTTTTGAACAACAATCGACCAATATTTGAAACATCGGGAATCTTCAATCTAAATATCAACTACCCTTGTGAAACCGGTTTATATTATACGGATAAATTCCACAACTTATATCAAAACCTCAACCTTGAAATTAGAAACAAAACAAGTAAACTTCATAACACATCAATATCTGATATCGATCAAACGATAGTTTCTGTTTATTGCACTGTATCGACATTCAACTCAGGCTAAAGCAATTGATGTTCTCAGATGGCATATCTATTGTTAAATAACCCTGCTTATAAAACGTTTATAACCTTCCGCATGAAGTCCGTCTGAAAATCCTTCGCGAATGGTTTTAATCCTTCCACCAACACGTCCCTGTGTCTCTATAATTGTGATCTGTATAAAAAGCAATAGACCTTGGCATAAATATATATTAAAAAAAAGACCGGCAAATCCTCACTCATCCACAACAGTTCCTCTACACTTTAATTTAAGGAATATATCAGTAGTCCGTTGACGTAATGTTTAATTCGGTACATTTTATTATTGGATTATCGTCGAGGATCACGCACGGCCATACCCGTTTAACTTAGTCTCTTAACAAATATAATTCTCTTAACAGATATAATATGTATCATAGCGCTGCACAAGCACATGTGAATACGCATCAGGTATATTCTCTACATGAACATAGTTTGATAAGCAATAAGCATAGGAAAGAGATAACACAACTTTGTCAAGTTCAAAATAAGCCACGTCTACGTGACAACGAGCGCAACAAAGCTTTCAGCATCCGGAATATAGGTTGCACCACACCGATAATAAATAACCTGAGAATTGGGTTAAACATCTTCTGGTCTGTCAGAGATCTTCCAAGATAAGGTTACTACCAAGTAACTATGTTAAGTGTGGACGTAAGGATGGTCTGATTTCGTTGAGGTACCTACGTAGTCGATTATTGCAAAATCGGTCACTGCCTTGCGATACGGGGTTCGTGTACAGACGGTAATAAATAATCTAAGAATATGTTTCATTGGACTGCACAAGCAGAGGTGTACATGCATCAGGTAGATTATCTACATCAACATAGGTTGATAGGCGATTAGCATAGGAAAGAGATAACACAACTTTGTCAAGTTCAAAATAAGCCACGTCTACGTGACACCGAGCGAAACTTAGCGTTTAGCATCCGGAATGTAGGTTGCACCACACCGATAATAAATAATCTAAAGATTAGGTTCAACATCATCTGGTCTGTCAGAGATCTTCAAAGATTAGGTTACTACCAAATAACAACGTTATGTGTGGACATAAGGACGGACTGATTTAGTTGACGTATCTATGTAGTCGATTCTTGCAAAAAACGGTCACTGCTTTGCGATACGGGGTTCATGTACAGACGATTATTAAACGTCTTAGAAAGAATCCTTGCCAAAAAGGACCTCGCAGATAATGACGTTAATTTCTTGCCTTGCCTCTGTTTGTTACCCGACTTAAGCCCAATTGAGCATATGAGGATTGAGCTAGGTCGCCGATACATGTTTAATGACGTTAACACCATTAATTAATGACCTGAAAACACACACTCTGGTTTGATTGACATTGCCTACCTTATAATGGTATTCAACGTTACGTGCACTCGACATACTTATTTTAACATAATAAAGTATATTTAAGCAGGTAGGTAATACGGGTTTGTTACTATGACATTGACTCATTCCATTAAATTATTCAACCTTTCTATTTTTTCCGGGTAAATTTGACAAAACAGTTTTTTATCTCCATTATTTTTGTTTTCACCCTTTTACACTTAATTGAGTCCCAAAATATTGACAAACTAGTAAAATCACACATTTAATTACAGTCTTCTAGCTTGTATTTTTTCTAGTTATCATTTCATAATCGATTGACTGGAGGGAACTATAAATGATTCTAACACAACTCGCCCACACCCCTATATAAGCGAAGAAGGACCGTCTCAGTGTACGAATTTTCTGTAGAACACTCACGCGCTAAACGTTCTAACGTGAAGTCATTTAGCTTCTAAAATGCGTACGCCAAGAAATGTAGCGCCGTTGCTTCGGTGCAAATTAAGGTTAAATTATGTGTTAGATTCGAAATAATAAATTCATACCAGTGTTTTATCTAACAATCGAACACGGGTAGTCGTTGAGATGCTTGATATTAAACCACTCGGCCTGAAGGCCTCGTGATTAAATTACTACGCATCTCAACTCCTACCAGTGTTCGATTGCACGATAAAACACTGGTATGAATTTATTATTTCTGAAATAAAGGCATTGTCAAGGAACCTTTTTGGGTGAGTGAATCTTGAATCGTTAACGTTATTAACTATTACAAGGTACAAGAAACTTTTTATAGTCGGGTATTTACAAAATATAGATTTAGCATTAGCTATAAGGTATTTTAACGTGTTCTTTTTAACAAGCTATTTGCATATTTTCTTAAAACATAACCACGAGTACACAGATATGCCAAATAAAGTTCTTAAATTAATACTCTACAAAATAATATGTTTGAATTTATTAGATGCAGAATAACTTAAAACGAACTGGCTGACGTGGTCCAGTAGTAACGCGCTCGAACACGATACCAAAGTCGTTAGTTTGATCTCAAACCGGGACTGAGTGCTTCGGATCAGACTTTATAAACCGATGTTTGATAATATCAATTGAGCATATCGCCCGGGTAAATAGACTTTATTGGAAATCGTCCATTAAACGTTTCAGGGTTGAATGAGTTTAGATATAGAAAATCAGATATTGATGTAATTCTTGTCTATACTGACCTTGTGACCAACTTGTGCCAGCTCATATGCTGCAGCCAATCCTGCCATTCCAGCACCGACAACTATCACATGGCGGGTTTGATCTGACGTAACCGTCTTTTGATATACTGCGTCAGGGTTCTCATTATTGTTATACCTAGCGCCTGCATATCTCAGTCCTCCGTCGGTGATCCATGACATGAATTCTGCGTAATTATCATCTTGCTGTATAGCACTCGTCATGATGGCGTTTCTCCTGTTTGCTATCCAGCTTAGGTAAATAAATGAATCATTAGTTAACCCTTTGCCTGCTGATCGCGACTTTCCTGATTGTTGCAAACTGTTTAGATTGAGACCAGACGCCATGTAATGCGACAACTGATCAAGATCCAAACTGTTTCACATTCCTCAATAGGTTTCACTCCCTCGTTAATGTAATATTGGAAATTTAATAAGTTTTGCAGACGACAATTTCGAAATAGACGCTATCACCGCGGAATAAGAGTTAAATGTGCATTTTATGATAATGACAAAGGATACCTTTATCTTGAACCTGCATCAGATCTCATAAATATTTGTTCGAATGGGATGTTGGATAAGATAGAATTCATCCACTTCGTACAAAATGAGTGACGATAAAACTCCATCAAACTGAGTCATCCACATCACTTAATACAAAAATATACACAGTCTCTGACCGATACGATTGGATGGGAATGGGATAGCCACCTGTGCAAAAAGGTAATACTCCGACAAACTGCGTAACCTACACACTCATGTATTCATAGCTTAAGTATACACACCGGTGTCATATATTCCATTCTTACAGATGCTGAATAAAACCCATGAACAGGATATACCAAAAACATAGGTGGGAATTTTCCGCATTAGTAATATTGAATTAAGGAGTCGATGATCTTCAGACATTTCCGTATTATTACAAAGAGTAGTCGCTTTACACAAATTAGATAATATGTATCAATAAGACGGCAACTATTTCACTGCCACGGCGCCAAAAGGAAATTATGCTAACAGTTTGGATTCTGCCTCTGATCAGGATCCATACTGTTTGATCGATAAAACAACCCTTAAGCTGACATTAAATACTTTGCAGACGATATTTTCGCGGTTAGATTGTCAAAACAGACGATAACAAATTAATGTTTACCTTGCTTGCTTTTCGTCCAGCGATGTTATTTTCGTCTTAAACCTCAACATACATTTTAAAAGACAATAGTCGCTAAAATTAACGTATCGTTACATAATACACACAACATATATTTGGCAAATACAGGTACGGATATAACATCCATTGTTCAATTTTATCAAAGGTGTATATGTCATTACACTCTGGTTATATAAAACCTACCGAAACAATGCCAATATCAGGGTCTGTCTATTTATTTCATATTACAATGATATCGCAGAACTCGGTGAAATCGAAAGAGACAAAAGTGGTGGTCTCCCTCTGTCTGCCCGTCTGTTTGTATGCCTGATTGTTCGTCAGTTAATCCGTCTATCTGTTCAGATTTGTTTTAACTTGAGTAGAAGATATGTATATTTGATTAAAACATTACATACTGTTGTGTTATGAAAATATCCATTGAGTACGAGTTTTTGGTCGATAGGTCAACTATGAAGGGCACTTTTAATAAAAAGATGTAATGCATATTATTTGGTTTTTCAGTGTCATGGCTAAAGTAATGGACGAAGCTTAATACAGTGTTAGACTATGAGAATGTCTAGGTTATGTTTTAGCAATACACGCTTATTTCTTGCGCCACCTGGCAGTAAAGAAGTTTGTAACCATGACCGATAATTCAAGAATCGTAACTCAACGAAATAATGCGTATCGGTTACCTCCCGTAGATACTTTCGTTTATAAATAATTTCTATAAATCGTGACAAATAAACGGTAAAGACATAGAACGGCACTAGAAAGGAAACTACAGCGCTCCCTCTCTACAACGGCCCTCCCAACAACTATTCCCTCCTCACAACGACGCTTGCCGCTGATCCCGAAACAAGAAATGATGTCCAACCTTTTTACGTCTGCAATATCTTCTGCTTAAAGTTGTCGTCTGCTGTTTTTCTCAAAATTACATATTGGGCATTTTGACATAACAAACTTTAGTGACGAGTGACAAACAGCTTGAATCCAGATCAGACGCCGCGTTACGCGGCGTCTGATCTGGATTCAAGCTGTTTGCAAATGTAAGCATATTTCCCTCTCTTTAACGACTCCCTCCGAACAACGAACACACTTGTTGTCTCTCATTGGATGTCGTTGTAGAGAGGTAGCGCTGTATGTGAATACACAACATTTCAAGCTCTATTAAAAAGACTAAGAAAAGAAACCCAGGACTTAGATCCAAGTGAATAATCATGAGCGTGACATAGAAGCAGTCTGCTCATTTAGTCCAGTACTATGCATGAAAGTGCCTAGTATAGTTTCAGAAGAAGTATTATAGTATATGGATTTTACAATTTTCTGGTTATACGCACATAAAATATTTTTTTGTGTAAGGTTTAATCATTTTCTTATAAGCAGATACATTGTTTCATTGAATTTGAGCAAAATTCCCTTAAGAAAAATGCATTTGTTTCAGGCAACACACTTTACACTTTGCATCATAGACAAACAGATGTACGAATTGGTAAAGGCATATGTAACGCTTGTTAAAACTTAATTGCATCTTTATTATTTTAACACCCCCATTATTTCAGAAATCACAAATATGCATACCGAAAAGAGGCTCATGGATAAATCAACGACATCATAATCCATGGTTTTCGTTTCATCATGGCACTGAACCTAAATTTTCATACAATATAACAGACGAGCGGTTTGTTTGTTTATGTGTTTGTTTGTATATACTGCTACACACGCATTTTGGGTATTACGAGCAGGGGAAAAGTTTAGGCCCACCATTTGGACTGTACCCGGCCGCTTGCAAACAGTTTGGATCCTTATCAGACGCCGCGTCTTATCACGATCAAAACTGTTGGCACTTGTTTTGAAACTTTTTGAGTCATATTGCCTTATTTCTAAACTTTGAAAAGACATTGAAGACAATAGAATTAAAGCTGACCAAAATGAAACGGTGAAGGGGTCAAACACATGTGGGAGTGAAAGGATTAAAGCAATTTGAAGGTAAGGCAGATCCTTCGAAATTTGCGCATTCTATGTTACTCTCTCGACTTGCTTCAAGCTACCAATTGGAAACATACTGAATATGCCACCTGTCTTTTATATATTTACATTTGGCGTCTATGCTGGACGCAAGCTGTTTTCAATAGATAGGGATTATTACGCGGGCGACAAGGGCCCGCTACCATGGTTTTGGCCCGATAGACTATATCAACAAGGTAAGTCCCAATATCACTCTCCGGTCCCGGGGCCAGTTTCATAAAACTTCGTACGACAAATGTTGTCGTAACTCAGAATATTAACGTCTCAATTATTATTTATTTCTCCATCTATTCCTGTCTTGTGACATCTGTTTGGAATCGTCTTGAAAAGACGATTCTAAAATATTGTCACACGACAGGATTAGATAGAGAAATCAAAAATTAAATGTATATTAAAGTTTTGACTTACGACAACATTTGTCGTACGAAGTTTTATGAAACAAGAAAGCGGTCTATCATATAGAAGACGTCAGTGACGTCACATCTGGATAAACGTTGTTATTGATTATACATGTATTCTGTTTCATAAGATACATTTCAGTACAAAAGTAAGAAAAGTATACAAATCTAGTGTGTTCCATAAAAAGAAGACAGTTATAGAAGTATGATTCTGTTGCTCTAATATATTTTAAACATTTTGCCATAGAAGCGGCATACAAATGTTGACGTTTATTGGCCCGTTAGAACAGTGATATTGGTTCATTATGAGTGTGAAAAATGAAGGTAACAAATGTAATAATCTTATGTATCACAATTTCCCAAGCAGTATGCTGAAGGTTAACATATCTAGATTTCACCTTTGAGTTTGTTGTACCTGCTCTATATGAAATGTCTCAGGCAGTTTGTTTCATATCTATAGGACTCCGTATTGAAGTTAAAATCTACACAAGCTCCTACAATGTCAAGTGTTATAGTTCTTGATCTAATACCGATTTCGTTTTGTTCTTATTGGTTAAGCACTCTCGGAATAAACCGTGTCATCGCAAATTTTAACCTTATGTCTATCCTTTTGCAGACAGAATAGTGTGTGCTTAATGCTTTTGCTTGAAAATTTATGCTAAATTATGTCATTTAGATTTTATAAAACATAATATTGATACGTGTGCCAAAAGGTTTGGATCCAAATCAGAACCGCCTTACGCATTGTCTGATCTGGATCCAAACTGTGTACATTGTCAACCAAAGTTACCGCAGGCGGTTGAAGGATTTAGGCTATTGATATTGACATGTGTCTACCATTACCTGTCAATCAGTGATATATCTATAGTATTTTTCTTGCTGAATCTGGATAAATACTTTGAATATACATGTAATTTATAGTCTTTTCCAGATATCACTTAACCAATTTACGCCTTGTTGATTATTCCATGTCTATATGTTGGATTATTTTCTTATCATGTTAACGTCTGACATAATAACATCGGTCATGTTACCAACTGACATAATAATAAAAAACAATTATCTTGCTACTTGTTATCCGTCAGGAAATTCAGCACGTGACAGAATAAATATGTCTAATGTCTGATTTTACCATCTGCTCATGTCTTGTGACATCCTTTTGGAATCGTCTTTAAAGAACAAGATGGAGAAATAAATATAAATTAAGAATTTGAATCTGACTTACGACACCATTTGTCGTTCGAAGTTTCGTAAGACGGACCTCTAGAGTAATTTTATATTCAATAACTGTGTAGTCAAAATCAAAAGCCTTAGTAGATCTCGCTGTAAATTTCCCAATTCACCGTCAAATTCGATTATGTCGTCTGCTTTAACCGTTTAACTACCAAATATATCATGCTTTTATAATGTAGTCAGTTTCAAAGCCATGTTTAAGCACATGTCAGACGAAATACTGAAATGGTTGTCGCCAGAGACCTTCCTGCTTTGTCAAAGTTCTTACGCATTATTGCCATAGGGAATTGTATCTGTTTATTAGACCGAGGTTTTTCATTCTGTCAGGAACTAAATGCAAATCGGTGGTTTTGATTACATGCGCTGCTTGGTAGCCGAAATCATCTTCCTGAAATCATCATCATCTCATCTCACCATCATTCATCATTCATCGGCGCTATATGATCCAACCGATCCATCCATCCATCCGAAATGGTTGTTAACCCGTTTTGATTCTGATCGAATATCGCAAATCGCAAATGTCAGTAAAAATACTTAAAATGAGTGTTAAACAGTTCAGATCTTGTTTAAAGCTTTTGATTGTGATCGAACACCGCGTAATGTAAATGGCCGACTTATGACTCGATGAACAGGGAGGTAATTGTAAAAGTCGGTAGAATATGACATATAAATTCCAGACTTGATAAACCTATACCTATACCTTTTACCTAAGGGGATTACAAGAGTTTATTTAAATTTTACACCACTACTTTTATCGTGACTTCAGCTAAATGCCTAAATTCGTAACATGAGAAGATAATGCAATGTTTATTAATGATGTATATGGTATCGTATATGTCAGGTCAGGGTTACCTCTGCTATAGTATGACAGTACACTATACCACCTGCGTCTGTTACCGCTGCCTTGCGGGTACCTCTTGGGTGGGGAAAGGCTACGGGAGTAAACCCAGACAGAAAATCCTGCAGTCGCATACTGCAGTAAGGGCGTTGTCACAGAGCACTGCTTGTGGCCCTGGTCATATGCTGCGACCTGCTATTTACTGTTCAGTCGTCTGTGTCTCTTTGAGTACAGCTGTCTTACCTCGGTTTGCCCTGGACTTGTGGTTACAGGTGGAGAAAGTTGCTGAGGCTCTGCGCAAACAACAGCAACTTAATGATGCGCATGGCACCTAGCGCCAATACCCCTTAATGACAGACACAATTACAAAGGAAAACAGACCGCAAAGTCCCTAACCATTGCTTCATGGAACGTGCGAACTCTCTTGGATCGCAAAGATGCCAACCGTCCTGAAAGGAGGACTGCTTTGGTCACACATGAGCTCAACAGATACGCAGTAGACATTGCTGCTCTCAGCGAAACTAGATTTTTGGAACAAGGTCAATTGAGTGAGGTTGGATCAGGTTATACAATATTCTGGTCAGGGCGTAAAACGGAAAGGAAAGCAGGTGTTGGGTTTGCTGTTAGGACATCCCTTGTTCATCAACTTGAATTGCAACCAAAGGGCGTAAATGATAGAATCATGACCATGAGACTTCCATTGAAAGACAACGCTTACGCCACTTTGATAAGTGTCTATGCGCCCACCATGACAAACCCTGATGAAAACAAGGAGGTGTTCTACCAACAGCTTGATGAAGTTGTGCGCAGCATACCTGCAGCTGACAAACTGATCATCCTGGGTGATCTTAACGCAAGAATCGGTTCCAATCATACTGCTTGGAATGGCATTATTGGTCAACATGGAATTGGACAAGAGAACTCCAATGGCAAACTTTTGTTATCATTATGCTCCCAGCACAATCTCTCCATCACAAATACTTATTTCAAACTAAATGACCAATTTCACCAACGCTGTCTTCGCAGAATTATGCATATCAAATGGTTTCATAGGGTCTCAAATGTCAGAGTACTGCAGCAAGCAAAGATGCCAAGTATGGATGCACCGTTACATTATCCCAGTTGAGATGGTCTGGACACATCGTGCGCATGTCGAATGACAGGTTACCAAAGCAACTCTTCTATAGTGAGCTGTCAGAGGGCAGTAGATCAAGAGGGAGACCAAAGCTCCGCTTCAAAGACACCCTAAAGCGATCACTCCAGAAATGCAGCATTGTGGTTGCTGATTGGGAGTTCAAGGCACAAAACAGGTCTGTCTGGAGGCAAACTATCAGGAGGGGATCAGCTATGTATGAACGTTCTAGACAACTGACAGCAAGTGATAAACGTGCTTCATGCAAGGCCAGTAGTATAGCCACAGAACGCTCAACTGTGTGTGGCACATGTGGCCGCCTATGTGCTTCTGACTTTGGGCTTAGGTCCCACATGCGGATACACAGATAAAACCCCACCCATGCGCTAGGTTGGACTTTATCGATTACGATAGTCGACCATATATATGGTATCGTTGCATTGTAATCCTTAAGAAAGGTATGTTTAGCGTTGCATATCAAACTGTAGTAAACGTTTAATAAAGAAGTTTTTATCGATATTACTCTTCACCGCTCATTAAACGGAACGATATACACAGTTGTCAGTGAACATAATTATTTGTTACACTAGTCTTTAAGATATCCATATACAAGTATAATGGGTACTTTTAACATGATTTATCAACTGTTTATGCCGCGAAAAAATAAAACTTAACTCTTTCACTATCGATTTTATAATTCTTTGCAAACAGTGTTGCGTCTGATCATGATCTACACTAGCTGACACATCTTGTTCGATATCACGTCAGTCAATTTGGCTGAACTTTAAATTTGAGAAATAAAAGTTGACGAGATTAATAATGCCATGTTCAAGATAAGTGTTAAGTATCTGAGACAGCTGCAGACAGGCTGTTGGTAAAGCCATTCATATCCCAAACCTTTTGTATGCAGTTGTATGACTGTTAACAGTTGCTCACTGCAATTCTTTGCAAAATGACAAACAACGCAAACAATTGCTTGTAAATGATAGATGTAATCCTCGCTAGCGTTTAATGTGTTAAATTACTTTATGCAGTAACGGATCGCGGATACAAAACATCTCGGAAGTCATTGAACAGTAGACGGAATCGTATGCAATTGTTTTTCAAATATTATAACATTAAGTATATCATTGATTTGTTTAGATTTAAATTTGCTTTAACAATGAGGATGTCTCAGTTGAAAGCTTCAGAAAACCTCGAAGTGACCGGAATCGACAGTGAAACCCTTGTTTTTAAAGCATTCAACTGAACAAAGATCTGCACACTTAGGCTGATGAATACGTTTTACATGTATTATAAAGTGCAAGGTTTATTAAAACTTGCAGAATATATTAAAATTGGAATGTCTTACATATTCAACGTTACTTATAAGGTTCAAACATGTTGTATATATAACTGTGTCCATTAGGAGTAACTAAGTTTGAACTCGATCAATACAATGGACAGTAAATAAACTGTAACATTCTTGAATGTTTTATTTGCTATTTAAAAAATGAACTCTTTTATAAGAATGCGAAACTGGTTATGTACAATTTTGAGTGAACGGTTAGACTTTTGTGAAGTATTTTAATTATGAAACATACGCTTTACAATTATATCAGTTCAAAATTAACTCATATGAAGCACGTAGGTAATTATTCTTAAAAACAAGTATAGCTAGAAAAATCGGATAAGGAAACTAAAAGAAATGCTTATTATATAAGAGTTCATGATAAAAATGCCTACCTTATTAGCGCGTTTACCGTTTGCCCTAGATTGCCAGCCAATGAAAGGGCCCCATTTTAGCGAGAAATGAAAATATATATTGCATATTCGTTCAAATTTGTACTTGGGTATGGCAGAGAAATAAACAAGTCATGAACGCTCGTCTTAAGTCTTTACAGTCCGTGCAGCCATTTACCATTTACTCCATAGCACGTTTCTAGTTTTGAAATTAGGTGACCACTTAAAGCAGGTTGAAAATAAAGCAGAAGGCGCGTTCTGCTTTACTTTCAGCCTGCTTCACGTCCACCTGCTAGAATTAAGAAAATATTTTTTATAATACATTTTCATTAGCGTATAAATTGGAACTATTATCATCAGTGGAGGAATAAACTGAATGTGCTAAAAGGCGCTTCTTTCGGGGAAAGGGTTAAAGTATTGATACAAAATACACACTGACTTATATATTGCAAATACAGGTAAGTATGTTGAACAAATACTTAAATCCAGTGGTCTGCTGTAACATCATATACCTATCATAACGTTCATGTTGATGAAAATGACCTTTTGCCCAAAAATCAATCAGCCTACAGGCGATTTCATTCTTGTGAATCTGCATTATTAAGACTTGTTCATGACCTACTTGAAGGTATGGAGAAACAAGAGGTAACTGCGCTCATTGCATCTGACCTTAGCGCTGCATTCGACACTGTTGACCATGATATTCTCCTTAATGTGCTGAAGAATCAGTACGGAATATGTGATACAGCTCTGCAATGGTTAGTCTGCAACTTACGACCAAGAAGCTGCTGCGTGAATGTTAATACTTCACAATCACTACCTCGTACTTTGGAGTGCAGTGTTCCCTAGGGCAGTTGTCTTGGTCCTTGGTTATACCTCACATACGCAGGATCTCTTTTTGATGTTATCCATCCATCAATTTAAGTGTACGGTTTTGCCGATGACCATATTGCGGGTAAACGTTTTAAGCCATCTCCCAATTGTGAAAAACAAGCTATTCAACAACTTTAACAATGTGCCAAAACAATCAATAATTGGATGAATGAAAACAAGCTTAAAATGAATACAACAAAAACAGAATTTATCATCTTTGGAAGTAGGCAACAGTTAAATAAATGTACCAAGTGTTCTATCGATATTGCAGGTGAAGTTGTAGAGTCAGAGAGATGTAGTAGATACCTAGGTGCTTTTCTGGATGAAACATCAACATTGAAAGAACATGTGAAAAGAAAGTGTCGCGTTGTAATGCTGAATTACTCAAAAAATAAAATCTATTAGGAAATATTTGACGAAGGAAGCTACATAAATACTAGTCCTTTCACCTGTGATCTCCCATTTAGACTATTGTAACGTTATTTTATACGGAATATGTCAATGTGATTTAGATAAACTTCAGCGTATTCAGAATATGAGTGCTAAGCTTGTTTTAAATAGAAAATGGTCAGACACTTCTAAGAAAAATCTTCAAGAGTTACATTGGCTACCTGTCAAGGCACGGGTCACGTTCAAGATATTGACATACATGTATAATTGTTCACATGATCGTGCTTCTGTGTATCTGACAGAACTTCTGTCTAGGCATACACCATCACGCAATCTGAGATCAGCAGACAAAGCTCGTAAAATGTACAGTGTGCCTTTCAATAAGAGAAAGACGTTCTGTGATAGGAGTTTTGGGACAGTTGGCCCAAAACTTTGGATTCAGCTTCCAAGCGTGATAAAACAATGTAGGTTTGTTTAAGAAAAAGCTTAAACACATTATTTTATGCACTTTTATTCATTGCTTTAAAGAAATTTAGTAACCACCTGTGTGTCTTAACTGATTTATGTAAAGTATAATTAATTTAAGTGTATCATATCCTAATTTTTTATGAAAATAGTTTTATGTTTTCCGGATTGTATATAACATGTTTTAATAACTATAACGTCTCATGCTATTCTGTAATTGTAATAGGGTGTTTTAGTTTGTTTGAGGGAAATAGGCGTTTAACCAAATTATTAAGTTTCAAATTTCCTATCATCACTCCATTTATGCAAAACCTAACGTGGATAATTACGAACATCAGGGTATTTCTCATTTAATCATATAACTATGATTTATTAGACCCCTGTCAATAGAATGACATGGAATGGAGGAGACGATGGCGTTTGTCTCGATCTGTCTGCCTGATCGTGTGTCAGTCAGTCAATGTGCGGATTCTTTTTTCTTGGCTTTAAATATTGAGTAGACGATAGTAGCATAATTGATAAGCACTTGAGTTTGTAGTCAAAGGACAGCTATGAACTAAATATTTTAAGCATATTAGTTTGGTTGTCAGATGATAACTAAAGTTAGGGATTACATGTTTGATTGAAACTCAGCTACCGTAATAACCGGTTAAACGTTCGGATGTCCGATTATCGGTTAGACTAATGGGTAACCGGTTAATAGTAAAAAATAATTAAAAAACCCAGTAAAGTTCTAAACAAAACAGCAGAATGTGTTTTAATATTTATATGCTTCAGAAGATATCTGTTCAGGTCTGGAGGAGATAGCCTAAGTGTATGGGTGACATTAAACAAGGGGGTTCAATAAACAGTCTGATTATTACAGTTTGGTTTTGCTTTGCAACCTCTAAAGATTCTTGCACATTGGCAACACCAATTGAAAGAAATAATCGCCACAGCTGTAAGCAGAGGTACCATTATGAGCGGTGGTAGCTTTTAAAAAAACATGTAGACCTAGCATATTTATCAGACAAAACCCATTGCTACATGAAGAAGAAAACATGTATTTAGTAAAGCTACTATTCATGTACAGTGAAATGCAGGTCACGTAACCCTTTTATATGACAGATGAAAGGATTACGTTAATTTTATTTAAGTACATTGATCTGATTTATAAGACCTGCATTAAAAGGATTTTGATAGTTGGCTTCGTGTTTGAACGTTATCGATTTATATTTTTCTCCACTTTAAATAATCATTTAAAGACGACGACTTACATGTACATTTTATACGTGTCTTGAAAACTGTATAAGTTAGTTCAAACCCCTTCATCGCCACATTGCATGCTTTAAAACCGTCGTCAGCACTTTCGTTTTAACTGTAGATTAAGACCAGTTGATTTATTTTGTCAATTATTATCAATAGGGATTCAAATAAAATTTAGATAATCTCCATCTTACAAAACATATTTAAGTAGTTTTTAAGTTATAATAAATGTCAAAAGCTTAGAATAGCAGATTGTGTATTAACAAGAACCAGATCATTTTATGTACACCCTTATTAACTCTTAAATATACTTAATATCTGTATTTCTAAATACATTTTTACAACATATAAAACGAAATTTGAGGGATATTGTTGTTTTTTTTAAAAAAGTGTATTTTTTATGAGACAATTCGAGCTATGTTTTACGTGTTTCAATGAAAACTAATTCTTTATAATTCTAAGGGGTCAAGCTTCTTCGTATACCGGAGTCGAAATGTTATGACCGGATACTCAAAATACTATGAATGGGGATTAAATCAAAAACGAATGACCGCGGGTCACTTTTCTATAGGGTCAATTTACTCCGTTACACAGACGTTTAGGTAAAATGATCGGTTGTTGCAACTGTCGGGTAATATTGAACGGTTAACCGTTTAATGGCTCGGAATATTAATGTGTTTATCCGGTTAGTCAAATGTTTTACAATTTTGAAAGTAACTATGTTACGTACACACACATTTAAACCGTGTCTTTTTTAAATGAAGATTTTACCAAAGAATCATAGTTTATGGAGAGGTGATTGGAGAAGAGGGGGTTGATTTCTATATTTGAGAGGTAAGGAAGACAACAAATATTCACATTTTATTATTTATTCCAGCATTAAGTAAAGATGGTAGAGGAAGAGTCTCCCAAAACATTATGACACAGAGAGGGAGTAAGATTACTCCCTCACAGCGGTGACCACTAGTCTAATAGAGAAATGTTCCTCTGTCTGCTACCATTCTGATACAGAGAGGGAGTAACATTGCTCCCTCACACCAGTGACCACTAGTCTAATAAAATAAATGTTCCTCTGTCTATAACATTCTAACACAGAGAGGTAGTACCATTACTCCCTCCCACCAGTGACCACTAGTCTAATAGGGGATTTATTCCTCTGTCTAAAACATTCTGATACAGAGAGGGGGTAAAATTACTCCATCACACCAGTGAATACAAATAGGGAGTTACATTACTCCATCACAACAGTGACCACAGATAGGGAGTAACATAACTCTACCGGAAACGAAATTTTAGCATTTTCAAATGTGGTGTAACGTATTGAGACTTTATTGTTCGCGGATATGATAGCACCGTTTATTTTGTTTTATCGTGTTATCCTCATACTTAAATGGCACATTTTAACCTAAGGGAAGTAACTGTTTCGACATTACTCCGATTGTGTGAATAATTGTCACCACGACGTCTCTGATACACAGACAATCAGCAATAAAATACAGCGCTCCCTCCCTACAACAGCCATCCCAACAACGACTCCTCCCTCCTTACAACGACCCTTGCCACTGTTCCCCAAACAGGACAACTTTTTCATGGCTGCAATACCATCTACTTAAATTTGTCGTCTGTTGTTTTTATAAAAGTTACATAATGGACATTTTGACATAAAAACCTGAATGACGAGTTACAAACATGTTGGTTTCCCTACAGTGTCGATCTTCTCTTCAACGTTTGTCGGGGTTTACTAATAAATTACATAAGTCAAACTGCAAAGCAGTTAACCCGTTGTCTGCCGATCTCAATTGGTTGAAATTTGCAAACATGTGTGTCGTACCGTGCATAAGGTAACGGTACCTGAACTAGGCTCACATCGGACCAATCAAATGCTTGAGAACGATAACAGATTTAGCTCAGATGCTTTATAACATTGGACCCTGATTGTTTACGGCTAAGATAGAACCATAATGTTTTAGTAGTTTTATGGAGTGTTCAGGTACCGTTACCTTATGCACGGTACGACACAAAGCCGTCCGGACACAGTGCAATCGAAAGGTGTACATGAAAGTCGAAACATGGATGAAGAAATTATGTTTATGAAATATGTCAGTTTACAATGGCTTCAAATGTTGGAAACCATCTATAGTCAGCGTCGCGTTTCAAAATATTTGAATCAGCCTTCATCCGCTCACGAAGTCAGTATCATTTCATTGTGGGATATAAGATTTTAATTTGCGTGAACATAGCTGCTACGTTTAGTCTATATTTGAACTAAACGTAAAATTAGATCCTCAGGCCACAGAGGTCAATGTCAAAGCTCAATGTCAATAAAACTGTGGAGCAGCACGCTGTTGTTTCTGTTGCGCATAAGCAGTAGTAAGTCCATAACTGAATTAAATGCAGAAATCCAAACCAGGCCACAGAGCTCAATTTCCAAGGCAATGTACATAATACAAATATTCAATTAATAATTCAAATACAACATAAGTGGATTTCTCGCGAGAATAAAATGTTCGTTATTTTAGCGTGTATATCGAACTCGTGTAAATCTATCCGACAATTTTTCGTATCTTTCTACATGTATATTTCATTTTTGTCACGAAAGTCCGATTCGGTAGTTTGTTGTCGAGAATACCAGTCGCATTTTGTGGAGAGATACAGGTAAACACTCAGTATAAAAAGAAACGAGACTTGCTTTTAGATGCATTTTATTTCACGTTTCTGTTGTGTATTGTAATAAGATACATTGTGAATGTAAAGTACATTTCATTGTGAGTAACTGCCACAAGAATCGCAACAATACAATGAATACGAACGACGTTTTGTTAATGTAACGAGCTTCAACCGAATTCACATTTAAGAATCTGGTCAAACTGCCACTTATGTTGATCAAAGCTCGCATCTCTTATGCATCGAGTTCACTTCCCCTGTAACGATATGCTGAGGGATGACATTCCATCTATGTGTGGCAGCCATGCGTAGTTCCTTAACCGTCTGCGGTGCCGGTGTAACGAAGTATTTTGACCCCCATCGAAAAGTGACCCCCCGGTCAAAATTCGACGTCGTAGAATGACCTCCCATCGTCGAATTATGACCCCCCCCCATCGTCGAATTATGACCCCCCCTGTCGAAATATGACCCCCCTTCACAAATCCTTGATATTTTGTTTAAAGTCAGTTTTGCATATGTTAAAGTTGTTTTAAACCTAAGTTTTGAGTGAATAAATTATATTGATTGAATTGTAAGTGTGTCTGCCTATCAATGGACAACCTTATGGGTATCGAACCCAGAACCGTTTACCCTTTTACAAGTATACATTTACGATCTACTAATTACTCTTGTTCGATTATTGATTTAATTTCGACGTAGCAGGCTGAGTAAACCCCAATCACACATGCACCACGTCTCCGAGAAAGCGTATGATCAGAATTTACAATACGCTCGTATTGACATTCATTCCAAGAAATCTTCCTATCTTGCCGCGGTTTCTTTGGTTTAACCAACTACCCCACATCCTTTTTCTAGCTTTAAAGACAGATGACCACTTAGAGCAGGTTAAAAGTAAAGCAGATTGCGCATTCTGCTTTACTTCAGCCTGCTTTAATGTACACTTTGCTAGGATATAGAAACTATTTTCTTATGGTATATATCCATGACTGTATAAATTTGATCTTTTATCTCCAGTAAAGGAATAAAAAGATCAAAGGCGTAAAATTCGTATTTATTAGGTAATGCCTTAACATATTTTCATAGAGGATGTTTTGATTTGTCGGAACTTATCCCTTTTGTCAAGAAATAAGAAGAATGCGGGTCGGTTGTTTTGAGTGGGCTGTTGTGTCTTTTGTCAACACTTGCTATGTTGTGCGTTTGTAGTTTACCATGTTGAGTGTACAGTTAATTGCATTTACTAAACAAACAAGCAAACAAACAAACAAACAAGCAAACAAAAAGCGATCAAAATCGGAAGCTGCGTTATGTTGCCTCATTGCACATCACACCATTCAGTGTCGTAGAAAGACTCCGGTCATTATTCTAGCTCGTATTTTGACACCTCGGCCATTATTCGATATCATAGTTTGACTCGCCGGTCATTATTCGATGTCGTAGAATGACCCCCGGTCATTATTCGATGTCGTAGAATGACCCCCCGGTCATTATTCGATGTCGTAGAATGACTCCCCGGTCATTGTTCGATGTCGTAGAATGACCCCCGGTCATTATTCGATGTCGTAGAATGACCCCCTGATATCATAGAATGCCACCCCTGCCCCGATATGGCAATTACCGTATTTGATGTCAAAATAAGACCCATTGTCATTTTTCAATGTCGTAGAATAACCCCGCCATGGTTGTGATCAGCTCCCTTAGGGTAAATTCATATCAGATTGCTAATTACCTAAATCATTGGATGCTTCTATGTTGTACAATATACTGTCAGTAATCTAATCAATTTTCATAGTCACATGCCGCAATGTTTCTGTTGCGACACATTGTTAGATGATGAATGTCATTGGAACCGATGTAAATATTACAAATACATGTTCTTTAAAAGGGGGATACATATTTGCACTCGTTCACGTAACGTTTATTGGTATGGAGTACCACTGATAGACTGTAAACTAAGCTCAATAAATTGTCACATATCTTCAAGAATAGAAACAGGCTAAGGAGTAAAGGGTTAAATAATCAGGTCTGACATAATGCATCTAACAGACAATGTATTTGAAACTTTAATGATGTTATGTCCAACAGTAACATTTATACATTTTGTCTTGGTAATTAGCAGTAATTCAATTAAGAAGTATACAGGCAAAAAAGACATGCCATTTCATATAACAGGTTTAATATGTAGAAAGCACTTCAAAGAGCTTTGTACAAAACTTTTGGTCTGTATTTACCCTTTGCTCCATATGCAAGCTTGCAAATTAGCTACGTTTAACTGTGATTAAGGCAGGACAATGCATACAGCAATATGAATTTTATGCAGAAAGCTCATGTATGCTTTCTGCTTTACACTCATTTTGTTGTTAGCTGACGCCTGTAATTTAAACTATTATTGGATTTTATTATCTTAATCTTATTTGCAGATGTAGGTGCAGGCGGCCTGAGGCGCTACTGTGGAGGAAAGGGTTAAGGGCTCACTTGCTTACAAAAGTATACTTCCTTACCCAGTGGGCACTATAAAAAGGCTGTGACTTTTGTAAACTTGCATCCATGTATTCTTAAGTTTAGAATCTTTGATTATTTAGTTGACAAAGAACTTGTAAATGATAACCTATAAGTAATATATGATATGCTTATTAGTTATTTTTCAGTAATGTTTTTGACTGTTATCAAAATGTAATGTGTGATGTAATGCATTACTTTGCCAACGTACTTGTAATTTAATACATTACAAATGTAAACGTAATAATAATTGTAATATAATACACTCTTTAGCAATGTAATTGGTGACACTTGTAATGTAATGTATAACTTTCTCAAGTAATTCACAACATGCCTGTTCCCGCCCCACCGGCCTGCATACTCCATGACTGAATTACTACCTTAACTTATTTATAAATAAGCTGTCCACGAATTATACCACAGACCCGCAGCCACCTTGTTTCCCTACCATCAGTATCCAACAGATAGGCACAAGGTTAACGTAACCCATCGGGAACGGCATTTAGTATACTGTACGTTTCCATGGCGCGCTTATCATAAGTCTGAATTTTGACTTGTTTATCATCTAAATTTTATATATCTTTTAACTTATTCACACCTGAAACTTCAAGTGGACAATACAATTTTTTTCTAGTTATGTCAAGTCAACTTTTGACTAGCTAGAGTTGTTTTATACAATATATTTCAAAACTGACATATATTGCAAACATATCAGAGAGCTCCTTTGGGATTAGTCTGATCTGGGTCTACACGGTTTACAAAGGACACATGTACTATTGCTAGGTAGACTGTTTGTAAATGACTAATATACTCGTCGCAAGGGTCCAATGGGTTAAACTGTGTCTGTTAATTGCTAAAGAGGGGTGGGGTCATTTTTCGATGGGGGTCGATATATTTCAGGAGGGGTCAAAACACTTCATGAGGGGAGTCATAGTACTATGACCGGGGGGTCAAATTTCGACGTCGAATTATGACCGGGGGGTCATTGTACGACATCGAAAAATGACCGGGGGTCATTCTACGTCGTCGAATTTTGACCGGGGGGTCATTTTTCGATGGGGGTCAAAATACTTCGTTACACCGGAATTGAGAGTAATTCACCCTCTTCAACTATTCCGAGAGATACTCAATCGGGTGACCCGTAACTTCTTGGCTGAAAACGACATCAACGTGCAAGATTATGGCAAGAAATAGTCATAGAATTTCAAAGAAAGCCAGTAAATCCATGTACAAAAAATGTGATACTATCTCATAGCATCTTTACTGGATGGAAAATGCACATAAAATGAGATTTTCCTGTTTATAACACAACTCAATATTAAATAACATCCACATATTGTTAATAACTTTGTTAAAATAAGACAGATGTATACTGAGAATATCATATACACATATCGCATAATTTCCAATCCACCATTTGACATTGAACTAGTTAACATAACATGAATAAAGATAAAACAATGGAAAAGTGACGGAAAACATTATAGTATATTCACAGTGAAACAGACGTTATTTTCCCAATAAACGCTTTTATGCTAAACTAAGTCGATCAATTGCAGAGAGTCTGAAGTCAGATCAAATGCCGAGTAACAGGCGGCTAATAAGGTTCCAAACTGTTTATTATCAGATAAAGAAAAAAACGTCCAACTGTTAAAAACCTTTTCAATTTGTTAACTTTACTGCTCATTTCATTTAATCCTTATTCTGCTGTCATGTTGTCTGTTTTGAAAGTTTCGTCTGCAAAATTTGTAACATTTAGATTTATATATCCCTTCAAGCAAGGAAACCTAAGGACGAGTTTAAAATAGTTTGGATCCAGGTCAGACGCCGCGTTTTGCGGCGTCTGATCTGGATCCAAACTGTTTTGGAAAAAAGTGAAGTCGCGATCAGCAGGCAAAGGTTAAAATGGGAACGAATACCGTAGTTTCCACTGTATGAAACGCATTTGATCAGTTGATGTTTTTCCTGTTACATCTCCGCAATCTTTGATTCAGTTCTCATAACATTTTCATGTTTTCTCATCTTATTGAATCCTAAAGGTATTTTATGAATGTTTAGGAATTATAAATTACATTGAAATCATATAAACACTTTGAAACAAAAGTCAAAGTCAGTTAAGAGTTACATATCAAGCACGTGTAATGGGTCGACAATGTTTCCACTTTCGACGAACTTTTGGAAACAAAAAGCTTGAATCAGACCCGAAAAAATGGCGCCTTGAACCCATCCGTTAGACCAGGACAGGGTGTCACTGGCAAGGTAAATGGTATTTGTCGGTGTCACTAAAGTGCGAAATGATTCCAGGTATTTGGACCGATCCAGAGTTATCACAGCCCCCTTCGACGTTGGATCAGTGTGCCAAGCATGGACCCGTCCTACTTCAAAATGGTCATAAACTTCTGGGTGTATCTTGCTGACTTGTCGCAAGCTGCTTTCGATAGCTAATGTTTCATCTTTAGTGTCGAACATGCTCGCGTATTTGTTCCAAATATAGACAAGTAGGATGCCTCGTTCATCACTCGGAATTCCGGATTCATTGTAATCAGGGTAGTGCAACAGACCTATTTGCTGATTTGTCTTGCTGAACCCACCTTGTCCAACGTCGTTTTGCCAGAACCGCGTTTTACACTGCAACAGGACCCTCGTTGCAGAATGAACGTACATATTTTCTAGGGCTTTTTGTTTCTCACTTGATAAGGGAACTTCAAGATTTTGAAGAATGGTTAATGGGACAGTGAGGACTACAGCATCCCCTTCAAAGACAATATCCTTGCCAGTTGAATTGTTTGTACCCAACACTCTAACCCCTTTGCGTATACCGTTAGTTTCGTCAACACGTTTTACTGTTATACCATAAAATATATTCTTTGACAACTTAACATTTCTGTTCCATCCATTTAGGTTTTCCATCATGAAAGCCTTTGGAAGACAATCCATTCCGTCCACAGGCGTTGTGAGCTGACCCTTCCAATACTCGCCAAATTCTCTACGAAGCATCCAGGTAAGTTGAATGTTTTTTGGGGGATTGTTAGAAACCTGTGAAAGTATAATACATGTATTACCGTTACAGCAATTTCATTATTGAAAAAAAACTAATATTGGAGAATACGTTATTATTTTCCTTTCACGCGCAAAAGAAACGCAATGTAATGACATATAGAACATTACATTATTTGGAATTTCTAACGATATAGTTTATAATATTTTCAGCATACACGTGTTTATCGAGAAAGATTGACCTGTTTCCACTGCCCTCCTCAACTATAATATAACCATGTAAGAAAAAGGTAAGTACCAACTTTGAAGTAGTTGTATCGATACAATTATTTAACTGATAAATAAACAGCCGAAAAGCGCAACAAAGTACAATCAAATCTGTCTTTAAGGCATACTGTCGGATGTGACAGTGTTCTCTCCTCTAAATTAATTTCTCTAAATATCTAACCTGTTTTTAAAGACACGCTGTGAGATTCGACATGTTTTCATTACATACGACCTACAAATATATTTTAGTTTTAAATGAATGAGTGTCCTTCTGTCACTGCATATTTCGGTAAATAATTTATTAAACATAGCCTCAAACAGAAACAAATACACCGACACACACAATTGTACATTTTCCCAAAACAAGCGTAGTTATGTTAAAATAGTTATTTTCATTGCAAACAGTTTGTTGCTAGATCAGACGACATCGAGTTACCGAGCGTCGGGTCAAGTTCCCGATCTGTTTGCCACTAATATGAAAATAAATCGTCAAAATGCCCACGATGTTGACATTTATCCCGTCGCTACCGCCTCCGGTGACATAATAAAGGGGTAGCATAACAAACCTAGGTGTATCTGTATAGTAGCAGGTTTATCTGTATAGTAGCTGTATGAATATACAGGAAATATTTTATTTTTATTACTCAAAGCAAATAGCGGAAAAGTTGATTTTTAGACGCCCAGAAATATGTTTAATGAATAAAACTAAACTAAAACTATGTTTAATAACCAGCTAGTATCCACAAAAAATAACAAATGTATTTAAAGAAAACAAAGTTTGGACCAAGTGATTTTTGAACTCGGATCGCCGTGGTAGAAGACACCGACAGTAACCATTGGGCCATGAAGGCAGATACAATGTGACGTCGGTTTAAGATGTATGTAAAGTTTGTATATAGACGCGTTTTAAAAAATCCATTTGACAGCAACAAACCATTATTCTGAATAAATTTTGCTTTTTGAAATATAAAAAAACAAATTCACAAATACATACCCATTCATTGTTTCTACTCTCATATAGATCTAGGCTTTTAGAGACCATTCTACAACCGTCTCCTCTGACCCTTTTGCTAAAGCAATAATGTATACTCTAGCAACTAGCAACAAGTTGAAATATCGATAAAACTGTTTGCTAATAAACAAAGCAGAATGTCAGATTTAGAAGCAAATTTCGACATAATCATTTTTACATGGGATGTAGAGTTTGAATCTGAGCGGTAAGAAAAGAAATTGTTCCAAAACAACAAACGAACTTGACGAGAAACGCGAAAACTGGTGAAAATTTCCAGTCGTTATTTTTTGGCATTTTTAACTTCTGAGTTGAAGCGTAAAGTATAGCCCATTTGAGTTAAAATGTATAACTTGTCAAATTCAAATCGACTCACTTTTCCAGTTGTTGCCAGTTTTTCACTCTAAGCGTTTTGTTGTGGTCATTTTTACTGTTGTGTAAGATTAACTAAGCGCAGTTTGGCTGGGAGCGGTTATTATTCTTTTGTATGTCAGAAATTACGTGAAACATGTAAAATTTAGTGTTATTGTAAATATGAAAGGCCAAAATCATTCAGTGACGGGCTAAATCGAATAATATGTCATTGGATGAGATAGAAGGGGTTTATTCTGCTCGAGGATAAACCATTTAGCGCTCGGCGAGCCTCGCGCTAAATGATTTATCCCCTCGCAGAATAAACCCCTCCTATCTCATGCAATAATATATTATTCTCTATTGATCTATTTTATTGAATTGTGATGGTGAAACGTTTCGATTCGTTTAAAAGGGAAAAATAACGTTTGTGGCACTGTACATACCATAAAAGCTGAGATAGCAGCTTCTGTCCACGGTCTCAGTTTGGGTTGGTTCTCCAACTGATGAACGTCGCTTCTCAAAAACTCTACCAAAGAAAATTTGCTCCATTTCTGTATCCATCTTTGCCAGTCTTCGTTTGTCGGATTCTTACCCAACTCAGCTTTCAGAGGTTTTATTGTTCTTTGAAAGAGGGATACTGCAGACAAAATAATATGTAAAGTTAACAATACAGAAACATGTGAAGAATATTGACAGGTTTAGAACGTAACATAACTCAATAGTTTACCCAGTTAACTCACTCCCCCACAGCTGCTCCCATTTACGGATTAGCTGGCTATTCAAATATATACCTTTAAGTGCTTTAACAATGTTCTTTCAACACATTCAATCCTAACGACGCGTTTACTTGTCATTTACAAACAATGTACATGTACTTGTAAATACTTTACTTGTCCTAAGTACACTTTTTAAGCCCTGCTCAGAGGGCTTCGCTTGTGCTTGACATTAGAAATGTCTCATGCAGGTCGAATGCTTTATCTATCGGTAGTGAAATAAATATCATGCTGATATTAATTTGCACTGACTTTGGTTTTGTAATTATAAAAATCGAACATTTCATTATATACGCAGAGCTCCAGATAAGGGGAGTATTTCAAAACCTAAAATCTTTATTTCTGCATTCAACCCAATGGTGTTACTACTCATTGGAATCGTCTCTTTGCAACGATTCTAATGAGAAGTTACACCATAGGGTTTGGTGCTGACATGGCAAACATGTTGGATTAGTTCAGTTTACTCCCTCTTATCTGGAGCCCTGTTGTATTAAGATGCATTTGGCATCTTTAGTTATCCTTAGCTAAAATCCTTACGTATGCCTGTAATGTCTAACTGCTGTTTTAGCTCTAGTGACAAGTTAGAATCCCATCCTGGAAACCATTAGTCTGTGTATCTCTTGTTTTCTCTCTCAAAATCTGTAAAATATAAATCAGATATACGATATAAAAAGACAACAATGAGAATAGCATTAGAAACACTTGGTCTGTATTAAATGTTAAAGAAAACTGCGTTTTGACTGTGAAACAAGATGTGTGCGTTTGTGACACTATCAAAGCGAGGTACGTCATAGGAGTACACAGCAACGAATCGAGGTACCTCCAACAAGCGAGGTAGTTTTTTACTAATACCTCGGTATGTATACCTCGAATTTAGCATTCACATTTCAAGATACACACGCACACAAAATATCTCGAGTACGTCGGTTGTCTTTGCTACTACCTGTTTGTGTGTAGGTGTGTGTATGCACATAGTCGATAAACATATATGAAGGTGATGTTTGTACCTCACTTTGTAGGTGATGGGTGTGTGTGTTTTACCTCTCTTTGAAACATATTTTTTGCCCTTCACCTACCTCCCTTTGTCGGTCTCGTGTTGATCTGTAATTCTGTATAAATTCAATATTTTCTTCACATGATTTGAAACTGTGAACGTCCTGTTGTCATATTTGGCTTAAGCTATTTTGCGAATAAAATGTACACTTCGGTCAGATGCTGCGAACCGTGTACCTCTGTTGGTTAGTAAAACCAGTATGTGTGTGGGGGTTTCTAGAGAAGACTCTAAGTGGAAAACAAAACCGGTTAAATCTGTGTTAAGCAACCAATAAACAGGCGTACTATTTTAGTATCAAGACCGGTTGCAGCTAAGTGCCGACTCTATTATGGCAGATTGATAAATATGTTGGGGTTTTACGACAGTGTGACACAAATTATATCATATAACGTTCATGAATGATGCCGGATGATGAGAAGAGATTAACGGATGATTTCAGGAAGATGATTTCGGCTTATCATACTCGTTGCAAAACAGCGCATTGTGCCAAAACCACCGACCTGCCTTCCTTTTAGTTATTGGCAGAGACGATAATTTCAGTCTTATAAATCGAAAACATTTCCTATGAAAATTAAGCCCCAGAAACATGACAAGGTATGAAGGTATCTGGGGCTATAATGGCATAATGTGCTGCCCAACCAAATATGCTGTTTTATAATGGGACCTAATTTTAACTTGGACATCCAACTGCAAATGGTCTTATCATAGATGGCAAATACAAACTCATCTGAATATACGCTCAGCACAGGTTTGACATTTTCGCATGCCCTTAATATGTATGAATGCTTTTTATGCGATTATCCTAAAATATGTGCATCTTATAGAGCTGCAAATTGGAGACCATATCTCACTTAGTTAGGGGGTGAACTGGTCCTTGTCTGTAGACATAGATTTCTATATACCAAAATGTTTTTCTAAGCCTGTTAATATTGGATCCGGTTGATGCAGTTGGCAAAGCCGTGGGACAACATCGCAATCCAAGATGGCCGCCAGAAATACAGAAAATCACTTAGGTCTTAGTTGTTGGTACAGTTTCCGCAAAAATTAACTAAATTTGCCTCAGATTTATTTAAAACATATCAAATATGTGTTTTGAACAAATAATTTATAAAGAATGGCATTTAAAATGAAGAAAACTTGCAAAATGGCCGCCAAAAAAGCATATTTTGCGTTGTTTCTTAAGATAATAAAATTTTAACTGATAAAGAACGAAATATATCTTGTTAATTGTACTAGTGTCTGTCTTAGTCTGTCGTATCGGACCAGTTATTGCAGTAAACAAAACTTTGGTTAAAGTATGTTATTTATGATTGTTTCCAAGATGGCGCCAATAAGATATATGCACTAAATATATAAGTGGACATTTTCATTTATAGAAACACCTGAGCTCGTTAATTCAAAGTTTGATAGGAATGGTACAATTGGTGAAGCAAGCACCAAATTTGGCACAAATACTCCTAACTTAAAGGGTTTCTAGTTTTGAAAAAATCGTCAGGCACCTGAAAAATCCAATATGGAGGCCATGTTTTAAAGATGGCCGCCATGTGAATTTAAAAAACGTACACAATGTCAGATTTTCATGTGGCATTTATTTTGAAAGGTGTAATTCACAATTTCAAGTACACAGTATTCTTAATATCCTTTGAAGCATATTTAAAAAACATCAATTATTACACTGGACCACTTTTTATTGAATATTGCTGTGATTTTAAGATCTTGAAAAAGATGTTTGCATTGATCCATAGGTTTTGTGGTATGCCTACGAGAATTCTCATTTTTCACTGCCCCGATAATGATGAAATATGCATTAAACATGCATTTATGTTCCATTCATTCAGATACAAACATCAGAATTGACAACAAACGGTCCCAAAGTCAAGAAATGTAATTAGTAGGGTTAATATAATATGACTACCAACTTTAAAATCAAAACATGTACATTTCGCAGAATTTTCTCACGTTTAAACAATTCAGTTCAATTGTTTTAAAATAAACCCTAAGGCTGATTCAATTATTCTACAACATGGATAGAGAATTCCCATTTGCTTAAATCAGAAGTCTGAAGTCTGCCGTCATAAGGTTGAAGTCAGAAGTCTCAAGTATGAAGTCTGTTCAAGTCAGAGGTCTGAATTCAGACGTCCGAAGTTTGAAGTATGAAAATCAACGTGTTTATGTTTGAATCCCAGCAAACTGCAATGTTGTTTCAGTCCTAAACTGTAGGTGTTTGTGTTATGCATGTAACTGTTTAAAATAAAATATGTTTCATCCAAACGACATTTCTAAAGAAGGCGGCAATTATGAAAAAGCAATAACAGATCATCTGATCTGGATAAAAAAACACGGTTTGCCTATACCGATGTACACGGCGTTGGTAATCTAAAAACGTTCAGCCTTTGTCAGCATGACCGCGGCTTCACTGTGTGTTGCAAACCGTTTGGATCCAAACACTCGTCTTTAACTTTTTTAATCGAAAATGTATAAACCTTAATTTAATTTTTTTTGAAGACGACTGTTTCAAAGCAGGAGATAGTACTGCAGGAAAAGCGGTTACGATGTTAGTCATGTGTTACCCGCTGCCTATGTATAAGCTGATGACGTCAAAACACGTGGTAAAGAAACTATATGGAAGGTTGAAGTTTAAAGACAGAAGTCTGAAGACAGAAGTCCGAAGTCTAAAGTTTAAATTTTGAAGTTTGAAGTCTGACTTGTGAGTTTGAGCTTGAAGTTGGAAGCCGGAAGTCACCGCGGGTGTATCTTTATAACAAGAGGGGGATGTTGCTAAACTATTTGATTACTAGTAATGGCGTTATTTGTACACAGCGGATCTGTGAAAAGTACACCTGGACTATACAGGCTTTCTCGTCAGGGTCTGCACGTTTTGTCAATATAGCAATATAGTGGCAAATATCAACCTTTAAAAGTTGAAAAGAACTAGACTAAATTGGAAACTGGAATTGTCCATTTGTAGTTGCAGAGACCAAACTATTAAACATCGCCTTATTTACATTCAAGTCATTATGATATACATAATGCAAATATCACTATCAACATCATGTGGGGAAGCCTTCCAGCTGGCTTGCGGAAGGTCGGTGGTTCTACCAAGTTGCCGATTTGTGCCTGAAACAGTGCATAAATTACTTCTGGGGTCTTCCTCCACCTGTAATTAGCTGGACGTCGCGATATGACTGAAATACTGTTGAAAGCGACGTAAAATCAAACCAAATCAAATCAAAAATCACTATCAACAGTAAATGACCCGCATTTACGGATGTTACGGAAATCAGTTTGTAAACATATCAAAGCACTGAACATTACATGCGTTATTCTAAACAATGTCTATACAGTGTTTCCTCTCTTCAACAACACCCAGTAGGAGACATAAATGTTATATGTTGTTCGAAGGGAGTTCGTATAGGAAGGAAATTGGCTTACGTTTGCAAATAGCTTGAATCCATATCAGACACCGAGCGATGCATCGTTTGATCTGGATTCAAGCTGTTTGTCACTCGTCATTATTTGTTTCTGTCAAAGTGACTAATATGTGATTTCGAGAAAACAGCAGACTACAAATTTAAGTTGGCTATATTGCAACCTGAAAAGCGTTATTCATAATGGTCTTGTTTGAGGAGCAACGACAACAAGTGTTGTAAGCCGGGAATTGTTTTTCTGAGGGTCATTGTAGGGATAGAGCACTTTAAGAAATATGAATTCAAAGTACCTTCTAATCGTACAGGTGGTTTGTCATCCACTTTTATATATGCCCTCGGATTGTTGTTTGAGAATGGCCCCATCTTAACTCCAAATAAGTCAATGTAGTGATGAGTTAGGTAGTGCTTATGCGGGAGCCGGATTGGACCAGCTACAATACATGTAAGTAAAACCGTTTTCGCAACTTCACCACACACACTACAGGAAATTTTAAATGGCATAGAATCAACAACAACAACAACAACAACAATAACTTTTATTTCTCAGATCATTATCATGACATATGAGAAAGGGAAATCTGTGACAATATTTATGTGAAAAAAATAGATCTTTTCTCGAATCCAAGGTCGGATATCGATTGAGGTTTAAGAAAGGGCTGTGTTATTTAATATCGTATACTCGATTCCGACCTGAATGGGCCAAAAGAGCTCCGCATTATTAAGGTGATAAACAGCAAACGTATCAGTAGTAAAAGGAAGTGCATAATTCGGTAATGAAATGAAATTATGGATAATTTAGTAATTGCTAAGAAAACTTATTTTGAGGGAGGAAAGTGTTTACGAATTAATCGTATTTGAGCAGTGGTTGCACATTATTAATTTAGACTGCTTCAAGATATGAGGTAAAGTGAAAATGATTTATTATTATTACTATTGTTGCTATTCTTCTTCTTATTATTATTATTATTTAACATGTAAATGCGTACTATTTGTTAGACGATGTGAGACCAAGCAAGTTTCTGCATTGAGCATCTACTAAAATGGTTTCACATCGTCTCGCAAATAATACGCCGGAGTCAACATTGGTTTTGATTGTTGTTTTCTTTAATACTCGGATGCTGTTTGAGTTTACATAACAATACAGTTCAACACAATACATTCACTCAGAGGATCTTCTAACCAATCAGTCAGATTTAAAGGTGCTACTCTAAATGCTAGTTAACCTGGATGTCAAAAATTACATTTTCCATGAGATGAAGTTGTTTTACAATAGGAAGAAATGATTGAACACAATTGATCACGAATTATGGAAAATATGAATGAAAGTGTAACCTAACCCTAAAATGACAAGTCACAATGTCACGAATCACATTTGTGTGTTGGGTTACCAGCGACATTGGCGCCATATGTAGCAATTAAATAAAATGAACTGCTCCATGAGAAAACCAGACTTATTCAGTGCAAACGTGTTGATCTAATTTATAAACAAAATCTCAGCATCGGCGTCTTCCCAAAGTCTACATTCAAAACCACAGCTAACGCAACACTTTTCAAAATCAATTTTCTTGAATACGGTTCCACGTACGAAGTTGAAATTTCAACTATTGTTTACTACTACGATTATCTGTAGAAAAGCGATGAAACAACTCAAGCGTGTCGAGCGCTTACTGGTGTATGCTTGGTGGGCATGTTTTTCACGTTTTGCACGAGAAATATTTGCAAAGTGACAAAATTAACTTTTTATTTCCATGATAATTTTCTAGAAGGAAAGCCATGCTAAATAACCGATTGTGAGTTTCTTTGCGAGAATTAATAAAACAGAGCACTGTCGCGTATAACAGTATGCTAACAGCAGGATTTTCTCTCAGAAGTGTATGCTATTAATTTCTATATAACATAATACCAAAAGTAAATAAATAATCATGTAGAATGTTAACTATTATCGATTCACTATAAATCATAACTAAAGTTTATACAAATAATCCGATGAGCTTCACAGCCATGTAAGAAAGCACCCAGTAGCTGCTCGTAACCTACAAGAGCTGCGGCAGTCCCTTGTTCGGCAATGGATATATATCCAACAAGCTTTCGTAAATATTTACGTTGTGGCAGAGGTGTATGCATGTCATATGACCAGAGGTGGTCACATCAGTATTTATATATATGTGAATGTGACAGTTGATTTACACAGCGAGGATTGTGATATGGATTTGATGGTGACTTTTGAAAGCGTTCAATTCGGTATTGGTGCAAAATTGTACGTGATTTTGTGAATTTTACTACCCCTGTTGCAGTTCCTTGTTATGTTTTACATTTATCTGCTGATAGATTGAAAAGAAATTTCTACGATGTATGTATGATGAATTGAGTTATAAAAATGTGAACTCATTCCGTCCATGAACACTCAAATTACATTATATAATATATAAAGTGCTGCGTTAGCTGTGGACTTGAGTGTATAATTACACGGACTTTATATAGCAATACATCGACATGATGGTCAGTGCTAAGTATGGTACAGAAAGGATATTCATAGCGTCAAATATGTTCACTATATTAGATCAATGATGAACCCGTAAGATTTCTTCATTCCCATATAAACATATATTTCAAAACGTGCAGTATAGCATACTTAAAAATGTAAGCCAAAAAGGTAAAGTCAAATACAGGTCAAACAATGCTATACTAAACTACTACAAATTTGTAGTGCCTTTATGTCTGAACTACAACAATGTTAAACCCAAATGGAACATTCATTCTACATTTCAGATTCTGAACGCACCTGCTTAGTGCAAGAAGTTCACTAAATATTACTGGATCTTAGCACTTGCATAAACATATTACCAGGGCCAATACCAACACCAAAATGACGAGAACGCCGGGATGAGTACATAAGTGCCCCTTTACTTCGGATAGGCGAAAATAAATTAAAATAAGTTTTGTCTTCTTTTTAAACAACAATAGATCAATATTTGAAACCATCGGGAATTTTCAATCTTATTACCAACTATCGGATCCTTGTGAAACCGGTTTGTGTAATACTGGTGAATAACAAAACTTGTATCAAAACCTCAACATTTAAATTATAACCACGACGTAAAATTCAAACCACATCAACATCTGATATGAATCAAACGATAGTTTCTGTTTTGACTGCACTATATCAACCTTTTACTCAAGCTAAAATTATTTACGTTCTCAGATGGTATATCTATTGTTATATAACGCTACTTATATAAAACGTGTATAACCTTCCGCATGAAGTCCGTCTGAGAACCCTTCGCGAATGGTTTTTATCCTTCCACCAACACGTCCCTGTGTCTCTATAATTGTGACCTGTATAAAAAGCAACAGACCGTGGCATGAATGTATATTCAAAGAAGACCAGCCAGTAAAAGCATGCTATTCATGATTTAATCCTAACCTTTTTTCAGACTAGGTGTTACCACCCAAACTTGTTCAAGTAATGTCTTTAACGGATAAAACACGTTTCATTGCGCTGCACGTGCACAGGTGTACATGCCTCACGTAGATTCTCTACATAAACATACTTTGATAAGTTATTAGCATAGGAACGAGAAAACACAACTTTGTCAAATTCAAAATAAGCTACGTCTAAGTGACACCGAGCGAAATTAAGCTTTTAGCATGCTATGGGCGGAGTCACCCGGGATGTTGGTTGCACAAAACAGAAAATAAATAACCTAAGGAATAGGTCTAACATCTCCTGGTCTGCCAGAGATCCTCCAAGATGTGATTACTCCTAAGTAACAACGTTGACGCACCTACGTAATATATTCTTGCGAACAACCGTCACTGCTTTGCGATACAGGGTTCATATACAGACGATCATAAATCGTCTTAGAATCTTCGCCCAAAACGACCCGTCGTCCTACTGGACACGCATCACAATTTACTTCGCAGATAGTGACGTTAAAATCATGCCTTGTTCCGGTGTGTTTCCCGAGTTAAACCCAATCGAGCATATGTGGGTCGAGAATATAGGCTAATGCATGCCGTTAACACCATTAATGACCTGGAAAATGAACTCCGGTTTGATCGGCATTGCCTACCTAGTAACGTTATTCGACGTTACGTGCACCCGATGAGGCGACATCTTCTCAAATGTATATTGAAGCATGGATGCCATAGAGGTCATTGACTGTGAAATTAACATATTTCGTCAAATTGTTCGACCTTTCTAACTTTAACGGGTAAATTCTTACAAAACTGTTTTCCATTAATTGTGCTCTTGAGTGAGACATGATAATAACATCAACACCAAAATCACACACTTGATTACAAAGTATTTTAGCTTTTAAATTTTTCTAATTATCATCTCATAATCGATTTGCTAGAGGGAACTATAAATGACTTAAGACAGTGTAAATGAACTTTTTTGGAAGAGTGTAATATTGAATCGTTATCGTTATTCACTAGTTTAACGTTTTCTATATAACAAGCTACTAGTAATTTCATATTTTCTTAAAACATAGCCACGAGTACGTATGTATACCAAGTAAATTACTTGCATAAATACACTGCAAAATGTTATATGTGAATGTTTGAGATACATAATAACTTAAAACAAACTGTCTGACGAGGTCCAGTAGTAACGCCCTCTAGTACGATACCAAAATCTTCAATTCGATCCCAAAGCCGGACTAAGTCCTTCGGATGAGACTTTATAAATCGAGGTTCGATAATATCAGTTGAGCATATCGCCCGGGTAAATAGTAATCAAAGGACTAGACTTTATTGGACATCGTCCATTAAACGTTTCAGGGGTGAATGAGTTTAGATATTGAATATCATATATAGATGTAATTATTGTCATAAGTTACCTTGTGGCCAACCTGTGCTAGCTCATATGCTGCAGCCAATCCTGCCATTCCAGCACCGACAATAATCACATGGCGGGTTTGCTCTGACGTAACCGTCTTTTGATATACTGCGGCAGGGTTCTCATTATTGTTATACCTAGCTCCTGCATATCTCAGACCACCGTTGGTGATCCATGACATGAATTCTGCGTAGTTATCATCTTGCTGTATAGCACTCGTCATGATGGGGCTTTCCCTCTTTGACATTTAGCTTAGGTGTCACTTAGGTACATAAATGAATCATTAGTTAAAAGTGAGTTATATGATAATGACATAGGATACCATTATCGAACACCTGCATCAGATCTTATTAAATATTTGTCCGAATGGGATGTTGGATAAGGTAGAATTCATCCACTACGTACAAAGTGTGTGACGATAAAATTTCATCAAACTGAGTCATCCACACAATCATGCAATCACTTAATACATACATGTACACAACCTCTGGCCAGTAGGATAGGGGGGGGGAGGTAGAATGCACCGACTGTAACCAGTGCAAAGTGGCACGACTTCGACAAACTGCGTCACCTACACACTCATGTATTCATAGCTAAAGTATACACATCGGTGTCATATAAAATTATACCATTCTTACAGATTCTGAATGAACTCATGAACAGGATATATGAACACGAGCCCGCCCAAGGGACCCTATGGCGCTCACCAGAGTACACAGTTCCCAGATTTAACTAGACTTAACACTAAATGCGATTAATATCCCCGCTAGTGCCTTGTCACAAGAAGCAAATGTGTCAGGATAATGTTGATGTGTGCCCTCCATGTGAACTAGAGGGTTCAGAAGCCTTTTCTACGCTTTGACCTAATCACCTACTTTTTGACCTGACATAACTCATATTGATACATTGCCTAGATTTTATCAGGGTGATCATTCTAAGCAACTTGTGTGAAATTATGGCTAAAAAAAGGCCTCTACAGTGTTTAGAAGCTATTTCTATGTTTTGACCTACTGACCTACTTTTTAATCTTATATAACCCATATTCACACAGTGCCTAGTTTATGTCAAGATAACTATTCTAAGTAAGTTTCAAGAAGATCGGGTTAAAAATGTGACAGCTAGAGTTGCAAAAAAGCTTCTTCTAAGATCTGACCTACTTAATGACCCGACATGACCTACATTAATGAACGGCCTATATTTTTTTGAGGTCATGACACTGACCAAATCTCATAAAGATATGACAAAAGATGCAACTTCTAGAAGGTTCTTCAACTTTACATTTGATATTACCGAACACGGAAAATGACCACGCCCTCTGGTGGCCATGTTTTTTGACGGATCAAAATTCTTTGAACAATTTTAAAGTCTATCCATTGAGAAGCATTTTGGTGAAACCAAATTGAAATCGGACCAGTGGTTTAGGAGAAGAAGATTTTTGTAGATATTGTGCATGGTTGCCATGGCAACAATACTATTAACCCCACCCACTTCCTTGAACAACTTTTGAAGTTCAAACCATAAGTATGTTTCTGAAGAAGTTTGGTTACACTGGGGCTATTGGTTTCAGAGAAGAAGTCGTTTGCAATTGTTGACGGACGGACGACGGACAGCAGGGGTATAACCAAAGGTCACCTTGAGCACATTGTGCTCTGGTGAGCTATAATCAAAGGTGGGGATTTTCCGCATTAGTCATATTAGGATCCAAACTGTTTGACCGACATTTCGTCAACAAAAACAGCCTTAAAGCTGACTTTAACAATACTGCAGACGTCACTACCACATGCAGACGATATTTTGGCGGTGAGATTGTTAAAAGCAGACGATAAAGAGTTATTTCTTACCTTGTTTTAGTATATCCAACGATCTTAAGTTCGTCTTAAACCTCAACAGCCTTTTTAATAGTCAGTAGTCGTAACAAATAACGTATCGTTACACAATACACACCGACCTATATTTAGCAAATTCAAGTACGGATCCATTGTTCCGCTTTATCAAACGTGTATAGTCCTAAACTTTAGGACGAGTCCACCCGTAGAGGTAAAACGCGTCACAAACCATTAATTGGTTCATGAGTTACCTACCTTTACAAACATACTTAGATTATTATAAAGTTTGTACCGAAATAAAATTGATAGTCAAGTTAGAGTAATAGGTAGCGTGTAAGGGTACTTGCAAAAGAGTAAAATGTTTTGGGTTCGATTCCGATTAAGATCTATTTCTTCTATGCTATAATTATGTTTATGCTTTATTGCATTAGTTTTCAAACAATTACTTGATTTACACCGCCTTACGTCAGTTATAGTTCCTCCCAGTCAATCGATAATGAGATGGTTATTAAACAATTCAAAAGCTAAAGCACTTTGTAGGGACGTGTGTAATTTTGGTGTGAATATCTTCTTCTTTTCATTACTTTTTGACTCATTTAAGTCTAATGGGGTGTAAATCAAAATTAAGAGCAAACACTGTTTTGTCAAAATTAATCCGAAAAGGTTGAAAACGCCGAATAATTTGACAAAATCGGTGCTAATTTCACAGTCAATAATCGGTTTGTCTTCCATGTACCTGAATACATCTCAGACGACGTCGTCTCATGGAGTGCGCGTAACGTTGAATAACGTTATTAGGCAGGCGCAGTTATTCCAGCTGGAATAAT
Source organism: Gari tellinella (assembly GCA_922989275.2). NCBI lineage: Eukaryota > Metazoa > Mollusca > Bivalvia > Cardiida > Psammobiidae > Gari > Gari tellinella. Next base: position 63,603,943 of record OV277857.1, on the reverse strand, counting down.
GCGTTTTCAAGGTCGTCGAAAGTGTTAATGTCGTTATTTGACCTGCATTATTGAACCAGCTCATCCTATATATGCTTGCTTGCGTTTAGATCATGTGACAAACTGGGTCAACGCAAGACGTTGACGTCCTTATCTGCGAGAAAGTCTCGTGTATTGTTTGCCCAGTATATGGACGATGGACTCGTTTTGGGCAATTCATGATCGTGTGAACACGAACTCACATCGCCTAGCAGTGACGGTTTCTGTTAATAATAGATTAAGTAGGTGCGTCAATGTAATCATGCAGTCCTCACGTAACGTTGTTACACTGGGATGACCGGATCTTGGTACATTTCTGACAGACCAGAATATGTTGAACCTATTCCTTACGTTATAAATTGTATGTTTGCTGCAACCAACTACCCCGGCGACGTCAGTTACATTTTACCTTACCCGAAACATGTCAATAGCGTAGTTTCGTTCTGCGTCACTTTGACGTGGCATTTTCTAAACTTGCCAAAGCTGTGTTATTTCTTGTCTTTACTTGTTGCTGGTAAAGTTTTGTCGGGTGTCGAGACTCTACCTGAAGCATGCACGCATGAGCACATGCAACGCTTTTAATACGTTTTATCCGTTTAGAGGCTAAGGTAAACAGGTATGGTCATGCTTGATTACACAGTAATAAATATCGTCGATAATACAACAATATGATGTAACCGATGGAACCTTACGCCTAGGAGCTCATGATATATTCTCTAAAAGAAGTGTAAAGGAACTGTTTTGGGTGAGTGTAGATGCGTTTTAATGGGAAATTCCAGTTTCCAATTAAGTCCAATTGAAAAATGACAAACAGTGGAACTCTGATCACAATGATTCTTAAGGAGCCCTCAAATCTGGGTCCTCACTGTTTTCATGGAACAAGTGTAGTACATCCATTCTAAATGACGAGTATACTCGTTATGGTTCAATGTGTAAGGTAACCTAGGGATATCTTTAAAGTCCCATTGTGTTTTCAGACCTTTTCTCAATGCCTGAAATACAATAACGGTTAATAAAAATGTTTGAACATTCGTATGGGTCAAACTGATCTATGAAATGATGAAGACGGACCTTAATCACCAAAAAGAGCGATTTAAAATCATAACAAACCGAAAATAGAACGTCTGACATAAACATTTCCACACGGCTTAGTATCACGTGATACAGCCGAATACAACTTCACCGGGTGCAACCGTATCTACCTCCGCCCGTCCATCCATCAGTCAGTTAGACTATCACACTTTTTTGTCCGCTCTTTAACTCAACTAATTTTTATCCGATTTTCCACAAACTTGCTGAAAATGTTGATTGATATAAAATTCAAGGTTTAGTTTGATTACTACTAAAATCGCATAAGGTATTTTTGAGTTATTGTCTGTTAATTAATAAAAAATGACTTTCAGTCATTTTTGCACTCTAAAACAAACAGCTTTTATCGGATATTCACCAAACATGCTGAAAATATTTATTCATATAAAATTTAGGTCTAGTTTGATTATAATAAAATCGCAAGTGGCATATCTGAGGTTTTGCCCTTTATGTATTAAAAAATGACTGTTTTCAGCAAGTTTTGCTCTCTAACACAAATACGTTTTATTGGATCTTCACCAAACTTGCAGAAAATGTTTATTGATATAAAATCAAGGTTTAGTTTGATTACTACTAAAATCGCATAAGGTATATCTGAGTTATTGCCTATTTATTAATAAAAAAATGGCTGTTTCAGTCACTTTTGCACTCTAACACATACAGTTTTTATCGGATATTCACTAAACTTGCTGAAAATGTTTATTTATATAAAATCAAGGTTTGGTTTGAATACTACTAAAATCGCAAAAGGCCCTTTAAGTATTAAAAATTAATTTTTTTTTCAGCATTTTTTGCTTTCTAACACATACAGTTTTTATCAGATTGTTTTCTTGACATATATTTAATACCAATACACATTGTCAGCAAGTTTGGTGAAGATCCAATAAAAAGTGTTTGTGTTAGAGAGCAGAACATGCTGAAACAGTCATTTTTTTACTTATTCAAGGGCAATAACTCAGACATGCCTCGTGCGATTTTGCTAGTTATTGAACCTGACCTAGATTCTATACTAATAAACATTTGTAGCAAGTTTGGTGAAGATCCAAAAAGAAGTGTTTGAGTTAGAGAGCGGATATGGCTGAAACAGTCATTTTCAGCAAGCCCAAGGTAAAGTATTCTCTGTATTGTTTTTAATCGCTCACCCCCCGTGAATAATATTACAAATTTTGACTGGATCTCATAATTTAACCCTGTGCCTACTGGTCGTAACTTTACGGAGTTTACAAACTGTTTGAATCTAGAAAGACGCCGCGTCACGCGGCGTCTCATCTGGATCCAAACTGTTTGACACTCGTCTTAAGGTTTGTTTCATTAAAACAATGCATAAATCTGAACTGAACAAATTTTGCAGACGACAATGTCAAAGCAGACGTCTGTGCAGCAGAATAAGGGTAAACCGGTTCATTTTCAGCGCTCCAGGTAAACGGGAGTAATCTTAACTAATCCAACATTTTCTCACTCATTTCAGCACCGAATGCTTTGGTGTTACTACTGATTAAACCATCTCTTCGAGACAATTTTAATGAGTATGACATCATTGGGTTTAAAAGCAGAAATAAAGATTTTTAGTTTTTGAAATACTTCCGTTATCTGGAGCCCTGTATTTACAGAGTTGTCTTTCTTTCCATTCACAAGGGAGGCTTTTTAATTTGTGCTGCACAAAAAAAAAAAAAAGTTAAAAAGCGAATTTCTTAGATAAAGCCGGTATTTGTGAAAGAATAACGTCCCATGTAGTTCAAATGGGACTTCAAACAACCGTTTTTTGCAGGTTACCCATCTAATACGAGTACGTTATATGGAATTCAGATCAGATCCAATGGTATTTTCAATCCCTTCTACTTCTTCTCCTTCTTGCCGGCTCGTGTACGCTAGTGTGAACAATGTGGTTATACAGAATTGTAATAAGAAATTTAATATAATATATACTATTCACACAGTGAACAATTGCTATAATTTCATTGTGGTAATCGTCGTGTGTAGTATAAAATACCTTTCCCAACGAAAACACAACAACACACCCTTGGTACCGAACTCACGAAACACAACTCTACTGTCTCGAACACGATGACATATAGGTTCAAAAATCGTTTTTTTTTTAAATATCAAGTTAAAGTTTCAACACTAACTTACCCATAACTTGGAATGGTTTCAACTTATTTTATTATAATTTAGTTCAGTGCATAAACTCTATTTATACATGTCATCACTCTGTTTATATAAAACCTACCGAAATAATTGCCAACTTTATTGTATGTCTAGTTATCCTATCAGTGAAACCGAAGGAGACAAAATATAGTCTTCGTCCGTCTGTCCGTTTGTCTGTCTGATCGTCCGTCAGGATCGTCTATCTGCCCGGATTTGTTTTCTGGACTTTAACTTGAGTAGAATATAGGTATATGTCATTAACACGTGGTATACTGTTGTATTATGAAAATAACTAGGTCGTTCTCGTTTAGAGTCAATAGGTCACCTATGAAGTGCACTTTTAATAAAAAATATATTAATGCAAATTATTTTTGTTTTCCGTATGATGGTTAAAGTAAGGGATGATATGTTGAATTGAAACTTAATACAGTGTTAGCCTAAGTATGATGAAGTATAGGTTATATTCAAGGTATGCACGCTTAATTATTGCGCCATCTGACAGTAAAAAAGTTACTATGACCGATAATCCAAGAATAGTAACTCAACGAACTAATACCTCTCGTAAGTACTTTCTGTTTTTAAAAATCTCTATTAGTCGTGACAAATAAACGATAAAAATATGAAACGGTAAACGCAAAGGTAAAGTTTGTTAAATCTTAGTTGCATCCTTATTATTTCAACCCCAACTTCATTATTTCAGAAGGCATGTCGAAAAGGACTACATTATACTTGTCAATGGGTCATGGATAAAACAAAAACATCATAACCTATGATTTTCTTTTACCATGGCACTAAGATATGTTTGAAGAACCTAAATTTTCATAAAGATCCTATAAAAACTTCATTTGGGTGCATATCCCTTTAACGTATTATGACAAAAGATAGCATTGACTGTAAACGTTATTAAAATAGGTACCGTATAAATGCAAATTTAACGACTCTACCGCAAAACGAAATATTAGCGTTTTTATTTTAGTGTAAACGTATTGAAAATACATTTTTGTTTGGTTGTTTCTTTCAAATACATTCAAGTAAGTAGCGATTTCTAAACTTAGGGGAGTAACTATTTTAACATTAGGGCGACGGATATCAATAGAATGCCTTAGCGTGGATATCGAATACAATGAAGTCAATGATACATATACAATTAATCAAATAGAATGATCTACAAAGCTATGAATGATGCTTTACGAAAACTAACTTTTAAAATAATAGCAACAGAGTTGAGGTAATTCAATCCGGCATTGTGTTTAAAGATTGGTTTCCTACAGCGGCGTTCACCGTTTTCAAAGGTTTGTCGGGATTTACGAGTGAATTACATAACTCAAACTGTAAAGCGATTAACCCTTTGTCTTCCGATCTCGACTTAATTGACTTTCGTAGCGTTCAGAATGTAACGGTAGCTGGACACTCAATTATGGCTTTTTCATAGCCAAAACCATGCAAGGTGTTGGGATAAAGAGCGATAGAAAAGTTTATTACACCTCGCTTTGGGTTACAATGTTAATTTTCCATACACCAAAATGAAACATTTTGAATGTCTTTTACATCTATCCAAACAATACTGTCATTCTATATAATATTCTTTTTGTCATTCTATATGATATTATTTTCTCTATTGTTCTTTCTTGTTTTAAATGGTATAAACAATGTGACGTCGCAGACGTCGACGTCGACTCCCGCGTTACGTGCACGGCGGCTGTGAATTGGTATTGACAACATATTTTATAAAAATAAGAACGGATCGATTCAACGGCAGATGTTAAGTGCTTGTGTGGCGGCTGTAAAAAGTCGCCCCGTACTTCATTCTCAGTGTTGTTATACTTTCTGGTCCTTTGGAATCATTGATTTCAGCGAATTTACAGTTGAAAGTTGAATTCCGCTTAAGCTGGTGCTAGGGGCGTGAGCACTGTTGCATATTTCAGTTTTGCTCATGAACAGACTCAATTAAACCGAGACTGCAATTTTCAGTATTTGCTTTGTTTTCTGTGCTTTCAAAGGATCTCCCCTTATTCAGATTTTGATAAGCTCGGTGTAATAAAATTAATGTTAGATGGAAGTTTGCGTGACATTCAAATTGTCAACCCTCGAAAACAAGAGTGTTCGCTTCGGGTGTCATTCTGTATCTCGGGTGGATAATTTAAATGTCACGCAAACTGCCATCTAGTTTTTATAGAATGTCATCCGGGGGTGAAGACATTTTTTATGAAAAAAGTCGTTTTAGCTCACCTGAACAAAGTGCCAAGGTTAGATTTTTCATCGTCCTGTGTCCGTCGTCAACAGTATTCTTAGTAAATTAGCATTCTCGACCTGTAGCGCGTTCAAGTACAGTATCGATGCAATCGATTGCAACGGAAAACGGTAACAATTCACCTTTAACGACCGTTACGCTGTTACCGATTGCGAACGACACGAACGGCCTCAGAGGTAGTTCGCCATCCCCAACAAAGAAAACAAAATGGCTACCAAATGAATTTAATAAAACCAGCGAACAGTCCCGACCTGATTTCTCATCAACAAACCAACATTTTCCGATACTTAATGTATCAAACAAAGCAGCTTACATCTGAGCAGCTAAATCTTATTTTTATATGCGGTAAAATTAATGCTTTTCAGTTGATTAGTGCACTTTTGCTTGTGTTATTTAGATCCGCACATAAATCGTTCGTACCCTTGAAAAGTTAATAAACATTGGGGCGCAATGAGTTATTATTGAAGAGTATCGGTGAACGTTGGATGTCGTACTATATGGGTTGTTTGCATCGGTTAACGTTACTGTTCGCTGATACGGTACTTGAACGCCCTACTGCTTCAAGTTACCAATGGCCGCAATTGGTAACATACTGAATATGCCACCTGTCTTTTATATTTACATTTGGCATCAATGCTGGACTCAAGCTGTTTTCAATATATAGATTTTATCACGCAGGCGATAAGGGCCCGCTACCTTGATATTGGCCCGATGGACTATACCAAGGTAAGGGCCAATATCACTCACCGGTCCCGGTCGCCTGTGTATTGATCTGATTATTACATTTGTGAATAAAGCTATTTGTAGGCATTATATAGGCAATACCTTTTTATTCTAAGATTCTGACTAAACAAGTAGAGAGGTGTAACTCCAAGAAATAGTGAATCTGACACCACCGTGAGTGTCAGATAAGAATATCCCACCCGAGTTTTGAAGATATTTTTTTAACACGAGGCTTTGCCGAGTGTTCCAAAAATATCTTCAAACGAGGGTGGGCTATTCATCTGACACTCAACTGTGGTGTTAGATTTATTTTCTCACCTCGTCAACCCTACAAACGCGTTTAACTTGCTTTACAGTTGCGAGTTGTATTTTAATGCGCTAATGCATGCATGACGACGTCATAACAACGACAATAACAACGAATCATAAGATAGTTCGGCTTGTCTGTCCGGACCGATAATGTTATCTCACACCCCTAGATTTCGGGATACCTCTGTCCGAGAGGTGAGAATATGGTCTTACATATAGATAACGTCAGCGACGTCAAATCCGGATGAATGCTGTTATTGATTAAATTCCGTTTCATACGATACATTTCAATACAAAAGTAAGAACAGTATACAAATCTAGCGTATTCCATCAATTATAAGTACGATCAACAAGCGTCTGTCGCGTACTTTTCGACACTTTGTTTGCAACGAATATTATATAAATATTAGATGTCAGTTTGCGTAACATTCAAATTGTCAACCCGAGAAACAGAATGTCACCCGAGGCGTAGCCGAGGGTGACATTCTTGTTTTCGAGGGTTGACGATTTGAATGTCACGCAAACTGACATCTAATATTTATTTTATTACACAGAGCTTATCAACCCTGGCTTTGGAATCGTTTTATTCGTATTTTATTAAATGTGTTGTGAATACCAATTTAGCGCGGACATGTTCGTAACGCGGGAAATGACGTCGACGTCTTACGACGTCACATTGTTTATAATTATATTACAATAAAATAAAGAAGAACGTTATGATAAGTAAATTGAAGAAACAGCGTCTTTACATTGTCTAGGTGGCAAATATCCTCTTTCGAAATGGTGGCAAATCTCTTCAAAGAATGGACAAAAGGAAGCAATTTGTACAGAAAATGCCAAAAGTTTATTAGAAGTTACGTTCTATTATCGCCCATAGCGAAATTCATGTCAATGCTGACAGTACGTTTTCAGACAGAGAAAAAAAGTAATGTCCTTTAGAGTGACGCCACAAAAAGAATATCATAAAGACTGACAGTATAATTTGGATAGATGTAAAAGACATGCAAACTGTTAACTGTAGGTCTATGGGAATTTAACATTGTAACTCAAAGCGAGGTGTAATAATTCGGATTACTGTCGTCACGCGGTGGGAGTCTGTTGCTCTAATAAATCTAGAACGTTTTGCCCTAGCAGCGGCATATATGGTTATTTGCCAACTGCACGGTGTAATTGGCCCGTTAGAACGGTGATATTGGTCCATTATGAGTGTGAAAAATGAGTGTAACAAATGTAATAATTGTATGTATCACCCTTTCCCAAGCAGTATGCTGAAGGTTAATTTATCTGGAATTCATACCTGATTATGTTGTATCTGTTGTGTATGAAATATCGCTGGTAGTTTGTTTCCTATCTTTAGGACCCCGGATTGAAGTAAAACTCTACACGAGCTCCTACAATGTCAAGTGTTAAAGTGTTGTGTTTTTTTATATCTAATACCGATTTCTTCTTGGTCTGATTGGTTACGCACTCTCGGAATAAACCCTTTAGTCGCAAAGTTTACCCGTATGTTTCATCCTTTTGTAGACAAGATAGTGTGTGCTAACTGCTTTTGCTTGAAATTTTATGCTAAATTATGTCATTTAGGTTTTATAAAACATAGTATTGATACGTGTGCCAAAATGTTTGGATCCAAATCAGAACCGCCTTACGCATTGTCTGATCTGGATCCAAACTGTGCATATTGTCAACCAAAGTTACCACAGGCGGTTGAAGGATTTAGGCTATTGATATTGACATGTGTCTATCATTACCTGTCACTCAGTGATATATCTATTGTCTTTTGCTTGCTGAATATGGACAAATACTTTGAATATACATGTCATTTATAGTATTTTCCAGATATCATTTAACCAATTTGCGCCTCGTTGATTATTCCATGTCTATATACTGGATTAGTCTATTTTCTGACATAATAGCATCGGTCATGTGACTAACTGACATAATAATAAAAAAACAATTATCTTGCTACTTGTTATTCGTCAGGAAATTCAGCACGTGACAGAATAAATATGTCTTATGTCTGATTTTACCATCTGATCATGTCGTGTGACATCCTTTTGGAATCGTCTTTAAAGAACAAGAAGGAGAAATAAATATAAATTCAGAATTTGAATCTGACATGCGACAATATTTGTCGTTCGAGGTTTCGTAAGACGGACCTCTAGAGTAATTTTATATTCAGAAACTGTGTAGTCAAAATCAAAAGCCTTAGATCTCGCTTTAAATTTCCCAATTCACCGTCAAATTCGATTATGTCGTCTGCTTCAACCGTTTAACTACTAAATATATCATGCTTTCATAATGTGGTCAGTTTCAAAGCCATGTTTAAGCACATGTCAGACGAAATACTGAAATGGTTGTCGACAGAGACCTTCCTGCTTTGTCAAAGTTCTTACGCATTATTGCCATAGGGAAGTGTATCTGTTATAAGACCGAGGTTATTCCTTCTATCAAGAACTAAAGGCACATCGGTTGTTTTGATTACATGCGCTGCTTGGTAGCCAAAATCATCTTCCTGAAATCATCATCATCTCATCTCATCTCACCATCATTCATCATTCATCGGCGCTATATGATCCAACTCATCTATCAATCCATCCGAACTGGTTGTTAACCCGTTTTGATTCTGATCGAATATCGCAAATTTCAAATGTCAGTAGAAATACTGAAAGGATTGTTAACCAGTTAAGATCTTGTTTAAAGCTTTTGATTGTGATCGAACACCGCGTAATGCAAATTCGACTTTGGTCACCTAAGGGGAATACACATTATTCGTGTTATCGACCTTTAATATGGATTAAACATACATGCGTACTGACAAAATGTTTATTTAATGTTAGAAATTACAGCAAATATATTATAAATATAAGAAATGAACTGATTTTTTTCGGCGTTCAAGCGAAATGATCGACAGAAAATTATCGGGAAATTTACCATGAATCGCGCTAATTAAACGGAACAATATACACAGTTGTCAGTGAACATACTTATTTGTTACACTAGTCTTTAAGATATCCATATACAAGTATAATGGGTACTTTGAATATGATTTATCAATTGTTTATGTCGCGAAAAATAAAACTTAACTCTTTCACTTCCGATTTTGATATGACATGACTTCATGATGCGTCTGATCATGATCTACACTAGCTGACACATGTTTCGATATCACGTCAGTCAATTTGGCTGAACTTTAAATTTGAGAAATAAAAATAGACAAGACTAATAATGCCGTGTTCAAGATAAGTGTCAAGTATCTGAGACAGCTGCAGAAAGGCTGTTGGTAAAGCCATTCACATCTCAAACCTTTTATATGCAGTTGTATGACTTTTAACAGTTGCTCACTGCAATTCTGTGCAAAATGACAAACAGTGCAGACCATTGCTTGTAAATGATGGATGTAATCCTTGCTAGCGTTTAATGTGTTAAATTACTTTATGCAGTAACGGATCGCCATGACGGATATAAAACATCTCGGAAGTTCTTGAACAGTAGACGGAATCGGATGCAAATCTTGTTCAAAAACTATATCATTTATTGTTTTAGATTTAAATTTGCTTTAACAATGAGGCAGTACAGCACAGTTGAAAGCTTCAGAAAACCTCGAAGTGACCGGAATCGACAGTGAAACCCTTGTTTTCCAAAGCATTCAACTGAACCAAGCTTTGCACACTTAGGGTGATGAAAACGTTTTACATGTATATTAAAATGCAAGGTTTATTAAAACTTGCAGATTATATTAAAATTGGAATGTCATACATATTCAACCTTACGTATTAGGTTCTAACATGTTGTATATATAACTGTGTCCATTAGGAGTAACTTAGTTTGCAAAGCATATTATTGTACAGCGTTCCCTCTCTACAACGACATCCAATGGGAGACAAAAAATGTGTGCGTTGTTCGGAGGGAGTCGTTATAGAGAGGGAAGTTGGCTTACATTTGCAAACAGCTTGGATCCAGATCAGACGCCGCGTAACGCGGCGTCTGATCTGGATTCAAGCTGTTTGTCACTCGTCACTAAGGTTTGTTATGTCAAAATGCCCAATATGTAATTTTGAGAAAAACAGCAGACGACAACTTTAGCAGAAGATATTGCAGACGTAAAAAGGTTGGACATAATTTCTTGTTTCGGGATCAGCGGCAAGCGTCGTTGTGAGGAGGGAATCGTTGTTGGGAGGGCCGTTGTAGAGAGGGAGCGCTGTATTTGAACTCGATCAATACAATGGACAGTAAATAAACTGTAATATTCTTCAATGTTTTATTTGCTTTTTAAAAAAATGAACTCTTTATAAGCATGCGAAACAGTTTGAAGAAACTCGGGTTGTGATCAGAATTTAAACTATTTGTAACTGGTTATGTACAATTGAGTGAATGGTTAGACTTTTGTGAAGTCTTTTAATTATGAAACATACGCTTTACCATTATATCAGTTCAAAGTTAACTCATATGTAGCACGTAGGTAAATATTCTTAAAAACTAGTATAGTTAGAAAAATCGGATAATGAAACCAACAGAAATGCTTATTATATAAGAATTAATGATAGAAATGCCTTACCTTATTAGCGTTTAAGCGCGTTTGTTGAGAACAATATGTCGATGTAAACGGTCTTCCAGCAAATCAAAATTATCTGAACCTAGTCGTCATTTGCATATTTCATAGGTCACTGGTACTGACTACAGTATAATTATTTATGGTTAAGACAGAAGTGCTTGCTTCCATACTAATTTTTATCGCCTAAACTGCCAAAATGTTCATTAACGCACGTATCGCCAATGAGTAAATTGAATACAGTGAAACCCCTCTAAACCGGAACCTCTAAATACCGGAATTCTCTATAAACCGGACACAAACTTTGGTCCCGTTTCCCACCCATTTTTATGCATTTGATTTATTCCTTCACTGAAGAAAATACATTCATGAATATGTATCATCACAAATATTTTCTATATTCTAGCAGATGATAGCTGAATGCATGTTGAAAGTAAAGCAGAATGCGCCGTAAGGCGCATTCTGCTTTACTTTCAACCTGCTTTCAGTGATCAGTTATCTTCTATACTAGAAACCCCTCTTAACCGGCCATTTATGTTGTCCCCGCACATGTCCGGTCTAGAGGGGTTTCGCTGCATTTACATTTATTCTGCTTCAAGCTGATAGCTTTGTGTTCAAGCATATTTGTATCTCCATTTTGGTGATCGCATCAGACCGAGTTTTCGCAATAAGCCAACTATGCACGGAAAATATAGGTACGATCCGTTGCACATCCCATACTGAATGAGGTAAGTACGTCAATGTTATGTCGCAACCATAGTGTTATGTTCAGTCTTGATATAACAATACAAGCGTGCACATCATCATGTTTTACCCCTTAAATACGCCCTTTAGTTGTTTCCTCCACTGAATAATATAACATTCAATATATACAATGCACTAGCAAATGCTTGTTAAATCCTGACAGATTACAGCTTAAAATGGCTGAGAATAAAACAGAACACCCTTTAAAGCGCATTCTGTTTTACTTCCAATCTGCTTAAAGTGGTCACATGTCTCACGGGGAGTTTGATCAGGACCCAAACTGTTTGCAAATGCGCTTTATTACGTCATGGAGGGAGAAAAGGTTAAGACGAAACTTAAAACAATCACAATAAGATAGATACAGTAGAGACGTTTCGCTTTCACACTTTAACGGGTACGGGTACGTGTAGGTCGCCCTTCTGTGCAAAATACGATCGTGACATCAACAAGGTATGCGTACCTATCTTTGAATGTACATTTGCATGTTTACCCTGGACTTGCGAGTCCAGTAGAGTTAATCATATGACCTAAAATTGAGCTAAATTCTGAATGCATCTTTCAGGAGAAAGACATACCCTTCAGACGAGTTTAGAAATGGGTCACATCGGCCTAAAATAAAATCGAACCAAGTCCAACCGGACCAATTTACTGATTATAATGTCGAACAATGAATCCGTAGGCTGATTATTTGTTACGTTATAGCACTGTTACAGCACTGTTCATTTAAACATTATTATACATTAATTATCAGGTATTTAGAATTATACTATCGGGAGTTTGCGTTGTCATTTGCTGACGCCATTTTAAAAATCGACTAAACCCTGAGCACGGACTGGGTTAGCATGTAGTTGGTTTCATAGATCAAATGGCGTCATTTTTGTACGAGCACGGTTTGTTCACCTGGAACCTGAGGATCTCTGGTCGACTCGAGGTTCTCAGATGAACACGGTTTTTGACAAATTATAAAATATGTACGAGTAAAACGTGTAATTTTAGCATAGTTTTTATGTCACCTGCTGTTCAAATTCGGTGTAACGTATTGAGACTTTATTGTTCGCGGACATGATAGCACCGTTTATTTCGTTTTATCGTGTTATCCTCATAATTAAATGGCATATTCTAACCTAAGGGAAGTAACTGTTTCGACATTACTCCGATTGTGTGAATAATTGTCACCACGACGTCTCTGATACACAGACAATCAGCAATAAAATACAGCGCTCCCTCCCTACAACAGCCATTCCAACAACGATTCCCTCCTTACAACGACCCTTGCCGCTGTTCCCCAAACAAGACAACTTTTTCATGGCTGCAATACCATCTACTTAAATTTGTCGTCTGTTGTTTTTATAAAAGTTACATAATGGACATTTACACATAAAAACCTGAATGACGAGTTACAAACAACCTGAATCCAGAACAGACGCCGCGTTACGCGGCATTTGATCTGGATTAAAGCTGTTTGCAAATGTAAGTCAATGTCCGATCCTATAGCGACTCCCCCCGAATAACTGACACACTTTCTGTCTTCCAATTGATGTCGTTGTAGAGAGGGAGCACTGTAGATGTACAAATCTAACTTTTAATGATGCGTTACGAAAACCAACTTTAATCTGACAAAAACAGAGTGAATGTTATTCTGTCAATATTCCGGCATAGCCTATAATGTTGGTTTCCCTACAGTGTCGATTTTCTCTTCAACGTTTGTCGGGGTTTACTAATAAATTACATAAGTCAAACTGCAAAGCAGTTAACCCGTTGTCTGCCGATCTCAATTGGTTAAAATTTGCAAACATGTGTGTCGCACCGTGCATAAAGTAACGGTACCTGAACACTCCATAAAACTACTAAAACATTATGGTTCTTTCTTAGCCGTAAACAAGCAGGGTCCAAGGTTATAAAACTTTTGAGTTGAGTCTGAAGTAGTTCTCAAGCATTTGATTGGTCCGATGTGAGCCTAGGCTCACATCGGACCAATCAAATGCTTGAGAACGATAACAGATTCAGCTCAGACGCTTTATAACATTGGACCCTGCTTGTTTACGGCTAAGATAGAACCATAATGTTTTAGTAGTTTTATTGAGTGTTCAGATACCGTTACCTTATGTACGGTACGACACAAAGCCGTCCGGACACAGTGTAATCGAAAGGTGTACATGAAAGTCGAAACATGGATGAAGATATTATGTTTATGAAATAAGTCAGTTTACAATGGTTTCAAATGTTGGAAACCATCTATAGTCAGCGTCGCGTTTCAAAATATTTGAAAACAGCCTTCATCCGCTCATGAAGTCAGTATCATTTTCATTGTGGGATATAAGATTTTAAGTTGCGTCAACAAAGCTGCTACGTTTAGTCTATATTTGAACTAAACGTAAATTTAGATCCTCAGGTTACAGAGGTCAATGTCAAAGCTCAATGTCACCAAAACTGTGGAGCAGCACACGGTTGATTAATTGTGAGGCCCGATTACAATTTTACTCTGCTAAAGCCATGGACACTTCGCCAGGAAGTAAAAAGATTTTTTTTTCAAACTTCTATCATTCCTACATAAGCTGTATCAGTGCTCTAGTTTTAAGGTATAACGTTTATGGTACGTGTCGTTTCCATTTAACTGCCAATTAACGTTTTTCAAACTGCTCTGAAAACATTCTGTTGAAAACTGGACAATTGTAGTGGGTATATATAACGTCTTTATCTTACAACCTTCACATGTATCGTCTGATATGAACACGTCATCTGATATTTATCACATTTAGAATGTTTTGCTTTTAGTTTGATAAAACGTCTGTATGAGTGGCAAATAGTTTGGATCATAATTAGATCCGGATTGCCTCCGGACCCGCTCAAGATCCAACATGTTTGCAAATGACAGTACGGCTGTTTAATACATTTAACATACCCCAATCAGAGCTTCGTTCAATCAGTTGTAAACTACTATGGTATGCGATAGCTTAACGGCAAAGCGTTACCGAGCCGTGATAAATAGGCTGTTGAATAACTTGAAATCACCCTTTGGAAAACTGTCCTTTAGAAGTGTCAATTTTACGTAGAAGTAATGAATAAAACTTACGGAGTGAAATATTAGTCTTTTTTGTCAGAGTTGGTATAAGTATATCATACATCTTTGCAAATTTCTATTTGTCTGCGTTGTCTTGTTATAGAAATATTTGAAACTTATCGTGTTTCCTAACTGCAAGCGACTTACACTCAGTACAGCAAGAAACGAGGCTTACATCAAGACGCATTTTATTGCACTTCATGTAGAATATTGTAACAATCCACATTGTAAATATAAAGTACAATTCATTGTGAGTGCGTACTACAAAACCCTAAACAATATTCAACGAATATGTACATCGTTTTGGTAATTTAACGAGCGGCAATCTTGTTCTCAGGATGCACAATTCGGGGCCATTTCTAGTGACATGGATGGCCAATCGAGCACATTGATGTCGTTTTCAGCCAAGAAGTTACGGGTCGCCCGATTGAGTATCTCTGGGAATTGTTGAAGAGGGTGAATTATTCTCAATTCCGGCACCGCAAACGGTTAAGGAACTACGCATGGCTGCTACACATAGGTGGAATGTCATCCCTCAGCATATTGTTACAGGGGAAGTGAACTCGATGCATAAAAGATGCGAGCTTTGATCAACATAAGTGGCAGTTTGACCAGATTCTTAACTGTGAATTCGGTTGAAGCTCGTTAAACTAACAAAACGTCGTTCGTATTCATTGTATTGTTGCGATTCTTTTGGCAGTTACTCACAATGAAATGTACTTTACATTCACACTGTATCTTATTACAATACACAACAGAAAAGTGAAAAAAATGCATCTAAAAGCAAGTCTCGTTTCTTTTTGTACGGAGTGTATACCTGTATCTCTCCACAAAATGCGACTGGTATTCTCGACATCAAACTACCGAATCGGACTTTTGTGACAAAAATGAAATATACATGTAGAAAGATACGAAAAATTGTCGGACAGATTTACACGAGTTAGATATACACGCTAAAATAACGAACATTTTATTCTCGCGAGAAATCCACTTATGTTGTATTTGAATTATTAATTGAATATTTGTATTATGTACATTGCCTTGGAAATTGAGCTCTGTGGCCTGGTTTGGATTTCTGCATTTAATTCAGTTATGTACTTACTACTGCTTATGCGCAACAGAATCAACAGTGTGCTGCTCCACAGTTTTGGTGACATTGAGCTTTGACATTGACCTCTGTGACCTGAGGATCTAATTTTACGTTTAGTTCAAATATAGACTAAACGTAGCAGCTATGTTGACGCAACTTAAAATTTTATATCCCACAATGAGAACAGATTCATTTGTTTTGTAGTTTGATGACATTTGACTTTCATCCATGTGGCGTAGGTAATATGTTACATGTTTTGTATCAACTGTAGATTAATTGCATTAATAAGGCTTACATAATTTCACAGGCTTATGTGCCACCATGTGTGAAGCTTGCTACTTTCTGATTGGTGACCTTGACCTCTCTGACATATGTTATAATTCTACATTTAGTGTAGGTATGGACTTATTTCTCCAACTAGACTCACATAACCTCATATGGTTATGTCTCTCAGCTTGTAAGTAGAGCATGTTGCATTTTGTTGACCCCACCTCTGTGACCTAGGCTTAGAATTTGTGTTTAGGTAAAATGTTGACTTGTTACTGGAGAAAAGGGTCACATAACTTCACATGCTGACGAGCTAAAGACACTGCAGCATAATGAATCGCAATTGGATGAATTGCCATTTCACCTTAAGCTCTTGACCGATGTTCATATTCAGCATGTTGTCAGGTATGCACTAAATACAGCAGTTACGGCCATGCAACGTGTAGCCTCAAAATGTACCGCTCGCCACAGGGACCCGACACGATTGATATTTGAGAGAGAAAATTTGTCAGAAGGTATATATATAGATAAGGGGTACATCTGATCGTCAGTATATTCTCACCCTCGACAAAGCCGGGCATATCATGAATAATAATTGATGAAACGACACTTTGTTGCATTTCTGTCTAGCTAATATAATACCCTTCCATAAAACATATCATAAAGTCAACTGTGAGCATGCACGTTCAACAGTAACTGCCTCTACTCACTGAAATAACCGATTTTCGGGAAACGGGACAGGGGTTCGTTCATAGCCCACACAACATTGACCACCATTGTACGCTGGTTTATGCGGTAATATCGAGCATGACAGTCATACAGTTCCATAGACACCGATCAAAGCTGTCTTTTGTTCAAATCATAGCCGTACCAACAACAATTCGCATGTTTACCTTACAGGGACCCGACACGATTGATTTTTGAGAGAAAAATATTGTCAGAAGGTATAGCCTCTGAAAATTCGATCGTGCCGGGTCCCTCTGGTCAAAAACGTATATATATATGGAACTGTATGCCTGTCATGCTTGATATTACCGCCTAAACAATACCTTGATATCAGTCATAGAAACAAAACATATTAACTTTCCCTGACCTATTTTCCTATACAATATTAGCTTGTGTGAGTACAGCTCGGAATGGCAAGGTGTCGCATGTTCAGGTCCCAGGTACATTTGACCGCATACTGCTAAAATGTTGCCTGTAGCATATTTCTTACACTACATCAGTTAGGTATACCAATAAGGTGTATGGTTACATTGTGGGATTGAAAAGTGTTGCATGCCATATTTCGACCAATGTAACCTTGTCCTTGACATTTGATCCTAATTATAGAAAAGCTTGTTCGTAGCTTATCTGTTACACTGCATCAGCTAGGGATACTAAGGTTGTGAGTTTATCTTTAAATGGTTGAGTGTCACGCGCATTTTGCACGTCACCGTGTCATTGTTCTTGACTCTTAACCTCAGTTATAGAAACGTCTCTCAAACAGCATATTTGCTATTACACATACCAACTGTTATTGTGCCGCGTACTATTTTAAGGATGTTGTGGCTTTGACATTGAATGTTCAAACCAATAACAAAAAAGCTTGTCAAGAGAAAAAATATATATGTCCTGCACTACCATAGCAAGACTATACACAATAATGTGTGTGCCGATGTTGA
Source organism: Gari tellinella (assembly GCA_922989275.2). NCBI lineage: Eukaryota > Metazoa > Mollusca > Bivalvia > Cardiida > Psammobiidae > Gari > Gari tellinella. The sequence continues at coordinate 63,586,030 of OV277857.1, read as the reverse complement.
CCAGACTTTCAAACAACGACTTCATTTATTTCAAGTCAATCAGGGGCGTGGGGATTACATTAAACTTGTCAATTGAGTGTTGGTGTAAATTTGAAAGGCTACAATCATCCACAGACAGGATAAATCGAATAGTATGTCATTGCACGAGATACGAAGCATTTATTCTGCTCGAGGAGAAACCAGTCAGCGCTCGAAAAGCCTCGCGCTAACTGGTTTCTCCCGTCGCAGAATAAAACCTTCCTATATCATGTAATAGCATTGTATTCTCTACGTTTCATTCAACATATAGATCAGGTTTTATAAAACATAAACAGCTATAAACCATCATTTCTCACATAGTTTGCGTTTTATTTATATATGCTCAGGGAATCATATTACAACGTTAACAAACATTCTTACGTTCGAATATGCTCGTCAATTTAAACAGAATAAGGTTGCGTACGTAGATTTAAGGGATTTACAATGTGTTCGTTTTCAACGAAATGTTGGAAACAGAATGCCTGTATGAGGCCCGAAAACATAGCTCCCTGAATCCATCCATTGGACCAAGACAATGTGTCACTAGCAAGGTAAATGGTTTCTGTAGGAGTAACTAAAGTATGGAAAGAATCCATGAAATCAAAGGGATGCAGATTAAACACGGCTCCTCTGGCTGTAGGATCACTGTCCCAGGCCTGGACACGTCCAACTTCAAAATGGTCGTAAATTTCTGGGTGTATTTTACTAACTTGACACACACAGTTTTTGACGGCCTGCTGTTCATTTTCTCTTCCAAGGATGCTTGCATGTTGACCGAAAGTATAGACAAGAAGAATGCCTCGCTCATCGTCAGCGATTCTCGAACTATCGTTGTCAGGATAGCGAAAACTGCCTATTTGCTGACTTGTTCTGCTGAACCCCCCTTGACCGACATCCTTTTGCCAGAATCTTGTCTTACACTGTAATAGGATTCGTGTAGCAGACTCATAGGACACATGTGCAAGGGCTTTCTGCTTCTGGGTTGAAAATGGAATGTTAAGATCTTTTAGAACGATCAATGGAATTGTTAGAAATACAGCATCACCCTCGAAAATGACCTCTTTCCAGTGGCATTATTTATACCCGAAACTCTAACACCTTTCCGCGGTCCTTCAGTTTCTTCAACTTCTTTTATTGATGTGCCATAAATAATATTCATTGACAATTTTACAGTTTTATTCCATCCGTTTCCGTGTTCCTTCATGAAAGATTTCGGAAGGCTATCCATTCCTTCCACGGGTGTTGTTAGGGGGTCATTCCACCATTCCCCTAGTTCAAAACGGACCATCGAGGTAAGAGGTACGGTTGTTGGTGTATAAGTACAAACCTATCAACATTACATATATCGAGTAAACTATTGCGACATATTCTATAATGGAGTACACAAAACATCTTCAGTAATGCAGGCAATTATGACAAACAGTTTCGAGCCCGGTCAGACGTCGGGTTTCTTGGCGTCTGATTTAGCTCCAACCTATTTGCAATAACACAATGCTTTTAAAAGCAAAACAAACGTTTATTAGGAAAACATAACGTCTTTTCCATTGTATAAGGAATTTTAAAGTGATTGTGCAAAATTAGATATTTTGTATACCTCATAAATATTCATATATTCATTTTAAATAAATGAGGGGTATGTCGTAATCACTGCAACTTCATTGTTAACTTCAATATAATAAGTGTGATATGCATATGTTATATATCGTTAAAATGGGTAATTCCTCACCTACACGGTGGTATATTGCAATATTATATCACATTAATCATAAATAATAATACTAGACTAAATTACCCCTTTTTTAATGTTCTAAAACAGAGCACCTTCTAGACATTTTTTTGTAACCTAATAACGTTTTTTAAAAATAAAATTTCTAAACTTTGTTTAAGAAACATATCAGTTTATGTCTGAATTTAATGTTTTAAGATTCCATTACAATTAAAAGGGATATAGCTGTTTTAAATCTCAAGTTTTCAAAAATAAAAAATTCTCATTTTGTTAATGAAAAAAGTTGACATGAACTCTATGAAACTTATCTAGATTCGTATGGCCTGGTTTGTTTTAACAAAATGTGTCCAGGTTTCAAAAGGTAGTAGACAAACCACAAACAATCTGAATGAACAGTATCAATCAGCACCACTCTACAGAAACTGCTCTTCTAAAACTTCAAAACGACATCTTGCAATATCTTGATAAGAATGAAATCAAAATTCTGGTGATGCTTGACCTATCAGCCGCATTCGACACAATTGATCATGAAACATTACTCAATCGCCTTGAAAAAGACTTAAAAAATTGGAAACCCACTAAAGTGCGTGACCTCATACCTGAATGACCGTTACAGTACTGAACCTTATTAAATTAAATTGATAATCGCAAGCGAATTGCCATCGAATCGGGCGCTTCAAAAAACAAATCCTACGTTTGAATATTTTTACGCGAATTTCCCGAAGCGGTTGTGACACAAATGGGATCGAAAATATTAACGAAGGCATATTTGCGAACATTTGTGAGATACACCATTCAAGAAAACTTACCCGAGGGTAAATTTAGTATTTGGAATCGCAAGCGAATTGCCATCGAATTGCAAGCGAATTGCCATCGAATTGCAAGCGAATCGCAAAAATTGTTAATTTAATAAGGTTCAGTACTGTACCAAGCAGTTGCAGTCGATGGAGAATTATCTGCCCCCGTTCAAATGAAATATAGTGTGCCACAAGAATCAGTCATTGGACCAAAACACTACATCTTGTACACAAAACCTGTCGGTATTGGGCGCTCTTCTATTATTTCTATAAGTCGGAAATCTTTAGCCGGTCGGTTCATTGCTGATGAATGGGGGTAATGTGATCCCCGTTTGGGGACTGTCCTTTGTATGTTTATTCATGTTCATTTTAGATCTAATTGTAGTTATTTTGTCTTTTCTCGGCGGCCTGCATTGGGCGCTTTAATATTATTTATATCAGTCGGCAATCCTTAGCCGGTCGGTTCATTGCTGAATGATGGGATAATGTGATCGCCGTTTTGGGGGCTGTCTTTTATATGTTTATTTATGTTTATTTTAGATCTAATAGTAGTTATTTTGTCTTTTCTCGCGTTGTAGGTACATTTATGTAATTTCATGTGAAGCGCCTTTGAACGCACAATCACTGTGTGAAAAGAGCGCTATATTAATCTGGTTTATTATATACCTTACTATAAATAGTAACAAAATAAATTGCCGTTAAAAACTGTCTTTACGGAGATCATGTGACCAATCCATAATGGCCCAGTGGGCCGATTATGGATAATCGCCCCTCGAAGTTGTTCACATGCAACTCGTTGATGTTAGCAACCTAGATCTTTTTAAACATAGCAGGAGAAGGGGTTGGCGTCGTTGTCAAATCGTATTCTAGAACTTGAATTCTGAGACAGAAGGGTTTTAACGTAAAGGGTACGGTACCTATTTATACAATGGCCAAGGCTTTTGTGTGTCACAGTGTAAAATGACTCGACGTTGTTTATGTTATTCTAAATGACAGTCTTGTGAGCAGTTAAACGATGTTTGAAACCACGTCATTTGCATAAAGATATACAATAAAAAGGTCAAAATATTAATTAGGCGTGCCTTCTGCCCATAATGGCACGCCTGGTGTCACAATAGTCCTCGGGCCATTATGACACCAGCTGTGCCATTATGGGCAGAAGGCATGCCTAGGTCATATTTTAACCTCTTAACAAATAATAATAATAATAATGATGCCAACTTATTCAAATACCATGTATGCCGAGATAGCTTCTTCTGTCCATGGCCTCAGCCTAGGATAGTTCTCCGGTTGATGTATATCGCTCCTCAGATACTCTACCAAAGAAAATTTGCTCCATTTCTCTATCCATTTCAGCCACTCTTCTTCTGTCGGCTTCTTACCTAGTGAGATCTTCACAGGTTCAATAGTCCTTTCAAAGAGGGATACTGAAATCAGCATAATTATATCATACACATTTCAATGGTCGTCATAGTTTTTAACAGTTTTGTGTACTCAATTTTGACATAATGACACTCACCTTTGATACAGTGTTTCTCTATTATGCATATGTAGCGACAGCGTAATTAGATACTAAACCCAGGAAAACATCATATGTACATATATAAATATAAAAAAGAATGATATAGAGACAGAAAAACAGAGTGATGCAGAATGAGACAGAGACACACATGGGAATAACAATAAAAGGGAGATACAGTGACAGAGACAGACGGATACAGACAGACAGATATATGAGAAAGGCCCACAAACATTTAAGAAAGAGACAAAGAGAGGGGAGAAACAGAGATACAACGAAAGACAGACAGCGAGATCAATTGGATGTTATCAAGCACAAAAAGTAGATCAGCTATGCTTTAGTAATCCGATGTAATGACATGTTCGTCAAATTTGATAGATTAAATTGTGCTTATTCATTTTAACTATTGGCATATCCTGATTACACTTTCTTTTAAACTTACTTATCACTCATCTTATATAAAAATATCCACATTCTTATTTAGTCCAGTCTATACTATTTAGAGGTACATCGTTTGTGATGGACGCGTATAGGCGTCGAAAGGGTTCAATGGCTGACTTGTGACTTGCGTTCACAATCTATTATTTTTCATTGTGCATGCAACCAATCCGTATTGATACGGTCGTGCAACTTTCCGATGACAGACTTTGTACAAAGTTTTTTTTAATATTATTTATTTAGGTAGACACATCAGTAATTATGCAATGATCGTACTACATCGCCGTCGATGAGTGTCAAGCAAGAATAACAGATACACTTTGTGTGGTTATAAAAAAGATGACTAACTGCTCTTTTTAATGTAAACGTTTTAGTTATTTTTAATTACAACGTAACAATTATATAGTATCCGCAAAAATAAGTATCAGTTCACTTTACATGTCCCGTAACCTTGTCAGAAATAATCTTTGTGTAGCTATTAGCCCTCTTAAACATATGTGTATATTACCAGTTGATTTATATAGAGACAGTGCGAAGATAACGCACATCGTACGTTTTTGTTCTTTGCCTAATGTAATTGTCTACGCTTTATGCTGACTGTATACCAAAAACTGAATTTTGTGTATTTTCTCTCAAATAAGCTTAAAAGTCATTATTTTTCTGTACTGGACATTTTAAACATAACCAAAGCTTATAACTTGCTGGTGTAAAAGTAAAAGTTGGCATTTGCTTAATTATTAGGAATAATCATCTATTTAGACTAATTTATGCATATTGAAAGAACTGTTCAATGTTAGACGGTCGGTGAATATAACCTGTAGAGATATTGAACACAGGGAGATTGCTAATTCGTTCACACGACAACTCTCTCCACAAGCTATTAACGGGATAGCTTACTTTTGATGATAGCTCGTTAGTACGTTGCTCTCAGATCATTGAGATTTGTTTGGGACCGAAAACAGTTATTATTGAAGAGTGAAGGTTTACTACAGATCGACGATACGCCATAGAGGTTCCATGACAAGCTGGAACATTGACGTTATAGAACTGTAGTGGAATCAAGGTTTGGTAGTTCAGCAGAGACAACGCTGAGCAATCTGTTCAAGATCTCATCATATCGTTCAACAACGCCGAGCAGTCTACTCGAGACTAGTGCTGGTGCCACAGTGTATCATCAGCTACACCAACGCTGAGCAATAGCGCTCAGCATCAGTTCATCATAGTGTAGCTCAGCAGAAGTAACGCTGAGCATACATCGGTTAACGGTCCAGCCTGCACCGTGCTCAAACAGTCAGAGAGTACGGGGATATTGTTTATTAGTTTTTTTGGTTTTGTAGGCAAAGTAGCTCATCCACTTTTAGTTAGTTTCATCCATTTGTGTATAGTTTTTAATGTAGTTTCATGCTCAATCATTAGGCAAGATAGCCCAAGGAAAATTCTTATATATTTCATATAGTCTGTATATATTGTTCATGCTTAACTAGTGTCCAGCTAAAGACACTGTCGCCTCATAGAACGCCCGATAAAAACACATATCAAGCTTTGGGCTCTAGCATTAGGGTTAGGGTAACCGAACGTCTTGACAAACCTGGTCGACGTAAAGATATATTTGCTAATTTCATGACAATATCTCTCCAGTTGGTCCTGTCTTCGACTGTACTCTTAGTTGCTGAAGAGCTCGAGTCTTTCAACTTCATCTTCCCGTCTCTTCTTTCGTCGTCCACGCCTTCTTGTTCCGTTAACTGTTTCCTGGAGTATTGGCGAGGCCTGGCGAGCGAGATACATGTCCATACCATCTTAACTTTATAAGGGTCAATTCACAGGTACTTGACACATACTTTATTATCTATTAACACCCCCCCCCCCCTTTTTTAAAAAATTTTTTTTTTTTTTTTACTATACTTCTTTTATAGATACAAGGTAAACAGCGCAATTCAACACCTAGTCTTTACTATCGACTTAAGCTGTTGCTAAAATAGACTCGATCGCCGACCTGTGGGTCAATCAGTGTCCGAAATTTGAAATTTGGGATTGTTTTTTTGAAATTGGGTTTATTTTTTACCATTTCCCATTGGGAATGGGTCCGTTTACCGGACCGTGGATACACCACAAAAAGGCATGAGTGTGCTCATCCAATCGCAGCAATCTCAAATTCTCTATAGAGGCCCTGACATACTGACACTCAAGGGGTTTTCCAATTGTTTTTTTAGTAACCAAACTATCAAGTTAAAGGTATGGGCCTCACATGAGACGCTTCAATGGTTTTCCTGCCTAGACATTTATACAGGTAAAAGCATGCTGCATGCTTTGACTCAAATTTCCTATGGAATTATATATCGATCGGTGTTACCACCCAAGCTAGGTCAAGTAGGCCTAATGTCTTTAAGCGATGTCTACATACCAACTTTTGATTGTATGGATATTCCGATTTTTTTTTAAAAACAACGATTATCCACTTTACGTGAAATTTACTGTTCGAGAACAAGAGCTGGAATGCTTACGTATCCCTGTAATCTCTAACTCCTGTTTTACTTCCGGAGACAAATTAGCATCCCATCCAGGGAACCACTCGTCAGTGTATTTATTGTTGTTCCTTTCAAATTCTATAAAAGCATCATAATAAGGAATTCAATTAGTATGAATAAATGTAGATATCAACACATATAACGACACAAATTGATAGATGAACCAATATATTTATCGACTTGGTACGCTCTAAAAAGTTTTTGTAAGACCAAATATGAGATTTTTAGCCTGCGTAAAGCTCCTACATGGAAAAGGTACTACAAAATGCCTTTTATAGCACAGTTTCATAAATTTCCAGTTGAGGACTACTTATTTGAGTTTATGAAGAAATAAAGTTTAAAAATGTGTATTTATGTGATGAAAAATAAAGATAAATCACAGAACGGACTACAGAGTTTCGTATAAAGATTGTCTTTACATTTCATTTAACTAAGCCTTGTGAATTAAACATATAGGCATGTCTATTCATCCAATAAGGTCACTTTGAACACAAATTTAACGGCTGGAAATTCATCGTAAATGTATCGCCCGACAGTAGTTAAGATCATTGTTGTCGTGAAATACCCGTAGCATTACTCGTGAAATCCAAATGAATTTGAGTGATTTCACCAATGGATTAGACTCTTATCTAAATCAATCTTGTTCACACTGCAGAATGTTCATAATGGTTACCACTTGCAGGTTAGTTTTACCTTCAAGTCTTACAGGAAGATTATCATACACCTTGATGTATGTCTTTGGATTCTTGTTTACAAACGGCTCCATCTTCACATCAAATAAGTCCAGGTAATGATGTGTCAGATAGTGGTTTTGTGGCAGTCGCATTGCTCCACCTATTTGTACAGATACATTGTGAATAATTCCTAAAAACCACGGCCCAGTTTAAAATATGTTCATTACATTTGCAAACAGTTTAGGCGTCGAACAGAGGGCTCATATAGGAACCCTCTGATCCGGTTATACACTATTTCCCTATTTTGAGCAGTATTTATTTAACTTCACATAATTCAAAGTAGATTGGTTCATGTTTTGACAACAGTTTAAAATTAGTGTTTAAATAATTAAACATATCTTAATATCGTGTTTCTTATTTTAAGGAAAGTACTGCTAAAGTGTAGTAAAGTATATGGCCACTTCTTAATTTCAAAACATTTCTACTAATACATAAAACATATATGTTACAACGCCTCAACAGCAGTTGATTAAATTCTGCGTCTTTGATAATTATAATAACTATTTTATATATAATGCTTTTACAAATCAAATGATTTAATATTAGAACTTCTAACATAGATACCCCAAACTTGATCAATAAGCCCAATTTTAAAAGCAGTACAAATTTATTCTTACAATAACGGTTGTGAATGGTGAAAGACCTGTACAGAACCTGACTTTTAAAAGCGGATTATATTTTTGTACACGTATTGGAAATCATTGTAAATCTTTGGTATTTGCGACTGATACGTAATAAACGTCTACTTCCTCTGGTTTTGTCACAATTTACCAACCTTAAATGTGAAATAGTATTAACCTTCAGCATGAAGTCCATCAGCAAACCCTTCTCGGATTGTTTTCACCCGTCCACCAACCCGTGTCTGTGTCTCAAGAATTGTTACCTGTATACATTGACAAGTGAAGTTAATGGATTTATTTACCTTTAAACCATACCTAGAGTAAATCAAACTCATTGCTGAATAGATTCCGCCCATGGTATGAACTGCTCGATACCATCCAGTATCTGCAGACTTTGCTTACCTTTTAGACCATGATCAGTCACGTTGCCGTAACTAACAGCTAGACCAGGCCTTAATCTATGTGTAATGCAGTAAGTATAGTTGACACATGACGTGGTTCACATATGTTCAGATAGCAAGTAAGCATGCAAAACCGTGTACCGTACACCAAGTAGCTGGTGAATTTAATCATACTAAACTTTAATATTGTTACGATCACTAAAGCAAAATACAAACAATAATGTGTTACAAAAATCGATTACATATTATAAATATTACAATATATATGTGAAGACCGCTGTACCTATCATCTGAAAAAATGTTTATCTATTAATTGGTAGTTAAAATAACTTAACCGAACTTCCTGTAACAAGCATCTACTATCAATGTGAAAGGTTGTTTTTCAAAAAGTATATGTTTACTAATACATTAAGTACATGTCGAGGCAATTAATGTATAATACGTGGAATTTAGACACCGATCAAGTGTGATATATAAATTTTTCATCGAAATGGAATTTTGCATTCATTTTGGTATGTATCAGAGTGTCTTTCTTCTAAAAGAGTGTTATTATGTCGCATATTGAACAATCGTTAGAACTATTGATCATATTTCGGTATTATGTGTAGCTAGTAGTTTGTTAATATTACCTGGTGGCCAACCTGTGCTAGCTCATATGCAGCAGCTAATCCTGCCATTCCAGCTCCGACAACTATCACATGACGTTTGTGTATTCGCTCTACTGTACATTGATACACGGCGTCAGGGTTGTCGTTATTGTTGTATTTGGCAATGGCATATCTGAGTCCACCGTCGGTTATATATGATATAAATTCTTTATAATTGTCGTCTTGTTGAATAGCTTGTGTCTTGGTGAGCGATTCTTTCTTGGTACTCATATCCGAGCGTTCGATAGCTGTGTAGTAAAAACAACAACAGCACCAGACAATACAACAACGCACATCTATCAAGCTAATTATACAGAAACAAAAGATATCTAAAATGGTTTATAATATTTAGAAAGTAAGCAGTATAAACAAACTAAAATATATTATACAGTTAACGTAATATTTTAGCGAAGCTGGTAGAACAGTCCTTGTACATTTACTTATGTTATATCAGTGCAAGGTCACCCTTAAATGTGACACAATCCAGAATTGCACAAATTACCAACTGATAAATTGTTAACACCATCTATTAATTTAAATTCACAGTTGCACTAATACATACGTATTACCAGTTGACAGTGCGATACAGAGTGATGTATTTAGCTCGAGACGATTTTGGCGGAAAAATCCGATCTGACGAGCGCCTTGGCGCGAGTCTGATCGGTTGTTTCCGCCAAAAACGTCGAGATCTAAATGCAACACTCTGTAGCACACTGTCAACTGGTGATGTGTTTATTATATGCCTTGAATACACACCAGAAACAATTAAATAGTTGTTTAAATCAGTTTATAGCCAACATTTATTAGTTACTTGAAGCAGAACAAGATTTTTTGTTTGCCACAATGAATAACGCGGCACTTGTACACGTACGTAAATGACGTCACGTTAAATCGAAAGCGAGGTCAGAGTAAAGTACAAAGTGGCTGATACAAGGTGGCTGATACAGACTCTTGTATTTTACTGTGCAAATACACGCGGAAACGCTCGATATCATGCAAAGGCATATAATAAAAAAAGATTGCGGGCGCTTACCATGCCTTACAATACGTTTATGATTTTGAACAGCCAGTAAAGCTGCAAAATACATTAGAAAGCTGTTAGTCATGAGTGCATGAGAGTCATGTATATGCCTCTAATATATAACCTCTAATCGTGGAGGTTATGTACACTTGGAAGAAACAGAATAAAAGAATGAGGTATATCATCGGTGGGTGATGATGCTGATAAGTTGGGTTTTACGGCAATGCAACATTAAGTAGGTGATATTGCGCCGTTGAATGATGAGCGGTGACGAGATGAGATGAAGATGATTTGCAGATCAAAACCACCGGCCTGCCTTCCTTTTAGTATTTGGCAGAGGGGATAATCTCGGTCCAAACACATAAACAATTCCTTATGATAATTTAGCCCCAGAACCACGACACGGCAGAAAGGGATCTTGGGATCATCGGTGGACTAGAACATTCTTTGGAATCCTCAGGCGATATATAAGACGTCGTATCATCTCATGAAATTGTTATAAAGATACTCCGATTTTCACCCTTTTCCCAATAGAAGCGCTTTTTAGCGAATATGATTTATTCCTCCGCTGAAGAAAATAGTTCCAACTAAATAAGTCATGGATATATATTATGGGGAATATTTTCTATATTCTAGCACATGATAGCTTGAAGCAGGCTGAAAGTTAAGCAGAATGCGCCTTAAGGCGCATTCTGCTTTACTTTCAGCCCGCTTAAAGTGGTCACCTATCTTCAATATTAGAAATAGGCTATCAGGTAAAGGGTTAATAATACTGAGAAAGCAGTAGTTTTATCAGTTTTGATAATTTAACCCACGTGTTTCAAACTTTAAAGAAAGCTTATCTCATAAGAACAATAAACTCTCGATGAGTGTCAGATATATCGAGTCGCAGTGCAATTATATCCATTATATCCAAGTCAATCAACCAATCATTTTAAACGTCTGATTCAAATATACAAAAGAGTATAAAGTAACAAGGACAGACAGAACAGGTTAATGAACACATTTTATTTTAAGTCTCAGCCACACACTTGAACCAACGGGAAACGAATGAGTCCCGGCAGGACTGAAAATCTAGCATAGTTGCAATAATTTTGGTCGTTCGCCGAACGTTCTACGCCTCCGTCCCGCACAAGCTCCTTTTTCATGTTACCATATCAGCCGATGCCTTTAAAAATTGTTACGCCGTTCAAGCGTCGGGTTAGTTGTAAATTAGGCATAACGTGGATTGTGATCACATGTGGCAGTATCGTGAGAGACACAAAAGTCGAGAAAAATCCCCCCTATTTACATCTACAGGGTATATTTCCTTTTTACCCGACCCCTTATAAAAGATGATGCAACCAACAACTGCCTTGAAAAAAGTATGCGTAGCATAAATTATAATACTAAAATTATTAATTCCCAAAATCTTATTCAAAATGATCTCTTTTTTACGAGATTTGCCACACAATGTCATGCTATGCAGTGAGGACATCACTAAGGTGAAATGCAATGTGAATAAACATTCAAGTATCTGATGCTATATCCATTTTCTTGCCGTATTTGACAATTAAAACGCAAAAAAATAATAAATTGATAAATAAAAGTAGATACAAGTATATCTGTACAGGTGGTAATATTTAAATAAAGATAAATGTAATAGCAAGCATGATTAATGCATTTATTTTACATTTTTAATGATACCGCTACAGATTTCAATATATTGTTAAGCGGAAACAAAGATTTGTTTCCGCTTAACAATATATTGAAACATGCATAAAACATGCTTGCTATTACATTTATCTTTATTTAAATAAATCTATAATAAATCATTAATTTTACCAGGAAGAAAACAAGTAAGTGAACTGCATTGGTATGTCTCGCTCTAAAGCGGCCGTGTTTCCAACATTTCAATCAATTGTCAGCCATTGTTGTTGTTCTTTTATCAAAACCATACGCAGCCATTTTAATTTGTACCAGATTTTATCATTGGCTGATGGAACACACACCTCCATGTAGATATTGAGCCTGGGTTTCATAAGTCAATTAAATCCATCGTTACAAATTGGCCCAGAATAACTCAAAATCATCGGTAATGACAACACGATTTAGCATAGGCACTTATAAATCAGTTTTTTAACGAAGAAGATTTTATCATGAATATGAAATATAAATTGCTTTCAAAGTGAATTTTCTGTATTATTCAGTTTATATAAATTACATGCGTAGTCTCGATTTTATACACAAGAATCGATGTCACTCTAGTGATACCCTTGGCATTGAAGAAGGAACTTTACCTTGTACAGCGTTCCCTATTTACAACGGCCCTCCCAACAACGACTCCCTCATTACAACGACCCTTGTCGCAGTTCCCTTAAAAAGACATTTATGTCCAAACCTTCCATGGTTGCAATACAATCTGGCTAAATATGTCGTCTGCTGTTTTTCTCAAAGTGACATAATGGACATTTTGATACAAAAAACATAATGACAAATGACAAACAACTTGAATCCAGATTAGACGCCGCGATACGCGGCGTCTGATCTAGATTCAAGCTGTTGCAAATGTAAGCCGAATTACCTCCCTACAACGTTTCCCTTTGAACAACACACATATTTTATTGTCTCCCACTGGATGTCGTTGTAGATGTATTTGTAAATATTGGGAAAATGTTTTCGACTTTTTTCTCTCTCATGATACTTGCGCCTGTGATTGTGATGGGAGTCCCAAATGCTTGACACCAGTGTCGATAATTTAACGATCGAACTGGTATAAAGTTTACTTTAATAATTGTAAAGGCATTTTTACAGAAGACGATATAAAGGCAGCCAAGATGTTAAGGCAGATTGTAAACTTTGCAGTTGAAAGCGTTACTTATATAGAGATATAAAGCCTAAATTGTTTCCAGCAGCCACCTAAGCTGTCAGTTCGTAGTTTCGACTAGAAGGTAGCAGCTAAATATACAACATAACTACATCTGAAATGATTTTCTTATTAAAAAGTCATAGTTTATATAGAGTGTTGATCAGTTATCTACGTTGTGTATCAAAAAGTGTATGTTTAAATTGTAGCCCGGTACTTGCTCACTTCATATCATAAGTATTCTATAGAACATTATCCAAATACAATTATTGTGATTTGTTTTCCAAATCGTTTGTTTAAAATCATTTACACAAAACTTTAAGTTTGTGTCATAGCAAAATAATAATTTACATTGTTTTATAAATTGTAAATGAAACAGTTATTGATATAAATATCTGCTTACCTCGTCTGTTTGAGTCAATTGCTGTTGCCTGATACGATTTAATCTTTTGAAGGTTTATCAAAAGTTGGCTCTGGATAAAATGATATACCGTAAAAACTCAATCATTAAACCAGGTCTTCCGCTCTAGTGAACACATATTTTTGTAAAATGTACTCTATAGCAGGATGAAATCAGTCAAGTGCAATATCGTCATGGTTATTTAATCGTATTGTTTTCTTTAGCTTCACATATTTACTTTAAATTATTGTCAGTCGAGTTTAAATGATTGTGGTGTAATGTATAATTGATATGCACACTGCCGCATTTAGGACTACCCTTTCCAATCGCTAAACTGTGCAGTTTGAAGTTTGGCTTCGGATATGGTCTGACCATTTGCTTGCTGATCCCGACTTAAGTGTTCTTTGCATATACCTTGTGTCCAGATCAGAAGCCGAATTATACAGCGTCTTATCTGGATCCAAACTGTTTGACACTAGTCTTTAGGGTTTGTTAATTTAAGTTAATATACAGTGTTTCCTCCCTAAAACGGCCCTCCCAACAACGACCCATGCCGCAATTCCCTCCCAATTTGAAATTATATGTTTGACCATGTAGTTTTCAAGTTTGGAGCAACCGACTGACTCAACGGTTTGCTTAACTACTTGAAACTTCAAGAAGGCAGCCATTGTGTCAAGATGGCCCTCAAAGATATATATGCATTTCGAAAAAAAATGGCAAACACCAATCCAATATCAATGATTTTGTGTCAAATATACTGTTGTAAAATTCAAAATTGGAACCATGAATTTGCTCAATGGCTTCCTTGTACCAGGTAGCCACCATCAAGATGGCTGCCACAGAAATATTGCATTTCCCAATAAAATTACATATATTGGCCATATTTCAATGATCTCTGTGTCTAATTATACTTTTCCAACTATATACATGTAGTAATCAAATTTGAAACACTGTGATAACTCATTTGCGTCCTTGTACCCGCAAGCTACCTAAATTTCAAGAAGGTAGTCATGTTCAAGTTTTCCACTATGGAATAAACAGAAATACATGTATTACATTTCGCCATCAAATTGCAAAGACTTGATCTGTTTAATGGTCTTTGTGTCAAATGAATTGAATATATTTTGACTATATAGAATTCAAATTGGAATTTTGGAATTGCATAATTGCTTCGTTGCAACCGTTAGCCACTTAACAATTCACGATGACCGTCGTTTTCATGATGGCCACCATAGAAATATTGCAATTTGCCATTAAATCGCAAACACCTCTCCTGTATCATTGGTCTTGTGTCAAATAATACTTTTTGGACTGTAACATTCAAATGTAGAGCCATGCAATGACTCCATGGCTTCATTGTACCCATTAACCATTCACAAATTAAAGATGGCCGCCATTGTTTAAGATAATTATATAGCATTTTCGAAATAGAATTGTCAATACTTGTCCTCTATCATTGGTCTTTGTATAAAAAAATACTTCTTTTACTCTATAAAATACAGATTTGGAACTATGTAATTGCTCAATTGCCTCCTTGTACCCGGTAGTCTATCAAAACCAGGATTGTCGCCACAGAAATATTGCATTTCTCATTAAAATCCCAAATACCAGTCTTATTTCAACGACCTTTATGTCACATTATGCTCCAATTTTGGAAACATGGAATTATTCATGTATGTTCTTGTACTTGTTAGCCTCATAAAAGTCACGATTGCTGGCATCTTTCAAGGCCTTTAGAACTTGCGGAACAGAACGACAAATACCTGTCCTATACATTGCTATGTGTGTCAAATAATACGCTTTTGACTGTATAGAGTCCAACCTTTGAACCATGACATTTCTCACTACTGCATGGTTTTCAGTATTAGCTGACATGTTGGTAAGTATCCCAATTATCTTATAAGCCCCACATCAGTTAGCTAATTTAGTTTGGATAGCTTTACATAGTGTGTAATTAAATATTGTGCCTGAATTGAAAGGGTGTGCCAGCGCGAGAAAGCCGAGCCAAGGTTAATTACAGTAACTTTTGAATATATGAGTGTTGAAGTGCCAAAACATCTAAATTACTCACTCACTCATTAACTATATGTTATTATGTTATAAAGGCATAACCGCTGGCATTGATTCACTGAATGCAGATACATGAACTTCTAATTATTATACATGTACTGTGATTTGTTATCATTCACAAATATGGCAAATATACATCCGGGACGATCCAAATTCCTGACTGATATGAGCAAAGTTTGTCTTACCAGAAGAAGATAATGAAAAGTCTCAAATTGCTAAATACAAAACAACAACAAGCACAATGGCTATATAATGATTACAGTTAACAATAGTTGGGACCCAGCCTGAATTAAATGATGGCGCGAAAGAAACTTTTAGGAGGTAAAAGGCACAACATAACCAATATTGTCAGTTATCATAAATAACACAGAGCAGGAAACGAACAGAAATTTAAGAACAAAGCGCTCAGCCATTAGAATGCCATACCAAGCTGCTTAGAACCAGACACAAAGTCAAACGTGTGCCATATGTGATAAAGACATATGACATATGACGATAAACCCCTATAACAGGACTAAACCAATGTTCCCTTGTTCCCAAATGTTAGTTGGACCACCATATGACATCATAGACTATAAGCCCAATGCAACCACAGCGATCTCGTCTTTCCATGAAACCAGCATTTCTGTTTTCCAGCACCTTTAAAACGAAAACGAAGGTAGACAGCTGAGTTTTTGGAGGTTGAACTGAATAAACCTTCAAAACCGTTACTAATGGGAGACCTTTCTTCTTCACAGGAGAAATTATTTCCTCTTAGAAATTGTTTGAAACACACAGACACCTGTCTGCTGAGGTCAATTCTGTCAACTGATTATGAAAGGCTGGATACTATCAAAGTGACATGTGGGCCTGTCGCTATGACATGGTCTACCTACTATGCCCTACAGAAGAGAACAAAGCCATTTCAGGTCAGCATTACATTAATTTTTCATCTGCTCTGAGATCAGACACACACGTTTGCCACAGTCAAGCATTAGATTGAGGCATTATTAACCCCGGTCGCGTACCAGTCATTGCTGCTGACCAGCCAGTATAGCCAAACAGTGGAGTGGCATGAAATATACGGTGAAAGCAAATAAGCCATCATGTTTGGATCCATCATAAATTCCTTTGATTTTAATCTAAATAGTCAAAAGTCAAAAGGGTATTCTTTGAAACAAAATCATCGAAATAGGACAAGGTCTTTAAGTTTTTATTAAGAAATTCAATATTGTTGTGGCAGCCATTTTGAGAGATGGTGACCATCTTGAACTTTAAAAGACTAGCAGGTTCAAAAAAGCCCTTTATTACTTTCATAGTTCCAGACCTTATTTATATACATGGTCAAAGCTATCATTTGACACAAAAATCATTGAATAAGAACAAGTCTTTGCATTTTTATTGCGAAATACAAAATGTATATATACACCATGGTGACCGTCCTGACAAATGGTGGTCATCATGAATGTTTAAGTGGCTAACGGATGCAAGGAAACATTTGAGCAATTCCAAAATCCCGAATTGAATTCTACATAGTCAAAAACATTTCAATTCATTTGTCACACAGACAATTGAAATAGAACAAGTGCTTGCAATTTTATGGCGAAGTACAATATTTCTGTGTATTCCATGGTGGCCAACTTGAACATGACTACCTTTTTGAATGTTAAGTAGCTAACGGGTACAATTTTAAGGACGCACAGTAATTTCATTGTTCCAAATTTGGTTTTTTTCGTAGTCGGAAAAGTATTATGAGACACAAAGCTCATTGAAGTATGACAAATATATGAAATTTTATTAGGAAATGCAATATTTCAGTGGCGGCCATCTTGAAAAATGGCGGCCATCTTGACTTTAAGAGGCTACCTGGTACAAGGAAGCCATTGAACAAATTCATGGTTTCAATCTTGAATGTTACAAAAGTATATTTGACACAAAATCATTGATATTGGATAAGTATTTGCCATTTTATTTCGAAATGCATACATATCTGTGAAGGCAATCTTGACAAAATGGCTGCCATCTTGAAGTTTCAAGTAATTAACGTTACAAGGAAGTCGCTTGGGAACATATTTGCACGATCCACTCTAAATAAGGTAAGTAACTCCATTTTATGTCACATCCATAGTTTTATATTAAACCTTCATATAACAATACAAGCGTGCACATCACCATGATTTAACCCATTACCCCTTAAATACACCTTTTAATGTCTTAAACCTGTTCCTCTACTGTATAATATTACTTTACTATAGTCAGTCATAAAAATGCACCATAACAAGTATTATCTAAAACCTAACATGACAACTTGAAGCAGACTTAGAGTGAAGCAGAACGCCCTTTAAGGCGCATTCTGCTTTACTTTCAATCGGCTTTATGTTGTCACCTGTCTTCAAAACTAGTTATAAACTTTGGGGTAAAAGGTTAACCGTCAAAGATAACCAATTTTTCACAGAATTGTAAAGTGCCATACCGATATAGAAACTTCACAAATGCCTTACGGTTGGTATAAAATACGTTATTATTCAGGTTTAAACGAAACTTAACCCTTTCCCCCATAGAAGCGCCTTTTAGCGCATTTGATTATTCCTACGCTGACGAAAATAGTTCCAATTCAATCAGTCATGAATAAATATTATATGGAATATTTTCGATGTTCTAGCACATAGTGACTTAAAGCAGGCTGAACGTAAAGCAGCCTAAGGGCGCATTCTGCTTTACTTTCAACCTGCTTTGATTGGTCACCTATCTTCAGTACTAGAAATAGGATATCAGGTAAAGGGTTAAAGCAACCATAATTAAACTGTTCACTCTCAATGACGCTTAAAACGCGTTGCAATCAGTTTGGATCCAAACTGTTGGATACTCGTTTTTAAATTTCTTCAGTCATACTGCCTTATTTTTTTAACTTTGAAACGACATTGCAGACAGCAAAACTGATGCAGGCGGCAATGAAACGGTGAAGGGGTAAACATTCCATGACAAATTTGGCAGTGAAAAATTTAAAATAGAAACCATAACATAGTTTTGAAAAGGTTGACTATAGATATGCATTATACTCTGGATGGCAACCAGTTTTAAACCTGACAAAGGTACTGCCTTGGTCCGAATAGATTGAAACCCCTCTATTTCTACCACTAAATTATTTTGTTTAAGGCAGGTAAATGTTTAAAGAAAGATGCTTTAAGCTCCCATCGGACCTATATAAAATCACTGAACCTTCATTTTAGTGGTGGTTAAAGAGGTGTTCACTGTACTGCAAACATAATGCACCAGCAGCGTGTTCAAAGTACTGAATCGGAGTCCAACTACGTTAACCGATGCTAACAATCCTTATAGTACGACATCTAACGTTCTTCAAAAATCTCAAATAATAATTCATTGCGCCCCCATTTAAGTTTACTGTTCAAGGGTACGAACGAATTATTTACAAATCGGAATAACACACGCAAAAGTGTACTAATCAAATGAAATGCATCAAGTTTACCTCATATAGAAATACAATTTAGCTGCTTAGATGTAAGCTGCTTGGTTTGATACATTACGTATCGGAAAATGTTGGTTTATTGAAACTAACTCGAGACTGTTCGCTGTTGCTTGTATACCCATTTGGATGCCATTTTGGAATTCATGTTCGTCTAGGCACATAACCTCTTAGGCCGTTTGGGAAGATGGCCTACGATATCATGCAAACAGGTCGTTTGTGTTGAAAGGGTTACGTTTGTAGGTCATCGATTGCCATCGATACGGTACCTGAACGCGCTACTGTATGTTAGTTTACCATTTTGCCAACACATTTAAACTATCTATGCAATTGTTTCGTCTGCTAAAATGTGTCGTCGGTAACTTTACGTAATATTCTCTTTTGATGTGTTGACTAGCGAAATATTGATAAGAGTGCAGAACGATTATAGACCTACCTAGTATTTAAATGACTTTGAAAATGCTGATACATACAGAATGTATTATTTTGTTATGTCCTGCCATACAATTTAGGCTACTTTTCCCAGGTCCATGTATGTATGTATGATGTACGTAAAATAAAAATATATAGAATATCGCTATAAATTAACTCCTTTACGGCCATGACGTCATCTGTTTAAACAAGTGTCGTCTGGGTTTTTTTTTCAAATGTAAAGATTAGGTATTTTTAATTGTTAAATATTGAAATGAGTATTACACACAGCTTGGATCTTTATTAGACGACGCGTCACGCGGCGTCTGATTAAGATCCAAACTGGTTGCACATAACTTTGTCTAGTTCGTTCATTGTCTCAACTCACTCATTCCTAATACTTCAAATTGATTCATTCCGTTTCCAATAATAACAAACATATTTATTTCAAAACTTTAAAGGGACTCGCAACCGGATGGTGTACTTGTCAAAATAAAATAAAATACTCAAATAAAAGCAAATTTGTGGCATTATTTGGCTTCTGACATTAAAAAAATATGATCAGTCCAAAAAAAGTCTCAAGAATCGTCACCGAATCTTAGATTTTTAGATATTTTCCATCGTTTTTCTATAGCGTTAGCTAACGGTATAGTTGTTGTTGCTTCTCTACACGGGCTCAGACATAAACACGAGCCGAATTACGAAGTTGTATGCACTTTCGATCGCTACACATTGAAATACGTTAAATCGATCCGAGATAAACGGATAGTTCCGTGGTCCATTGGTCTAAGCGGTTTCCCCAATTTTGCCTTCTGTCCGCCAATGACGGGCCCCGGGTTCGAATCCCACCAGAGACCAATATTTTTTTTTATTGAAATACTTTTTTTTTAAACAGAATTTCTTATCCTAAACTAATTCTTTACCATTTATATAAGCGTTTGACACATATTTACAAATTACTATTTTTAATGCACCATCTGGTTGCGAGTCGCTTTAAGGGTAGATTTTACGAATGTATTGCAAAATATAAATCAGTGCATACTCTTAAGAGAACTCATGTAGGGGACTTCTGATCAGGGTTTACATCGTTTGAAAAAGACTAATATACGCTTCCCAATTCAAATGTTTAATTGATGTATACCAGCGAAACAAGGAGATAATCCCTTCACTGTCATAACGTCACTAAATTTAAATTTCTGTCGTCTGCTGTTATTTCATAAATTCAAAAAGTAGATATTTGACTTTTAAAGAACATTGAAATTAGTGTCATCAAGTTTGGATCATAATCAGGTGACGATAAAGAATGTTTGGAAATTACTAATGTGCCCGGAGTAAGTGGCTAAATATTATCTGTTTAAAACTATCCACTCTAATTCCCAACGAAATACGGGTGATTTAGCGAATAGAACTACATGTATTAATAACATGATCATTTGTTAAGTTACATTTACGTTATGTACGTTATGTTTGTCTCCAATAAACGCGTATGCTAAAGCAACTACTGCAAGTGTGACCAGTTTGAAGCTAAATCGGACGCCGAGTAGCATGGCGACTTACCAGATCACACATTCTGTCACTTCAAAAAGTGCTGAAAGTTTTTCTTCCGTTCATTGCACTGCGCATGCCTTATACTGTAAAACCGGTTTTATTCGCGAGAATATAATTTACGCGTTAATTCGCGAATGTCTCAAGTTATGAAAATAGGTGACTTCTTAAAGCAGGTTGAAAGTAAAGCAGAATGTGCCTTAAGGCACATTCTGCTTTACTTTCAGCCTGCTTTAAGCTACCACCTGCTAGAAGTAGTGCATGATGTCGCGAATTAATACAAAATCGCAGTACGCGAAATATTCATGACGCGAAAAATACATGTTTTACAGTAGATGAACAACTGATTTCTCACCATTAGTTAGACTATACAATCAGTTTCTATACTTGTAATTAAATACATTTATTTAGTTGTAATGCAAAACTAAGGCACAGAACTATAATGTTTATCTGATGCGTAGGTCACTTGAATTTATGTAATAGAGAACATAGCATACTGAAAGACCCTCTCAGCTCATGCCATGTCAAAGATTACAGTACCAAATCTTCATTACGATCTCTTAAATGAAGGCATATTGCTCGTATAAAAGACATGTGAGAGCTTAAAGCAAGGTGTCAGTAAAGCAAACAGATTCTAAAGAAGCTTTCCGTTTCACTGTCACATTACATTAAGCAGTCACCTGTCGAAAACACCTAATTTGTTTGTCGTAATATACAGCTTTTACTGTATTTTGTGGAAAGTAAAGAACTCTTAGTATGTCCAACCAAATCACTATCTTTATAATTGCTTTTTTCATTTGTGTTTGTACCGGTGTATGTATGCATACATTTTCATACAGTCAACTTAACGAACATTCAATAGAATACCACGTGTAGCATTAGTTATAAGTGGCTGATTCCATTAGGACCTTTCTGCATTCTTGTTATCCTGTATAGTGCACTTATCTGCATTTAGGTATGTTAACTCGTTTTTACTAAGAGATCGCCTTGTACTAGTTTCACTGTTGTAAATGAAGGTTATAACAACTAATTCAGTATAGTGTCATACACGATGGGGAACCAATGTCAAAACTGTAAATGGGATTGCCTGTATGCTTGTGCTAGTTTCATTGTTGTTAATGAAGGTTATAACAAATAATTCAGTATAGTGTCATACACGATAGGGAACCAATGTCAAAACTGTAAATGGGATTGCCTGTATGCAATTCATTAATTGACATATGTCTTGTATAGTACGCAACAATTGCGACGTTCTTCTATCTATCTATCTATCTATCTATAGATAATCTATATATCTATCTATCTATCTATCTATCTATCTATCTATCTATCTATCTATCTACCTACCTACCTACCTACCTATCTACCTATCTACCTATCTATCTATCTATCGGAAAATAAATAAATGACTTCACATGCCTTTATATGTAAGTTTTAATGTGATAATCTACTAACAACATGTTTCGCCATTACGGCTCTTCAGTGTTATATAGTATCGTGGTCGGTATAGTATATATCTAGTATATATCTATCTATTTATCTCACTATCACTCTAACTATCTATCCATCAGTATGTATGTATGCATGAATGTCTGTCTGTCTGTCCCACCAACTGAAATATTCAAAACAAACAGAACTAGCTTGATACAAGTTTATTATAGTAAGAATTAATCTCATAACATCCGCGGAACGTTAGATTTATTCAGAGCCAAGGTTACAGCTAAACACAGTCTTAAGATTAAGTATGTTGGTCATATGTATGTGGAGTAAATGTGTGTCAAGCAAACTGCCATGCATTTCGAAGCATTGTGAATCGTTTAATGTCAACTTCATAATATTATGGTTTCTCTAAGACTATCAATCACCAATTCGTTTGTTGCTGATTAATTCGTTCCTCTAGATATTCGAAGTTTTACGAGGAAGACTTTTTTGCATGTATATTATTCTGTTCAAGCTTTCGGCTTTAGTGTCTGCATCACCTGAAAATATATAGCTTTATAGAAATGAGATACCGATATTTGATATCGTAGGGCTTTGTTCAATCATTTAGTACGTTCAGATAACAAATGTTTAAGAATACATATATGTAACATACTTGAGATTGAGATTGAAACTGAACGGGAATATAAGCTTATAGTGTATGTCCATCTTGTATATAATATTGCATATATTACACATTATGTTGGATTACAAAAGCAGTTGAGATGCACAGACGTTGTCTCCAGTTTCAACAAAATGTTGGAAACAATAAGCCTGCGTGAGCCCCGAAAATACGGCTCCCTGTATCCAAGCATTAGACCACGACAATGCTTCTCCAGCTAGATAAATGGTATCTGTCGGTGTGACCAACGTGTTGTAATAATCCAAGTATTCGAAAGGCTGCAGGTCGGAAAAGGCTCCTTGGGCAGAGGGATCACTACCCCAAGCCTGGACACGCCCAACTTCAAAATGGTCGTAGATTTCTGGATGTATTTTACTGACTTGATCCACCGCACTTTCGATCGCCAGCTTTTCATGTTCTGCTCCGAAGGTCCTCGCATTCTGATCCCATGTATATACTAAAAGGATTCCTCGTTTATCGTTGGGAATGCCTGATGTGTTGTAATCAGGATAGTGCACCTGACCTATTTGCTGATTGGTTTTGCTGAATCCACCTTGACCGACATCATCTTGCCAGAACCGTGTCTTACACTGTAACATGATTTTTGTAGACGAATTGTAAGATACTTGCGCTAGGGCCTTTTGTTTTTCAACTGAAAATGGAACATCGAGTTGTCGCAAAATGGTTAAAGGAACAGTCAAGATGACGGCATCACCCTCGAATGCAACTTCTTTTCCAGTTATGATATTTGTGCCCGAAACCTTGACTCCCTTGACAGTCCCAGTAGTTTCTTCTACCTTCTTTACTACTATACCATGCGTGACATTCTTTGACAAGTCGACATCTTTATTCCACCCATGTACATTTTCCTTTACAAATGCTTTTGGAAGGCTATCCATTCCGTCAGCAGGGGTGGTAAGCTTATCGATCCACCAACCGCCAATTTCGTCACGAAGAACGCTCACGAGAGAAGATGTGATATTTGGTGTATATGAAGAAACCTATTGAAAGAAAAAAAAGAATTTTGAATTGTATAGGCATGCACAAAGGGTGCATGAATCCATCCTATTTTTGATGATGTATCAGAAAAAGTGTAACTTCAGATTGTTTTTTATTATTCGATGTATTTCTTACATGATAAGCAATATTATCCAATGAAATGTGTAAGCTTGCAAAGAGATATATGTGAACTTTATCAACACAGTGTATTGTACAAGTATGAGAGATGACCAGTCTTATCTTTACACAGCACATACGTTGAATTGCGTTATATTTTCAATCAACAGTCGCTAAAAACATGGTTTACTGTGTATCATAAACGTTCATCGGAATCTCATGTAACAAAACAAACAAAACTATAATTTATGCTAATATATTTCTTTTTTGAAGATTATTTTGTAATGCTTACAATTCTACTTGACCTTTGAATATGATATGCATTTTGTTTGGACCAATAACTTTAAGTTAACGTCTAATTAAAAATTCTGTTTATTTTCATTGACATATATCTTAACAATCATTTTAATATTACGAGTGCACGAACAATGTTCCTGTTTTAAATCTAAATAACATAGATGTAACACGTAAACGTTATGCAGATAACAACGTGATAATGATTTTACCGTGTACGCCGTAATAGCTGCTTCAGGCCATGGCCTAAACTTAGGCTTGTCCTCCGACTGATAAATATCGCTCCTCAGAAAGTCTGCAAAAGAAAGCTTGCTCCACTTTTTTACCCATCTTTGCCAGTCTTCCTCAGAGGGATTTTGTCCCAATTCTTCCCTCACAGGTTCTATTGTCTTAGCATAGAGAGACACTGTAAATATAAAATATACATACACGCACATGAGTAAGTAAAACGGAACATTGTGGTTTTTAGGATACGTATAGCTGTGATTTCTCTCATCATCTTAACAAACCGGTAGTGAATGATTATACTCGTATTCATCCATATAATATTTGCAAATTCTAGATTTAACAAATTCACAAAAAGAAAAAACACAAAATATCAAATGTGTCTAGTTTCATCTTAGACATATACTGGTACATGTATTCCATGACAGTTATTACTTAATCCTGTTTTCCAATATAAAATATATAAACAAATATGTCTACCAGGTTTGTTGTCGTTTGTTTACATCGAAAGATTGATCTAATGGAAAGTTATTTGTTTTAGGCCACATTAATGAGAGATAATAAAATGTAACTTACATTGATTTCTCAACATATTCTTTTTTATACGTTAAGATTTAATTAATTTACAAGTGTACTGCAGTTTCGGACGGTCTGAGATAAACGACTTACATATTCCGTTAACTTCCTTTTTCTGGCAACGTGACAAATTGGCATCCCATCCCGGAAACCAGGCATCTGTATATTTCTTATTGTCCCTTTCAAAATCTAAGGAAAGTATAGGAAAGTAACACTTATAATTTTCCAAAAAAGAAAATGTGTTTTAAATTGAAATGTAGCCAACCGACTCTTAATTGCAAACCAGGGGAAAGATAACAGCATAAAACACCAGTTACGCTTTGTTTTATCGATCAAACATGGAATCTGTCAGAAATGGGACCCTACCAATATACAGGGTTATTTTCCTGATAACTGTTAAGTAGCTTCCGGTTTAATATCACGTAAGATTGACTGTGTAACGATAAAGAAACGAATATTGTATTCGGTTTAAAATGTTTTTAGCATTATAACAGCTATATGTTTCGAAAATCTAGGAATGTTGCATAGTAAGATGTCCACAACTGGTACTACATGAACACTTATTTTTAAACTAAAACTGAAAAATACTGATTTAATTAACACCTGAATGCGATGTTTAATCTTTAAAACGTACTTTCAGATACAGTTGAATTTATTTTAGTTTCCATTTCAAAAGGGATTTTGAGCGTCATAAAGATTTCAAGAAAGGGAAGAACAAAATTACATGTATATTATACTTTTCTTTCTGCTTTACTTATGTCCTAAATAAAGCAGTCAATATCTTATGCGGTTAAAAATGCATGCTAATCGCGACTTCACTGAGTTTTAGGGGGTCTCTGCTTTACACGAAAAAAATGTACATATAGAGGATGGGAAAAATAATTTTAAACCTGACGAGTTTTACATTAACCTATATGTTAAGCATATGTAAGATAAAAGGCACACATCATTTTATAAACTATATTTGGTGCTCGTTAAGTGGTACCTTACCTGAATAAGGAGATATTCAAATTAACTTGTAGTACACATGACGCCATTACGAATAATTGCCCATCATATATTCATTTTGAAGAAACGAGATTTCGTTTTCTCGATTTATTCTTGATCGATTTCGCACTTTTCATCAAGGGGTAGATTTTGAAATTGTATAACAATTATTGCCTACATACAGTTATCAACTGACCCATATGCGCAACTATCTCAAAAAGAGTCAAATTAAGTTCAACAGTAAAATAACCAGGCAAAGAAACAAACATTGCAGCTTCGCCTGCAAAGTAGTACAGTCATACCATGCTAAATGACATGATTAGTTTGGAGTGCGGCTTCTTATAAGATATCCAAATTATTTTATTTAGATATTTCCCAATTACCAATTACAAATAGGTGGACGACTTAATAAAAAACGAAAAAAAGAACGATTCAACCAGATGTTTTGTTTAGTAAACAACAAGCATGTTCATTTTCGTATCTAATTCATATAATATTAATTATTTTAGAGACTCCATCTGTAAATTATCTCAAATGATGTAATTTATTTTCAAGCTAGAATTCGACTGTATGACATGTGGAACCAACGCCTTTTAGCAAGAATCAGCTTCTTTTAAAATCAATGATTGTCGAACAGTACTGACTTTAATGTCTATTGAAATCACTATGGCAATGTTTCCAGTTAGATATACATGTATAAACTTGCACATGTTGCTCACTTTCTATGGTGATACTTTACCTTTAGCGCGTTATGTGATTGGCATCTGCAATAGTTGCCGTCTCTACCATTATTAGAGATTGTTCGTCTGAATTCAATTTCAGAAACAAATACTAGAGTGTCAACAGTATTGATCAAGATTAAGTAGAGACAGAGGCTCATTGGGCGTCTCGGCTGGATCCAAAATGTTTGCAATATTACAGGTCCGCCTCTAGCTTGTAGAAGTTTAATGATAATACATATACTTTTAAATATTTTATATTTCAAGGGGTTTATGACCTTGACACGGTCGCAACCAAACCGCCAGCGTTAATTGGTTTGATATAAAGGGGCGATGGCAGACAGTATGCACACTCACAGTCACACTGTAAAAGACACTATTTAAAGATCTATCAAACAAATATCAGTTAGTGAACGTACCTTCTATTCTTACAGGTGGATAATCATACACCTTCATGTATGCTCTTGGATTCTTGTTTGCGAACGGCCTCATTTCAACATTGAATAAATCCAGGTAGTGGTGCGTCAAGTAGTGGTTTGGTGGTAATCTCATCGCTCCACCTATTTATGAAGATAATGTCCAAAAACATAAGAGCCTAGTCATGATTAAAATCCGCCTTACTGCATTGTAACATTACACAGACTAATCACCTTTGTCATCACAGGCTCTGTATCTGGGTTTGGTCTATACTGCCAAATTATACAAATAATACTGCCAAATATATTGCTTTAGATGCTTGGTGGAGTCAAACAGAGTAGATCAAGGCCAGATTAGACGTCAAAGACGTGGCGGCTGGCCTTGATACCCATTGCTTGTACTGCTTGTCATGGCAAGGCTGATATTGTCCGATTTTTCTGAACTGTCCGAGTTATTTTTTAAAGGAATAGTTAATAATGGTAGATAGATAACAGGGTAACATCGAATCTGTATAGTCGTACAGTTTCGAACTTGAGATAAGCACGATCATCGTGCAGCACGAGACAGCTGTGCTAATTTTACTGATATGTTATCCATTCTCAATAAACGTGTTTATGCTAAAACTATTATGTCAATTTCAAACAGATTGGAGCCAGATCAGACGCCGGGTAACCCGGCGTCTGATCAGGTTCCAACCTATTTGCAACCCAGATTAAAAAGAAAAAATATATTTTCTACAGTCTTATGCATTGTGTTTGCATTTTTTCGGGAAATAATAATGTCTTCTCTACTGTACATTACGCACAATAAATACAATTTTCCGTCTCCCTGGCTGACTGTATGGAAATCAACGAGTACGGTGATCATCACTTTTAAAATTTTAGGATATTCCAGCCTAAATATAACTCTGACAGGTCAAAAGTAAACACTTATATATCAATGTTTAGGTTTTCCCCGATGCATTGTGTTCATTGTGTAAGATAAGGGCATTCTTAACCCATCGAGCCCTACTCGTCTTTTACAAACGTTGAACCTTTGAAAATAAAATGTGTTCTATACAAGCAGTGTAGACTCAGATCAGAGGGTCCTTGAAGGATCCTTCTGTTCAGGGTGTGTACTGTTTTTCATTTTGTCATAAATTGTAAATATTGTACACACAGTTTAGATATTTGGCACATAGTATCATCTACAAGTCCTCTATCAACTTTTGAAATTATGCGCCTGTGGTAAAAAAATTACTCTGTCCCAGGACATAAACTATTCTCTTCATTTTTTCAGGTATTCTCAGGTGAGCAAAATATGGTCAATGGGTCTTAACAGAGGTACACCAAATATCCTTTTTCACTGTCTGTTTAAAAAAGATCGCACTTATTAACCAATGTTTACCTTCTGCATGAAGTCCATCAGAAAATCCTTCACGAATGGTTTTCACGCGCCCGCCAACTCGAGCCTGAGCCTCTAAAATGGTCACCTGTGTACATGTATCAAACTCATTATAAAGTACAGTTTATAACCTTAAAGATGGCACCAGCGTCTTATAACATCGACTTATTGGCATATATAAGAAGTGGTATGCGTATAAGGTGTGCGAATAATTAATACGATCATGCTTTATTTATCTATTGTATGAATGAAGATAGCTTGAAACAATATTTGTCCTGTATACTTATTTTGCGCTAAGCCCTAGTATGAGTCATTCATTTGACTGTCAAGGCAGCGACATTTAAAAAAAGAACTGATTATTTTAGTGTTTACGCAAATTAAACGACATAAAAAGATCTGCACATTTACAATCAGTCGCCTTTGCGATTCATGGTAAATTTACCGATCATTTTCTGTCGTCTATTTTGTTTAAACGCCGAAAAATATCAATTCATATCTTATCTTTAAATTATATTTGCTGTAATTTCTAACAATAAGTGAACATTTCGTTAGTATGCATGTATGTTTCATCCACATTAGAGGTTTTTAATAATATGCACCCTGAAGGAACAGCCATAACAGCGTTACTGAAGCAACGCAACAAAATGATTCGCGGAGAGCAGATCGGTCCATAAGCCCCTGCGAATATATGCACAAGTCCGACCCGCTCGGATATAGCGTTTACACGATTTAAATGTCATTTTTTCAATGGTTTTTAATGGGGCAAATGTAAATATATCGATGTGCCGAACACACTGTAAGAAATTCTATAGTTTATATTATAAAATTAATAATATATTTGTGTTCATGATTTATTGGAATTTTTAAAATAGTCGTTCAAGAAAACGATAAAATATCGGCGATGCCTTGATTCTTTAACTCGCTCAAAGCGACTCGCAACCAGATGGTGTGTTTGCAAAAATAAAATAAAATACTCAAATAAAACCAAGTGTGTAGCAGTATCGTACATCTGGCATTAGAAAAATATGATCAGTCAAAAACCACCCTCAAATAAAGTCTTCAAATCTTAATTTTTAGATATTTTCCATCGCTGTATCCTATATTTATTCTCTAGCATCGAAAGACTCTACAGAAATTGATCACGGGTCGGACATAAACCCGGGCCGAATTTTGTACTCTCCAGCGCTACACAGTTTACTACGTTAAATCTATACAATAGATATAGATAGTCCGTTTATATAAGCGTTTGACATATATTTACAAATTACTATTTGTAATGCTAAATCTGGTTGCAAGCCTCTTTAATACGTCCTTTAAACTATGAACACTTAAAAAATCCTTTACATTTATTATATACAATGTTCTGATTTCCTATTATAACAGATATAGCAGTCAGCTGAATAATTGTACTAAATATCGTTATTAACGTACATTTACTTGTGCATAAAAAGGTTACAAGATTCATCGGTATTACCTTGTGGCCAATCTGTTCAAGCTCATATGCTGCAGCCAATCCTGACATTCCTGCACCGACAATAATGACGTGCCGTTTGTTTTCAGGTTCCACTTTCGTTTGATATGCGTTGCTTGGGTCCGCATACTCAGTCCTCATTGCAACAGCATATCTTAATCCACCACCCGTAATCCATGACATGAACTCTTTGTAGTTATCGTCTTGTTGAACATAGTCTGACATATCTACAAAAATATCTACAAAAATCATATTATATTTCAATTTTTGTATAGCTTTAACTTAGCTTTCACCTAGTCAATTTCATGGTAATATATCCCGCCCTCTTTGTTGCCGACCCGGCGTCAATAGCACATACAAGTAGTAAAAAATAGAGAAAAAACTGGTAGTTAATTGACTTAAAATCGCGATAAACTAGAGTAAACATTCAAGTAATTAATTAAAAATAGAACTACGACAACAAGATGCGTTGTGAAATTATCTGCATCCCGCCCTCTTTTTTCCCTGTAACTATGACATTTGACCGGACATGTCTATAATAAATATATATGCAGACATCTTTAAAAAAAAGAATATTGAGTCTCTACCAGATGAGAGGCAAAAGCTAGGACCATTTAAACATTGGTTTAGACCCTTTTGATTTGCGGTATTTGACAGACTGAGTATAAACAAACTTAGATACAGAACCTTAGATGACAACGGCGCTTGGGCTTTAAAATGCTGCAATGCTATAAGGCAAGTTTTGTCATGGCACGGCTCAAAACTAATATTAAGGGAGTAGAACGGTTTGTGTGTAACATATCCTACAGTACTGTTTTGATGAATTAACTCGTAGTATAACAGCAATCAACAAGAGTGAACGACAGAGAGGACAGGGGCTGACGAGTACCTATCAAATTGTCAATATTGGGAAATAAGGGAAAGGGAAATATATACGGAAATTTCAAAGAAAAAGTGATGACAATTAACTAAGACTTACAAACATATTCTTTTTTAAATAAGTTTAGACTCAGACGATAGAACTGCGGCTAGAATTCAGTACAAAACATTTTAGATGATCTCACATTCTAAAGAAAATGCCTTTATACGATTCAATTTAATATAACCTTGTTTAAACGTAAGACAGAAAGTTCCTTAAACCTGCATTAAAGCACTAGCTTAAAACATACTGATAGTGCCACCTGTGCTTCTTATCAAGCTCTTTTTAGCTGGGGTCTACTTCAATGGGTGCACATATAAGTAGAGGTGTAAAAAAGCGTATTTTTTAATAACGGGATAATTTCTCCCGAGAGCTCATTATGCATATGATGTTACATGTAATAGATACGAAGCAATTAATCTGATTAGATGCCGCCTTACGCGCTGTCTGACCTGGATCCAAACTGTTTGCAGTGTTGACTTGAGTTGAACAGTTTTCAGCATATTTGCATTGTTATCAAATTGATATATAAATTTTTTTTTGGAAACTGTGGTTCAGCTCAAAGGCAGTCAAACTCGGAGCCCGGTATACCCCTTTACCGCGAAATTTAATTTTGCCGTCAGCTTTGATTGTTTTTACTGCTATATTTCCGTCTGCTTTAACCATTTGCCTGCTTGTCGCGACTTTACTGATTTTTGCAAACAGTTTGGTTCCAGATCAGACGCCGCGTGACGCGGCGTCTGCTCTGGATCAAAACTGTTTGACACCCGTCATTAGGTTTCTTTACTTTAAAAATGTATAAATCTAGATTTAACAAATTTTGCCGACGACAATTTCGTAGTAGACGATATTGCCGCAGGATAAGGGTTAATAATGGGTTTGAAGCCAGTTTAAGGCAAATGTCAGAACAAATACTTAACTGGATGTTAATACGTTTAGACATTGATTGAGAACTGCATAACGCTGTATCTGATCAGGATCTAAACTGTTTGCAAAGTCGAATTTGTTTTTCATCTAAGGGGGTGACTTAATGTGTCAACATTACGCTGCCATTGTTCTGGTGACTGTTACTAAATGCCTAAATTTGTTTTTGAATATTGTTGCAGAGTACTGGTTGAGGAAATGTATGTTAAATGTTGCATATCACAATGTAATAAACGATTATAAAAGGTGTCTATATCGATATAATAAATCTATATCACCTATAAAACGGACCGATGAACACGAGTTTCCTTGAACAGAAATACTTGTTAAGCTGGCCTTAAACCCTTTCACTATCAATAATATCATAAAGCGAATTTGCAAACAGTTTTGATCATGACCAGACGCCGCGTAACGCGGCGTTCGATCAGGATCAAAACGATGTGCGACCTGTTGAGAAATAACGCCACGTATACTGCCTTAAATCTTACTTTGAAACGATATTGCAGACAACAGCATTGAAGCAGTCGACACTATTTGGTGAAGGGGTACATTAAAAATTCCATAGTGAAAGGGTTAAGCTTTACAAATATAATATAATGTTTTGAATATGTTGCTTCAAAAGATAACACCGCCTTATCCCAGGTTCATTGATAATTTGCAAACAGAGGTCTGATACAGTGGAGAAAACGTTATTCTTTCCCAATAAACGCGTTTACGCTAAAACTATTATTTGCAGTGCAAACAGTTTGGAGCCAGATCAGACGCCGGGTAACCCAGCGTCTGATCAGGCTCCAAACTGTTTGCCACCAAGATAAACATGAATGATCAGAATTGTCCAAAAATTGTTCTTTTCTACGTTTTAGTGCTTTGCGTTTGCGTACGTTTGCGTTTAAACAGGAAAGAATAACAGATTATCCACTGTAAGCATCCAAGCTGTTTGACACTCCTTGCACGTTAACGTTAGTTAATTATAGAATTTAGAAATAATAGAGACGTCGAAATTCAATATTGACATGTACAAGATATGTGTTTAAGTGAGTAAGACAGTTGAATGAAGAATGAAGATATTTAGCAAAACCTATATTGAACCCTAGCGACGAGAAGACTCCCCATTTACAAACATTGTATCTGTCCATTGTGCACTTTTCCGAAACAAACAGTGTACACCCAGATACAGCACCGTTTATCATTAAGTAATAAATACTAGAAACAGTCCTAAATAGTCACGGTGGAAACTGAACTTTTTATTACAAGTTTTCGGAACGAATTAGTTACTTTCTTTAACATTTTTGGTCCTGATCAGGCGCCGCGTAACGCGGCGTCTGATCAGGACCCAAACTGTTTGACACTCTAATCGATATTTATTAAGTCATACAACCTTAATTCTAACTTTGAAACGTGTATTGCAGACAACAATACTGAAGCAGACGACATGAAAGCGGCGAAAAACTATCCTGAATAATTTGATCATGAAAGGGTTAAGCAGTCACTTGTTACTCATAAGGTGTAAATATATTACTGCTATTAATAGGCGTTACTTATTTCGCAATTTGCAGTTTGTTTTGACTATTTAAAAGCACCCAAAACAACGGATAATGAATTTACTGTGAACCTATTTAATGTTTGATTTATTTTGCGTAAATTTAATCGGCTTATGATCAGAATATTTACCGTTTGTAAATGCTCAGAAAACTACAAGTGAGAGGTTTAATTTTTTAATTGTTTCAAACTAATCATGCTAATCACGATAGCGGTTCAAAGTCACATTAGTTTGTATAGCAAAACAATTAAGATAATCAAACTAAAAGAAATATTTGTAATATAAGAACTTAATAAAATATAATAAAAATGTTTTACCTATTTGGCGTTTTAGCGCGTCTGTTTCGATCAACCTGTGGAGTTGAATGGTCTGCCGCAAATGAATATAAGCTGAAAAGTTACCGGGTAGATATTTACATATTACTTAGAATACCAGCATAAACTACAATCGAACACCGATTACTCGAAATCGTTTAAGTCGAATATATCCGTGTTAAACGTTTCTTATTTTACTTTGAAGCATGTCTACGTTCGATTGACGTGAGATCAATTTATCGAAATTTAACTGATAAAATACGGGTAACTATGACTTAGGTAAGTTAAATATCGCTTTTCGTCGAACCAGCTGAAGATTACTGTATCTGCAATCAGCCAAAAATACAGGGAAAGTTTTTTGCACGATCCGTTGCACAGCGCATCTGAAATAAGGTCAAACCGATATAGAAACTACAAAAATGCATCACGGTGGCGAATAATGTTAAACAAACTAAAGCAACTGCAATGCAGTTTAATATATAGTTTTATGCTACTCGGAAATTACGGCATATAACCAAATAACACCTAGACACGTTCTATGATATACGGAAATGCACTGCGAGCGCGGCACTCGGTCGGTGGTTCCATTTGCCCCTCACTCATAATGTAAGAATGCAATTTCTGTAACCACGTGATGTGAACACGTCATTAATCTGACAGGGCATGGGTCACCAAAACGGCTCTCCTATATAACTTATATAAAATGCGACATTTCCAAGGTAAAAAAATACTATTTTTATTCCAACCACAGGTGCTACCCTATATTTCCCACAAAGATACACCCTTGCACAAGTGAAAAATGCAGAGAAAACAGGGGGTCATGTGGCATATAAGAAAAATATCTGGGCTTCAGTGAGATGACTGGTGTTTTGCTACATTTTGAAATAGGCACCGGCTAAAACAGGGACATGTCACTTCAGCTCACATACTTTCTCCAAAAACCCATCTATCATGACAGAAAATCTTTGTATCTATTCTCTAGCATCCATGTATTACATAAAAGGCACAACACAGTAAATATTTCCTGACAAAAAGCTATTCTGAGGCAAAAGGTTTGGCACTATTTCTTTGCCGGACTTCTTCTACACCATGAAGCACTTCCGGTCTATTTGGTGGCCCTATACCTGACACTGCATCATTTTGTCTGCGCACACAGGTCAAAGTAATTTCAAATGGCCTAATTATTAAACACGATAGGGCTTTGGCATACATATATCAATGCATGAAGTAAATGTATCGTAGTTGGCATAATTGTGAAAGATGAAGCATTATTGACTTTGACTCTTTGAGCTATTGCCCTTTACTTCTAAACAATCAGGGGTGACAGTCGTGTAAAGTAAATGTAACAGCCGAAATACGTAGCCTTTGATAACACCTTTGGTTTTGCGTATTCTCCGGCCGATTGTGGAATGATCTACATATCACGACAACTAACGGAATCAAGTCTATCGTAATATTTGTCAAGAAAAATGTATTGAGTTTGAACCAAATGTCTGACTTGTCAAGATATCAAGCCAGGTATTGTAGTAATGAAGGTACAGCGTTCCCTCCCTACAACGGCCTTCCCAACAACGA
This sequence comes from Gari tellinella, assembly GCA_922989275.2. Lineage (NCBI taxonomy): Eukaryota > Metazoa > Mollusca > Bivalvia > Cardiida > Psammobiidae > Gari > Gari tellinella. Next base: position 63,550,289 of record OV277857.1, on the reverse strand, counting down.
CTCCTTCCTTACAAAGACCCTTGTCTCAGTTCCCTAAGCCGGACAATTTTGTCTAACACTTTAACTGCTATAATGCCGTCTGCTTAAAATTGCCGTCTGCTGTTTTTCTTAAAATTACATTTAAGTTGACATTTTGATAGAATGAAAATAATCATGAGTGACAAACAGCTTGAATCGAGATCAAACACCGCGTTACGCGGCGTCTGATCTGGATTCAAGCTGTTTGCAAATGTAAGCCAAGTCTTGAGTTTCTCTCTCTATAACGACTCCCTCCGAACAACACGCACAATCTGTGTCTCCCACTGGATGTCGTTTTAGAGAGGGGGCGCTGTATAATAAACTATACGGGCTGCCAAGGGAGTCAGGGTTTCGAGGATGACACCGTCATCGTGACTGTTGCTTTTAACCATTTTGCGACAACTCTATTTCCCTTTCTCAATTTGAGTCTTTGATTGTGACTCGAGAAAGTATCAAGATCAAACAGTTTGGATCCTGAAGTCGAATTAATGGTGTCTCATCTGAATTTTGTATGCTTGAAAATGTCACTGTGGTTGCATCTAGTGAACTGGTATAAAACTACGAGCATAGTGTAATCTCAGAAAAGCAGACTACCTTAAATTAGAATTATTTTTTAGGTCAAAAACACTTGTTCTGCTTGCTAAGTAATCATTCATTAAAGAGGTATACAGTACTCACCGGTCATATGACTACATAATTGCAGAATTCTAGTAATACAGAAATCTCATGTTCTGCAATAAGCGGTCATCGACCTCAAACGACTGGCAATTAGAATGATTTCAAATGATAGCAAACCTTTTTTTATTCGGGAACATTTCTGAACCGAATACATGTATATTTATGAACAGTGCCGTGACCAAACCAGCCTTATTGCATTACAACATTGTACAGACCAAGCACCATTGTCTTCTCAGGCCCAGTGTCTGAGTTTGGTCTACATAGCCAAATACCATGTATAATACAGCTACATAAAATGTTTTAGATGTATGTGGGTTTCAAACAGTGTAGATCAAGACCAGCCGCGGCGTCTTTGACGCAGCGGCTAGTCTTGATCTACACCGTTTGCAATGCAATAAGTATGGTTTTCTCATGGCACGGCTCATTAAGTTTTATTGGTCAGATAGGGTTTGGTATATTTAGATGTTCTACTGTAAATGCAAAATAGTGTGCACAATTACAATGGAGAATACGTTATTCAACACTGTATAAACAAAACTTAACGCAAAGTTAATCCTTTCACTCTCGATGACGTCATAAAGAACATTTGCAAACAGTTTTGATCCTGATCAGACGCGGCGTCTGATAAGGATCAAAACTGTTTGCCACTTGTTCTGAAATTATGTCAGTTATACTGCCCTAAATCTAACTTTGAAACAATAATATTGTAGCAAACGACAATTTGGCGATGAAGGGGTAAAATCTTAAGATAAATTTGATTATGAAAGGTTAAATGCAATACAATGGAGAGAATGACATTGAATATTATGTGCGACAAATAGTTTGTGGCCTGTCTGAGAGTATACTCACATTGATTACGAAATCATTACGTACAGTAAAACCTCTCTTTTTTACCACAACATTGTTTTAATTATACGGTGATTACGACAGGTGATCGCTTAAAGCAAGATGACAGTAAAACAGAAAGCTCCTCAAGGAGCTTTCTGTTTTACTGCCACCTTGCTTTAAGCTGTCACCTGTCTTTTAACAAATCAATAAGCCTTCGTTTTCGTGGATCTTATACGCTCGTAGAGATATTTTACTGTATTTTGAACTGTATTAATCTCTGTAAGAAGAGTACTTTTATTCATGAAGCAGTCATTTGGCAGTAGGGATAATCATTTCTTTCATTCAGTGATCGCTTATAACTAGTTTGACTGTATTGTAAAGATAAGTGTTTTTTTTTCGTAGGTGTTTCATATAAGGATAATCTGCCGCAATCTTCCGTATCTTTGTATGGCGTGATTCATAAAATCATAATTCACTGTCATTATACCTGTCAATTGAAAAAAACGCCTGCATACATTTCATTTAGGCATTGGAACGAAACTATTGATATCTGCGAAAGTTTTATGTTTTAAAGATTATATCCTTTAAACAATAAAACGGTTATATTATTCAAGTACATTTACATCTTGTGCTTCCTTATATTTTGGTATTGAGATATATGTTCTGCCTCGTATATCAGCTGATACATATTAAAGGTTGAATGCCATTATGCATCCTTTGCCAGTGCATTTATAAAACTTTCCCTCTAGAAAATTATCGTTTTGGAAATAATGTCCCAGAGATAATAACTTTAGTCCACTATTTATTTAGTGCAATTTTACACCAAACATATTTCAAACATTGTGAAAGACAATCAAATGAATACAATTATTTCTAACAGTTTTCAACTTTTCTGTATTTGCTTTGAACAGGAACTCTCCATTTACTAGTTATTTTCAGATATTTCTTGTTATTTCTGATAAGGAAAATCGAATGCAGCCTTCCGTAGCTTCATACACGCATGCTGCTCTTTAATATGTAACCCTTACTCGACCGTATTAATTTAGAAACAGTTTAGATCATGATTAGACGCAGCATCACACGATTTCTGATCAGGATCCGAATTCTTGAACACCCATACCCAAGTTTAAAATAAAAATACTTACATTAAACTAAATCAGACGATATATTTGCAACCAGACGATAATGACATCGGGTTATTGCATGATACGACAGATACTAACACTCATGTTAAATAGCAGAGCAAAATGCAGAAAACTCCTTAAGTTTCTGCATTTCTGTGTTTTGTATTATACCGCAACATGCCATTTAGACTACCAATATATGTATACATACCAATTGTAAGTGCAACTAACTTTGACTTTAAGTAACATCTTTTGAGCCACGTTTTGTTTTCATTTTTGTTAAGCTCGTAAAATATTGAATAATGAGGTCATGGAAAAGGGACAGCAAATGTTTTCTCTGAAAACATTCCCTTTTACATGTACATACCGTTTGCTAAAATGGCTTTGAAAGTTAACTTAATTTGCTTTGATGTTATTAAATTGAAAATGTTGCTGTAAAACTTGATTAAACCTTTTACCCAGCATATATGCACTGACTTTATTCTGCCACTACAATATTATAACTTTATACAGTCATGAATATGTATCACACAAAACATATATATATATTTCTAGCAGATTGTAGCTAAAGCAAACTAACAGAACAGCGAAATGATCCTTTCGGACAATTCTGCATTATTTTCAGACTGCTTTAAGCAACCATCTGTCTTCATTACTTAAAACAAACTATAGGGAAGAGTAAAGCAACTTTTAAAAGGAAAATATAGTTGTTGCATTTATGTATGCTTTATGCATATATACTAGTTGCAATTAATACAGAAAGCCTTGGGGGGAGCTGAAAGAATTGCCTTTGTCATGTTGTGATTAACATTTAATCAGAAATGTTCTCAGGTTTCACCATTCAAAGCTTTTTTTTTTATAGAAGTTTGACTGTAAAGTATTGTAACTGCTTTTGTATAAGGAAAATCATACTCAACAAACCGTATCCTTATATTAGTCTAGTTGCTTATGTCCATTTTTTGGCCAAATCGTTACAGAGTGGATTAAAGCACCAAACTTCTCACATGTATAGTATGACACCTATAGAATCAAATGGCATATAAGTGCCCGGGCTAGGTGACCTACTTTTTGAAAAATTCAAAATGGCGGCCAACGTACACTGACTTTTTAGAGCTCCATTTCAGCAGTAGGAACTGCAATATAATGTGATGTTTTGGAGCTGATTAATAGAAAATATACATAAACTGAGTAGTATCTGTGTGATAAATTTACATTTGGTGCGTCTTTTCTATTGAAAACAGTGCAGCTCGCGAAAAAATATTGAGAATGTGATAAAAAGTGGCCCATTTTAAGCTAGGGCCGATAAATCTGAATGATACTAAAAATTGCATGTTTTATCACATAAATATTATAAGAAAAAACGTCGATATAAAATGATAACTTATTTGCTTCAAATTATTAAAGAAAAAACATTTGTTTGATAGATTACGGAATTTAGGTTATGTCTCATTGAGGCCACCATACCATGTTTTTTTCTGATTTGAGCGTCTGATAACCATGACACAATACGTCTTGTTTGTTTCTATCTTTGAAAGTATGGCTGATAAATAGCCAATACATGTAGTACGTTTAACTGAAATGAGAATTAATAATGTAATTACATAGTATAGAAAAAGGAATTGTCATGAGTTTTCGCGACTTGCTGCAAACACGCAGCTTATAACATTTCATCAGCATTTTCCTATGGAATAAAATTGTGGAAATGCACAATAACCAATTAGATAAAACATATATTGCCTATAAAATGTAAATATATTATAAAAAAAAAAAGAAGTAAATATTCATTTTTCATTACACCTCTCCAAGTTCATTTTGTAAACTACAGAAGCCCATTCGTGCCAAAATAATTGGTTATAACGACCATATTATTGAGTTGGAACTGTTTGTCTCATCGAAATCTAGTATTTTGCAATACTTTGATTAGGTATTGAGCATATTTCTTATTAGTTTAGTTTAGTAGATCAAGAAAAAAAACCAACTATTGATTCCTACACTATGGACTAGGGCAACAGTGTTGTTTGTGTGTGGGTAAAGGGTTAAGTGCCCTACTGACAGCTTGATAGCCTAGAGATATTTACTCTTTACTTTAGCCAAATACATTCAGTGATGATGCTTGGAGGTCTGCATATCGACTGTTGAGATTGCCATTTGTAGGATTGTCGGTAGCTGTGAGGCGAATCTGGATGGACAAGCCTTAACAAAAGCTGGTGTGGCAACACCGGGAACAGCCGATTCATTCATTTTTGCAACTCATTTGACTATTTTATCAAAACACGATATGCTTACAAAGTGACAGTTTTAGTATAAGCTAAATTAAAACAGGAATCATTCCAAATTATGAATGATCAAGCAGATGACGGAATATGTGTTCCCTGGATAAACAACAACACAGGAAAGTGTTCTACATTCAAATACTGGGACCTTATACTACGTTAAGAGATGTTGGTTCTCCTTTTTGTACGTGCACATTGTGAATTAAAGTGCAGACTTTATGTCAGTGTTTAGAGCAGATCGTCCCATATTCTTCTTTATTCTTAACCACACCAACAATACACACTGGTTACAAGTTCATACAAGAATTATGAAATCACTATCTGATACCAGCAACAATGTTATCCAAAAAAAATATTGGGTATTTCCAAAAATAAATCACAAGTTTTCTGCCAAATCGCTTCATCGGGCAAATGAACAGAACAATCAAGGTGACATTGAACTGACAGAGAATCTGGATGCATATAAAGGCTGGGTGATATCTTGGCCTGAAATGTTAAAATTCTAAATGAATTTCAGAAAAATAACCTTCATAAAAAAAACATTGTGTAGCCATAACCATTAGATCCTCAAAACAAGAGACTTTCAAAAGGTATGAACAGTATGAAAACTCAATTTCTAGAAGAGTCACATGAGCAGTGTGATTCATTCTGAAATTTCATACGCATGGCAACAAGAAATGCTTTAGGCACAATTTAGACAGTGATGCAAGAATATGTGAAACAAGTGGTAATAGACAGGACCTAACCAAATCAGGTTCAATAAATAACAACAAAATACCACTTTTTGAAATACCAATCACTAAAGCAAAGTCAAAGTGAAACATGACAATGATGAACTAAAAAGCATTACTAATCTTTTAAGTCAACTGTTCACAGTTTCCCAAGTACGTGTAGATGATGTGGCCCAGAGGTTTAATTAAGTTTTACAGTAGACTTATGTATGCAAATACTAGTTATACATGTATATGAAACGTTTGCTTAGATTTTTATAAACTCAGGCCCAGAATAACTTCTTTCCCAATGGAAATCAACCTTGGCACCAAATTTGTTCTCAGCAGGAAAGACCGAGACATCCGACTTGCAAGTCGGAACCATTGGAGAACCTAGACCCAAATAATAAACAGGAACTACTACATGTTGGATACGACATAGTACTGTCAAAATGCTTTCATACCATGGACAAACAGACAGTTTCAAAGTTGCTAAAAGGTTGATGTTTTGTGCGACCCACGCAAAAGTGATACATATAGTCATAAAAGGGCAATCCGAGGAAAAAGAGGGGAAAGGCACAAGTAAGGACGTTTCACATCAGACAAGACTACCGGTGAATTTCTACTTATTTCATTAGAATTTAAATATCTAAAGAAGAGCTTTTTGATCCCTTGACGGGAGATGTGGGCCGGCTGCCAATGAAAACCAAGGAAACAAAGCAATTTACATCACTGCATGCCAATCTGTTGTTGCCAAAGGCTGTAGTACACAAATGCCGCTCCATACCACGAGGAAGCGGATACAAGAACAAGTCTTCATGGCCAAGACATCGTGGAAGACATTAAAATCATGTTCTCAAGTAATGGCATCATTTTCTGTTGCTTTGGGGATTCCATTTATAAAAACCATCGTAAGTGCAGAGTGAAGCATATAAGTGCATCGAAATATTCACTTGAATACTTTATGATCATACATCACATCTATACTAAGTCAATGACCTATGGCAGGAACGTTTTCCTCAGGGAAAAATGTTAAACTATGCAGGGCCTACCACCTCTATTACAACACGTCAATAGAAGCCTCTACCAAACCATTATTTGGTTCTTAAGTATATAGTCAGACCAGAATATTCCGTATCAAGACGCCTTTCGTTTGACCAAATTAAATGGTAATTGACCACTTCCCCGGAGAACACTCACAAAAAAGCAGAAAGCTGCAGAGAGCTTAAACGGGCTATAAGGCAATGCCACAATGCTTTAGAAAGAATATACGCTAAACTACTCAGGTTGATGTTTAAGTGTATGCAAAGGAAACTATGAATTATCCTGATCACGAAATGCATGTAGGTTATGTACTGCAAAACTGACATACTAGAACAACTGTTATACAATCGAACCTTGAAAACTCGAAACTGTCTTTAGTCGATATACCCATATTTCAAAGTGAAATATATCTTAGTCACCTTTTAACTTTAAACACAGACATTTTTTGACTTAAGCATGAATGAATTATCGATTTTCAACTGAAAAAAATACGAGAATATTCAACTTAAATCAGTTCTAGCACGCAGTAAGTACACGTGATATCGAGGTTTGATTGTATTTTAAATAGACAGAAAAAATGATATTTTCTAATACTGTTGAACACGTTGAATAAATTGATTGTGATTATGTATTTAATTTACCATCAGAACCATCTTATTCGGGTAAATAATAACAATATACATTTGTGAAGTGTCAGTCTATGCCTTAGACGATTTATGTTCTATTCTGTTCTATTCAGATTAAAGAAATTAAGTTATTATATAGAAAATAAACAATTATATTATATAAATGGGTTCAACTATATCACAGTACAGTCTTTCTGTTCAGTTTACACATTTATAGACACTTTAAACAGGAACATTTACCAAATAAGGGTTTTTTTCAAAACGTATTATTTTATGGCGGCCATATTGGACGCCATTTTGGATTTTGGCTGAAATAGGACAGCCAGGTCGGGCACCCCCAATTATTATGATTATATACTGCAAATGCAACCCGTATACAAAGTTTTATGCTTTAATCCACCAAGTAACGATTTTCACCCTAAGCAACTAGACTATATGGAGTTTACTAACCTGCGTCTGCATCAACTGTCAACTGCTTTTATATAATAGCTTGTTTGATCAAAGGTCCGTACATATTAGTGTCAAATAGACAGTCTGGATCCTGATCAGACGACGGGTAACCAAGTGTCTGATTTAGATTCAATATATTTTTGAAAGCCAGTGTTGTCTAATGTGGCTGTGGATCTGTCCAAAGGTTGTCAAATTTTACAGTGAAAGAGCCGATATTGAGTAGATCTAATTGCCACATAATATCTTTATCTGGTTGATTTTTATTCGATTCTTTTATAAATGAAAGTCGCTTATAATTATACAATATGCCAGTCATATCACGACGTCCACATTTAAATTCTGAAGTACGCTGACCGAGATTCGAACCCACAACAGTGAGGAGTTATGTGATTGTCAGCCACAGTGACCTTAACCATTTTGATTTACCAAATAGTTTTTTATGGTTGCAAAACTTTGATTTGAATATGTCTATAGTCGGCGTCGAGTTTTCAATATTTTGAAAAAATACTCATCCGCTCAAGAAAACAACACTCCGTAATATCGCTTAAAAACGAAAAATCGATTAATTTTGAAAACTGTATTAGAAGAAACAGTGAAACAATTTAAAATAATGAACTTCTAGTGAATTAAACATAGCACTCTGAAGTAAATATGATGATCAAAAAGTTAATAAAATTTACTTGTGTACTATGGGGACGCGTCGTTTCGGCCCTTGGTCGTTCCGGTCTAGGTTGTTTCGACCTAGGTCGTTTCGGACAAATTTTAAGTGTAGGTCGACTCGGTCCATTTGGTGGGGCGTTTTCGGTCTAACTTTTCATAACCTATATTGATATTGAACGCATAAACTCGGTCCTGCATTAGCATGCTGTACAAACAGTGTTAACCCTGATCTGATATTCTAAAAATAAATTATATCATCTAATGATATTATTATTGTTATCAATATTCATTTAAGAGGAACAACTCTGTGTTTGAATTCATCTCAAAATGCATTGACATGTACAAGTAGTTGCATCCCGACCAAATGCTGATTAATTATTCCAGAGTTATTCAGCAGTCTGCATCTGATCTGAATGGGAACTGATTGAAGCTTGTGTGAAAGAGATCATACTGACGAATGTTTAATTATGCTTGAAACATATTCACTTTTTTTCATGAAACCATTTACAATACAGGGTATCCGTTGTTCAGACTCTTTACAGTAGTGTTCAATGTTTTCAGAAATATTGTTTTGTCAGAATTATTACTACTAGTAAACTCCTGGTTTTCTCCCCACCCAATACCTCTGTAGTTCAGTTTGAAAAGTTCATCAGTGTTCTAATAAACGTTGCTTTTTTATTGCTGACATCGTGTGGTTTGTAAAAAACAGGTCGTCAAATTGTTAATAAGAGATGCTCTTTTCTCTATTTTACTTCCTTGCATTAAGATTTCGATGAAACGGGAAGAAATAACGTATTCTCCATAGCATTCCATATAAGGATAACCGTATGCAGCCTTCCGTATCTTCGTATGGTGTGATTGAAATATGACGTGTGTTACATTCCCAAGTGTCATCAGCTTTAAACAACTGCCGTCTGCTTTTATTTTAAAAATTCAAATCTGATTTTATTGTATAAAAAATATTAAAATGAGAGTCAAACAGTTTGGATCTTGATGAGACACTGTAACTCGGTGTCTGATCTGGAAGCAAACTTTTTCCAAATAACCGTTTTTCATGTACCCAGGGAAAGCTAAACGTAATGCGATTAAATTAATAAAATGACAGGTTAATGCGGATAATCACGATTTTTTAACCCTTTACCCAATAGAAGCGCCTTTTAGCGGATATGATTTATTCATCCGCTGAAGAAAATAGTTCTAATTTAATCAGTAATGAATATGTATTATAGGGAATATTTTCTATATTATAGCACATGATAGCTTAAGGCAGGCTGAAAGTAAAGCAGAATGCGCCCTAAGGCGCATTCTGCTTTACTTTCAACCTGCTTTAAGTAGTCATTTATCTTAAGTACCATAAATAGGCTATCAGGTAAAGGGTTAATCTGTTTGTCAAACAGTTTTGAACCCCAGCAGACGCAGAGTACATGTATTTGGTCGTGTTCCATAGTTTTGCTGTTACACATTATTAGTTCAGCACAAACGCATTAAGTTGGAAATACTACAAAATTGGGCACTATGTGTAAGTCATGGAGCTTATCATATGTACTTTTACAGTAGAGAAATACGTTATTATTTCCCGTTTAAACGCAAACGAAACTACAATGTCAATAGAATGTAGAAAATGACACCGTTTGGACAATTTAAGGACTGATTTTAATCTGATTGGCAACCAGTTTGGAGCTAGATCAGACACGGTGTTACCCAGCGTCTGATCTGGCTCCAAACAACGTTTTGCAGTCGAAAAAATAGTTTGAGCGTAAACGCGTGTATTGGGAAAAAACGTTATTCTCCACTATAAATCACTTTTGAATTGCATTGTCTGATCGGGATCTACCCTTCTCACAGTGAGTGAAGACTCGACAATTGTACTAATACACGAGATGTGACTAGCTTTTGCAAATACATGCAATACATTTTGAATGTAGATCAGATGCAGAATCAGTTGACATCTAATGAGGATTCAATTTGCTTGACATACGGTTTAAGTTTCGTTATTGGTGATATTTAACATATTTATATGGCATCTTAAATTTTCTACACTTATTACGTACAATTATAATTTTAGTCAGTATGTTGTATCTACATAATGCATTTATTGCGGTACGATGGCATAACCCGGTAGCTTATCCACTACCTTCACTGTTTCACCCCTGAATCTTTAATCAAATAAATCGAAGTTTAAATTAAGTTTAAAATAGCTTTATTCTAAAATGTTAATGGTTGATTGAAACAATATACAGCGTTCCCTCTCTACAACGGCCCTCCTAACAACGACTCCCTCCTTACAACGACATTCGCCGCTGTTCCCAAGAAACTTATGTTTTATGCTTGCACTGATGCATCATCTACTTAAAATTGTTGTCTGCTCTTTTTCTTATATAAATGACATTTTGACAGACAAAAAATAATGACAAATGACAAACAGCTTGAATCCAGATCAGACGCCGCGTAACGCGGCGTCTGATCTGGATTCAAGCTGTTTGCAAATGTAAAATAAGTTCCCTCCCTATAACGACTCCCTCCGAACAACGCACATAATCTGTGTCTCCCATTGAGTGTCGTTGTAGAGAGGGCACGCTGTATTGCAAACTGACAAACGCTAAAGACTTTCATCAGAGGGATCCTATAGGAAATTTCTGATCAGGATCTACATGGCTTGCATCCGACAAGCGTATAGGCCGAGTTTTTTACCTGGCATGGCGGAGTTTTGCTGAGGACCTTTACATTTCAACTTTGGGGGCGGCAGCACGTTCTTGCATTTCACGTGGATATGGATGCACGCATAAATTGTGTATTTCCATGTTGAAAGTATCGGACAATAAAAGATGTAATACGGAATTATACCTACCATCCCTAAAATCAAAAGTAGATTTGTTAATCTTTGTGAAACGGTTAGCTCTGCCCTGCCATGTGAACAAAATCGGCCTATACGCTTCACAAAAACATTTTTTGCAAATGACGCATGTGACCGACACTGGAAGTTAATAGATTTACAGTGCCTGTTTAAAACTACCTCCCCTTTTTCTCACTGTACTACGAGTGATATAGTGAATGGGACTTGAACTGTACACAAAATCAGAACATTATCCCCCACCCCACAAAAAATTTGTTTTAAAAAAAGACAACCCAAAAAAACCCACAAAAAACAGCTTTAAGAATTAGTGCAGTTGTAGTCAGTATGGAGCCTAAACCGACACTGGGTAACCTTATGTCTGACCAGACCTCAAACATGCTGCCATTTCAGAATGTGATATAAGTACAAATGTTTCATTGCATTGTGTTTACGTTTATAGTTGAAACGGGAAATAATAGCATGTCCACCAAGATTCAAACTGTTCAATATCTTTATACAGCTGTATTTCAATAATCACATTATTTCTGAATGTAAAACTATGGCACAGAAATATAAGCTTTCTCTTATGTGTAGGTCACTAGAAACTATGTATTAGATAAATAACATGAAGGACGTTCCTCTTAGCACCTGACAGGTCATAGCCTACTTTACGGTAAGTAAAGCAATCTTTCTATGACCAATCATATCACCATCTTGATAATTGTGTCTGTCATTCCTTTTTTGTATCCCATTATACGTACATTCCCACTCAGTCAACTTAACGAACATTCAATAGAATACCATTTGCAGCATTAGTGATTGCTTAATTCAGGAGACAAAATAAAATTAGAAAGTACCATTATAACCTTTAGCATTATTGTTATCCTGTATTAAACAAATAAATGTCTTTAGAGATGTTCACTCTTCTTTGACAGGCGGTCGTCTTGCTCTAGTTTGACTGTTGTAAATTGACGTTAACCCTTTACCCCATAGCCCTGTTTCTAGTTTTGAAGACAGGTGACCACTTAAAGCAGGTTGAAAGTAAAGCAGAATGTGCCTTAAGGCACATTCTGCTTTACTTCCAGCCTGCTTTAAGCTAAAATATGCTAGGCTATATAAAATATTTGTAATGGTAATTGTTCATGAGGGTATAAACTGGAACTATTTTCTTCAGCGGAGGAATAGATTAAATACGCTAAGAGTCGCTTCTATTGGGTAAAGGGTTAAACCATGGAGAAGATGTTTGTATTTCCCGTTTAAACACAACCGAAACACTTACGCATTGCATAAAAACGTAGAAAATGTCGCTGTTTAGAACATTCTAACAACTAACTTTAATCTGAATTGCAAACAGTTTAGAGCCTCATCAGATGCCGGTTTACCCGGCATCTGATCAGGCGCCAAACCGTTTGCAATGGACATATTCGTTTTAGCGCAAATGCATTTATTTGGAAAGAATAACTTCGTCTCCACTGTAACAGCTAATTCAGTATATATTCACACAATATGTAATGGGAAACCCAAATCGAAGCTGTAAAGGGGATTGTCTGTATGAATTTACTCATTCCCATAAGTCTTGTACCAATTAACTTGTTTGTGCCAAAACATAACTTATGTCCAATACAAGCAGTATGGCACCAGATCAGACGCCGATTAACTCAGCATCTGATCAGAATCCAAACCGGTTGCCACTGACACATTAATAGATCATCCAGGCATTCACGTGACCCGATGTCTGATCAAGCACCACACTGTTTGCAATGAACATACATGTATTTGCTTTCGCATAAACGCGTTTACTTGCAAAGAATAACGTCTTCTGCACTGTCACATACATGTACTGAGAAGCGGCCCATATGCTAGTCATACAGTAGAGAATCTGTTATTCTTTCCCGTTTAAACGCAAACGTACGCAAACGCAAAGCACTAAAACGTAGAAAAGAACAACTTTTGGACAATTCTGATAATTCTTGTTTATCTTGGTGGCAAACAGTTTAGAGCCTGATCAGACGCCGGGTTACCCGGCGTCTGATCTGGCTCCAAACTGTTTGCACTGCAAATAATAGTTTTAGCGTAAACGCGTTTATTGGGAAAGAATAACAGATACCACTGTATCTGGCTCCAAACAGACTTCAATGTGTGTTGTAGTTGTATATTTAGCGCGTTTTGTTTGAGTAAGAAACACGGGTTTTCCATTGTAGTCACTCTGTTTATGTACAGGAACTATAAATTTGCTGCGGTCAGGCCGAAGATGTTTCAACTTTTATCTCTAGATCTATGTCCATCCTGTGATATGTTGCGGTGAAAGTAAACAATGAAAGTATAGGCAGAACAAGAAGCCCGAGGAATGTCCAGTTCATCCAGTTGACACCTGAAAGAAATCAAACTATATGTTAGAATAATCATAGCTTAACTCATTTATGCCCAAGTTTCCATATGGGACAAAGTCAAACAGTGTAAACTCTGATTAGACGCCGAATTTTGAGTATACACTGTTTGTTGATAGGAATTTCAATATAAAACAAAACGAAAATGAAACAGGCACCCTTCAGATAAAAAATAGACCAATACAATATACATGTGTAAGCATTGAATAAGTCACTGCGAGCAAATAAGTAAATAAAACTCTGAAAAGTCTGAGTCGTTTTGAGTATTGGCGTGGTACAATGCAATTGACGCGTTTGTGCCAAAGCATTTTTTACTCAAAGACAGAACTATTTGCGAGCCAAATCAAAACGAATTGTTAACAATGTCATGAGGCAGTCATTTTCTATATTTGATCACATTATATTTGCGTTAAAGTTGCGTTTAAGTTGGACAAAATAGCGTCCTCTCCACTGTTAAACTCCTTCTCTGTAAATGGCAATATCAATGACATTTGAAACAAGAATTTCTTTAACCCTTTACCTGATAGCCTATTCCTAGAATTGAAGAAAGGTGACTACTTAAAGCAGGTTAAAAGTAAAGCAAAATGCGCCTTAGGGCGCATTCTGCTTTACTTTCACCCTGCTTTAAGCTATAATCTGCTAGGATTTTTATTTTCTTATGGTTCGTTTTCAAGATTGTATAAATTGGAACAATTTTCTTCAGTGGATGAATAAATCAAATGTGCTAAAAGGCGCTTCTATGAGGGAAAGGGTTAAAAAGACATTCAGCAAATAGCGTGATGGAAGTAATGCTGCTGATGGATGTATGAAAATGTAGTTTTCAAAGAGTTGAAATACATTGGATTGAAAAGCAAAAATATGATTACAGTAGCGTTTATGTAAAATGTAGCATAACTGCTTAAAATCCAGACCCCAACTGTTGGACACTCATTTCTATATTTCTGAAGATAAAATATCTAAAAGTTTAATTTAATAGAAGAATGCAAACGAAACTTTTTTAAAACTGGTGACGTTGTTAACATTATCAACGAATCATCTTTTGAGTGGTGTAAAACCGAGACTTTACTTAGTTCGTGTAAAGGTAATACATATACATGTACATGTATGTCTTATTACTGTTTATGTCATTATGCAATATTTATATTATAAACTGTCATTTGACATGGCCTTTCCCATAAACATGTCCCCTTTCCGTAGGGCTTGAAAGTAATGTCAAGAAAATACGGAACAACAAAGTATGTAATGCACACAGTTAACCGGAGAGAATCATTGAGAGAATCAGTTTTCATCTTTTCGAGTATTATTTGTTCAAAGTTTACTCCTTTTTTCAATGAAAATGGAGGTTATCTGAAACATTTCCTTCTTCAACATACGATTGCACACAAACTTCTGGGGCCCGTTTCATAAAACTTCGTACGACAAATGTTGTCGTAAGTCAGATTATAAGTCTCAATTATTATGTATTTCTCCATCTAATCCTGTCTTGTGACATCTTTTTGGAATCGTCTTTTCAAGACGATTCCAAAACGATGTCACAAGACAGGATTAGATAGGGAAACAAGAAATTAAAAGTATTTTAAAGATTTGACTTACGACAACATTTGTCGTAAGAAGTTTTATGAAACGGGCCCCTGGAGAATGATTCTCCTACTGCTGCCTGCTTTCATGAGAAAAACCAGTCTGACATCTCGTCTATGACTTTTTGAGCAGTTATAATGGGAGTTACCTCGTTTTATACAAATGTTTAAGGCACAGTAGATATGTCTTTCAGATGTATTATATGTTGTTGTTTATATCATTATGCAATTTGAGTGGTAAAATGTACAAACCAATATAAATTAGATATAAATATAAAACTAGTAAAATATATGAATGCATCAATGTATAAAATAATAAATAATGTATAAATATTTACTATTAACTACAAGCGGATTTATCTCCTGAAAAAACATACGACAAACGTAATGTATCCAGATTTGTCTAAACTTCCAAACTAGGACCCTCAATGTTCCGAGATTTCATCCCCATCACCCACATTTGAAACTTATAGCTGAATAACGCATGGTAAATGTTATAACTTACCAACGCCTGGGATAGTCTGAACGAGAAGGAAAAACACAGCGGCCGCATTGATGATTAGTGCAATAAACGTCCCGATTGTCTCCTCAGCCACGGGGTACCCGATTTCACATGCCAGCTCGATATTCAGAGGGAATGTTGTATACAGGAACACGCCAAGAATAGCTATCGCTGCGGCCAGGGCTGAATAATATAAACTGTATGACATAGATTATATTGCATATACAGTGAAGATTATCTTATTTGTTCCCGTGTAAACGAATCGAAACGTAAACGCATTGCGAATCTAATACAAAAATTATTTTTTTCCTGAATATTCTGATGTTTGTTTTTATCTAAGTGGCAAATAGTTTGAAACTAGATCATACGGTCGGTTACCCTGCGTCTGTTCTGGCTCCTTATTGTTTGCAAATGACATTAGGTTTGCAAGAATAAACGTGTTTATTACGGGAAAACTGTCTTCTCCACTGTAATATAATTACGACGTATCGTTAAGTACATACAGCATTCCCTCCCTACAACAGCCCTCTCAACAACGACTCCCTCCTTACAACGACCCTTGTCGCAGTTCCCTAAAAAGGACAAGTATGTCTAAAGCTTCTACTGCTGTGATATCGTCTGCTTAAAATTGTCGTCAGCTGTTTTTTCTAAAAGTTACATATTTGACATTTTGACAGAAAAAACTTTATGACGAGTGACAAACAGCTTAAATCCAGATCAGACGCCGCGTTACGCGGCGTCTGATCTGGATTTAAGCTGTTTGCACATGTAAACCAATTTCCCTCCCTATAACGACTCCCTCCGAACAACGCACACATTGTTTGTCTCTCAGGTGGTGTCGTAGAGAGGGAGCGCTGTACTAACACTTACTTGTAACCTCTACAGTGGATAATCTGTTATTCTTTCCCAATAAACGCGTTTACGCTAAAACTATTATTTGCAGTGCAATCAGTTTGGAGCCAGATCAGACGCCGGGTAACCCGGCGTCTGATCAGGCTCCAAACTGTTTGCCACCAAGATAAACATGAAATATCAGAATTGTCCAAAAGTTGTTATATTCTACGTTTTAGCGCTTTGCGTTTGCGTACGTTTGCGTTTAAACGGGAAAGAATAACAGATTCTCCACTGTATAACGTCGTGGGTGGATTTTGTAATGGTTTCATGTAGTCTGAATACTTATGAAAGACGAGTAACTCATCGTCTCATATATACGTAGGTCCATTTTACTTGACAACTCAAGGAATGCTCAAAATGGCTAGTAAAATGACGATACTTTGTGGCCTAACAAACATTTTGGCGTGCTAAAAGATACAAACCTCGTCTGTTCTATACTGAAAATGGATTTTTGGTCTAAAATTAAGGAATGTTCCAGTGGCAAACAGTTTGGTTAGTTTAAACATTTTATTTCAATATATACAAAGACATGGGGTTGGGCCACAAGTTCTTACACCATTAGATTCGGCCCTTCCCCTAACAGTTTGGTTATAGATAAGACACCGAGACATCCGGCGTCTGGCCTCGAATCAAACTATTTGCGATGGCCTATACAACTTCCTGCCCCGTGTAAAAGAAGTATTGTAAAAGCAATTTAAAAAACATGCATACTTGAAGTACATCAATATGGCAATACTTAATTCTTATCCCACCACTCACGACTTGACAAGTATCCTGATTTATCAGATGCCGAATAACACGACTTCTGATCCAAAATAAGATAACTTAACATCATTCAATCTCACTATCTCTACAAATTATACCAACTAGATCGATCTACATCAATAATGATTCAATGGTCACGGTTATAAAGCGTTGAAGTTAAATCTGTGATCGTTCTGAAGGTTTTTATTAGTCATCTGGCCAATCAAAACCTTGAGAACGGGCTCATACTTAGTTCAAATACTTTATAAACATTTACCCTCGGATCCGAACAAGAATTAATACAAACAATACAAGTTCAACATTGTTTTAGTTTAGTCTCCATTGAACCCCGATTTGTGATTTATTACTATGCCATCTCTTCAAGACGTAGTCACATCATAGAGGTTGGTGAAAACACAACAATATAGTATTTGAAATACCGCTTTATAATTATATGGAGAAATGTTATTTGGAAATCCTAAAAATGACAGTTGTAATTACTGCAAATCTACTAAACATAATATATTAGTCTTATACGAACAGTATAGATAAAAAGAATTAACTTATCTTATGCAAACAATATAGACTAATATAGATATATCTATATGTTAAACATTCTGTCCATTAACTTAAAGTCATCGCAGCTGTGACACTTTAATGTATATTGACTTTTCCTTTTAAGAAACCGCTAGCTTTCTAATGTAAAATACAGCTATTCTGATATCATTCTTACTTGCCTAGAACATAATATTCTACCAATTGCTGATGACGTTAATACTATATATAGTTAACGATGCAATCGTCT
This sequence comes from Gari tellinella, assembly GCA_922989275.2. Taxonomy (NCBI): domain Eukaryota; kingdom Metazoa; phylum Mollusca; class Bivalvia; order Cardiida; family Psammobiidae; genus Gari; species Gari tellinella. Next base: position 63,532,136 of record OV277857.1, on the reverse strand, counting down.
TATGTTTTCAGTGAGTTTTCTCATCGATGCCATAGATTTAACATTTAAGCAAGTTATCTTAAACCATTTCAGTAAATCAAGCATTAATTGCAAATGCCAGCCTGTTTTATCTACAGTCTGCTAGGATAAATCTATATTTCTTTTGGTACATGTTTGTGACTGTATAAATTGGAACCATTTTCTTCAGCGGAATATTAAATTAAATGCACTGAAAGGCGATTCTGAGACAGAATGGGTTAAAGTACAAATGTAGTTACATGTATCTAGGATTTTGAGCAGGCATTGTGCCGAAAACAGGAACCTATAAACTCTGGTCAGTATTCAACCGTATCCTGCATCCAAACAAATGTTGCAAAAAAGCTACACATATTGAACGTCGATGCTTGGATTAGACCATATTAAGTTGAAGTTTAACCGAGTATATATGTATTCCACAGTACCTTGTGAATGACCTCTGTAAATATTTCTCATACATATTATCCAAACGACCATTCCAAGTCCGAATATGAACATCAGAATTAGGATGAGTTTCAGTCGTCTTCGAAACTTGTCTGCTATCCTGCAATAAATAATTTTCACCATTGTACGGTTATGTACTGTCTGCTTAAAGTATGATTCTGTGCATTTACATATCGAAGTGCGAGTTTAAGCAAAGCGATTTAACCCATTTGTGCGTAGCGTCCTATAAAAGGGACATAGGCAAACAGTGTAGACTCTGAGCAGACGCCGCATTATGCGGCGTCTGATCAGAAGCTACACTGTTTGTTGATAGGAGTTTCAATATTAAACAAAACGAAAATGAATGTTTAGACAAGGCACCGCTTTTATATAAAATGGACTTATCTAATATATAGGCAGGGAAGAATCCGCGAGGCGCAAATGGCCTAAGAAACCTCAATATGGGTGGAATATCAAAACCAAAAAAAGCGATTACTGCAGGTCAAATACATGTAGTAATGCATGTCAAAAATATACCGCATACCCCCATTCAAAAGCACCCGTCAAGTAAACATCACTTTATTTTGGTACATGTTTATGATTGTATAAATTGGAACTATTTTCTTCAGTGGAGGAATAAATGAAATGTTCAAAAGCGCATATTTATTGTGATAAATAACTCCTTCACTGCCATGACATCATCAATTTTAAACAATTATAATCTGCTTGTATTTCTCAAAATTAGACTTTAGGTAGTTTCACGAAGAAATATTGAAATCAGTGGGGTAATTAAAGGGTTCAAGAGATATTTCAATTGAAGATCCACAGGCTGTCATTAATACTAGTGCTTGCAATGCAGGATAGAACTAATGCAGAATAAGCTCCTTTAGGAGCTTTCTGACTACATATATAGAACTACCGAACACATTGATTCTATCTTTTAAAGCAAAGTAAAGTTTCGTCTGCTACATGTGTCGTCTCCTTATTTCTAAATTTACAATGTTCAAACAATTCTTTTAACCCTTTCCCCAATAGAAGCGACTTTTAGCGCATTTAATTTATTTCTCCGCTGAAGAAAATAGTTTCAATTTATACAGTCATGAATAGAATTCATAAGAATTATTTTCAGTTTCCTTGCAGATTATAGCTTAAAGCAGGCTGAAAGTAAAGCAGAATGTGCCTTATGGCACATTCTGCTTTACTTTCAACCTGCTTTAAGTAGCCACATATCTTAAAACTAGAAACAGGCTATGGGGTAAAGGGTTAAATAGAGTCGTACGTTATATTAACCCCTTCATTACCTCATTGTTATTTGCAAACAGTTTGAATCCTGATCAGACTCAATGTAACGTGGCCTTTTAATCAGGTTCTAAACCGTTTGACACTGAGTTCAATATTTCTTCGTGAAACTACCTAAAATCTAATTTTGAGAAATACAAGCAGATTATAATTGTTTAAAATTGATGATGTCATGGCAGTGAAGGAGTTATTTATCACAATAAATATGCGCTCCTTGTTCCTAAACAATTCATACAAAATCTCTTGTATGCCTCCACTAAACCCTACACTGAGACTACAAAGCGCAATATTCATTTAGCAGGAATATAATCAAACTGTTATTTGACGTCTTATCTTAATTTAAATGTTTCGATAAACTGTTCAATGATATTTTCTATGATAAAATAAAGATAAAGAAACGTTTTATACAGCTTACCTGCCGATGACTGTGCCACCTACAGAACCGGCTATCAGGGCGTAAAATCCGTACCATCCTGTTTGTGTCTGAATTAATCAAAAGTTTAATGACGAATTAAAGCAATCGAAAATAGTAATGAGTAGGATACATTGCCAATGTTTCAAATACGCATGCAAATGAATTGGAGCACTTTACGAACAAATTTATCTTAATAAATCATTATAATACACATTATAGGTATATCAACTTAACATAGAAATATGTTCATCAAATTGAAGTTGTCAACTAATTAGTCCAACTAGTCTAGTTTTGTGAAAAATAAAATTTATGCAACAATTGTTAAAGTGTGTCATGTAATTTGTTTTATTCACTGTAGTGTGTTAAATCCGTGTTCAGTGACTTCTTACTCTGTTACAACATAAGTATGCCTAAATGTTTCCTAGTTTCAATTTATAAATTCATGAATATGTCCGATAAGATCATATCCTTATCCTAGCTTGAAGCAGGCTTAAAGTATAGCAGAATGCACCTTCAGGTGCGATCTGTCTTATTTTTAAACAATTTTAAGTGATCATTTGTCGTCAACACTAGAAACAGACCATGGAGTACAGGGTTAAATGAATGATCGTGGAAATCTTGCTGAATTGGCAACATTTACGCAGATAGTTCCATAAATGTTTTCACATACGGAATGAAATAGTTTCAATAGTCATTATTATGCCCGATAAGGTCATAACATTATCCTAGCTTGAAGCAGGCTGAAAGTAAAGCAAAATGCACCTTAAGGTGCACTCTACCGTATTGTGAACCTGTTTTAAGTGGTCATTTGTTGTAAACACTAGAAACAGACTATGGAGTAAAGGGTTAAAAGAATGACCGTGGCAAAATCTTGCTGAATGCAGGACAACATTTACGCAGAGGATTACGCTGGTTTTGCAAGACGTTACCCGCGGTCCTAACGACTACAAATGTACCCTTTTTTAGCTCACCTGAGCCAAAGGCTCAGGATGAGCTATTGTGACCGCTCTTCGTCCGTCGTCCGTCATATGTCGTCTGTCGTCCGTTCACATTTTCAAATGACATCTCCTCTGAAACCGTTGGCCCAAATTCAACCAAACTTTAGCACAAGCATCAGTAGGTCTGGGGAACGAACACTTGTTAAAAGTTAGTGGGTGGGGTAATTTTTCTTGTTGCCATGGCAACCGCGCACAAAATCTATCTAGAAAAATCTTCTTCTCTGAAACTACTGGTCCGATTTCAATTTTGTTTTCACCAAAATGTTTGTCAGTTGATAGACTTTCAAAGTTGTTCAAAGAATTTTGATCCGTAAAAAAACATGGCCGCCAGAGGGCGTGGTCATTTTCCGTATTTACATAATATTGACAACCCAAGTCAAAAACTTTAAAGATCTTCTAGTCAAAAACCATAAGTCCTAGAACGACTAAATTTCTTATGTAGCAGCATGTAGTAAACCTTTACCAAGATTGTTCAATTTTTTACCCTGGGGCCAAAAATGGCCACGCCCTGGGGCTTATCAGTTTTTCTTAGGAAAACCTTTAAAAAACTTCTTCTCTGAAACCGTATGGCCTAGATCATTAATATTTGACATGTAGCTTTGCCTTATGGTCCTTTACCAAGATTGTTCATATTATGACCCCCGGGTCAAAAATTGCCCCACCCCGGGCTTATCAGTTTTACATAGACTTATATAGGAAAACCTTTAAAAATCTTCTTCTCTGAAACTGTAAGGCCCAGGTCTTGAATATTTGACATATAGCTTTGCCTTGTGGTCATCTACCAAGATTGTTCAAATTATGACCCCCGGGCCAAAAAAGGCCCCGCCCTCGGGCTTATTAGTTTTTCATAGGAAAACCTTTAAAAATCTTCTTCTCTGAAACCGTTAGGCCCAGATCATTTATATTTGACATGTAGCTTTGCCTTATAGTCATCTACTAAAGATGTTCAAATTATGACCCCCGGGTCAAAATTGGCCCCACCCAGGGCTTATCAGTTTTTATAGGAAAATATTAAAAAATCTTCTTCTCTTAAACCGTAAGGCCCAGATCATTTATATCTGACATGTAGCTTCGCATTGTGGTCCTCTACCAAGAGCAAATTATGGCACCTGGGTCATAGCTATATCAAAATGTTGTCTTGCCAAGTCAGATTCTATGGTACAATGTCCTCAGGTGAGCGAAATGTGACCCTCTGGGTCTCTTGTTGAGTTATCGCCTTCTAAAATATTGACCATATACTATAGCTTTAAAGAACATAATATAGTCAATATTTTAGACGGCGATATCTCAAAATAGGTAAAATATTGACTTTATAATATAGCTTTATAGAACACCCCAGAGACCTTCCTACTTTGCCGTAGTTATAGGGCTTAATTATCATAGGGATATTTTCTGTTTATTAGACCGAGATTATTCCGTCTGGCAACAACTGAAAGGAAGGCAGGTCGTCGGTGGTTTTGATCCCATACCCTGCATTGCAGCGTTTGAGATTAGCCGAAATCATCTTCCTGATATCATCATCATCTCATCTAATCATCCCTCATTAAATTATCGGCACTATATGACCTATTTTGTGTCGCAGTGCTGGAAAACCCAACTCATCACTCCATCCAATAAAGAACAAGAAACAATATTGAACGATAGAAACAGGATCTAGTCTGCACTATCAATTAATGTACAGTATTTCATAAGAATTGTTGCTGATACAAAAACAGATTGAAAACCAGACTTGGCTGCTGAGCTACCGCGTGCATGCTTCATAATTATATAATTTTTATGCTTTTAACTCATTTGCTTGTCTCTTGAAAGTTAACGACATATACTCTTCATACTGGGGGTAAATGAGACTCTCAATGACGTTATAAAGCGCACTTTCAAACAGTTGCAAACGCGGCGTCTGATCAGGATCAAAACTATTTGCCACTTTTTTTTTAAATTACGCCAGTTATACTGCCTTAAAGCTAACTTTGAAAAGATATTGCAGACAACAATATTGAAGCAGACGAGAATATGGCGGTGAATGGGTAAAAACCTCACGATGAATTTGATCATAAAAATGTTAATTGTAGTAGAATATCATAATGATAATAAGAAATCAATGCAATTCAGTGATATCCTTTTGGTCAAGTGCTATGCGGTCAACGAACTAAAGAGATATCATCTTTTATTTGTAGTGATTTTTTGTAAACATTGTTAATGTGCCATCTCGTGTTCAGTCGCTATAAAGAGATGCCTTTCTCAAAACTGTTTACAGGCAGTACCATAACCTCCTACGCAATATATCTGCTTTATCTTCAAAGTGCTATAAGCAGTCATATACATTTATCCTTAATCTTCCGTAATATCGTATGCTTTGAACCGAATATTTAAATAAGATATATACATTTTAATCACAGAAACCTGGGGAAGAGTGTCAACTAGTTTGTATCCAGATCAGGCGTCGCGTTACGGGGTCTCTTGGCTCCGAGTGGTTTGCAAATACTTTTGCAGTCGAAGGGTTCTATTTTAAAATAAGCATGACCTTGATTGTCATGATAACTGGGGTTTAATGAATAATAAATGTCATTATACATAATCATAATAATGGTAAAAGTATAATGTACCTGAGTAATTCCTAGGTGATGAAAGTTCACATTAAGTAGGCCTAGCCAGTTCACAAAAATAGCGAATGGTATAGCACAGATTGTCGTAACACGCCAAACATGGGGGTTTCTAAACTGACAGAAACAAAGAAAAATCGGCCAATACTAGACTGGTGTTTCAATTAGAGCATATACACGTAAATTGAAGTAATAGTCTATATTTTAGATTTTATATGTTACCTGTACATGATTTTGAGCTGTCTACACAATATTGTTCAAGATACTCTAGCATGCCGGGTCAAAAAAAGTGAAACTGAGTTTCCTTCAGAAACTGTTTCCCTTATTAATGTAATGTATGATACAATGAAATCTACAAATATTCAATTGCATTAAAGCAAACCTTCTGGTTGGATATAATGAAGTATGGTACACGCCAATACGCCTTATCGTTCGCCCAACTTTGCCAATGAAATGACTCTATTTGAGAGAAAAATGGAAAAATATATATGTAGCGCTCCCTCTCTACAACGACACCCAATGGGAGACAAAAATATAATCGTTGTTCGGAGGGAGTCGTTATAGAGAGGGAATTTGGCTTACATTTGCAAACAGCTTGAATCCAGATCAGACGCCGCGTAACGCGGCGTCTGATCTGGATTCAAGCTGTTTGTCACTCGTAATTTAGTGTTTTACTCTGAAAAGGTCAAATATGTAACTTTTAGAAAAACAGCAGACGACAAATTTAAGCAGACGATATTGCAGACGTGAAAAGGTTGGACATGAATGTCTTGTTTGGGGAACAGCGGCAAGGGTCGTTGAAAGGAGGGAGTCGTTGTAGGGAGGTAACACTGTAGCATATTCTTCAGTTTCGAATCAGGTACAATTTAGGTCATGGACGGTTATGGCAAAAAGAATTCGGTCATAAACGGTTATGGACATCCCGTGCCAAGGCGGAGCTAACTCAGGCTGTGAAGTATGTGTAATATCGTTGACAAATTTAGAGATGAGCTAAATCAGGCTGTGGAGTATGTGTAATATCGTTGACAAATTTAGAGTTCCTAAACGCAAGTTCATACCAACAGCATCATTACTTCATACAGCAACCGTTCAGCTAGAAATTCACAGAATTATCTAGTAGGCAGACAACCAGTTAAGGCATACCCTAAATCAACACAGAACACTCCTAATAGAGCATTGCCTTTCATCCTGCACTAAATCATTGAACCCTTTAAGAGTTTTCTGATTTTACTGTAACCTTGCTTTTTAAGCTGTCATCTGCACTTTGTTACAGTCAATTAGCCTGATTTTAAGTGGTTGTAATAGAGGGGTTTTACTGTACCTTAAGAGTTTAGTAAATCCCTCCCGGTACGGTTGGCGCTTAAGTGAAGCAGTAACACTCGGAGGCTCAATGGGTTTCTTCGGGAAATATATTAGGGCCATAATAAATAAACATATTCCGAACCCTGTTTCTGTAATACAAGAAATGTACACATGAAAACGTGAAAAAAGTTAACTACTGTAATAATAGGACAATGAATGAAACGTTAATATTTGCGACTGTACTTTCTGATGTACCCACTTGTTGTTTATAATGTCAAAAGTAATGCGGTTTATTTGTAACTAAGCAGTTTGCCAATGCCAGTAAAATTGCGGTCGACAGACAAATAAAGATTTAATAATCAAAAAATCAGAATGTTCGATCGCAATCATTCTATTGTTATTGATAGGAAAAATATACCCGGTTATGCTGTGTATTAATGATCCAATACCTACATGTAAGTAAAATTGGCGTCGCCTCCGTCTTAGAAGATTAATGTTTTGTCTATTTATTTTGTACAAAATAAAAAAAAACTACTTACCTATTAGATTGAGTCGTCTAACCTGGTATCTCATAAGTAGTGTATCTTTAAAGATAGAAAATCAGTTAAATCAGTTACTACATCGGCTCCTTGGAACTCAAATTGAAAACTCTAGTTTTTCAGTTCAGTCTTGACTATATATGATTATTTTTCAATATAATGTAACATGACGAATGGAAACTCTTCTGTAGGATCCATCTTATCTGACTCTACAGTAGATGCATATAAGTTTACAAGTGCACCGTTTGAAAGTACATGTATACGCGTACATGTATATATATGTTTTAATGTGTCAATACATTATGTCAAATATTTTGAAGCAGATAGTACAGTTACTTTGAAAAAAAAAAAAAAAATGAAAACACATAAAAATGTATTTGACATCGGATTTGATACAAAAACAAACGCATTTTGTATTGATTAACACTGACTCAATATTGAATATGAGCCATGCCATGCCAAAACCTGCCTATTGCATTGCAAACAGTGTAGACCAATGCGTTGATCTGTCCTGTTTGACAACAACAGTCACATAAAGCATTGTATTTAAATAGCAGTATTACCTACGGTATTTTGCAGTGTTGAGAAATTCAGATAAAGAGCCTGGGATATTAAGGGTGTTTGGTCTGTTGTAAAGTGCAAGAAGACAAGTTTTGTCATGGCACGGCTCATATATACATATTGTATTAACCCTTATCCTAAAGTAAATAATCTGCTTGGATATTGTCATCTGTAAACTTTGTCAAATTTAGATTCATATATTTTTAAAAATTGATAACCTTAAAGGCGGTTGTCAAACAGTTTGAAATCAGATCAGACACCGCATTATACCGTGTTTGATCTTGATTAAACTGATTACAAATATCAAACAAAGTCGTGATCGGCAAAAAAGGTTTCAGAAGGACTGCAAGTGTTACAGTAGTTTCAATGTGCAAACACATAGTTCGGATATCCAGTACGTACTTGATGGTATTGTGACGACATCGCCAAATGTTATGTTGTTAGTTTCATTAATGGCCACATAGTTGCTGTAAAGGTAGATAACGCAATATAAAACCATTTTTAAAGCAAACACTATATTCATTCATAGAGGTATATTATGTAAGTAATCAATGATACAGTGAAAAGTTTTTCCTTATTCCCATTTTAACGCAAACGAAACGCAATCGCATTGCAACAAAATGTAGACAGAAACAACTTTTTTACCATTCTATTAAAATTTCAGTAGCAAACAGTTTGGAGCCCGGCGTCTGATCTGGCTCAATATGTTTGCAGTTGAAACAATTGTTAAGGCTTTAACGCGTTTATTGGAAAATATTGACATCCTCTCCACCATATGTGTCATATCTTAGAAAAGCGAATCAAATGTATTGATGGCAATACATGTATCTACTCGACTCTATTGCATGCGAGTTGAATGGCCTCTGGTAAGTCATTTCCTGTCTAGTACTTTTGTTTTTAAGTGTTTAATATGTTCACAATGATTTGTATAGCAAAATGTACTCAAATACCAAATTTGGTAAACCTAGCATATTTAGTATAGGACACATACTCCGGACAAAAGGTACACGGACGGACAGATTAAGAGACGGACGCACGCACGCACAGTTTAGTCACTAAGTTTAGAGGGGCAAAAAAGACAGATACCATTAATTTTATCTCTTTAAAAACATCTGTTTTACAAGACGAATCGAGATTGGCCATTAGACAAAGGTTATAAAGGCGAAGACGCCAGTCTTTCCTAAATAAATGTGTTTGTACTCAGAAAAGTAATAAAATAATTGTAAACCCCTTTTGGAACATGACCAAAGAACGCGTCAAGGTCAGATTGGCTGTGTTAAATCAGGATACAGTAATGTTTTCGCCTCGGTATATTATTGATTTAGATAAAAAAAAAATAACTACTTACATTAAAGGTTGTGACACAAGATTAGGACCTGAAAAGTACACGACAGATAATTCATTATATTACGATTCAATATATGACTAACGACAGAGGCTCAAAATAAGTTGACCTACATTGCGAACGCAATTGTATTAATGTGAACTAAAATAGGAAAAGCAACATTGTTTAAAGGTTTAACTTATAATAAAAAGTGAATGCGTTTTTCTTGCATGTATCTGTTTACACTTATATAAATAGACCCGTATCAACTATTTTATGTTTCTAGAGTATTAATTTTTAAATAGGAGAAAGCGCTGGTGCGTTATTTGACAACAAGGACTTTAGTCGATTTATAATTGGGACATGTATTGGGAGTCTTCTCAATTGCAAAATGCCGCTTTTTCCCAATACTGATGAAATTCAATGTTTTATTTCCTCCATACAGGAGATATGTGTAAAACTATAATATAATAAACACACACATGGAAAATAGCAGTATGCATGTGCTACATGTATGTGAAAAAACAAACTTATTTATAACATCAAGCTATGTATTTCAGAGTAAATTGACTCACTTAACTTATGTTTTACATTGTATATGAACAGTATACATTTGTTTCATAGGTACTGAGGGAACAGTCAAATCATTGACCCGAGGTACATTTGTAGCAGGGAAGACCTTGAGAACTGGTGCCCGAGGCCAACGGCCGAGGGCAACAGTTCTCAAGGTCTTCCCTGCTACCGAGGGACAATGGTTTGACTGTTCCCGAAGTAACTATCAAACAAATGATTTATTACCTGACTCTCTATTTAAGCCAGGCTGAATGAATGGCTAGATCTAGATATATCTATACAACATTTGAACAACACGTATTTATAAATTCTAGAGATGATCTTCCGTGTATATTTAATCTTAATTCAATTTAATACAACAACTGAATGTGAACATCACTGTTTTGTAAAAAAGATGTCTAACATATTCATATTTTCAAATACGATTGAATTATTATTGTTTCTTATTGACTGAAATCGATTGACACTTTGTCGAAATTACGTCATGTATAATATGACGTCATTATTTTTGTAACGTCAAAATGTGTTTAAAAAAAGGAAGACGTTAGACCTGCAAGCGGTTTGTCGCTTTTATTCGGAGTTACTCTTAATTTTAGGTCTAGAACCATATAGCCTATTAAGGGGATTATTCGGGAGAGAAAAAATGACCCGATCAACTCCTTAAAAGGCTAGATCCTTAAACAAAAATCTGTATCATAAAGACGCCTTATTTGGTCCCGCGATGCAAAAAAGTTTTGCGCACTATTTTCGCGCATGTAACAGTACTATGTAACAGTCAACTGTTGCCCGCTGGCCTCAGTCTGGTAAATATTTCGGAAAACAGTCAAAAATGCTTAATATTCACTTAAATAGAGAGTTAGGTAATAATATAGGGTTAATACACCTTTTTGTGCATTAACATCTGAAGAAGCCCGCGGGCTGTATTTGAAGCCCGAGGCTTTAGCCGAGGGCTCCAAGACAGCACAAGGGCTTCTGCAGATGTTAATGCACGAAAAACAGGTGTATTGACACTATTCTTGCATAAAAATATGTCTATTTCCCCTTCTTGTTGGATTTCACCTAACTCCGTTCTCTAATACATTGACAGAATACGCGCACCTAGAGAGGTCAAGTTTGTTTACAAAATGTTCATGTCTTTTATATATCAACGGCTTGGATACAGGGCCACATGCACCGGATTTATCAATGTCGGCCATTTTTAAAAGCGACTCGATTCGCATGTGTAATTTACGCTTGGCACTCAACAGACATTATGCTGTTCTTCGTCCGTTAATTCAAGGACTTGAAAATGTTACAATATATCTGGATATGAGGAGAAATGTGGTTGGATGTTGGAATAACGTTGAATGAGTTGGTCTGGTACAACGTGAGACGTAGCATACAGACCTGTCAGGTGCGACGCAACACAGAACGTCAGAGACTTTCTATGGAAATACACGTACACCGATTTACAGTTTAGCATGTTTAGGGTAGGACTTTATTTATAATGCTATATTTATTAATAAATATCAGACACATGAATGGATTACCAGCAGTCGATTGCAGTTTATTGCCAGTTATTTAACTCATTATAACTCCATACTGTAGTCTAGCGGGATCGAGTGTAGTCTATTTCTATTTCTATTTATTACTTCTACGCCATCAATTCTTATGATTATGAGAAGGGGCACTTTTAGGTGCACCATTGGGACTGTACTTGTCGAACACAGGCACAGAGGAGATTATTTTTAAACGCAAAGAATAGCAAACGCAGTGCACTAACATGGAGAAAATGACATCTTTTTTATACTTCTGACTGTTTATTTTAATCTGAGTACCAATTATTTGGGAGCCTGATCAGACACCGGGTTACTCGGCGTATGATTTGGCTCCAAACCGACGTCTGATCTGGCTCCAAACTGTTTGCAATGGAAACAATAGTTTAAGAGAATAACGTTTTTTTCCACTGTTATCTTTGTAGAAACTCAACAAGTCCCTACAGCTCAGTCGTTAGAGTGCTAGAATGTTACGTCAGAGACATTGGCTCCAAGGTTATAAAGCTTTTGAGTTGAGTCTAAAATCGTCCTAAAGCGTTTGGTTGGTCAGATTTGAGTTTTTGATGAGCAAAAACTGAAATTTGACTTATCAATGTCTAAGAACCATATAAGACTCAACTTAAATTTTTTAACTTTCTATACGTCTAACTGTCATTGTGCTTGGTAACCATTGTTATACTACAGTTGTCTAGGAATTTAGAATAATTTTGAAAATATGTTTTGATAATTTTGTAAGCCATTTAAATATTAGGAGCGTACTAAGAGTCAATTACTGAAATAGCTGGAACGGAATTTGGGTTGACATGCTATTTTATCAACATTGCCGTTATAGATTCTAAATGTGTGTGTCTGTTAGATTTACTTGTAGGTTTTAAATAAAGATTTGAATTTGAATTGTCTCATTCAATCAATGCCTTCATTAAAGAATCAAAAATAATTCTAAATAAGATGATAAAGCTGTCTATATGTTTAAACTGTTATTATTTATTTTCATGCATGTTTGTTGTTTCAGATCCTATCACCAGATGTCACTGGCCATCAGCCTTGGATGTTGGTCTAAATCTTGAGAAGTCTGCAATATTAACACTGGAGTCATCCTTTCTCATTGACTGTGAACAGAATGTGTTTGGTGCTTATTCAACAGAGAACAGTGACAATAACGAGAATGAACCAGATTTAACAAAACAAAGTTTAACTCATGATGAATTTATGTTTACACAAAGTCATCACCCGGCTGGTCTCAAAATAACAGAAAAAGTCTTAGTTTAATGAGGAGCAGCTAACCCAAGACATCTATTACATGTACATGTACATAATTTGATTGCACATTAACTTATCACTCACTCAATATGCAGTTTTACCCCTCTAATTTATTTCTCCACTGAGCAAAATAGTTCAACACTATGGAATCATGAATGTATACACTATAAGGAGCCTAAAGCATTTTGAAAGTAAAGCAGAATATACCATTAGGTACTTTCTACTTTACTTTCAACATGCTGTAATAAACAACCTGGATAAAGGGTAAAGGGTTAAACAGACATAGTCTGAAAGATCAAATTACTACAGAGCTACAGGTAAAAGGCATGATTTTATCTTATTTTCAAATATTCTAAATGTCAATTTTTTCATTTTTAATTCCATTTCTAAAATATAATTATTTCCTAAATGCATTACTTTGGCTACTCAAACTTCTTAGAACATATCTATTACATTGTGCTTCAGTATATTTACCAAGTTCATTTATTATCTTGAGCTATGTAATTTTTTAAGCACTTGAAATATGTGTACAAAACCAGAATTTCAAATAAAATATATTTCAATAAGCACAATATTTGCATAGATATAAATAATAACAAGAACTTTTGTCTTTATATTTGAGATCCATTTCCATTTTTTTTATTAATATCAGTCATTTTCTTCCATATCACAGCTTCCTTTATTCTAATTGCACACCAATTGTATATCTTGCAAGTATTATGCTTCACTACAAACAGTGACTTACAAGGAATGCACTTGTCTTCTGCCTCAGTGTAAACTTTGAACAGAACATCCCCTAAAGGAGCCCTCTGATCAAGGTCGCCACACGAAGAATAATTTTCAATGCATCGGTGTACATGTATACTTTAAACAGAACGCAATTAATCAAGATGGACAAACTTTTATTTTGATTTTAAATGTACATTTAAATCTCCAGTGGTTATTGAATGAGAGGTTTCGCCTAACTGTCGCCAACGTATGCAAATAGTCGCTGTCATGGACATTCTGGTTGCAGACCAATTGGAGTGTCAGATGGCCGATTTTGTCAATTTCAAAATTGATTGATTTGGGTTTACGGCCGCAAACTGTGACACAAAGCGCCGATGTTGTGTCAATTTCATGTCATCTATAATAGCAAGTCGCTGCCGTCGAAAGTTCGGCATTTTAAAAATATGTACATGTATGTGCACAATTACGGTACAATGTATAAATAACTCGTATACGAGAAATGGGATTCAAACTGTTTGTTATCGCTTTTATTAATGAGTTAACTACAAGTTTTAATAATAAATCAAAAGTTACTTTGCCTAGTGTGTTTACTTATATGATGTGTTCTGCTTTGTATCCATCCTAAAGTGGTGAAAACGTTATTCTTTCCCCTTTAAACGCAAACAAAACGCAAACGCAAAACACTAAAATGTAGAAAAGGACAATATTTCGGCATTTCTGACCTTTCATTTTTTCAGAGTGGCAAACAGTTTGGAGCCTGATCAAACACCGGCTTAACCGGCGTCTGATATGGCTCCAAACTGTTTGCAAAGGAAATAATAGTTTTAGCGTAAACGCGTTTATTGGGAAAGAATAGCGTTTTCTCCACTGTACCTAATAATGTCACCTGTCAACAGAATTATTTAGTTGTACAAGTTTGGTTGTACTGTATACTATGGAGAAGACGCTATTATTCCCCAATAAACTCGTTAATGCTAAAACTATATTTGAATATAGTTTTCCATCGTAAACAGTTTGGAAACAGATCAGACGCCGGATAACTAAATAGTAATGAGTTCAAAAGGTGCAAACTGAATGGGAAACTGTTTAGATCCCGACCAGAATGCTCCCCCAGGGTCTACACCATTTGTTAGCTATTGTCTGTCCAAATACTTAGGGTTATTACAGTAAAAACCTTTTGCATTTCGCCTTAATGACCGTTATGTGTATTTGGCGCACGGTGATTATTTTGTAATTTCAATAACAATGCATTCACCAGCATCTTTGCACTGACAGTGTAGGCTGCAGTTTGGCCAGAACGCTGTTCAAACCGTCATTGTTATTGTTTATACTGGGCCCCGGAACAATCATAACTATAGCGGGCATTAACGGCGCGTGTGCACGTGAATCGCCTTGTTAATACACGTTAAAGTACTCGTTAATGCACCCCCTGGGAACGGCTTTTTATGCAAGAATTATATTTGATACACACTATATGGTTTAGAGAAGAGGCAATATAAACTAGATCACCGCATGCGGGTGCCAACGCTCGTCTGTGCTGTTATCCTTGTTATGGCCTATCCCATTTGACCTCTTAATAACCTTTAAATGATATTGACCTTTGTTAGACATGCTGAGCTCATGAGCTACCAAATATAAAGCCTGTATCATATGTAGTTTCAAAGTTGTTGCTAACGTTATGATTTCAAACGACGATGACTAACGACGACAAACGACGACAAACGACGACGACGTAGACACCGGAGTGATGGCAATAGGTCGTAGTTTCTTCGAAACAGACGAGCTAAAAAGATTCTACAAAGTACCGATCTATACGGTTAGCCAAAGAAGCAGACCGAGTAGCAAGTAACAGTAACAATTATGTTATGTAATTTGCATTTTGAATAGTAAAAAGTACAGGGGACACAGACCATATTCATCAAACGTCGCATGCAAAAATTACATATGTCCTGAACGGAAATCTTATCGAAACGAAATGTAAAATCTCTTCCACCTGTTTGGTAAATGGAACAACAACAGAAGTGTCCCTATCAGATACCAATCTTGATTCGATGTTGAACGATTTTGTTTTCAATTATTTATTTGATGCAACTTTATATTTAATGTAGGAATGTAGACGTTCATTAGTGTTTATGTATCACAAAAACAAGTCTACTTTTTCCTAATTTAGCTGAAAATTTGAAGAATAACCCGTGGACAATATTACCTAGTAAGAAGGCAGCGGCTCCTCCAACAGCATTCGACAGAACGGCAATGGCGGTGGCAGTTGTTCGTTCATGGATGGGAAACCAGGTTTCTGATATAACAGGCGGTATGACCATTGTTAAGCTGCCCGCAGCACCTGCCAGAAATTGCCCGGTGCCAATCAAGCTGAAAACAGACACAGTAATATTTTTAAAATGATACAGTATAACCTATTTTAACCCTTGCACGGTCAAATTATTCGGGATATTTTACCCCTTCACCGCTTTATTGTCGTCTGCTTCAGTATTGCTGTTTGCAAGGCACGTTTAAAAGTTAGATTTTACGTTGAAGGACTTAATATGTATCGGTACGAGTGTCAAACAGTATAGGTCCTGATCAGACGCCGAGGTACGCTGCGTCTGATTAGGACCCAAACAGTAAACAAACGCTCTTTATGACGTCATTGAGAGTGAAAGGGTTAAACGCCCCGCGGCGAAATGTAGAGTCAAAGAATTTAAAATCAGGGGCTCAGTGTTTAGTTTTTGCACTATGCAAACAGTAAATACACAGACCAAAGGACACCTACTGGAACCATCTAAACAGGGCCTGCACTGTTTGTACATATTGTATTGCCAAACATAGACGAAACACATTCACAGTTGTGTTTGAAAGTGTAAAATATTTAATTACATACAGTTGATACGAATTAATTCGTGCTAAACACATAATGACCATTGCAAGCAGTTCAGATCCTAACCAGACGCCGGGCTATCCGGCGTTTGAGCAAACTGTAGACTGTTTGCCGCTCTGATTAAAATAAAATAGTCATAGTTTCAAGAACTTATAATTTTCTGCATTTTAATGCATTGTAAATTTAGATTAGTTTAACTTAGTTGTAACGAATAATGACGTCCCTTCTGTAATAAATATGCACAGTGCTCCCTCCCTACAACGAGCATCCGAACAACGATTTTTGCCTTACAACAACGCTTTCCTTGTCCCAAAACAAAACAATTATGTCCAACCCTTTTATGGCTGCAATACCGTCTGCTTAAAATTACCATCTCCTGTTTATTTCACAGAGTTAAATATTACTGAACATTTTGTCAGAAAAAATATAATGGCGAGTGACAAACAGCTTGAATCCAGATAAGACGTACTGTAACGCGGCGTCTGGTCTGAATTCAAGTTGTTTGTAATTGCAAGCCAAATCGTGCTCAACCTTCAAAGGTAGGGTGTTGTTGTTGAGAGGGGGCACTGTATATGAGTATATGGTACATACATGGTTGCGAACGGTTGTTCATAAGTAATTGCTCTTAGGGCAGGAGACAAGGCCAAAGTCAAGGTTGCAAGCAGTACCGATACTCTCAGTCCTGAAAGTAGAACAAAGGTTTAAAATGCATTTTTCTCCAAAACGGGTATGTGTGTTAAAGCGATCATTTCAAATGCAAATTGTTTTCTGGAACCAGATAAGAAGCCAGAAAGCTCGGCGTCTGACGAAGCTCGAAACTTTTCGCGACTCGGATATAAATAATTCCTAAATTCCAACACTTTCCTTTTCACGGTATATTTAAAGAACTTACGTCGATTACAAAACAGTGGTCTAAGCAGACTACAAACTATTCGACTATTTGATACTATACTGTTAACCTTTTTAAAAACACAATAAACAAACAACGTTTTCTTAATGTTGTTGGCGTACAATGATTTGATTCCGACAACATATTTTATAAACGACAACTGTACGAATTTAAATGATAGAAAAAGAGTCTGATCTTGCAAATGGATACAGAGGCAATGACGTTATTATTTCCTAAATACCTCGTATTACGCTTTTATCTCAATGGCACTGTAAACAGTTTGGAGCCAGATCAGACGCCGGGTAACCCGGCGTCTGATCAGGCTTACAACTGTTTACCATACAGATTAAACTAAATTGTTAGAAGTTTCAAGAAAATTGTAGTTTTCTTCATTTCATTTCAGTGTGTTTTGGTTTCTTTTTCCTACAAAAAAGGAAAGAGTAACGTAATATCCACTGTACTTGCGTTAGAACAACATGTGTTAGTGCCAATAACGTGAACTAGGAAGGGTCATGATGGGGAACCCTGAACCACTGTTAACATAGGTAATCAAATTAACCTTTCTTGTTGACGATATAGCCAGCACAGAGTAAACAGCTGAGAACTCCAACGTTGCCACAATTGATCATCACCGACAGCATGGCGGTATTCCATCCGTAAACAGCCTTGTACAACGATAAGAGTACACGTAAAGTAGAGAAGTTCTGAACACGCTGTTAAAATAATCAAAGTACTTGAGAGAACTCGTAATGGTTTCAAACTGAACTACAGAGGTATGGAAGGAAAAGAAAACCAGGAGATTAAAAGTGAAAATTCGGAAATGCAATAGTTCTTTTCAAATGTCTTTCATATTATGATTTGTATTTATTTATATATACAGAGAACTTCTAACATTGAACAATACTTTAAAGAGCATGAAAACCCCGGATTTAGCCAAAAAAAACTATTTTGTAAATGATTTAAACACTTGAATATTATTTCAGGCATAATTATTTGGAGATCACCGGCTGCGTGGCTTAGTGGTAGAGCGTCCGCTTGCAGTGCGGGAGGTTGTGGGTTCAATCCCCGGCCGGGTCAAACCAAAGACTTTAAAATTGGTAGTAATGGCTTCACTCCTTGGCGCTCAGAATTTCGGGTTAGCATTACAACTGATTCGTCGGTGTCAGGATAAAGTGACCGGCCGGGTACAGTCCCAATGGTGCACCTAAAAAGTGTCCCTGCTCGTAATACCCGAAAGCAGTAAAGAAAGAAAGAAAAGAAAGATTATTTGTATCTTTAAATCATTTTGAACAATCTCTAGAAAGCTTTTTTCAACAGCCGAAGAATCGACTAACCTCGGTGCCGCCGAATTTCAAAGCAGTATGCCACTTTCCTTGTCCGGGAATTGTTCATACACAAAGAAAGTGAAAGTAGATTCTACTTATTGATACGATTATCATATTCACTGCATACTGTAATTTCATTTAATACAGTTCTCAAAATGATTCGAGTTTTCGTTTTCAAGGAACTGGTAATACTTGTACCTACAATTATTATTGAGTGTTGTGCGGATGAGGACTGAGTAAAAGTTGTGAGCTCGATGCTGACTATAGATGGTTCCATAGACTTGAAACCATCAAAATGCTTTGTAACCTTCAGAACAAATACAGTAGAACCTCCCTATTACGACCATTCAATTGTTTTAAGTATTAGATGCTTACGACACTCGTCAGGTAACGGCTTAAAGCAATATGACAGTAAAACAGAAAGCTCCTGAAGGAGCTTTCTGTTTTACTGTCACATTGCTTTAAGCTGTCACCTGTCCTTTATACAATCATTTAGCCTTCTGTTTAGTGGTTTTAATAGAGGGGTTTTACTGTATATAAACTACAAACTTGTTTGTAGTGCTCAATTTCTGTTTCGGGCTTGTATCACTCTGGATATTGTGAGCAACTAGTATTTGATAAGCTCCATACTAAATCAGATTTGTGTTAGAAAAACTTAGTTGTTTTGCATGTCCTTTAGAAAAGTGAGAGTTCCATAACCTTGGATAAAAAAAGTGAAGACTTTAACTGACATTCTATCATTTCGTAAATGCCGTCTGCCTTTTCAGTATATTGACCTTAGTCTTATCAGGGTTGAAACCTTTTTTGCCGATGTGTGTCAAGAATGCGACTCTAGCAATACATGAATAAAGTAAATAGTAAAAACTTACTAAAAAGCCTCACCAATATTCGTTTTGTCTAGACTAAGAGTTGAAGAAACAGGATGTGTTTATTGCAAATACATAGAGCCAGATAAGACGCCGAGTCACTTTAATTGGACAATTCCTGTTTCCGAGTAAGTTCCGTCTCATTTTGACCATCTAGTTTTGTTATCTACAAACCCATTATTGCAAAATGATTGACAGTGCAGACCCCGATCAGAGTGCTTCTTTCTATAGTGTGCTCTCTAATCTTGGTCTATAATCTTCACTGTTTGAGGAGGGCAAATGTACTCGTTTTATGTACACTGTTAGTAATTGACTAGTATGTATACTCGTAGCTATGGCTAGATGTTATTAACATTTTACCCCATATAGTCTGTTTCTAATTTTTAAAGCAGGTACATGTAACGACTGAAAGCAGGTTGAAAGACGCATTCTGTTTTTCTTTCAGTCTGCTTTAAGCTACCATCTACTAGAATAAAGAAATTATTCCTTATGATACATATGCATGACTTGATAAAGTGGAACTGTTTTCTTCAGGGGAGAAATAAACTGAATGTGCTAGAAGGTGCTTCTATGGAGGAAAGGGTTAAGGAAAGTTTCTCACCTTTGCTGACTGTGCTATCGGCCCCCATGTTCCCCAGCATGCGTCCTGTAGCACTGTTGTGAGACCAACGACAGCTAGAATATACCATCGCGTTCTATAAACAGATGTCTTTTTGTGTTTATTTACTGTAATTAGATCTACGCTTGTCAATTTTGTCAACTCGTTTGACCCTCCATCAATGCATTTAGTGCAATCATTTGGGCTCTGTAACAATTCTATTTCCGGACTTTGTTCACAACAGGTCTCTTTATTACTTCCGGTCTGTAGTTCCGTATTTGCTTCATCTGGCATTCGGTTATCATCAGCCTCAGATGATGTTACATTCTGCTTGTCTGTCATCCTGTGAACAATTACTGAAAATATTTATCCAATCCACGCAAAACTGAATTAGATCTAACCACATGCTTGTAAAACATTGACACTGTATTCCCCCTTCACGACGTTACAATAAAACCCAGACTTTACGAACAGTCAAGTTTAAATTTGATCTTATAAAGGTTCATTAAAGCATGTGTCGGCCTAAAGCACAGTGAAAATAAAACAGATAGCCCATAAATAAACTTTCTGCTTTACCTTTACTTTGATTTAGGCAACAACCTTCCTTGGCCACCTAAACTGTTCCTTCTTTTGAGTGGTCGAATTAGCATTTTTGGCTGTATACATGATCTATCAGAGTAAAATATTCAGTTAACCCTCCTAAATTTATCCAGTTTATGCCGTATACTACATACACAGCATGGATGACTGCGAACGACATGTATTAAGGAGATATTGATTTACATATACATAATTACATTATACAGGAGGTGTTAAGCTAGAAAGTGTGTTTTTAGAATTAAAACTAGAATTATGATATCGGAGAAGCGTTTTTTTTTATAAATCTCGTACCTGGCTGTGCCTAGCGTTATGTTCACGAGCTCTGATTTAGAATCAATGTCACTCTATGTTGTGTCATAATTATATAAGGCTATCAGCTGGCTAAGTAAATTTTTCGTTCCCCTCACCCCGATAGGTAGAAAATTTCCACATATACCATGATTTAGTATGCATATAGGCGACCCCATTTAGGGTGGATGACAAGCCTGAAAGTGGTGCAGATTTTTTTATTCGGCGTTTCCATGGCAACCGCCCGGTTTTACACTGTGTTTCAGGAAAACCTCTGTAACTTGGTCAATTTGTGTAATAGAAGAATGAAAATAGTACAGTGATGAAGCTTAGACATTGAGCTTTAATAAAATGAGAGTTTGCGTAAATTATCTCATTTGCATAATTATGAATATTAATGAGAATATTAAAAAAATCATAAAAATAGGGAAAATAATATCAAAATCATACTTTCAACTAAACATAAAATACACTCAAAGGATACAAAAGGTGCCAATTTTGCTTAAAAACGTATCTGAACATTCCTTGAAAGAATGAGCTGGGTTTGATTAAACAATGGCTGCTTTATATGCCCCAAATTCCGTTTCTATGACAACCGTCCATTTCTGACACAGAAACATGTCAATTCCTCAAACTTTCCCCATCCTCCAGAAAATCCTCTGTAACTTTGTTACTTTTGGTAATATAAGTATGAAAATTGTACAGTTATAGAGCTTAGAAGTTGGCCTTAAATTGAATGAACTTTTTATATAAATTATCTCATTTGCATAATTATGAATATTAATGAGATTATTAAAATCCTTAAAAATGCAGGGAAAAATTATTAAAATCATACTGAGTACGTATATTTTGAACTGACTCGAAGGACACAAACAGGGCAAATCGTAATAATGATATATCAGAGAATATTTCTAGAATAATTGAGTCGATTGGCGGGTCATAACCCTTTGATAACACATGCCACAAGTTCCGTTCCCATGACAACAGGTCCACACAGATTCATTTTTGATTAAAGAAAGCCACTGTATCTTTGGCGTTATTTGTGAAAGAAGAATGAAAATAAATTTTCAATAGAGCCTAAACATTTGCTTTTAATTTGATGAAAACTGATGCACTTTATCTAATTTGCATACTGATGATTATTAATGAGATAATAAGAAAAACAGAGATAATTTATGAACATGTATAAAAACCATATTTCGAACCAATCCTTAATCTGGCCCATGGGTCACAAGAAGAACATGTTGTAAATTGAATATTAGTACATGTATTAAAGGACATACATAGACTGAATGAGCTGGTTATGTGCCAAAATTATCTGCCATATCTGTTTTAGCTCACCTGAGCAAAAGGCTCAAGATGAGCTGTTGTAATGACCTTGTCTTCGGCGGGGTGCGTCGTCGTTAACACTTGCTTCAATTGACATCTCCTCCAATAGCACTTGACAGATTACCCCCAAACTTTACAGAAATGTTTCTTGGATAAAGTTCTTTCAAAAATTTTCAAAAGATAAAAACGATGCAGAATTTTGGTTGCCATGGCAACCGAAGTAAAAATCAAAAGGAAATCTGGAAAACAATTCTTAACAAAAACTACAAGGGTCAGAGCTCAGATATTTGACACATAGTAGCAGCTTTTGGTTCTCTATCAAGTTTATTCAAATATTTCCCCTGGATCAAAACTGGCCCCGCCCCGGGGTCGCAGTTTTAAAAGGAATTATACAGTAAAGTTTTGACCAGATTGTCCTCTGAAGCTAATGTGGCCAAAGCTTTGATATTTGGCATAATATTTATGATATTTGATATGTAGCAAACATGCTAAGGTAGCGAAAATCCAGGTGGCCAAAGACCCCGAAATCTTTAAAAGCCTTTCAAAATAGGTGAAAATGTTGTCTGAGTGACAAATAACTTGGATCTGGGTATGATGCAAAGCAACTCGGTGTCTTATGCAGATCCAAGCTGTTTGCAAATGTCACTACAGTACTTAGCCTTTTGAAAGAAAAGGATTAATGAATGATTGCATTGGTGGATGAGTTGGGTTTTACCTCACTGCGATACAAAATAGGTCATATATCGATGAGGAATTATAAGATGAGATGCTGATGATTTCAGGAAGAAGATTTAGGCTTATCCCATTCGTCCGAAGCAGAGCATGGGATCAAAACAACCGATGACATATCAGTTCAGATTTCGATCTGAACACGTTCAGTCAGAAGTACTTAAAAAGATCCCATGTACGCGGATAAGTCTACATATTGAAAGCCTGTACGTCATTTGGAGTTGATGCCAAATCGGAAATATGTGCAGTTTTACACATTGAAGTAAAATACACCGATATTTCATTTCAGATAAGTCTATTCTGACATTAACTCATAGTTACATGTGCTATGTAGAGTGTAGAATGTCTTAACACTCAAACCGGCAAGAAACTGAGAAGCTCAACTTGATTATATGCCAGTCTGAAAAGACAAGGCCTTGAGAAAGGCTACGTCTCAAGGGATAGATACCTTCCTTTGTGCTTTACTTTCTAGAAGGAGGACTCGCCGAGACCATAGACAGCTATGTTAAAAGGATGTCCGAAGATGAGTGCACATTGAAAGAATCTTTGGGATATATTCACTGGCATAAGGATAATGGGTGTTATTCAACATACACTACGCAGTAAAACAAACACTGCAAGATCACACATTGAGCCTGACACTGACAGTGATGAGAAACGAGATCCTTCTCATCATCATCATCATCGGTATTTATATTAACGTGCATGAGTGGGGATGTCGTCCACATCGGCGGGCCCCTTCCAGGCAGCTGGCTAACTGCACGCATAGCAGATCTCACATTGGATCTCCACACATCCCTGTCACAAGGGTCGACTTCAGAAAGTTTCCACTCTCGTCTATCTCTCTCTGCTAGAGTCTTCCATGTCATCTTGGGTCGCCCTGTACCACGTCTTCCCTCAATCGGTATGGTGCAGACTGTCTTAATTGCGCCACTGGAGCGTTCAACGTGTCCGAACGAGCGGAGTCTTTTCTCTCTCAGAATGATGTCCAGCTCAACAAGGCCAAGTTGTGTTATAACAGTAGCCACATCCTCTGGCTTCACATTGCAGATCATGGCTCTGTCGATGCGACGTAAACGCTGGAGAATTGGACTTGTCAAGGGCCAAGTCTCACTTGCATGTAACATTGCGTTCCTCGCACATGAGCTATAAACACGACCGCGGGTCTTGTAGGAGACCTACATATAAAATTCAGAGGAAGTTTTTCAAATGTAAAGAACTGTTTATTTTGTGAGAAAAAGTCTTATAAAAGGACAAGAATCTCACAAATGTGGCAATATTTGAATTTTGTTCCATATTGGAGAAGAGAATTTTTAACACAGGAAAAGAATGACACAGAAAAGAGCTGTATGATTAGTGACTACAGCAAGCTCATTGCAATTGAAGCCAAATATCACAAAGGCCATCATAGCAAGTATATCAAGCATCAAGCAAGAAAATTGTACAAAATATTTGTCTGAAGCAGGAAATGTTTATGATGCGGCCTTTGAAAGCTTGTTGACTGAAATAACAGCATAACAAGAGGCACATGTGCTATATTTCGCCCAATTGAGAAAAGCTGAGAAAATGAAGATAATGATTTATGTCCCAGGACGGGTCATTTTTACCCCCAGAGGCATGTTTTGAATAATCTTGATAGAAAACCAGCAGATGATGATATATGCTAAATATCTAAGCTCTGTGTACTAGGACTTCGGAAAAGAAGCATTTTCATTGGAACAATCAATTTTGTTCCTGTGACCTAGATATGCATCAGACCAAAATCATTTCTTTAATATTTGTAAAGGCCATCTAGAAGTGTCACCACATCAAATATCAAAGCTTTGGTCACATTAGTTAGAGGGTAGAAGATGTTTTAAATGTCACTGAATAACGTACTCTATGTAAAACTGTGACTCCCGGGTGGACCATTTTTATCCCAGAGACATAATTTGAACAATCTTGACATAAAACCTGTAATTGATACTATATGCCTAATATCTAAACTCTGTGTACTAGGGTTTCAGATCAGAAGTTTTCATTGCAATATCTAGTTTTGCTCATGTGACCTAGTAATTCAATAGACCCAAACCATTTCAACAATAGAGAGGTTTCGATTTCTTACTTGTACGTGTACGTATACGTGTAGCTCGATTTTTTTGCAGAAAACCATCGTGACGTAATCAAGGTATGCGCACCTATCTTTTGATTTACAAGTTGATAACGTGTGGCATACAGTCTACCCGTTAGGGTAAAACGTGTAAGTTCATCATCATTTTATTCCTATTATTTATATAGCTCATGTAAATGTTATTTAATAGAATGTTGGTACAAACCCCTATCTTCATTTTGTATGTATTTATTTTTTCAGAGATTTGAGTTTAAAGAGTAAAATATCGGATTAGGTGACACGGTTACACGCTATAATCCACAGCCAAAAAAGGTCGCTTGAAACGACTGACAAAACTTGATATCAGCCTTTCAAATGATACATAATATTTCCCTGAGTACTAAAACAATAGCAAATATGTTCAATGTGCGTGCAAGGTGCATGCGTCTGTCTTTATCTGCCTTTGTATGTATGTCTATCTCTCTTTGTCTCTCTCTTTAACTCTGTGTCTCCGATTGCGCATGTCTATGGGTCTGCCTATCTGTCCGATCTGTCACTTCGTCTCTCTTTCCCTCCCTCTCTCTCTCTTTATCTCTAACTGCTGTCTCTCCCTCTCTGTTTTTCTGTCTCCTTGTGTGTCTCTCTGTTTCCTTCTCTTTCTATTTGTCCCTGTATGTCTATTACTCTCTCTCTCTCTCTTTCTCTCTCTCTCTCTCTATCTCTATATATATATATCTTTGTTTTACTCCTCTTTTTTGCTCTATCTCTATCTCTCACCCTCGCGTCTCCTCTTTGTGTGCGTGTCTCTCTTTGTCTCATTTTCTATATGTGTCTCTCTGGCTGTGTATGTTTGTCTCTATATCTCTGTCACCCTCTCTATTTCTTTCTTTCTTTCTCTCTATTTCTTTTTTCCCTCTCTTTCCCACTCTCTCTATCCCTCTCTCTTTCTCTCTCTCTTTCTCTCTCTTTTTTTCTCTCTCTCTATATATATCTCTCTTTTTGGATCTAACATAAATTTTATCATGTTTCTCTAATTTGAGAACAGATTTTTTTCTATATAGATCTACTATGTATAGATCGATACCTAATCTAACGCTATACATCTATTAAAGCTGACTTATTTTACAGAAAAAGGCATCATCCCGTAAAAATTGTTCTTTTCAACGCAACGCTTGATGTTCTCAAGCTGTTGAGAGAGGTGTTAGCACAAAAACCCCATCAAAAACAAAAAACGCTGGGAAAGTATCGCCGACGCAATAAGAGATGCAGACATGCCCATCGATGGAAGACGAAACGCAAAGACAATACATTAAAATGCAGAAAATTACATTTTTTGAAATTTATAACAAATTAATTTCATCTGAGATACAAAATGTTGGAAGCGTATTCAGATGCCGGGTTACCCGGCGTGTGATATGGCTCCAAACTGTTTACAGGGGAAATACTAGTTTTAGCGTAAACGCATTTATTTGGAAAAAATGACGTTTCTCCACTATAGGCTACATCAAGGATTAATATAACACAGTAAACTAAGACCTACATCATGCATGATTGTACAAATTGTCCAATTTGGAAACACGATTTAGAAAATACGTGTAAACATAATATGTACAGTGAAGAAAACGTTATTCTTTCTCGTTTAAACGCAAACGAAACGCAAACGCAGTGCATTAAATGGGTAAAATGGCAATTTTCTGACAATTTTGACGACTCATGTGAGCCTGAGTGGTAAACAGTTTGGAGCCTGATCGGACGCCGGGTTACCCGGCGTATGATCTGACTCTAAACTGTTTGCATTTGAAATAAAAGTTTTAGCGTTTAAAACGCTTTTATTGGGGAATAATCACGTTTTCACCACACGTACACGTTCACGTAAATGAAATCGAAACCCTCTTTACAAATCTTTTAGTCGTGAACGGGAACTTGTGGTCACACGTACCCGTACCCGTACACGTAAGAAATCGAAACCTCTCTAATATTGGTAAAGGACATTTAGAAATGTCATCCATGCTAAATATCAAAGCTTTGGCTACATTAGCTTCAGAGGACAAGCTGTTCAAAATCTAACTGTATATTTCTTTGTGAAACTGTGATCCCCCGGGCGGGGCGAATTTTGATCCCAGGGGAATAATTTAAATAAAATTGATAGAGAACATATAGCTGCTACTATGTGTCGAATATCTAAGCTCTGATCCTTGTAGTTTTTGTTAAGAATTGTTTTTAAGATGTCTTTAAGGTTTTTACTTCGGTTGCCATGGCAACCAAAATTCTGCATCGTTTTTATCTTTTGAAAAAATTTGAAAGAACTTTATCCAAGAAACATTTCTGTAAAGTTTGGGTGAAATCTGTCAAGTGCTATTGGAGGAGATGTCAATTGAAGCAAGTGTTAACGACGACGGGCGACGCACCACGCCGAACACAAGGCCATCACAACAGCTCATCTTGAGCCTTTTGCTCAGGTGAGCTTAAACAGATATGGCAGATAATTTTGGCTTTAACTAGCTCATTCAGTCTATGTATGCCCTTTAATACATGTACTAGTATTCAATTTACAATATGTTCTTTTTGTGACCCCTGGGCCAGATTAAGGATTGGTTCGAAATATGAGTTTGATACATGTTCATAAATTATCTCTGTTTTTCTTATTATCTCATTAATATTCATCAGTATGCTAATTAGATAAAGTGCATCAGTTTTCATCAAATTAAAAGCAAATGTTTAGGCTCTATTGAAAATTTATTTTCATTCATTTTTCACAAATAACGCCAAAGATACAGTGGCTTTCCTGAATGAATAATGAATCTGTGTGGACCTGTTGTCATGGGAACGGAACTTGTGGCACGTGTGATCAAAGGGTTATGACCTGCCAACCGACTCAACTATTCTAGAAATATTCTCTGATATATCATTATTACGATTTGCCCTGTTTGTGTCCTTCGAGTCAGTTCAAAATATACGTACTCAGTATGATTTTAATAATTTTTCCCTGCATTTTTAAGGATTTTAATAATCTCATTAATATTCATAATTATGCAAATGAGATAATTTATATAAAAAGTTCATTAAATTTAAGGCCAACTTCTAAGCTCTATAACTGTACAATTTTCATACTTATATTACCAAAAGTAACAAAGTTACAGAGGATTTTCTGAAGGATGGGGCAAGTTTGAGAAATTGCAATGTTTCTGTGTCAGAAATGGACGGTTGTCATAGAAACAGAATTTGGGGCATATACAGTAGCCAGTGTTTAATCAAACCCAGCCCATTCTTTCAAGGAATGTTCAGATATGTTTTTAAGCAAAATTGGCACCTTTTGTATCCTTTGAGTGTATTTTATGTTTAGTTGAAAGTAAGATTTTGATATTATTTTCCCTATTTTTATGAGTTTTTTAATATTCTCATTAATATTCATAATTATGCAAATGAGATAATTTACGCAAACTCTCATTTTATTAAAGCTCAATGTCTAAGCTTCATCACTGTACTATTTTCATTCTTCTATTACAAAAATTGACCAGGTTACAGAGGTTTTCCTGAAACACAGTGTAAAAATGAGCGGTTGCCATGGAAACGCCAAATAAAAAAATGTGCACCACTTTCAGGCTTGTCATCCACCCTAAATTGGGTCGCCTATGTGTGTACTACATCATGATATAAGTATAATTTTTCTACCTTTCGGGGTGACGTAGCTCCTTAAATAGAGCTCTTTTTCAACTTGGCTGATAGCCTAATACGGAAAATGACGTTTATGACGTCACTAGTTTTTTTTTATGAATTGAGTGGTTCAGATCTAGTCGAGATATTAACAGAACTGTGACAAAGCTTTAATATATATACAGTAGAATCTCTCTATCTCGACCATTAAAAAGAATGCTAATTATCTGTATAAATGGCATGTGACAGCTTAAAGCATTGTGAAAGTGAATCCTGCAGGAGCTTTCTGGTTCACTTTCACATTGCTTTAAGCAGACACCTGTCTAAAACAACTAATATTTAACGCAATTTAGGGATCGTAATAGAGAGGTTCTACTATATATACAAATCTGCATTGTTCCCACAACAGTTACATGTATCAAATGAAAGGGTCATATTGTAACAGGAATGGTGAAAGATAGTGGCCCGACCAGGACTCGAAACAATGGTCTCTTGTTTTTACGTGCAAGCATTTTAACCACTGAGCGACCGAGTCACCCGAGTCGGGGCTTTTTGATTTTCCACCAAATACCTGTCACCCGACCACACTCAATCCTGCTGCACTAGATCTACTAGATCTTCCCTGTTTCCTCTAGGATTCACCCAGAATCTCACAGGGAACCACAACATGTAGATCTACACAGTCCGATTTACGTTTGGTACCACTTTTATAATGACAGGTGAAAAACTGTAGCCCGACCGGGACTCGAACACAGGGTCTCCTGTGTAGCGTGACAGTACTCTAACCACTGAGCTACCCTGAGATTCCGAGCAACCCGATTCGGGACTTATTGATTTGTTGGTAATCATCACAAGTTAGAATATATATTGAATATGAAGAGAAACAAGGAGTGGCGTCAATAACCCTTTCCATGCAATAAAATTATCGTATGCTTTGACCACTTCACCGCCACTCTATCGTCTGCTTGACAAGATATTACCTAAATTATCTATCAGGTCCAGATTTAAAGTAGATTGACTTGAATAAATATATGGACGAGTGTCCAACAATTTTCAATTCCGATAAGACCCCGCTTGACGCGGTGTCTGATTAGGATCAAACTGTTTACAATATAGACTTCAATAGATCTATCTACTCCCATGGTGATGTTTAAAACGGTTAAATTGAAGTAAGTTGTAAACTGGCTATATTTCGTTATCATTTACTGCACATCTAGTACAAGTATTTACTTCCTATATACATTTTATTGATGATTTCTTAACCAAGCACTAATTATAAGCTACAGTGGCGATTGGCGAACACGTTATTCTTTTTCGAAAAGCGTATAATACAACTTGTATACATATATGTTATATATGAAACCCCTTGCAAACATGTGAGAGCTAGATTAGACGACGAGAAACTCTATGTCTGAATAAACTCTAAACTTTTTAACAGCCATATTAATATACATGTTTATCGATAACGTTTTCAATGATTAATATTTAGATAAATAATAATAATGAGATACCGGTATGTTGTTTTCATTTTGATCCGTTTTGTTGGTGTTTAGCACATGTGGAGTTCTACTATTATTCTATTATTCCCGTTTTTTAACGAAACTTAACGTTAAGCCCCTTTCACATCAGCCGTACGATGTTTTGGTCGTACGTTTGCTGCCTTGCGACCTCTTATAATCGCATGGTGATTGCAAGTAAGATGAACATGTAGAAAATCCAGCTTGCGACGTTAACCTGCCGTGCGACGTTGACAATCCGTAGAGCTGTCGTACGAAACCTTGCGATTTACCCCTAAAAACCGGCCGCACGGCTGCCGTACGACTGATGTGAAAGGGGTTTACACACAGTGTAATAACATATATGAAATGAAAACATTATAAACATTCAGGTGATTTCTTTATTTCTGAGTTGCAAAACGTTTTGAGTCTGATCTTACCCCAAACTCGATGCATTGGAAACACTGCCTTTAACATACACGCGTTTATTGGAAAATATTAGTATTTCTTTATTGTATACCGGCGAACCTGTCTGAACGATCATTTATGTGTACACGAGATATTAAACATAGATGACTTCCTTTTGATATTTCTTTTATCAATATGTCGTTTGAAACTTCAATGTTTCTCCTTTAAAATGTCTCTAAAAACTCGTTGAAACGCTTAGTATTGCTTATTGCAAGGCATACATGTAAGTACTGTCGTATATCCGCGCTGGAACAGTTTTAGCCTATCAGCGTAGTCATAAACACATTCCTGCATTAACCCATTCACTCTCCACTCTCAATGACGTAATAAAGCGCATTTGCAAACAGATTTGATCCTTATTAGACACCGCGTAACGCGGCGTCTGATCAGGATAAAAACTGTTTACCACTTGTTTTGAAATAATGTAATTAAACCTGCCTTAATCTTACTTTCAAACGATATTGCAGAGAACAATATTGAAGCCGACGGCAATATGGCGTTGAAGGGGTACAAACCTCACGATAAGTTTGATCATGAAATGGTTAAGCTAGTCTGACGCGATCACTCTTAGAAAATGCAAGGATACACGTACCTCAAAATACTAGTGACATCTTAAAGGATATACCAGCATCATATACAATCTGTGTCAAGCATCGATCGTGGTTAACACTTCTCTCCTTTCTACAACATGAGCTTTCTGCATTTAGAATTCATCTTCGTTTAGACATAAATGTTGTAGTTTCTATTAAATGGTCCAGTTACACAACGTTAATCGTACATGTATGCACTCTTCGTGTTATAAATATTGTCAACGGTGTTCAGTTCATCTCGACTAGTTTATCTGTCTTTAACACTAAATGGCAACAGCTGTGACATTTTACTGAACACATGTGCATAGATCGAAATCATATTATTTGTTGTCATCTATGGTAAATAAATGGTATAACGACAACGTATAGGGCGCATGGGTTAAGGAAAATGGAGGTTTAAATCAAAATGAAAATAAAGCAGAAGTATGCAAAAGGAGCTTGCTCTTTTATTTTCATTTTGCTCGAGGTAGTAACCTGTTTCAAGCGATTGCAATGGCTCTTCATGTTAGTCTAATGAATTTGCAAACAGATTGGATCCTAATATAACGCCGCACTACGCGGTGCAAGATCAGGTTTGAAACTGTTTGATTAACTTATTTACGATTCTTCGGTCAACTGCAATACATCTTATATCAAAAAGGAAATGCACAGGGTAATTAAATATCTAGATGTACATGTATAATAATAAACTTTTGTCGTATGTGTTTCCGTGCATGGTTCCCTACTACAAATACTAATGTGGTCGAATTCAGAGAACCATGGTTATCTCTTAATGCAGCTGACTGCAGAACACAGAACCACAATAAGACGAAAATGCAGAAAAGTCCTATAGTATTCCGTTAAAACGGGAAAAACTAACGCCTATTTTCTGCACTTATACGTATGAAAGACTTTTAATGCATCATCAAATGCGAAGTTATTTCAGTGTGTCTTAATTAGCACCGACAGACTGCGACTTACTGGTGGTCATTATAATTAGGGTCACATTAGTGAAAGAGAGGAGTATATAAGGGAGGCGACTAACTTGTCTCTGTTAATGAGTAACATCCCCCGTTGAATCTCAAAAGGTTAGTCCCGTGGCCATCAATCGTCATTGTCACATTTGGAGAAAAGAGCGCTAAATGACAATAAAGTTTTCGCACAATGTATCGCATAATATAGGATGCATACGCAATTACTTCCCTATAAACATACATACATTCTTTAAGCCAAATGGTTTGGACCCATTCTCTCGGCCACTGATCAGGTTCCAAACTAGGAGTTATTTTTGTTTAGATTTAAAAAATCCAAATTATTATCGAGATAATCAAAAATGTCGTTTTCTATATAACAATTTAAATCCTTTTATCACCATGGGCAACTAAAGTCAATTTTGCAAACATGTTTGATTCAAACCAGACAATGCGTAACGTTTGATCAGTGTCTTGACACTCGTATCAACAATTTTTACATGTAGTTAAGTACTTAAAGCTTTGAATTCGGCTTAGAACTGCAAAATGTACTATTTACAGTGGAGAATGTGTTATTCTTTCCAAATAAACGCGTTTACGCTAAAACTATTATTTGCACTCCAAACTGTTTGGAGCCAGATCAGACGCCGGGTAACCCGGCGTCTGATCAGGCTCCAAACTGTTTGCCACCAAGATAAACATGAAATATCAGAATTGTTCAAAAGTTGTCATTTTCTACGTGTTAGCGCTTTGCGTTTGCGTACGTTTGCGTTTAAACGGGAAAGAATAACAGATTCTCCACTGTAGCAAACTATATTTTGTCTGCGAAAGGGTAAAACCAGACAGTTTTACATGTTGCATTCGGAAATGAAAGGGTCAACTGTACCAGTGACTATGGTGTACAGTAAAACCTTTCAATTATGAGCACTGAATTGTGGTTATGGCAAGTGACTGCTTTAGTCCATATTTACCTAAGGGGTGCCTGGTCTAAATTTTCATTTTTATTTTGTTTTATATTGATATCTCTACCAGCAAACAGTGTAGACTCTGGTCAGACGCCGCATAATGCGGCGTCTGATCAGCGTCTACACTGTTTGCCCTTGTCCCATATATGGGATTGTGGGCATAAATGGGTTATTTAAAGCAAGATGAAAGTCGAACAAAGTGTTCGTGATAGAGGGGATCTGCTGTACAATATGTGTAATTGATCAGACACAACGTACCTCCAGCTGGCTTGCGAAAGGTCGGTGGTTCTACCGAGTTGCCGATTTGTGTTTGAAACAGTGCATCAAGGGATTCTGGGGTCTTTCTCCACTTGTAATTAGCTGAACGTCGCGATATGACTGAAATGCTGTTAAAATCGACGTAACTTCATAACAAATCCAAATCAGACACAGCAAAAGTTGTTTCACCACTGTTACAAAAGATAGTAGTATACAATCCCCGTTAAAATTGTTTTAATGTGTACACAGATGTATTGTAAACTTGTGATGTTATCGTTTTAAATCGTAATAATTCAAAACTGTCACATTCATAACGCTCATGAATATCAATTAACAGTAGAGCTTAAATAAAAGCACTAAAACGAAGGCTACTTTGTTGTATGAAAGACATGTGGCAGCTTAAAGCAAGACAAAAGTAAACTGACAAAAAACTCTAAGGGAGCTTTTTTTTAATTTACTTTCATCATTGTTTCAACAGTCATCTACCTTTAACATCAAATAATAAACACATTATAGTGATCACAATTAGAGGTTTTACTGTAAATTCATACGATTAATTGCTATACTATTTGTGCAGTTTCGGTCAATATTGTAATGAGCGACCATTATTTGAAGAAGCGTAGATATACATGTACATTGTATCTAAAGACAGTTGAATTAACTCATTATCCCCTGAAACTTCTCAGGGACAATTCCAGTTTACAATAAAGGCTGGTTCATTTTTGACTATTTAGGGTTGTTTTTAATAGTATATTACAAAATGACAAACAGTGAAGTCCCTGATAAGAGGGCTCCTGCGGGAGCCTTCTAATTGGGACTTCACTGTTTGCATTAGACAAGTGTACTCTTCATATATATATTTTGGTAACGGACGCATATATGCATCACTAGGACTCAATGAGTCAATGCCATAGACATACATGTAATGACACTGTCCTGCATTAAGCAACCATCTATAATAACGACTACCACCAGGTATTCTATTTGATTGTACTTTGTAGTCCTTAACCTTAACATAGTTGTCTGCATCAAGTGGATGAAACGTTATCACTCCCCTTCAGACGTGACTAAGCGCAAACGCAGTGCAATAACTTGAACAAAAGACGACATCTATTTGAAATAGTTGATGACATCCTTTGAACTTGAGTTGCAAACATTTTGGAGCCTTATTGGACACCGGGTTACCCTACGTCTGATCTGGTTCCAAACTATTTGCGATTGAAATAGTCTAATTAGACAAACGCGTTTATTTCTAATTGTAGCATAAACGCCGTTTTGTTGGAAAGAATAACTTCTTCTCTACTGTCATCTTTGGCTTCGGCATGTCTAAGGATAGACTTATAGTTTCATAAAGGTTTTTATATTCAACCAGAGTGTCATGTAGTATTGCTTAAGAAATGGGAGCGAGTTAACCATTTCATTCATAATGACGCCATAAAACGCGTTTGCAAACAGCTTGGGTCCTGATCAGACGCCGCATAACGCGGCGTCTGATCAGAACCCAAACTGTTTGACACTCTTATCGATATTTATTAAGTCATACAACCTTGTTTTAACTTTAAAACGTGTCTTGCAGACAACAATTCTGAAACAGACGACAATAAAATGGTGAAGGGGTAAAACACTCTCAAGAATAATTTGTTCATGAAAGGGTTAATGCGTCATCGCATCTGGGTACAACGTGTTACAGTGGAGAATCTGTTATTCTTTCCCGTTTAAACGCAAACGTACGCAAACGCAAAGCGCTAACACGTAGAAAAGAACAACTTTTGGACAATTCTAATAATTCATTTTTATCTTGGTGGCAAACAGTTTGGAGCCTGATCAGACGCCGGGTTACCCGGCGTCTGATCTGGCTCCAAACTGTTTGTAATTGAAATAATAGTTTTAGCGTAAACGCGTTTATTGGGAAAGAATAACAGATTCTCCACTGTAGCAATAATGACCTCGCAAATTCGTGCAAAACATGCTGAAGGTAATATATTCTATACACATAAGAACATAAATGCGCATTTTTGCGCCTTTAATTAATTCCTCCAATGTAGAAAATAGTTCCATTTTTTTCAGTCGAGAGGATGCAGTATAAGAAATAGTTTCGATATCCTACAGATGGTAGCTTCAACTGTCTGATAGTAAAACAGCTTGCTCTTTAAGAGACTTCTGCTTCCTTTTAAACCTGCTTTAAGTTGACACCTGTCTTTAAAACTACAAATGGGTTATGTGGCAAAGGGTTTAATGGCAAGATATTAAATATACAATATTTAATGTACCAAGTCAAGTGTTAATGTATCAGTCTAGTTGCATATATATCAGGTAATTTACTTCATGGCAAGTTCATCCATCATTGAATTGAGTAAACATTGAACTTTTATCGTGCTAAGCGTTACTTGGCTTATATTTGAAGACAACTTGGATCCATCTGGTCTGGATCCAAATTGTTTGCCACTCATGTTAATATTTTCTCAAGTTTAATGAAGTTGAAAGTTAATTAAAAGTCATTTTGCACCAGATGGCGTTTGTCCTGGTCCCAGATGCATATATTATACAGGAACAACAGTACTTTTTCTACTGCAGTTCAAATTCCAACAGTATCTCGTTCATCGTTTGACAACTCAATAGTTCCAATGTACCTATATTTACATTGCCTTAAAGTCTATTCTTGAATAAATGCTCCGCTAGCAATTTTAAAGCAGATGATATTCTTCGGTGAAATAGTCAAAGCTAACTGTTAAACTTAGAGTTAAAGCATTAATGTAGAATGTAGACAAGAACAGTTACATGTAAGCAGATAGAACGGTGGTGAAATTGTTACAATGGTACAGTGGAGAAAACGTTATTCTTTCCCGTTTAAACGCAAACGCAAAGCACTAAAACGTAGAAAAGAACAACTTTTGGACAATTCTGATAATTCTTGTTTATCTTGGTGGCAAACAGTTTGGAGCCTGATCAGACACCGGGTTACCCGGCGTCTGATCTGGCTCCAAACTGTTTGCACTGCAAATAATAGTTTTAGCGTAAACGCGTTTATTGGGAAAGAATAACACATTCTCCACTGTATCATAAGGTAATGTTAACTTACATTTTCCTGACAAAATGAACAGTGTCTTTTATGGGCGTGTATACGTTTTGTTTTGGTTGAATGGCAATTTGTAATGTCTTCCCCATGCTCCCTCTATTGATTAAAAAGTAATTGTAACAGTTTATGCTTTCATATTTTACATGCTTTCATATTTTACTACCGAGGGGCATATATGACTGCATTAAGTTAACTTATTTGTACCGGCGTTGACTTTCCACAGAAACACCTACTAGTTTTTCTTCTTATTAAGGAAATCGTCTGCTTATAAGTGTGGTTGTTGGGCTCTTTGATTGACGAAATGTTTATATTAGTTTAACTCACGATTGGACCTAACCAGACATATTTTCGGCGTCTGGTCTTTTTCAAATCCGTTTGCAAGCGTAAGTTGTTAATATTGACCATCAAACATGTTAAAGATGTTTTTGCCTGAGGCTCTTTCGATAATGCAAATATCAGATTCATATTAGTCTATCACAATGTTAGTCTACATACAATGGAGAAAATGTTCTTCTTTCCAAATAAACGCGTCTACGCTTACTTTATTTTTTCCATTGCAAGCCGTTTGGAGCCAGATCAGATACTTGGTAACCCGGCGTCTTATCAGGCTTCAAATTGTTTGCCACTCAGATTTAAATAGTCAAAATTGTCAACAAGTTGTAATTTTTTTTATTGCAATGCGTTCGTTTTCGTTTGCGTTTAAACGGGAAAGAATAACGTTTTCTCCACTGTACAATTTGTAGTGTCCAATATGATGTACAGACAAACAATAGTGGACAGAGTGAATATTTTCTCTCGCAAATTGATTACTTGACCAGCAACACATAGCATTCATAATGTTATCGACACTTGACTACTGTATAGTCAGATCTCATTATACCGACGCATGATATTTGACCATTGTCGCGTTCGTTAAGTCCAACACATCCATTTTTTTACTGTCAACTGCTTAAACATTAGGCATTCTGGCATTCTGGCATTTATAAATTTAAAGTGGCTTTATAGTGTCAAACAGCTTGAATCCATATCAGACGCCGCGTAACCCGGTGTCTTATTAGGATCAAAATGGTGTGCAAATACATGTAGCAGTACATACGGCTTTGGCAGAGAAAATGTTAACCTTTTCAACCCTAAATTTCTCTTGTGGGCATTTATGTTCCTTTTGGACAGTCGTATTTTGAACCAGTCTTCTGTTGCGTATTTGGTAGTACAACAAAAACCAATGGAAATATCAAACAGTGCAGGCCCTGATCAGAGGGCTCCTATAGGAGCCCTCTGATCAGGGTCTACACTGTTTGCATATGTAATCAGTGTAGGGTTGAAAGGGTTAAGAAATAAAAGACGTTTGTCGTGGTCCATGAGGGTGCCAACCCTATGGCTTCCTCGGTTGAAGTAAGTTATTCCTAGGTTTTAAAAGTAGGTACAAAGTCTACATGTAACTCCGGATTAACTGATTAATTTCATTTAAATGATTTTCAATATTCATTTATACACGCCGAGTAAAGCTGTAACATTTAATGGCAGTTAGCTGTGTAATGTGTTTGGATACATTTAGATCGCCAATGCTATTCTATGAAAAACAGGTACATGTATAACCTGTGAGATATATTTTCGACTGTAGCTTAAATGTGTATTTTTCTAGCCAGTTAAAGTCATTTCCCCAAAACTAAAATAGAGTGCGTTAATCTTTGAAAGTAGCATTATATGATTCAATTTAGATATTATATTGCACCATGGTGAAACGTTCTTATATCTCGAGATTGCGGATAGTGGCATACCATGTTAGGTCCATGTGACCTTGAACTTGACCTTTGCCCTAAATATTTAAGAACATTTGTTCGGATAATATTCCCTAAACAACGTCAGTTAGGATTACCAAACCAGATATTTGAGTATATCTTGTGAAAAAAAGTTTATCATGTTCAGGTCACTGTAGCCTTGACTTTGACCTTTAACCTCAAACCTTTAATAAAACAAAACAATCCGAATTATTCGTATCCCCTATACCACATCAACCAGGAATTGCATATTTTGTTCGTGAGTACATCTTGGGATAATGGAGTGTACAATTATACTATTATACTATATTATGCAGGTCACTATGACTTGGGTCATAACCTCACCTCAATCAAAATCACTCAAAAGGATAAAGTTATTGCCCAAACCCCGTCATGTGAGGATACTAATTCTAATGTGTGAGAACATTTGGCGATGTCGGAGTGTCTAAAGCCATTTTCAGGTCACTATGATCTTGACATTTCATCATCATTGTAGAAATCAAATCCGTATTGGCCCTTTGGTTTTACGACTTTTGTATTTTGATCGCTCTGAGTCCGTCGTCGTCCGTCCGTCATTGTCCGTCGTTTCGTTTTGTTTTTCATTCTCTATTAATAGCTGGCACCAAGGTGTCATTTAAGTGATCATTATGCATGCTCTTAAATGAATGAAGTGTATAGATACGACGTAGATATTTTATTTATACATAAGGCGAGAAGCCCAACAGTACACACGTATACACATCATGCAATACAGAGTCCAAGTCAATAGGTATGTTAGCAATGTATACGAGGGGAAAATGAGACATAGCTTTTGATATATTCCCTTAGGGAGTTATCTTTACATACATTTATAAGAAGTTCGTTCTGAACATTTTCTACAAGAGACCATATCATGATCTAAATCATTGTATAAGCTGATCACATTTTCAAATTCAGATACACCGTACCTTTTGAAAAAAAGTGAATCACATTATATTAATTGCTGAGAATATTTAACAAGTGAACCAAATTTCAATTTGTTGCATAAGATATTTTTTGAGAAATGTTGTCTTACAAAAACAACACAAAAACTAACGAAGACGACGCATGCGACAGAGTGATATTAAAAGTGTTATCGCCTCGGTCGTCCCCGATGCCGCCAAGGTTGTACTCTCGGTGACTGACGGTCCGTTCATCGTGTTCAGGTCACTATAAAGTGCACTTTTGACAGTTGATATATCGTACCATTTTCAAAAGATGTTTATGAGTATAACCACAGATCTTCCTACAACAACACGAATGCATTACAGTGTCACATCACTTTGGGGACACTTGTAGCTTAGCGTGACACAGTTCAATCGTCTCATGTTAATGTTTTATTTCATTAAAATCCTCGTTTGAGATTCCCCTGTAGACATTGATAGCAGCATAATCTCTATCGAAAACAACTAAACAATTTTAACGACTCTTCAGAGTCACCTGAAATCATTACGCTTATGCACGCTATGTAATTGACGTACAAAACATTGTCATCTGCAAGTTTTATCGTGTGCCATACATATCAGAGTATATTTATCACACTTTTCATTCAGAAACTACCATTAGAACGTCAAACAGGTAAACCTAGGTGAGAAGTAGGTTTAGTCAGCGTCTTATCTGGATCCAAAATTGTTTGCTTCTATTAGCACAAAAAGCCCGTAGAGTGCAGTAAATTAACTTTTATCATACTGAATTGTCGTCTGCTTCAAATATATCGTCTGCGAAAAAAAGATGAAAATTAGCTTGAACGGTTCTGATCTGAAGAAAAGTTTTATATGAGTGACAAACAATTCGGATTCAAATAACTATTGTGCTTTAAGGTAATGCAGTGAAGAGTTTCACCCTTTCTCCCGTAGCTTGTTTTGAGCATTCACCTGTAACAATGCACAAACTTGTTTCTGTTACGCATTACCCCTTTACCCTATAGCCTGTTTCTAGTTTTGAAGACAGCTTACCACTAAAAACATGTTTAAAGTAAAGCAGATTGCGCATTCTGCTTTACATTCAGCCTGCTTTAAGCTACCATCTTCTAGGATATAGAAACTATTTCTTATGGTACATGTGCATGACGATATATGTTGGAAGTATTTTCTCCAACGGAGGAATATATCAACTTTTCTAAAAGGCGCTTCTACGGGGGAAAGGGTTAACAGAGCATGGTAAAGACCTGACAGAATATCTGTATCAATAATAAATATGCGCTTAAATGTGCTTCCTATATGGGAGAAAGGGTCAAATGATGGCGCAAATAGCCATTCTAACGCTTTATACATATATCGGCTTGATTCAACTTTATCGTCTGCTTTGTATTGAAAACATATCGAGATGAATTCCAAACAGTTCCGATGGCAA
Organism: Gari tellinella; assembly: GCA_922989275.2. NCBI lineage: Eukaryota > Metazoa > Mollusca > Bivalvia > Cardiida > Psammobiidae > Gari > Gari tellinella. The sequence continues at coordinate 63,491,370 of OV277857.1, read as the reverse complement.
TCACAAACTGACTTTATTGGTCAGCTTAGAAGAGAACCATTCGAAAAGCTCATTAAAGTACGGCCTATCAGTTTAAGGGTGGTCGTAAATGATATACTGAATGCTGCAATCAGACCCGTGTCATAGATTTGTTTTCAATCGCAGGAGCGTGTAGGTCAGTAATGTCAAGTTTGTAAGGAAGAGCATTATGGATTATTATTACGCGTATAATTGCAACTACTTTTAACCTATTACATGCGAACGAATATGTTGTTATAAATGGTAGATGCGAAACGGCAAAAGAGTTTAGATCCAAATGAGATAGATCTACATGTACTTGTAAGAACATGCACATTTATTTTATCAGCAAATATTAGATATTAAACAACGAACCATTGCGTTAAACCTTTTGCTAAAACCCTCATGTCCACTGCAAATAGTTTGGCGCCAGATCAGAAACTGGGTAACCGGGCTTCAAACAGATTGCCATTTAGATTAAAAATCGTCAAATAAATGTAAATGACATTTATTTAATTTTAGTGCAGCGCGTTTGTGTTTCTTTATCGTTCAATCCTTTCACTCTAGATCGCGCTCCAAACCCCGTTTGCAAACAGTTTGGATCCTCATCAGACGCCGCGCCACGCGGCGTCTGATCAGGATCCAAACTGTTTGACGTACGTATCGTACCTTTTTAAGTCATACTGACTTTATTTGTTACTTTAGAAAAGAGATTGCAAACAGCAAAATAGAAGCAGACGACAATGGAACGATGAAAGGGTAAACATCTCTCGAATAATTTGATCATGAAAGGTTTCAACCGGAACTTCTTCTCTACTGTACATGTGCTAACGGTGTTCTAGTTGTTGAACAGTTATGAAAATGAGGAACAATATGATGGAGACTCTAAATGAATTCTGCCAGAAAACAACACTTCATGGGTTGAGACATATGGTGTCGACTTCCTCGAAGCCTAGAAGGTAGGAACACATTAACATTACGTGTTGCTTTAAACCCTTCACTACCTTACCCCGAGCACAACAGTTTTTTGCAAACAGTTTTGACCCTGATCAGACGCCGCGTTACGCGGCGTCTGATCAAGATCCAAACTGTTTGACACTCATTTCAATATTTCTTCAGTCAAAATAGCAAAATTTTGAATTTATCAAATAAAAGCAGACGACAATTGTTTACAATTGATGACGTCATGGCAGTGAAGGGGTTAAAATTTCTTGAATGTCATGACGTTATCAATTTTACTTTTAAAACATTATCGTCTACTTTTACTTGTCAAATTTAAAGACTAGGTTATTACTACATGTACTTAATACTATTGAAATGAGTGTCAAATAGTTTTAATCTTGATCAGACGCCGCGGGAGGCAACGTCTTGTCAAGAAAATAACTGTTTTCAAAATACATATCATGCAATGGGTACATGTACAGTGGAGAATCTGTTATTCTTTCCCAATAAACGCGTTTACGCTAAAACTATTATTTGCAGTGCAAACAGTTTGGAGCCAGATCAGACGCCGGGTAACCCGGCGTCTGATCAGGCTCCAAACTGTTTGCCACCAAGATAAACAAGAATTATCAGAATTGTCCAAACGTTGTTCTTTTCTACGTTTTAGTGCTTTGCGTTTGCGTACGTTTGCGTTTAAACGGGAAAGAATAACAGATTCTCCACTGTAAGTAATGAAGGGGTTGAGGAAACACTGGGAATGATGCCAAATCATTCATTTCAATTTAAACAAAACTAACCACAAAACCAATTATAGAATATGAAGAAAGGTTTATTTACTTGAATGTTTGTCATAAACAATTGGGACGCCGACATACAAATATCGAGTTTTTTTTCTCAGAGGGATCTGAAGAGAAGATATATAATTCAATGGAGAAGAGGTCGTTATTTCAATAATAAACACGTTTATGTTACATGTAAAACATACTTCCAACTCCAAAACAGGTTCGAGCCATGTAAAACGCCGGGTTATCCGGCGTCGGAGGCTCAAAACTGTTTGCAACTCCGATTAAAGGAATTTGCCATTTTAAGATTGTTTACATGTAACTTTCTTAATTTAAAGCATTGCATTATCCGTCATAAACATAAATCCAGAACAAGTGCCCTTGTTGTAAACATTAGAACCAAAGCGCATGTTTTATTTATCACATTTCCCCTTCGTTTACAGATATTCCTACTTTTAAACGAAAACGAAATGTAAAGGTATTGCAATAAAATGTACATAATAACAGTACTTTGAAATTGTTTACGATTTATTTGAATCTGATTGGTAAACAGTTTGGAGCCTGATCAGACGCAGAGTTACTTGGCGCCAAATCTGACTCTTAACTGTTTTGCAGTGGACATTTGGCACTTCGCTTCACAATTGCGTTTAGTTCAAGTTACCTTTTGTCTCTGTTATATTAATTATTGCAAATGATGACTTCTGTTTTCCGTTGGTAAAACGTTACACAATGTACATTGGAGTAAACATCATTCGTTCCCGTTAAATGCAACAGAAACGCAACCGTGTCGCCATAAAATATAGAACGAATGAACATTTTGACAATTCTGACAACATCTATTTTAATCTGATGAATACTCGGTATTGAGTCTGAACTTACTCCAAACTGTTTGCAATGGAAATAACACCGTTGGCGACAATGCGTGCATTGGGAAAGAAACCCATTAGACAGTGTACATTGGAGAAGATATGATTCTTTCTCATTTAGCGCGGTTTTGCTAAAAGTTTAACGTCATGTTTCGGAAAAAGATCAGACGCCGGAAAACTCGATATCTGAACAGGCTCCGAGCTGTTTGCCTTTTAGATTAAATAAATCGCTAGAAAATTCAATAGATTGCAATAATTTACCTTTATATCAATGAGATAATGTGTAGTTTCGTTAAACGGAAAATAATGATGCCTTTTCCATTGTATAGTGTCGCAATAACAGTGTCCGTGCTTAACAGCTGTATTAGAGCGTCTGATATGATTCCAAATACTTTATAGTGAAAGCGATTCAAAGATGCAATAACAGTAGAGAATAAGTTGTTAAACTTTTCAATTTAAACGCAAACGAAACACAAACATAACACAATAAGATGTAGACACGTACAGCTTGTTGCAATTTCCAATTTGTTTTAAATCTGAATGGGTAACAGTTTTGAATATGATCAGAGGTCGGGTTACCTGACGTTTGATCTGGTGGTAAACTATCAGCAGTTGGCATAACGTTTCAAGCATAAATAAATTAATACGTTTATTGAGAAATAATCACGTCGTCTCCGCTGTACAAGAAAATAATTATTATTGTCTGTAGTGACAGTAAGCACAGATTGATGCTCTAGTTCAAACGAACATTTACCGACATCCACTAGGATTGTTCTTCGAGGAATCCGACGAAGGTTTACGTACCAGGGGCCCGTTTCATAAAACTTCGTACGACAAATGCTGTCGTAAGTCGGACTATAAAAGTCTCCATTATTATTTATTTTTCCATCTAATCCTGTCTTGTGACATCTCCTTGGAATTGTCTTGAAAAGACGATTCCAATGAGATGCCACAAGTCTGGATTAATATGGAAATCAGAAATTAAATGTATTTTAAAGTTTTGACTTACGACCGTTTTTGTCGTACGACGATTTATGAAACGGACCCCTGTATTCCATACGGCGCTTTTGCATATCTTTCTGCATACGACAACCAAGTGTGGTAAGGGGTACAGTGGAGAATCTGTTATTCTTTCCCAATAAACGCGTTTACGCTAAAACTATTATTTGCAGTGCAAACAGTTTGGAGCCAGATCAGACGCCGGGTAACCCGGCGTCTGATCAGGCTCCAAACTGTTTGCCACCAAGATAAACATGAAATATCAGAATTGTCCAAAAGTTGTTCTTTTCTACGTTTTAGTGCTTTGCGTTTGCGTACGTTTGCGTTTAAACGGGAAAGAATAACAGATTCTCCACTGTATTTACGTTGTTTAAATATATGGTCTCTTAAACAAGTGAAAGAGTACTGAAATTATGATGCGACAATACATGTATATTATGTTTTTGATAGCAATTAGCTTAAGAATAAAATACTCTTTGCGGCTGCGTGACTCCATTAGACTACAACAGTGGAACCATAATTAACTATGCAAGCTTTTGGGGTCCGGATGAGAAGCTCAATAGTCTGGTGTCTCATCAGAATCAAATGTTTGAAAAATAGAATTACATTTAGTTACTGATAACTCTGGCTAGATGGTTTCAATTAGGAGACTGTGTTTTGGGATGTGTATCATTCTTAAAAAAAATAAGCATTTGTACAAAAATATTGGAGCCAGATTAGAGACAGGACAACCTGGTCTCTGCCTAGTCTCCAAACTAGTTTCTTTTCACATTAAAGTAAATTGTTAGAAATTTGAATATAAAAGTTTTTTTGTTTTTTTCATCATATCGCAATTCGTTTGCTTTTCGTTTGCGTTTAAACGGAAAATTATAACGTCTTTACGTTTAACGTATATAGTTTATATGGTTATTGGTTAGCATTAAACATTTTTGTGATTAATAACCTATTTCACATTAATCACACAGTTTACATTTATCACCATTACCATCATCATCAACATCGACGTAGTCGTCGTCGTTGATGGATCACCACCACCACCACGTCACCATCATCGTCATCATTATTGCCATCGCCGTCGTCATCATTGATAATAGACAATTGTCATTTCATGCTGACGACGATAATGATAGTGATAATGAAGATAGAAGTGATGTTGACGACGCGTGTATATGTATCAGCGATGGTTGCCGTAGTTGTTAGACAGTGGGGAAGATGTTTATTCTTTCCCATTTAAACAGAACTTAACGTAAACGCAGTCAGTTGTTTTCAATAACGGCGAGCCGGGCCCTTATCAATCATTAGCACATTACAAAACATTCAAACAAACAATGAAACCCTTGGGAATTGATAAACATAAATATTTTCTAGTCCACTAACTACTCTCATTAACCCCTTAACTGTCTTACCCTGAGTAGAAATAGGCTATATGCAAACACTTTGAATCCTGATCAGACGCCGCGTAATGCGGCGTCTGATCAGAATTCAAAGTGTTTGACACTCTTTACAATCTTACTTATAAATAGTCCATTTACCTACCTGAATTGAGGAAATAAAAGAAGACAAACTTGTTTACCGTGAGTGGTGTCATGGCAGTGTATGGGGTTAAAGGTACATGTAAAAGTTGACTGCAATTTAATCAGCATAAATTACATTTACTAGATGAAACTGTTCCAATTTCTCATGTAACAATAATTGGCAATTATTATTAATTTGCCAATGGTGCAGTTTAATGCAATGGAGACGTAATATACTTTCCCGTCGAAAAGGAACTTAACGCAATCGCAATGCAAAAATATGGAAAACGACAGCTTCTGAAAATTCGGATCAATCTTAGTTGAACAGTTTCGAACCTGATCAGATATCGCGTAATCTGGTGTCTGGTCTCACTCCAAATAATTTGAGATAAGTACAAATGCGTATACTGTCGGATGCCGTGTAATTCTGTGTATATTTCGGAATCAGATTGGTCTACACTTGGTGTTTGCTAGACACACGTATTGAGCTTGGTAAATATGATATAAATATAATCTCGTATTGCAGAGGACAATTCGAAGCAAATTAGAAATAACCTTTGTCATACTAAGCTTGACATGGCTTGCATTTTCAAACAGTGCGGATCCATATATGTATCAGACAGACCAGGATTATAACACCTAGATATAAAAGAGTTTAATAAATGTACAGCGTTTTGTTTTTCCTTTTTCCTTCTTCTTTTTTGACCCTTTTACTGCCAAGTCCGACACAATTAGCAACTGCAAACGGTTTCGATCTCGATCATACGCCGCGTAATGCAGCTTCTGATCAGGATCCAAACTGTCGGACACCAGTATTAGTGTTTCTGAAACAAAACATGCATAACACTCACGTGAAATCAGAATATAATTTAAGCAGACGGTGCTTTAGCAGTGACCTAGTTACGTCATAATAATAGTTGGATAGCAGACGATATTTTGACATGTACGCTGGCAATCATGATGTTAGTACATGTACTGACTTGCTCTGACTTGCCATAAGCAACTTTGTCGCAAAACAAACAATATGTTACTTGTATAGTTCGTCGATTGCAGCGAGTCCCTATTGTCACTGCAATCGACTCTAACATACATACAGTAGACCTCCTAATAGTGTATACTGTATACTTCAGACATACGAATACTCACATAGAATATGTTAGAAACAAGGTTTACATTAAGAAGGTTGGAAGTAGAGCATAATGCTCAATTTGGCTATTTTAGCACTATACAAGTATATAAACCTGCCTTAAAAGTCGAAACACTTGTATTCTTTTAAACGTGTTTCATAGCGCGAGTAAATGTTGCCGAAACCAGTAAATCACTGGGGTGTTGTTTGCGACTTAACTAATATTTGCAAATACAGTGTTCCCTCCCTACAACGGCCCTCCCAACAACGAATCCCTCCTTAGAACGACACTTTTCGCAATTCCCTAGACAGGATGATTATTTCTAACGAATTTACTGCTGCAATGTCGTCTGCTTAAAATTGTCGTCTGCTTTTTTTCTCAAAGTTACATATTGGACATTTTGACAAAAACACTTAATGACGAATGACAAACAGCTTGAATCCAGATCAGACGCCGCGTTACGCGGCGTCTGATCTGGGTTCAAGCTGTTTGCAAGTGAAAGCCAATTTCCCTCTCTCTAACGACTCCCTCCGAACAACGCACACAATCTCTGTCTCCCATTGGGTGTCGTTGTAGAGAGGGAGCGCTGTAGTTTAATTCCATATCAGATACCGCGTCACGCGGCGTCTGATCCGGATGCAAACTGTTTGATACATGTACCAGTCCTGACATGAATTCATTAAAATGAGTAAAATTGATCTGTGCGGATTACATCGGCCGTAAACTAAAAGCAGACAATATCACAGCAGCGAAATGTTTCAGCAATGGATTTATGTAATCGAGTAATCTAAATTTGCTTTAAAGTAGTTATACTAACTGATATTGCAGTATAACATCGCTTGTACAGCCAATTCAGATAACCTGAAGGTAGCTAAGGAAAGCGACAGCTAAGGTATCATACTAGTAAAACAGAAAGGTCTTGAAATGTAAATATATAATAGTTTTCAGCTCTAAATCTCAGGCAATAGGCGGTAAAACATCATTCACTCTTTCAATCAATCCTTCAAGAGTTCCTGCTTTACTTTAATTCGTCTTGACAATGATTCGTATGCATGCCCTTTACTCGTTCACTGTCATCGCAAAAAGCGGACTTTGCAAACAGTTTGGATCCTGATCAGACGCCCCGAAACGCGAAACTGTTGGATATCCGTACCAACATTTCTTCAGACAAAACATCCTAATAGATTTTACTTTAGACTATATTGCAGACTACACTACCGATGCAGACGATAGTGTGCGATAAGAGGTTAAAGAAGACGATAAAACTTGCTAGTGAAAGAGTTAAACATAGAATACAAACTTTCATTCAACTAGTCGTAAAACGCTGATACAGTGGAGAATCTGTTATTCTTTCCCGTTTAAACGCAAACGTACGCAAACGCAAAGCACTAAAACGTATAAAAGAACAACTTTTGGACAATTCTGATAATTCTTGTTTATCTTGGTGGCAAACAGTTTGGAGCCTGATCAGACGCCGGGTTACCCGGCGTCTGATCTGGCTCCAAACTGTTTGTACTGCAAATAATAGTTTTAGCGTAAACGCGTTTATTGGGAAAGAATAACACATTATCCACTGTATTGTCTGTTACAATATTTCTCGGGCTGTCATTTACGAATGCTCGGCAAAATTGGCACCTACTGGAACAATGCACATCTCACTATGATTTTATCTAAAACAGTCGAACCATTAACTGATTAATATAGTCAGGTAATGTAACATTTTTTAAATAGTTCAAAAGAGGCATAATACAGTGGAGAAAACGTTATTCTTTCCAATAAACGCGTTTACGCTAACACCATTATTTCCCTTGCAAATAGTTTGGAGCCAGATCAGACACTCGTATGAAAATGAAGAGTCAAAGTTGTCAAAAAGTTGTTATTTTCTACATTTTATTGCAATGCGTTTGCGTCTCGTTTGCGTTTAAACGGGACAGAATAACGTTGTCTCCGCTGCATTACCTGATTTCCGCAATATAAGCATGTTTAATCATTTACAATGTTCACAAGGGGTTTGCCTCAACAATTTAACTATTAACTGATTTTACTTCATAAAGCACATCACATCAGGGAGCATAGTTCACAAGAGTTTGATCTCAAAGACTCAAAGTGTCTCATTTACGTAATAAAGCAATGGATACATCCATGGAATAGTTCACAAGAATGTTTTTAAAAGAATCAAGCCATTAGTTGATTTTCGTAATCAGGACATCTATTTTAATCAATTTAAATAATTCACAAGAGTTTGATACAGACTAATAAACGTTATATTTTTTTGCAATTTAACTTTCCATACAGGATGATCTTATTGAGTCAATCCATTAATTGATTTACATTAAAACATACCCTTTCCGAGCCGACTTTGCAAACAGTTTAGATCCTTACAGTGGAGAATCTGTTATTCTTTCCCAATAAACGCGTTTACGCTAAAACTATTATTTGCAGTGCAAACAGTTTGGAGCCAGATCAGACGCCGGGTAACCCGGTGTCTGATCAGGCTCCAAACTGTTTGCCACCAAGATAAACAAGAATTATCAGAATTGTCCAAAAGTTGTTCTTTTATACGTTTTAGTGCTTTGCGTTTGCGTTTAAACGGGAAAGAATAACAGATTATCCACTGTATCAGACGCCGCGTACGTATTTAACACTGATATCGACATTCGTCAGTCAAAATAGCCCTAATAAATACGAAAGACTCAAGCAGGAAACGTAACACAAACAATACACCCACCTCTCAAGCATAACACACACACACAGTCATACCACAACAAACACACACACGCAATACCATTCCTTCATCTACACAAATAGAAAACAACACGCAAGACAAACATAAAGTAAAGTGAATATAGGAGCCCGCCTTGGTATGGTCAGTAGCAATCAATAATTAACTATAAATATATTTAGTCCTGAGTATGACGTTAAACTGCTCCGAGCGGACCGGGCGCGAGAGCTGTGGAAGGCAACCAGTCTAGGAGAAGGAAAACTCTGAACTCAAACCTCTGCTGCCTTGTGGCTACACCTGCTGACTCAGGAAAGGCTTCGGGAGTAAACCCCAAGGATAAATCATGTGTCGTGGAGCGCATCAAGGGCAAGGTACACAAGTACAAGTACTGCTGGCCATCCAATGCATCCCGGTCTATCTCCAGCCGTCTTGACACAGTCTTGCCACTGGACCAAGATAAACAGGGACGAGAGAGTGAGGCTGACGACTTGCGCAACTCTCCCTCACTATAATCCAAGTACAGCGCACGTCATGACTACATACTTAGCGCACAATTAACAAAGCCCTATGGCGATGGAGGAGTGGTGACGCGAGCAGGTGCGGATACACTGGAAGCTTGTAGCCACAAGTCTACACATAGGCGGTTCAGGCCATATGGTCGCTCGCCACTGACCGATGCAGCAGTGGAGTTCGGCAGCCCCCTGGACGACTGAGCAGCCCTTTATAGGATCGCTCTGCTCACCTCCTTGGCATGAGGAAGGGACTAGAAAAGGTGCCCTAAAAATAGCCTGCATCAGCACACCCTGGCCAGCAAACCGCGGTTGGCGGGGATCCCCTACTGCGGTCGAAAAACAACAAAGAAGAAAACAATGGTGCTTAACCTAGGCACATGGAACGTTAGAACGTTGCTTGACAACACTAAGGCTGACAGACCGGAAAGAAGAACAGCGCTGGTTGCCAAAGAACTAGCCCGATACAATGTGGATATGGCAGCATTGAGTGAAACCCGATTTGCAGACAAGGGCCAACTGACGGACGGTGGCAACACTTTCTTCTGGAGTGGCAGAACCACGAATGAACGAAGGGAAGCAGGTGTTGGATTTGCTATCAAGTCCAACCTAGCCCGCAACCTCGTCAAGCTACCAGAAGGTATCAACGACCGCCTGATGTCTCTCCAGCTCCCACTTGCTAACAAGAGGAGTGCCACACTGATCTCTGCATATGCACCGACCATGACAAACCCAGACGACATAAAGGACAAGTTCTACGAAGACCTTGATGCACTAATGTCCGCTGTTCCTCAGTCTGAGAAACTGATCGTTCTCGAAGACTTTAATGCCAGAGTGGGAACAGACCACCAAACCTGGGAGGGAATCATAGGAAGACATGGCATAGGGAAATGTAACACCAATGGTCTCCTTCTCCTCAGAGCATGTGCAACACACGACCTTACTATCACGAACACACTGTTCCGTCTACCAACCCACAAGAAAACATCCTGGATGCACCCTCGGTCAAAACATTGGCACTTGATCGACTATGTTATCACACGAAAGAAGGACAGAGCAGATGTTAGAGTGACTAAAACCATGTGTGGGGCGGAATGTTGGACTGATCATCGTTTGATCCTGTCCAAACTGAGGCTCAGCATTTTACCCATGAGGAGGCCCCAAGGCAAAAAGACTGAAAAACGGCTGAATGTCAACAAACTGAAAAGTAGCAAGGTTGAAGAGGCCTTTGCCCATGATCTCAGCGTAAAACTTCAAGATTTGTCACCCAAAGATGGGATCAGCGTTGAAGAGAGGTGGACCTCCTTGAGAGAGACAGTTTATTGTACTGCCTTTGAGCATCTCGGACCAACAACCAATAAGCACCAAGACTGGTTTGATGAGAACGACAAAGAAATACAAGAGTTGCTTCATGAAAAGCACCAGCGGTTCAGAGCACATCAAAACGACTCGTCATCTCAAGCCAAGAAAGATGCCTTCAACTGCTCCAAGAGAACTGTACAGACCAGACTTCGGGAGATGCAAGACAATTGGCTCAGGAATAAGGCTGATGAAATCCAAGGATTTGCAGACAGACGCGATACGAAACGGTTTTATGACGCAATAAAGGCTGTCTATGGACCCAAGTCCTCTGGTTACTCACCTCTACTCAACGCTGATGGGACAACACTGATCACAGAGAAGGAACGCATTCTAGAGAGATGGGCCGAACACTTCAACGGTGTCCTCAACCGCCCTGCAGACATAAATGATGAAGCCATTGCCCAACTGCCACAAGCCAAGACAAACGTAGACCTTGACACCCTACCCACTGCAGTCGAAGTCAAAAAGGCCATCAACCAACTGTCATGTGGCAAAGCACCCGGCTCCGATGCAATTCCAGCTGAGGTGTACAAAGCAGGCGGCCCTTGTATGCTACAACAGTTAACTGAACTATTTCAGTCCATCTGGGAGGAAGGACAGATTTCTCAGCAACTCAAGGACGCCAGCATAGTTCACATCTACAAAAGAAAAGAAAATCGCCAGTCATGTGACAACCATCGCGGCATCGCTCTTCTGTCCATTGCTGGAAAGATCCTAGCGCGGGTTTTACTGAATCGCCTACTCCAACATCTTGAACAAGGTCTTCTTCCAGAAAGCCAATGTGGCTTCCGTGCAGAACGCGGGACTGCAGACATGATATTTGCAGCCCGCCAAATCCAAGAAAAATGCCAGGAGCAGCATCAGGACCTCTTTGTGACTTTTGTTGACCTGACCAAGGCGTTCGACACGGTTAGCAGGGAAGGACAATGGAAGATTATGAGGAAGTTTGGGTGTCCTGACAGGTTCATCACGATCATCAGGCAATTCCACGACGGCATGATGGTAAAGGTGTTGGATGACGGTGGTGAATCAGAGACCTTTCCAGTAACAAATGGTGTCAAGCAAGGCTGCGTTCTCGCCCCGACCCTGTTCAGCATGGTGTTTTCTGCCATGCTGACAGATGCATTTGGCGGTTGTGATGGTGGAATAAACATCAGATACAGGACAGACGGAAAGCTGTTCAACCTCAGACGCCTTCAGGCCATTACAAAGGTGAAAGAGACTGTTGTCAGAGACCTACTCTTCGCTGACGACTGCGCACTCAACGCCAATACTGAACTGGGAATGCAAAAGGATATGGATCGCTTCTCTGATGCATGCGACAACTTTGGTCTCACTATAAGCATAAAGAAGACCGAAGTAATGTACCAGCCCACACCAGGAAAACCCTACGAGGAGCCTCGTATTACTGTGAAAGGACAGAGTCTCAAGGCGGTAGAAAACTTTACCTACCTAGGAAGCACTCTGTCTCGAGCAGCCAACATCGATGTTGAGGTGAACAACAGAATTGCAAAAGCCAGCGCTGCCTTTGGGAGACTCCGACAAACTGTATGGGAGCGGCGAGGACTCGCACTGGAAACCAAGCTGAAAGTTTACTCTGCAGTTGTCTAAACTACGCTACTCTATGCTTGCGAGACATGGACAGTCTACAGTAGACATGCAAAGCAGATCAACCACTTCCTTTTAAGTTGTCTCCGCAAGCTTCTCCTCATCAGATGGCAGGACAAAGTCCCTGATACAGAGGTATTGGACAGAGCAGGAATGCATAGTGCATACACCCTCCTTCTTAGGGCCCAAGCAAGATGGGCGGGACATCTAGTCAGGATGCCAGACAGTCGACTGCCCAAGCAGTTGCTATATGGAGAGTTGTGCAAGGGCAAGCGGTCAGTCGGAGGTCAGAAAAAGCGCTTCAAGGATAGCCTTAAAGCATCTCTCAAAGACCTCAACTTTGATATCAACGCCTGGGAGACAATTGCTAAGGACCGATCTACCTGGAGAAACAAGGTGTTTACTGGTTCCCGTACAGCCGAAGAAAGACGCACTACCGTGGCGAAAAAGAAGAGAGCCATGCGCAAGGCCAAAGCATCAACATCTACACCCTCCACACACACAGACAGCAACCACACGTGCCCAACATGTGACCGATCCTTCAAGGCCCGGATTGGCCTCATCAGTCACCTCCGGACCCACAGATAGACCACATGTTGAGTGTATTGTATTGTCATGGTCATCTTCGACTCCGAACAACATAAATATATTAATTATTAACAACCACTGGGGGGTTAAACCTGGGTTTAGGGGCGCCCAACCTCACACTTATCTCCTATATTCACCTATAAAGACGAACAGTGTACATAAAATATAAACCCTGTTCCACAACCTCACAATCAAAAAGACGCTAAAACTGCCTTGAAAAATATCGCAAACGACAATCAATGCAGGCGATAGTGTGGCGGTAAGTGGGTTAAAGTAGACGATAAAGAGTTAAAATGTTTAACCTTGTCACTGCCATAGGTGGCTGAACAGTTTTGATTCGTTACGCCGCGTCTAGCAAGATTAAAATGTTTGGCACTTATATTAATATTTCATACAGGTTACTCGGCGTCACATCTAGTTCCTAACATGTACATGTAACCATTTGCCATGCGAATTGTATTTTATATCAAACGCATTTATTGGGAAATAATAACAGTTTTGTACGCTGTATTTTGAGTAGCATACATGGTATTACCACTTTCACTACCGATTCCGTTTTCATCAGTTGTATCTAGATCTCTCCGGCGTCTGACCAGTGTCCATCGAAACGGTTCAACTCCCGTAACAATATATTTGCAGTAATAATGTCTTCAATTTGATGTAAAGCATTTTTAATTATATATATATACTTTTTCAGTAAACGCGTTTACGCTTAAACTATTACTTTCATTGTAAACAGTTTGGAGCCAGGGCAGACGCCGGGTTACCCGGCGTCTGAACTGGCTCCAAAATGTTGCCACTCACGTGAAACTAAATCGTAAGAAAGGTAAAAAAGTTGTCCTGTTTGCATAATATATGACTCTTTACATGTACCTTACTCAGAGGACAAATGACTTTATGCAAACTGTTTGGAGACTGGTCAGACTTAGCGTCTGAACAGGATTAAAACTAGTTGATACTCATTTCAATACCTTTTAAGTCAAAATACCTAAATATTGAATTTGAAAATAAGAACCAGACGACAATTTTTAAACCAAATTACGTCATGGCAGTGAAGAGATTAATTGAGAGTTATCAACACATGTATATACATTGTACAGTGGAGAAAACGTTATTCTTTCCCATTTAAACGCAAACGAAACGCAAACGCAAAACACTAAAATGTAGAAAATAACAGATTTATGACAATTCTGATTATTGATTTTAAGCTGATTGGCAAACAGTTTGGAAACAGATCAAACGCCGGGTTACCCGACGTCTGATCTGGCTCCAAACTGTTTGTACTGGAAATAATAGTTTAAGCGTAAACGCGTATATTGGGAAAGAATAACAGTTTCTCCACTGTACCAGCTGCAATGAGTGTCACTTCCGATACAGCAACTTTAACGATGCTAAATTAATATCCCTATTTAAGTGCATAACATATTAAAACAACAACATACAATAATTCAGTAAAATATTTCGTCTGTGTTTTCAGTCACCAAAATATATGATATGTGATTAAGTAGGTGGCTACTTAAGCAATAAATTTGCTCTTAAATCACCAAAAACCGTGCATTTTTCTAACATGAAATTTATGGCACATTCGTAATCGTAACACATAAAATGATGTTATGCGTGGTGGGTTTTTAGGCAATGTTGGTTACAAACCTGTGACATTTGTGTCGAGTGATGTCTCAGCTATTAGCGGTTGCAATTATAGCGCATTTCTATCAACGAGAGACAACTCATCATTTTTGGTCCGCTAGATATCACTCCAAGTGATGACGGCACACACACGTGTATATGAATGATCGTCGCTCTTATCGATCACGTGACCTAAACACACACTGGTATGGCAGAACGAACGGGCTCCCGCTTAACGCTTCGATTCCCGTTAATCCAACGCACCCGCTCCCGTTAAAAATGGCGCAAGTTGTCAAATCGACACAAGTGAGTATATAAATATGATGTTTGTCCTTGGATATTGCTTGAAATGTAGACTAAGACTACTTTTACGGAGTGTCTCACACACTGATGCATGCAAACGTACAACTTATTTATAGGATAAATGCTTGAGGTCGATGTTTAACTTGAAAAAGTTTCGACTGTTACGGCGAATTCTGAAGAAACTGATGCTCATTGACCATAAATTGTTCTGAATAGGCAAGAAAATCAGCTCTAATCGATACCAAATATGTCCGTCGAGTAGTCTGGGTACAATTGTCAACTGCATATACAAAATAATCCGTTTAGCTATTAAACAAATAAAGATGTTGATTGTTTATTATTACAACGAACCACGCTCCAGTTGTTTGTACAACGAACAAGCTCCCGATCAAAATAATTGTCGATATTTTTTTCTCAAAAACGTGGGACCATTTTGAAATTAACATATGCATCTGAAATAAAATATCGTCTCCATTGCTATCGCCGGCATGTTTTTGTAATTTTACCCTGTTATTTAAAAATTTAGATCTCTTACTGAGGCCGTTTGAATATCTCATGCAAGGGCACCCAGATTTTTGGGATCCAAACTGTTAACAGACTTTAGGGACGTGTCTGTACGTAACGCCATCCGACTGAAATTATTTTTCAAGCACAGGGCATTATATCCCGTTGCAGGTATGTATAAGGAAACCAAAGCGAAAGGTCCATCTTTGGCTGTTACCACATCCCTTAAAATGTATCTTTGAGCAGACAAAGAACGCCAAGCACGTGGAATTATAGATCTTCATTGGCCGCCAGTCCTAGTCATTTCATTGTATTTAAACCACAGAAATATAAACTGACATCACAATCAATAAAAGAAAAAGAAAGTCGAAAAAGACTTAATTTAGATGTTTCGATTGAAAGTAATATGAATCAATTGATACAACTGAAGAATGTTCACCTCTCTTGTATCAGGATATTCCCACCGGTTCAACGGAGTTTATTGACATTCCAACTGATATCTAGGTATTGAAGACTTCGTCTAATGCAGAGCTGTTAATTTCTTTTCCTGAGTTCCTTTAATTGGTTGAAGAAAACGAGTAACCACTGAAAAACATAGCGCTGCTGTTATGGATAGAAACAGTGCGGTGGTATGATTGTTTAACAGCCCAATAAATTCAGTACTTCGAAGAAACATAGCGATTTTGGTGTGTGGGGTATCGGTTGTTTCATGGGAAATTCGCATGCTTTATGTCTGAACAAAGTGTTTCTAAGGGGAAACTACTTTCGAAAAATAAAAAAGTTCGGACATAATGTATTATAGATCCTTTGCCTAAAGTACGTTTGAACGCACAACTCATGTGTGAAAAAGTGCTATATAAAGCTTGAATGATAATAATAATTCTAATAATAAATTGCAAACTGAAATAAACTTTGCAGTTTCGAGTAGAAATTCGTCATAACAAAACAACGAGAACCAATCCACCATGATTTGGTGGTGTGCTTTGACTGAAAGAAGAAGAAGGTATTGAACAATTTATCCTATCAAAGCGGTCATCTACAAAACACAAACTCCCCTGGATAAAGGCTGATATAAGACGTTTATATAGGAAACGGGACAAAGCGTACAAAAAATACAAGAACATTGCCTTAATCTAAAACATTTATGTAGAAAGGAAACTAAAGCTGCTTATCAGCATTACTTAGAAGACATCCTCAGTATAAATCCACAAGAGAAAAGAACATCAAAAACAAAATAGACCAAATACCAAAAGACTTTAGTCATTACTTAAACACTCAAGACAAGACTACACTGGCATAGACACACTAAAACGAAATAATCAGACTTACACCGATGACAAAGATAAAGCCAATATTCTAAATGAACAATTTCAATCTCCTCTTTCTCTAAAATCGCTGGCTTAAAATGACGGTCCAGGGATTGGCGGACACAGGCAGAGAGATACCCTCAAATACACCCCCAACAGTACCATGCCAGATATTGATATTTCTGTAAATGGCATTGAGAAACTCCTGTACAATTAAATTTAAACCCTCATAAGGCTGCAGGACCAGATCAAATTAGACATTCAGTACTAAAGAATGCAAGTAAAGAACTCGCTCCTATACTCACAGAACTCTTAAAAAATCCCTTCATACCAGCACCCTACCTGAAGTTTGGAAAATGGCAAACATAGCTCCTATATTTAAAAATAAGGCTCAAAGTCAGACCCAGCAAATTACCGGCTCATCTCTCTCACCTGTGTCCTATGCAAGACCCTGGAGCATGTTGTTGCCTCTAGTATCACAAAACACTTTACTAGTGCAAATCTCTTCTATGAGCTGCAACATGGCTTCAGGGGAAAACGCTCATGCCAGACCCAGCTCCTCATGCTTATTGATGACATCTTCGAATCGATTAACCTTGGCAGCCAAGTAGATCTAGTACTACTTGACTTTTCAAAGGCCTTCGATATGGTGAACCATGAAAAGCTTCTTTACAAATTACATTTCTATGGCATTAAGGTTCAAACTCATAAGTGGGTAAAACGTTTTTTAGACAATCGAAAACAGTCAGTCGTACTAAATGGTGAAACATCTAACACAATCCCAGTCTCTTCAGGTGTACCCCAAGGCTCAGTCCAAGGGCCGATTCTGTCTCTTATCTATGTAAACGATCTCCTTGACCACGTACAATCTTTCTTAAGTCCGTCTCTTTGCTGATGACACAGCACTCTATCTCTTCTTACGAGTCGCCTCTCACACCAGTCTATTACAACATGATTTACAAGCGCTTGAGATATGGGAATCAAAGTGGGACATGGAATTTAACCCATCAAAATGCCAAGTTCTTCAAATCACTAAGCGCAAATCTGTAATTCCTACACAGTATACATTACACAACACCAATCTTGAAACAGTTTCTTCAGCTAAATACTTGGGCATCACAATATAAAAAAACTTAACTTGGAATACTCATATAGACAATGTTACTAAAAAAGCAAGTCAAACACTAGGTTTTCTACGACGTAATATCAAAATTCACTCAGAAGGACTTAAATTAATGGCCTATAAAAAACTTGTCAGGCCCCAGCTGGAATATAGAAGCCCTGTTTGGTCCCCGCACACATCTGCTCACATCGAGCAAAATGAACGTGTTCAGCGGAGAGCTGCTAGATGGGTAAGACATGATTACAGCCGCATGACCAGCGTAACCAAAATGCTAAATCACCTGCAGTGGAGACCTCTTGACCTTCGGCACATCGACCAGCGATTGACCATGTTTCATAACATCTTAAATGGTCAAGTTGCCATTCCATGACCAGGATGTGTTATTCCGAACAAAAGACCATCCAGAACTTTACACTCTCAGGCTTTCCAACACATTCAAACAAAAACTGATTATCACAAATTTTCTTTCTTTCCCAGAACTATCATCCATTGGAATGCCTTACCGCCAGACATCGTACCACAAGGCTCAGTCTTAGGTCCTCTTTTATTTTTGATATTCATAAATGACCTACCATCTGCATGTACACATTCTGTTGCAGACATTTTTGCAGACGACACAACGCTGTCAGTACATAATGCTTCTCTCAACTTTGTAGCAAACTCGTTGAGTAAAGATCTATTTAACGTTAATGATTGGTGTGAAAAGAACAAAATGTCAATTAACGTTGCAAAAACTAAATCCATGTACATTACATCAAGATCTAAATCTGCAGGCATTCAAAATATTGCTCTGCCAATCCCATTTGGAAATGAAGAAATCCATTGCAGTCGTGAGGAGAAGTTACTCGGTGTCACCTTTGATGTATTTTTATCTTTTGATAGCCATATCAATAACATACTTAAAAAGTGTAACTCCTTATTATACCTCCTCTCAAGAATCAACAAAGTATTTCGAACTATACCATTGAGAAAAATGTTTTTTAACTCCTACATCTTACCTCATCTCGACTATTGTTGCGTTATTTGGGGAAACTGTTCAATATCGCAAGAACAAAAAATAATTCGTTTTCAAAAACGTGCAGCAAGGCTTATCCTTAATAAAGATAAAACTGCCCATTCAGCTGATCTCTTCAAAGAACTTAATTGGATGACTTTTCCGGAAAGAGTTACATTTCACAAAGCTACTCTAATGTTCAAAGTATTCAAAGGTTTGGCATCTGTATATTTATATGATTTGTTCACACTAAAGTCAAATGTGCATGATAGAAATTTAAGGTCTTCATCCAATTTTCAGTTATATTCTCCCAGACCAAAGTCTGAATTTTTCAGGAGGTCGTTTGCCTATTCTGGAGCTATGGTTTGGAATAACTTGCCTTTGAACATAAGAAATGCTCAATCACTTGCCTCATTTAAAACTTCATACCTTAAATGGGTTAAATTAGACAGATAGTGTAGTCACTTGTTATGCTTCATAATGCTTCAAAATGTAATACATGTATAGTGATGAAAATTTGCTGCTCAGGGGTGAAAGTTCATTTCCCACTATAGTTTAAATTTATATAAACAAGGTAGATTACTGTACATGAAATTTATTACAAGGCGCCAAGGTTTCTATACGCCGCATATTGTAGTGTGCAGCTGAAGTAAGCTGTTCTTTACGTTTAATATGGGTTTATATCACTATTCCTAAGGTGCCAGTCTAACCATCGCTTTCCTTGACCCGTTACCACATATCGAAACGCCTTTAAGCGCATTCAATTTGTGCAGTCATAATTATTTACAAAAAGTTAAATAAGAATATTTGCTAGATCTATATCTTAGCAACTTAAGGCTGGCTGAAAAAAGGTTAATGCATCTTAAGGCGCATTCTGCTTTACTTTCAACCTGCTTTAAGTGATCACCTGTCTTCAAAACTTGAACTATGCCATGTGCGGTAAGGGGTTAATGTTGCGATGGTTTCATGTAGGCTTTGTTTTTGCTGCTGAACCCCTGATCGGCTGTTACACTATTAACCTTTAGCCCGCTAATTATGTCGATAGTAGTTTTTGCTGAAAGTGTAGACCCAGATGAGATACTTCCTTAAGAAGCTCTCTGATCAGAGTATACATTGTTTGCTAGAAGAAGAAATTATTCTGAAATAGACAACATTCTAAGTTTTCAAATTCATTGCATTCTACTTTTAAATAAATGGTTTGAATAGTATCCATAAAATGAGGGGTAATTGTTTGAATATGCGTTGAGCTAAGGGTTAATGACTGAGCAAGGCATTAGCTGCTTGTAAGGGCTTCTATGTATATAAGTTATGATATAAATATGGATCTTGATTAAAACCTACATGTTGCTTTAACCCTTTACTACATATATATGTTTCATGAAAAATGTTTTATGTTCTCTAGTAGATAGTGACTTGAAGCGGGTTTAAAGTAAAACAGGGTGCACATTTAGGCTCATTTTGATTTACTTTCAACCTGGTTTAAGTGATCACCTTTCTTCAATACTAGAAATATACCATGGAGTAAAGGGTTTGGAGTATCTTTGGTATATTCCTTCCCGTTTGTTATGAAATTTCATTGATCTAGATCTTTGCTATTTGTCAAATCGTCGGGGTTTTTTGCCTTTATATTGCCTCTACCTATTCAATATTCATGTATAGATAACAAATCCTGAATTCTCATAATGACACTTATGCATTATCATTTTCAGCTTAATCTTTAAAATGCTTTAAGTAAACAGAGTAGTCCCTGTAGAGAGCTCCTACAGGAACTGTCTTTTCAGAGTCCACTCTGTTTGCAAAGGTTTAAAAATACTGATTTGTAATTGTGTTCCTTCATGTTGTATATAATTATGTTAATTTTGTTTGTGGACCATATTGAAAATTGGTTTGTTTGTTCTATACCAAATATGTAATCCACATGAAATAAAGTCGTTATTATTATTATTATTATTATTATTTCACTTTCTGGCAGTAAGCCAGATTGAACACATGTCTCCGTAGATATACCTGCTCTGTTTTTAACCTATTTTAACCAATTCTTCTCTTTTCTTTCTTTTTTAAATGCTTTTAACTCGTCTTATTAACGTCTTGTCAGTAGACGCGCGTCAAAGTCTAAGTCCCCAGTAGGAGTCCGACTTAATGGAAGATAGATAAAGGACTAGGACAGGCCGGCAATGAACTTCTATATTTCCACGTTCTTGGTGTTTTTGGTTTGGTCAAAGATACATTTGTAAGGGATGTGGTAAACAAAGCCGGGCATTCTCAGGCCTATTTCGTATCAGGCGAGCCTTTCGCTTTCGTTTTCTCATCTGTACCTCCAACGTGATATAATGCCCGATGCTTGAAAATAATTTCATTCGGAGGGCATTATGCACAGACAAGTCCCAAACGTCTGTTAGCAATTTGGATCCCAAAAATGTTGATGCCCTGAGGATATTCAAACATTCTCAGTTAAAGATCTATATTTTAAACCGGCGATAGCAATGGATACGATATTTTATTTCAGATGAAAAGGTTTATTACAAATTGGTCTAGAGTTTTTGAGAAAAACATCAACAATGATTTTGATCGGGAGCGTGCTGGTTGTACACACAACTGGAGCATGCATGGTTCGTTGTAATAAAAAACAATCAAAATCTTAATTCGTTCAATAGCTAAACGGATTATTTTTATATGCAGTTGACGATTGTTCCCAGACTACTCGACGGACATATTTGGTGTCGATAAGACCTGATTTTGTTGCTAATTCAGAACAATTTATGTTCAATGAGTATCGTAACGGTCGAAACTTTTTCAAGTTAAACATCGACCTCAAGCATTTATCCTGTAAAAGAGATATACGTCTGCATGCATTAGTATGTGAGACACTCCGTAAGAGTAGTCTTGGTCTACATTTCAAGCAATATCCAAGGACAAACATCATATTTGTATACTCACATGTGTCGATTTCACATCTTACGCCATTTTTTAACGGGAGTCGATGCGTTGGATTAACGGGAATCGAAGCGTTAAGCGGGAGCCCGTTCGTTATGCCATACCAGTGTGAAACACAACTTTCTCGGAAACAACCCGAAGATTTGTTATTTAAACAAATTCCTTAATTTGCTATCCATTCCAATAAGAAATCGATACCTTTGTGTATAATTCTTTATGAAATGGAGGCATGTAATTATACCAGGCATGTTACAACCGATTTCACCTGAATACAAAAAAGAAATTGAGCGTTTCAAACATAAATTGTGCAGTATTGTGCTTTAAAGCAATCTGATTTAGAGAATGAATTTACAAAAAGAAAGGGACGATCATCAGCTGACAAGCAGGCGGTTTGTATTGTGTTGAAGAGGCTTTCATTCCAAATGAACGCATTCATATTGAACGATGACGTAAACTGAAAACAGATGGACTTTGATAAGACGCCGATTTTCACTCTGTCTAGACAGGTCCCAAACTGTTTGTCACTCTGATTAATTCATTTTTTTTTTTCAAATTTATATACTAAACTGCTGTTGTTCTGCAACTTATATTGCAATACGTTTGCGTAAACTAGTTGCCTGCAGGACGCGACTTCGTTGATTTTTGAAAACAGTTTGGATTCAGCAAAATATTAACATCTAAATTAAGCAAATTTTCAAAACAGAAGACATGACACCAGGATAAGGGTAAAGTTTCTTATAAATGTGAAATGATACGAGTTATAATTCCCGGCTATAACAGACGGGGTGGTATCATTACCAAACCGTGCATGAATACTGTCCTAGTATCGTGCAGGCATACATTAGATGAGACGGTATTTTTTCCAAATAAACGCGTTAATGCTAATACTATCGTATTGCAAACAGTTTGGAACAAGAATAGACGCCGGGTAAATCGTAGTCTGATAAGACTTTAACTTCTTTGCGACTCAGATTACAGCAAATTAGTAGAAGAAAGTATTTTCCTGCATTTTATGGATACGCGTGTGCGTTTCGTTTGCGTTTAAACGTCAGAAAATATTAGTAACATCTTCTCCACTGTACTAGATGATTTGATCAATTATAGTCCAACAGGTCACGCTGAGTCCCATGTTGACTTAGAGAAATACAGTAAAACCTCTCTATTACGACAACTAAATGTTGTTAATTATTGGGTATTTAAGGGAGTTAACTGCTTAAAGCAAGGTGACAGTGAAACAGAAAGCTCCTTTAGGAGCTTTCTGTTTCATTATCACCTTGTTTTAAGCTGTCACCTGTATTTATACAATCAATTATCCTTCGTTTTAGTGGTCGTAATAGAGAGGTTTTACTGTACGTTGATTCATGAATATTTTATGAAATGAAAATAAGGAATGTCTCATAAATAGTCCACAGTCTGTCATAATCGCATTTAGACAATTACCAGAGCAATGAGATGCGGACGAGTACCTGTTAACCGTATCTACCTAAACCTTCAAATGAACAATTGCAGTTACCAATTTAGTCTAGTCAATTTTGACTATTTATGTTGTTCCGTCAATTTATTGAAATATAACAAACAGTGCAGACACTGATTAGAGGTCATATGATCTGGATATTTGCCGCTCGGCTAGGACTAGCATACTACAGTGGAGAATCTGTTATTCTTTCCCAATAAACGCGTTTACGCTAAAACTATTATTTGCAGTGCAAACAGTTTGGAGCCAGATCAGACGCCGGGTAACCCGGCGTCTGATCAGGCTCCAAACTGTTTGTCACCAAGATAAACATGAATTATCAGAATTATCCAAAAGTTGTGCTTTTCTACGTTTTAGTGCTTTGCGTTTGCGTACGTTTGCGTTTAAACGGGAAAGAATAACAGATTCTCCACTGTATTCACATGTGCACTGCTTGCAAAGGGCTCTCCTTTATATGACTATAGAGCTCAAAGTGTTAATATGTACATGTATGTTAAAAAGGACCATTTTAATTTTAAAAGGACTAGTCTGGAACCAGATCAGAAGCCTAACAACTGGACGTTCGACATGGTTTGAATCTGTTTTCTACTCTGGTTAATATATTAAAAGTGTCGATATCGAACAAATTACTACACTCGATTGACTTTCGTTCAGTCTCTGGAAGTGGTATCATCTTACGGCTTTCCCAATGTAAACATACATGCAGTTGCGCCCCGTTATTATGAGTAATCATCGAATTTCTTGCTATTTATATTCAAAAGCAATCATGTGTTAAACACTTCCCTGACATTATGACATAATTACCTGTCTACAAAATAAACTGTCCTTATAAACACCTAGGGCCCGTTTCATAAAACTTTGTACGACAAAAACGGTCGTAAGTCAAAACTTTAAAATACATTTCATTTTTTATTTCTCTATCGAATCCTATCTGATGACATCTCTTTGGAATCGTCTTTACAAGACGATTCCAAAGAGACGTAACAAGATAGGATTCGATAGAGAAATAAATAATAATTGAGACTTTCATAATCTGACTTACGACAATATTTGTCGTACGAAGTTTTATGAAACGGGTCCCTGATCGCGAAACATCGAACATGTCGACTGCTTTTTTCTAAAAAGTGCAATTGTTAGCACTTTGACTTGTAAGGAATTAATATGTGCAAACATAATCCATCCTTCATATATCAATTTCACTTTATTAGTAGCTGTTCCCGTAATTCTACAGTATTATACAGTGGAGGAGTCGTTAAAGTTTCCAGTTTAAACGCAAACGATACGCGAACGCTATTATTTACAAAACACGATGGAAACTGTTACATGTAACAACACTCCGACTATCTATTTCAATCTGAGTCGCAAACAGTTTTGAGTCTGATCAGAGGCCGGGTTACCAGGCGTTTGATTTGGCTTTAAACTGTTTGCACTGAAAATAATAGTTTAATCGTGAACGCGTTTCATATGCTAGGGAAAAAATAGCGTTTATTTCATTGTATCATTATAATAAACTCGTTTGTGATGAAAGTATCCGTAATTCAAAATCAAAACATGGTGTACAACGGAGACCCATAAAAGACCCTTAAACCCCATAAAAGACCCATTCGTGAATTCACACTGCAATGAGAATGATATTTATCATTAAGAGATAAGTACTTGGTTTTACTTGTTATTTTTGTAATTTATTACTTGCGTTCTTGGCAAGCTATCGGCGAAATCGTGTCCACGTTTGTAAACAGTTCAGATCAAGATGAGTCTACGAAACATTCGTCGTCTCATCAGAATAAAAATGTGTTTCTGTCTTACCTTATTTGAAAATATATCAAAACAAACATCAAGAAATTAATGTATATCAGCAACTGACGGCGAGTTAAGCAATTAATACCTTACTTTGTGTTCATAGAGTAGAATTATATATTCCGTCATTTGCAAAACATAGGGTAAAACTTTTACAGTGGAGAAAACGTTATTCTTTCCCAATAAACGCGTTTACGCTAAAACTATTATTTGCAGTGCAAACAGTTTGGAGCATGATCAGACGCCGGGTAACCCGGCGTCTGATCAGGCTCCAAACTGTTTGCCACCAAGATAAACATGAATTATCAGAATTGTCAAAAAATTATACTTTTCTACGTTTTAGTGTTTTGCGTTTGCGTACGTTTGCGTTTAAACGGGAAAGAATAACATATTCTCCACTGTAATAGTAAACATCGTGTTTACGCCCACTCATGGGGAAATTTTTATGTGGTGTGGAGGACAGCAATTAGCGTAAATAATGACGACAATAAAATACACAAGCTTTCACGTAAGGGTATTGCTTTACATTTACGCTTTTGGTACCAAATCAAACTTAGCACAAAGTAAAGGCATAGATGTACCGACGAAAGTAGGCAGTTATTTGCTATAACGAAGGTTGCATGTAAATAAGCTTATCAACATTTTATGAGCCGTACCATGAACAAACCTGCATCATTCCATTTCAAACAATGTACACCAAGGCTAACCGCCGCGTCATACTCAGCGGTTGGCCTGGATCTACACTGTTTGACATCTACGTGCATCTAAGACATTTTATATAGCTCTATTTCATATGGCCTTTTGCAGTGTATACCATACTCATACACAGAGCCTGAGATTACAACGGTGCTATTTCTTACCATGTTGCAATGTACATGAAGCGAGGCTGGTTTCGTCATGGCACGGTTCATTTTGATAATAAATTGCTATTATATGT
Organism: Gari tellinella; assembly: GCA_922989275.2. Classification (NCBI taxonomy): domain Eukaryota; kingdom Metazoa; phylum Mollusca; class Bivalvia; order Cardiida; family Psammobiidae; genus Gari; species Gari tellinella. The sequence goes on along the minus strand of OV277857.1, from coordinate 63,465,355 downwards.
AGCCATAAGTGTGCAGTATACTTTCTAACCTATGACAATCTAACACTTCAGAGAAAAGCAAAATATTTTTTATTTCGAAAGATATAAGAAGCTTTTGAATGACATTAAACAATTTAAGACAGGTGCTCGGATACTACAGGACAGCAGAAATCTCCTGTCACAACTTTCACTACTTCTGCTTAACTCTTTCACTGCAAACGCCGACAACACTGCTATCAACAAACAGTTTTGGTCCATATCAAGCGCCGTGTTACGTAGTATCTGATCAGGATCCAAACTGTTTGACACCTAGGTCAATGTTCCTTTAATCCAAAACGCAAGTACATGTATGTAATCAGTCTATGCCTTGAAATACCATACAATAACTAAGCACCAGATCTACTGGATAGATATACAGTGACAAGGACACAATAGCATGGTGTATTTATTTCAAATGTAAGAATTCTAATTACAAATAACCCATAATAATAATAATAATATGTACTTGCCTTAACTAGGAGGGAGCAATTGGTACATAAGTATGGGCAGCATTATGCCATGGAGGCGCAAAAAACAGGCATCTGCTGTTCACGATATGGACAAGGAGTAACATTGCGGAGGGCATATTTCCGTCAACCACACATAGAGCTATAGAAGGTGAGGTCGAGAAAACAGAAACATAAAGGGGAGAGGTTGGAGTGGACGGAGGGGAGAAGAGGATACAGTTACAAAAGGGGAGATTGAGCAAGTATATTGACATAGATGGACAAAGAAAGAAAGAGAGAGAGAATGAGAGAGAGGGGCGAGAGCGACAATGAGAGAGGGAACACAGAGAAAAGAAATAAAGGTGGTGGAGGAAATACAATGAAAGATTTAGAGAAAAATAAGAAATTAACAGACATACAGCTGGACAGAGAAATATACGGAGTAGCAGCCACAGAGATAGAAACACAATGCTTTACTTAAGAGGAGTGAGGAGCAATAGAACGTTGCAATGCCAGCCATGGTTGGATGGATGAATGGGTGATCTTGATTTTACGTTTTACGGCACTGCGACACACAATATGTCATTTAGCGCCGATGAATAATGAGATGATGACGATGAGACAACATTTCAGGGAGATTATTTCGGCTAATCTCATTTGCTGCAAAGCAGCTTATAAAATCAAAACCACAGACTTGTCATCCTTTTAATTATCGGTCCAATAACTTTAAATAACCCCTATAACAATTTAGCCCCAGAACCTCGGCAAGGTCGGGGGAAAATAAACTTAAAATGAGAAAAAGATTTGCGGACATGCGAATAATTACTTCCACTGCTTATCATCAGGTATTCATATGTTTTATTACCAAATGCTCTCCCGTAGGATTTGCATGAATGTAGTTCCAAATAGGATGGTATCTATCAATTCATATGGGGATTATGCGTTTAATATTCCGATATCGAGTAAACGGTTAGGGAAGAGTGCTCTAAGCGGCACGGAATATTGTCATTACGTTTTGGAGTTTTGAAACACTTGGGACATTACACCGTATGGAAGTTGTAATTTCAGTTTAACTTAAACAATTTACTTATAGACTAAAATGTTGTCGACAATTAACTGCTTCACTCCCAAGACGGACATAACTAGAATTTGCTAACAGTTTGGATCCAGATCAGATTGCAATGGCAGTGAAAGGGTTAAAATGGTTGTTAGAGCAGTTATAAAGCAGTTAGAAGCCTAGAGCGCCGACTTTAAATCGGCAAATGAAGACATCTTGATCCAAATGTTTGATATTGCATATTCTTTTATATCTTTTAACAGGATTAAAGTGATCTACTGAAAATAAATGCTATGTAGAATACAAATGGTACATGTAACTACAATTGTATGTATCACTTAATTAGAGTGCCAAACAGTTTGGATCCTGGTGAGATGCTTAGTTACTTGGCGTCTCATCTGGATCAAGATTGTTTTGCACTCCTATATGTAAATATCTTATCATTTGCATATAGTGCGCTAAAACTTGAACGAATTTGTTAATCTGACACAAATTACAAAGAAGAGTGCATAAAGTGCGATCTAATGCTTTACGATGGATGGTGTAATGGCAAACAATAAAATTTCGGACAACTACATGCAAAAAACTCAAGATAATTTCAAAAACGATCTTGTGAAGTTTTCACAGAATACCACTTTTCACGGGCTTCGATACATAGGCTCACCAGGATCTACGGTATTTCGACGGTAAGTCATTGAAATGTTTTCATAGTTCTGAAGTTTTCCACTGCCAAGGTTGACAGCACTTCACAGTCAACATTTTAACACTTTTTCTATAATACATTTATTATGTGAATTGCATTGTGTCATGATTTTGATCGATATCCAATCGACGCACTGCTTTAATAACCATGTTAGTCGTGTTAGTATTTCTGCTATGCATAGGAGAAAAACCAAATAAGCTTTCGCTTTCGTCCCCATTCTTATGTATACCCATGTATTGTTTACAAAACTTGTATAAAATGAATTTTCATTCTGAAATAAAATATATAAAGTCGACAGCACTGACATTCGCGATACGTGATGTCTGACCAGAATCCAAACTGTTTGTCACTCGTTTCAATGTTTCCCAAGTACAAAATGCATAAATTCCATTTTTGAAAATACAAACAGACGGAAAATATAAGCAGACTATAATATGGCAGCGAATGAATTACACTGCTATTTACGTTATAATGGTAGTGTAAGGGTTTATGGCCAATGTCTACGATACAAGAGTAACACACACTTTTGAGCCAGATCATTATGCAGTGTCTCATTAATGTTTGATTTTTTGTCAGTGCTTGCACGTACAGCTGAGAATACATTACATGTATAGTAACTGTTATTTCCGTTTACAAGAAACTGAACAAAAGCAATGACAATCAGTATTAAGATTTCTTTAAATCTGAGTGGCACACAATTTGAAATTAGATCAGTTGACAAGCTTCTCACCCTGTTTCGACATTGTTTGCAAGTCCTATGATATTTTAACCCTTTCATGATCAAATTATTCGGGAAATGTTTACCCCTTCACCGCTTAGTTGTCGTCTGCTTCAGTATTGTTGTCTGTAAGACACGTTTCATAATTAGATTTAAGGTTCTATGACTTAATAAATTTCGATAAGAGTGTCAAACATTTGAATCCTGATCAGTCCTGATTGGGTCCTGATCGTTACACGACGTCTGGTCAGGATCCTAATTGACATTCAATATAATTTTCTTTTTGAAGTAAAAACTGCATAAACTTCCAAATTGATAAGTAAAGCAGACGAATATTTTAAGCAGACGATATTATAGCAGCGACTGTGTTTACCAGACAAATATTTCCGTCATTATAGCAGTGGAAGTGTTAATGCATTTCATTGGAAATCATTATAGGACATGAAAGAGTTAATATACGGTGGAGAATCTGTTATTCTTTCCCAATAAACGCATTTACGCTAAAACTATTATTTGCAGTGCAAATAGTTTGGAGCCATATCAGACGCCGGGTAACCCGGCGTCTGATCAGGCTCCAAACTGTTTGCCACCAAGATAAACAAGAATTATCAGAATTGTCCAAAAGATGTTCTTTTCTACGTTTTAGTGCTTTGCGTTTGCGTACGTTTGCGTTTAAACGGGAAAGAATAACACATTCTCCACTGTATCTATTGTAAAATAAATGCGTCATGGGAAAACAACAATTTGCATAGTAAAATATTGTTTAGCAAAACCAACCATGAGGTAGTCAAACTAACAGCCTACACTGAACGTGCAGTAACTGTATGTAACAAAATACTGTATATACATGTAAGGGTGTTAAACAATGTAGACACTGACTTAGCCCGAATGTTATGAAACGTTTGAGTTTAGTCTTAGATCGTTCTCAAGTATTTGCTTGATCAGATGTAAGCAGACGTTAACTTCTGACCGATGCAAAACTTGAGAACAATATCAGGCTCAACTCAAAGGACGATTCTCTGCAGATCAGGGTCTGCACCGTTTGCAATAAGTCTAGTTTGACATGGCAATACATGGCAATACTCGAATCGAAACGTTGATTATACTTGCATTTCGCAAATTCAGATTTGCGCTGGTATAGTTGTAGTTTAATTTTCATTTAATACAACCGATTCCATGGCGAAACACTACATTTTCGTTTAGCTTCGTTTAAAAACGAGAAATACTGATGTGTCCACTATTGCAGATTCATAATAACTGCACCAAGCTATGGGTTGCTTAATTTATACAAAGTCCTTAGTATGGCCCGGAAAGGTATCGACTCCGCCTCAACCTTATTCCGTTTTCAAGCTCTATATGATACATGTAGGAAGTATCATACTACTTTAGATTCAGAAGTAAACTTTTGTTTGTATATTTCCGCTGGTGACGTGTTACTCTTCGTCTGACCTGGTCCAATATATCGTTTTCATTGGGTATCCGCTATTGCAGTACAAATATACCATTAGGTATGTTTATATTTGAAATTACATTAGTTTTTATTCATGTATAAAAGGAAACGCAATTCAATTAAAAACAGAAAATGACTTATCGAAAGTATTCATACATGTACAATGTAATTTACTTCAATCTGAGTAGCAGATAGTGTGGAACATGATCAGACGCCATTTCACCCAGCAATTGATATGGTTCCAAGATGTTAGCATAGCAGTCGTTTTAGCATTAACGTGTTTATTTGGAATGAGTGACGTATTCTCAAATGTACATGAACATAGTTTGTCATGGTCATATTTATCTTGCTCCGTGGTTCGTCAAGTACAACTGAATGGATGATCCGGTACCTTCAGATTAAAGAAAAACACATTGATTGATATGGAATAGTATCGAGAGATCGCTATTAGATAAACAACACTTGACAACAATTAATTCCCATGGGTACGCCCTTTACATGAAATCTCATCGGTTATGTTACGTACTGGTGACATCCTAAAGCAGGGTGAACATATATAAGAACGGTCCTGAATACGTCAAGCAGTCATGAGTTCAGTAAAGAAAAGGATGGCCGTTGATTGCGAGTTGCCTACCGGTGTTATGAAATATTGTGACCCCCCGTAATAGAGTGACCCCCCGGTCGAAATATTATGACCCCCTTACGTGAAATAAAGTGACCGCTCATGAAATAAAGTGACCCCCCGTAATAAAGTGACCCCCTATACAAACGTGTGTCTGTTTAGTATCATTTTAAGAAATAATAACATGAACTAGTGTATCATCGTGCAAAAGAACTCGGGTAGGAGTTGAGATGCGTAAATATTAAATCACGAGGCCGTAGGCCGAGTGATTTAATTACCGCATCTTAACCACATTTTCACCGTTGTATTGTAGCGTTATCACCCGTCTTACTATCGAATTATAACTGTCGTACTGTCGCGTTATCACGTCGTAGTTAAACGGTCGTACTGTCGTATTATTACCGTCGTATTGTCACCTCTCGGTCCATATGCGCATAGAGGAACACCCTCTCTCCGTGTCAACCAGTTTTAATATTGAAACAACGCCGAGTTTATCGGCCTCAAATCTGGATCCAGACTATTTGTAAGCACCAGTATTGTCGCACTTGACAGAGTAGCATAAAAGGTGCCAACATTGTTATTCTTTTTCAAGCATTTAGATCTATAATAATAATACCCTTTCAATTCCTACAGGGCATTTATCTTAAAAGCTTGAACCCTTTCGTCTCCAATACGTCGTCTGTCTAAAACGGGGTTGATCGGGTCTTTTTCTCTCTCCCGAAAAATCCCCTTAAAAGGCTATATAGTTCTAGATCTAGTATTAAGAGTAACTCCGAATAAATTCGATAAACCGCTTGCAGATCTAACGTCTTCTTTTGTTTTAAAACCAATTATGACTTTACAAAAATAAATGACGTCATATCATGACCAAACAAAGTGTCAATCAATTTCAGTCAATAAGAAACAATAATAATTTCAATCGTAATTGAAAAATGAATATAGTAGAGAAATCTTTTTACAAAACAGTGATGTTCACATTCAGTTGTTGTATTGAATTTAATAAAGATTAAATATAAAATCATCTGTAGAATCTAATAAATACGAAGGAAGACTCAAGCAGGAAACGCAACACAAACAATACACCCACCTCTAAAGCAGAACACACACACAGCCATACCATAACAAACACACACACACACAACAACAAACACACACACACGCAATCCCACACACCAAACAGAAAACAATACGCAAGACAAACATAAAGCAAAGTGAACATAGGAGCCCGCCTTGGTACGGTCAGCAGCAATCAATAATTAATTATAAATTAACCATTAACAACTACTGGGGGGTTAAACCTGGGTTTATGGGCGCCCAACCTCACACTTATCTCCTATATTCACCTATAAAGACGAACAGTGTACATAAAATATAAACCCTGTTCCACAACCTTACAATCAAAAAGACCGCCAGCACAGTAAGTAAATACATGTAAAACATCTAACAAAATTCTATGACAAGATTATTAGTAACAACACGTTTTGTTCAAACCTTGTAGATATAGATCTAGCCATTCATTCAGCCTTGCTTAAATAGAGAGTCAGGTAATAAATCATTTGTTTGATAGTTACTTCGGGAACAGTCAAATCATTGTCCCTCGATCGGTAGCAGGGAAGACCTTGAGAACTGTTGCCCCTGCTACCTCGGATCAATGATTTGACTGTTCCCTCAGTACCTATGAAACAAATGTATACCGTATACTGAACAGACGACAGACTACTAAGCGACCGATCTAGCTCCACACGTTTTGCAAAAACGACTGTAGATGCTTATGGTGGTAAAATGTTAAATACGTTTCGGCAAAAAGGTCAAAACTAACCCTGCAATGTTCTACATAAGTGCATATTTCTTATCTAGATCCAAACTGTGTGCCTGTCTTAGAGTTGTAGAACATGGCACTTACAGGGTTACCGTAATTGGTGGTCATTTTAGATATTTTGGGACCAGATCTAACAAGCAACTGGACGTCTAATAAGATTCAAAAACTGTTCCGAACTAAAATGAACATTTATTTCTATTTGTAAGGTATAAACATCTCTTCATTTTAATGCATTGCGATTTCTTTAAGTTTCATCAACACTGAAAGAAGAACGTTATATAGAACTTTATTGACTGTGTCACGATAGCTTCATCTTTCAACGAAGCACTCGCCATGAATTAGCTTTCCTTCAACATAATTATATTTAGAAATCTAATTTGCATATTCAATCATCTTCATGTGATACTATACATGTGTTTTCAGCGACGAGAATACTTCAGTAGAGAAAAGACTTGTCCTGTGCAAACAGGATAGACGCATATCACAGGGCTCCTAAAGTTGCCGTCCAATCAGGGTCTGCACCGTTTGTCAATTGCACTTACTTGTAAAATCAAACTCGTATAGTAAAAAATGAAATAGACTCGATTGAAAACTAAGGTTTTATGAATGAAAAAGTTGACGGCCGTTTAAAAACGGAGATGAAAGGCTAGGTTACACTGCAACAAATGCCGAAGAATACGAGCTAACCGCCTCAAAAGACCGGATATTCTCACAATCTCGCTAATTTTACTAAAATGTTTTAAAAAATGATCTCTTTTGTTCAAAACATTGCTCTGGGCATATACTCATATACATAATTTCTCAGCGTTCCAAGATATTTCATTTACATTAGTCATTCCAGGTGGGCGATTTACGGCTCTTGTTGTCATTTGCAGCAGATCAGTCATAACAGCTAATAGTTGTTTAAATCATATTATATCCGGAAACATTCATTATTTAAGGCAGAACAAGAATTGTTGTATGTCACAAAGAATAGCGCGGAACTTGTACATGTACGTAATTGACATCACGCTAAATCGAAAACGAGGTTGGAGAAAAATACAAAGTGGCTGATACAAGGTGGCTGATATTGACTCTTGTATTTTACTGGGAAGACACATGCGGAAACGCTCGATTATTATAAGGTGACATGTAATAAAGAGCCCGATCAGGGTCTTCTCTGTTTGCCACTTAAACATATATTGAAAAAATCAACCCTAAAACGTCAAAAATGGACTAGACTTAATTGAAAACTAGAATTGTCCATTTGAGTTTTCAGTGATGTAAGGGTAAACTATAGATAAACTTTATCAATGACTTAATTGAAAGTGCATATATGTACATAATGTCGGTATCAACTTGGGTGGGGGCGGGGGTTGGGGGCGGGAGGGGGGGGGGGGGGGCATTATATCACGACAAGGGATTCACATTTTCCTAATATTTCGAAGGGGGTCATTATAGGAATAAACAACATATTTTTGACGTTCATGACGGTATGACTACATTAGCTTCGCAGGGGGTAAATTTTGTAAACGCCCGAAGGGCGTTTTCATTTAATTTACCCCCCGAAGCTAATGTAGTCATACCGTCATGAGCGGCAAAAAGATGTTGTTTATTCCTTATATTTATATTTTTATTTTCTGTCATCCATTTAATGTGTAGTTTGACCAGATTTGTTTTCATGTATATGAATATACCATATACCGGCCAAATGGGTTTGATAGATGTAATATCGATGTAATAGCCATTCCAGTTTCTAAATATGGTGTCAAAAGTAGTCCTTACTACATGTACTGTATTTGCATGACAATTTCAGGGTTTTACGCAGTAAACTTTCTCGCTGTGCTTTAAGAACGCTCGTAAGAAATTAAAACAAAAATTTCAATCTGAATATCCATTATCAAAGCATAATTTAAACAATTAGGTGGCGCAAGTTTTTATACACGCTTTACGCTTAGCAACGCGAATAGCAACGCTGAAATGCGACTACATGTACACAGTCAGCGTGTACACACACCCGCGGCTATCCGTGGCATATCCGATACACATAGGCTAGTTTAAATAATTATATGTCATAACGGAACATTACGTTACCAATTTAGTAAGTGTGAATGCATTATTTTGCTTTATGTTTGAGCGACTTTCCTATGTATTCGTGTGAACAAATTGTTTGAAATTGTCAATTTCAAACCGTAATTGGAAGACAACTTGTCTAATCTATAAATAGATCCCTGTTCACTCGGAGAAGGGGGAGAACGCGTACAGCTTTAATGACAGAGTGTAATATGATAACCTCCCTTAAAAACAGCAATTTGATTTTACTTGAACTGTCTGCGACTTTAAATAGGGGTTTCGAAATTCTAAAAGTAGATCCTAACTTGGTCGGTATCTCTCCGCCGTATGGAAGATTTGCTTCGCGGCGGAGACTCCGCCCTCTTTCTAACTGGCTGGGACCGGATTCGATTCGTAGGTTCATCGAGAATTGACCTGCATATTTTTAATACGATTACATAGAGACTTTACAGGTTGAATGTAAATATAATATTATGGGGGGGTCACTTTATTTCCTGTCATACCTGAAATGAAGTGACCCCCTAGAGTCAAAATATTTCAAGAGGGGGTCACTCTATTTCGGCCAAAAGTCACTTTTTTCTGAAATATTTCGACCGGGGGGTCACTCTATTACGGGGATCACAATAGTTCATTACACCGGTCTGAAATACAGTGGAGAAAATGTTATTCTTCAGTTTAACCGCGGACCAAACGCAAACGGATAGCAATGAACTATAATAGAAAATGACAACGTTTTGACATTCCGGACTCACAGTTTTAATCTGGGTGCAAACAGTTTGGGTCCTGAACAAACGCCGGGTTACCTGGCGTCTGAACTGGGTCCAAACTGTTTGCGATGGAGATAAAAAAAAATATTTTAGCGTTAACGCGTTTATTGGAAAATAATACGTTAGCTCTACTGTACTCTGCATACTGCACACGGGACATAAACTGCTAACCTAAGCCGCAAGCAGTGACAACTGAACACGCTACATAAGAATACCACTAAACAATCATTATTTAACCTTTTCGGCGGCAAACTATTCGGGTGATTTATATCCATTCACCGCTTTATTGTGACGTTGTGTTGTAGTAGCGTTATAGCGTTATTTTGGCGTCCCGCTTAATTGCCGCCCTTGTTAGGAACAGTTGGACTAAGAAAAAGTAGTCCCGACAAGGCGTGGCCTGATTCTATTTTTATCCATGGGGTTATGAACAAAACGGTAACAGTCAATCACAACTACCTAAATGTAATGAAAACAAGCCCTATTAAATTATTATCAAATGCATTGAATGTTTATGTTTTGTACTTGAAACGATGGGAAAACAGAACTGATATGTAAATTTCGTCGCAGTTATCAATACATTTTTAGAAAAAAGGTGAATGGTTTATAAATACATGTACCAAGGTTAGTGCGACACGAGAAGTTTTAGTTTTATAAAACATGCATTTCTTGTCGTATAGATGCATGCATTTGAAAAGGTTAAATTTCAAATTATTTATCGTATTAATAGCAATTCTCTGTAACCATCAACCACATTGCGGCACGCATGGTCACCGATTTGCACGAAACTTACACCATTTGTACCTCTCTACACAAAATGGAAAAAAATACCCCGAAAATTTACTTTCGGTATACGGTTGCCATGGCAACGTGGAAACAAGATTTTGGCAAAAAACCAGTGTTTTTGGTGAGTAAAATATGACAAATTCACAGACTTTTTCAGAGAAAACTGTACATATTTCAGATAAAATGACATTTGTATGTGAAGTATGACACATTGACACTCAAATAACATTGTAGGATTCAACTCAACATTACACCCGATTGGTATGCACGTGCGAGCTTAAGGGGCATATATGCTGAAAGTAAGAAATCATGATTTTGGCATATTTTAAGGACTGGTAGAATATCTATGCATCCATGCTAAACTTGAACATGATCACTAATAACAAGTAGCACATGTGTTGTTTACTTCCTGGGAAGAAAACCTTTGGGATTCAGGTTGCTAAGGGGGTAACCATGGCAACGAAACTATCAACTTTTTAATGTTGTAACTTCCTATGTAACTGAGCAGGATTGCTTTAAAGGTACCAAGACCACTCTTAAATTGCTATAACCATATATTTTAGTGTTATAAAATGAAAGTAAAAGACAACACATGCAGATATTAGTTGGTTACTATGGTAACGCCTGCCAAAAGAACGTTTTTTACTGAAAATATGTGTCAAATTCAATACTTTTGTAAGGCAAAATTCAGCAAACTATCCAAACCATTACACACTTACTTAAAATAGTTTCTTTATCAGGTTTGCAAGTTAGCATTGTCTAATACATATTAATTGTTAAGATGAAAACGGCCTTTGGTTGCCTTAGTGACCGCTCAGCGCAGTTGCTAAATAAGAGCATTGGATTGAAAATGTGAGTAAAATTCAAGCTTTTTTAAGGAAAAATACAGAACCATATCCAAACCATGGTACTGTAGTTTCATCATCAGATTTGCTCGTTACCAGTGTGGTATAATTGTCACTTTAAACATGAAAACGACATTTGGTAACCATAGCAACAACTCACAATGTATGCTAAATAACAGCTTTGTATCGAAAATATGTGTCGAATTTCAGGGTTTTGTTAGGTTAAGTACAGCAACTTAACATAACAATGGTACTTTAGTGTCATCATCATGTTTGTAAGTTATATTTGTCATATAGTATTCACTTTTGACATAAAAATAACAATTGGTTACCATAGCAACAACTCACAACATTATGTTATATATGAGCATTATATTGAAATTATGAGTCAATTTCGAGTTTTTGTTTATGCAATATACCACAATCTAATAGAACTATTGTACTTTTAGTTCATTGTCAAATTAAGAAGTTAATTTTGTCATATAAATATTCACTTTTAAGACGAATATAACATTTACTTACCTTAGCAACCATTCACAAAATATGCTAAATAAAGAGTTATATTGAAAATGTAGTATAATTCGAGCGTTCTTGAAGGCAAAGTACAGGAACCTTTTAGAACCTTTGTACTTTCTTTATATAAGGTTTGAAAGTAAATATTGTCATAAACCGCTCATTTTTGTACACATAAAAAGAATTTTGCTACCATAGCAACCACTCACAATTTATGTTATATAAGAGCAAAATATTGAATATGTGTGTCAAATTTGAGCTTTTATAGGCAAAATACAGAAACGTATTACAACTATTGTACTTTAAGTTCATTATCAGGTTTGCAATTAAATATTTTCAAACAAATACTCCCTTTTTACATGATATTACTTTTGATTACCTTAGCAACCGCACATAATTTATGCTCAAAAAGAGCATTATATTGTATATATGAGCTTTTATAGGCAAAGTACAGAAACTTATAACAACAATTATTGTACTTGAAGTTCATTATCAGGTTGGTAATTCAATATTTTTATTAAAATACTCTCTTTTAGCATGAAAATAACATTTGATTACCTTAGCAACCGCACATAATTTATGCTCAAAAAGAGCATTATATTGAATATATGTGTCAAATTCTAGCTTTTTTAGGTAAAGTACAACAACCATTGTATTGAAAGTTTATTGTCAGGTTTGAAAGTTACCATTGACATACATATATCAACTTTTATAATGAAATTAATATTTGTTACCTTAGCAACCACTCACAATTTATACTAAATAAGAGCATTATATTGAATATATAATATCAAATTCGAGCTTTTTAGGTAAAGTATAGCAACTTACTACAACCATTGTATTTGAAGCACATTATCAAGTTTGCAAGAAAACATTTTCATACAAATATTCCCTTTAAGCATGAAAATAACATTTGGCTACCATAGCAACACTTCACATAATATTATGCTAAATATGATTATTATATTGAATATATGTGTCAAAATTGAGTGATCTAGGCAAAGTACAGCAACGTATTACAACCGTTGCACTTAAGGTTCACCATCAGGTTCGCAACTTGCTTTTTAGCATGAATAATATAGTTGGTTACCTTAGCAACCACTCACAATATATGCAAATAAAAGCATTGTATTACAAATATGTGTCAAATTCAAACTTTTTAGGGCAAAGTACAGCAGCTTATTAGAATCAGGGTACTTTAGTTTCAATATCAGGTTTGCAAGATAACATTGTCATACTGACATTCATGTTTAACATAAATATAGCAGTAGGCTGCCTTTGTGACCACTCACAATATTTTATGCCAAATAAGAAAAAATGTTATGGTCCTCTACGCTTTTCAACACTGTACTCACATCACAAATTTGTTACCCCTAGCTGATGAGTTATAGGAAATATCCTCTGGACTAGCATTTTCTATTTTGGCTCATCAGAGCTCAGCAGAGCTCAGGGTGAGCCATTATGATCACCTTTTGTCCGGCATCCATCAATCTGTCCACAATTTCTTGTAAATACATTAGAGACCATATTTAAGGGTCAATTTTCATCAAACTTGATCAAAATGTTTTTCTGTACAAATTCTAGGCCAACTCCGACCATGGGTTATGTGGGGTAATGCACATGGTTTATGTCTGGTAAAAATGTAGGTCACTAGGTCAAATAGTAACAATACATTGTGAACACTCTAGAGGCAACATTTTGGGACCAATACTCATCACACTTGCTCAAACTGTTGTTTTCGACAAAATCTAGAAAAAACTTTGAACAGGGATTATATCATGTCAAAAAGTAAGTTATTTGGTCAAATTATTGTGCACATCTTAAAGACCACAGTTTGATATCAATCTTGATTAAACGTATCCAAATGTTGTACTTGACTTGTTTGAATAATTATGGTTTATGGTGGGGTCAAAAAGTAGGTCACTGGGTCAAGTCATATACAAACCTTGTGAATAATCTCCATCAATTTTGCACTGATTGTTGAACTTGACAAGATCTAAGTCAAGTTTGAGTATGGTTTATGTCCTGTCAAAACATAGGTAATTTGTAAAGTTATAGTGAAACATTGTGAGGACTAGAGGCCACAATGTTTGGGTCAGTTTTTATAAAACTTGATCCAAACGTTGTTCTTTACAAAATCTAGGTTAAGTTCAAAACTTGCATGTCGGATCAAAAAATGTCACTATGTACAATCAATGACTTTGTACGACCCACAAGAAAAATAATCAAGTTCAATATACTCAGGTGAGCGAAATGAGGGCCATCATGACCCGCTTCTTCTATAATGAGTTCAAAGGTCAAGATTACAGTGACTAATTCCAAAGATATTCTCAACTTCTCTACACAAAACATGATTTAGATACATATTTTCAATATCATGCTCTTACTTAGCATTATGAGTGGTTGCTAAGGATACCAAATGCTCTTTTCGTATCAAAAAGAAATGTTTATATGACAATGTTAACTTGAAAACCTAATATTGAAAATAAAGTATCATGGTTTTAACAAGTTGCTGTACTATGCCTTAAAAAGCCCGGAGTTGACACATATTATCAATATTATAATATCAATACCGGTTATTAGCAGCAAGATTGATAAATTGTGAGTGGTTGGTAAGGTAACCAGCTGCTATTTCAAATCTAAATGTATGAACTTTTCCATTACAATGTTTACTTGCAACCAGAAAGTAAATTTCAGGTACAATAGTTGTTATTGGTTGCAGTATGTTTGCTTAAAAACTCAAATTTAACACATATACGTGGTTGCTAAGGTAACCAAATGTTATTTTTGTGTGAAAATTGAACGGTTACATCACAATGTTAACTTGAAGCAAAACTGATAAAGAAACTAAACTACAAAAAATCTAATAAATTACTTTCCTTTGCCTTCAAAACAGCTCAAATTTGACACATATATAATCAATATAACTCTTTTCTACCATATATTGTGAGCGGTTGCTAAGGTAACAAATATTTTGTCATTGTAAAAGTTAATGTTTGTATGTCAATGTTTAACTTTCCACCTGATAATGAATTTTAATTACAATGGCTATAATAAGTAGCTATACTTTACCTAAAAAAGCTCGAATTTGACACATATATTCAATATAATGCTCTTTTTGAGCATAAATTATGTGCGGTTGCTAAGGTAATCAAAAGTAATATCATGTAAAAAGGGAGTATTTGTTTGAAAATATTTAATTGCAAACCTGATAATGAACTTAAAGTACAATAGTTGTAATACGTTTCTGTATTTTGCCTATAAAAGCTCAAATTTGACACACATGTTAAATACTTTGCTCTTATATAACATAAATTGTGAGTGGTTGCTATGGTAGCAAAATTCTTTTTATGTGTACAAAAATGAGCGGTTATATGGCAATATTTACTTTTAAACCTGATTATAAAACTATAAAGTACAAAGGTTCTAAAAGGTTCCTGTACGTTGCCTTCAAGAACGCTCGAATTATACTAAATTTTCAATTTAATTCTTTATATAGCATATTTTGTGAATGGTTGCTAAGGTAACTAAATGTTATTTTGGTATTAAAAGTGAATATTTATATGACAAAATTAACTTCTTAATTTGATAATGAACTGAAAGTACAATAGTTCTATTAGATCGCGATATATTGCATAAACAACAACTCGAAATTGACTCATAATTTCAATATAATGCTCATATATAGCGTAATGTTGTGAGTTGTTGCTATGGTAACCAATTGTTATTTTTATGTCAAAAGTGAATACTATATGACAAATTTAACTTACAAAAATGATGATGACACTAAAGTACCATTATGTTAAGTTGCTGTACTTAACCTAACAAACCCCTGAAATACGACACATATTTTTGGATACAAAGCTGTTATTTAGCATACATTGTGAGTGGTTGCTATGATTACCAAATGTCGTTTTCATGTTTAAAGTGACAATTATACCACACTGGTAACGAGCAAATCTGATGATGAAACTACAGTACCATGGTTTGGATATGGTTCTGTATTTTTCCTTAAAAAAGCTTGAATTTTACTCACATTTTCAATCCAATGCTCTTATTTAGCAACTGCGCTGAGCGGTCACTAAGGCAACCAAAGGCCGTTTTCATCTTAACAATTAATATGTATGAGACAATGCTAACTTGCAAACCTGATAAAGAAACTATTTTAAGTAAGTGTGTAATTGTTTGGATAGTTTGCTGAATTTTGACTTACAAAAGTATTGAATTTGACACATATTTTCAGTAAAAAACGTTCTTTTGGCAGGCGTTACCATAGTAACCAACTAATATCTGCATGTGTTGTCTTTTACTTTCATTTTATAACACTAAAATATATGGTTATAGCAATTTAAGAGTGGTATTGGTACCTTCAAAGCAATCCTGCTCAGTTACATAGGAAGTTCGAACATTAAAAAGTTGATAGTTTCGTTGCCATGATTACCCCCTTATGCTAGGTTCACACCAACGGCGAATGCCGCGCTTGAAATCGGCGAGCAAAGCGTCGTCATTTTTGTTTACTTTTCCGAAAATATCACGATCTCTTACGCTATGATAAGCTCTGATACGCTCTGATACGAATTGGTTGCCGCTTTGGGACGAGTTATTTCCCGACTTGTTACGGTTCCTCACGCTTTGATCCCGCTTTGATCAGGCTTTGCTACGCTTGAAATCACGCTTTTATAAGCTTTATTACGCTTTGATGCGATTGTGACGCTTTAAATCAGGCTCTGATACGATTACCAAGCTTTGTTGTGCATTGTTACGCTCTGTTCAGCTCTGTTACGCATTGGAAAATGTCAAGATCGCCGATTTCCTGCCGCTTTTGATCCATAGCCTAAAATGAGATGCAGCAGATCCACGAAATCATTGCTTTTTGACTCCAGAACACGATGTCAGAACAACAAGATCCAGAAGTTCCAGATGTACCAGAACATGATCTATCTGAAACAATGCAATGAGTGGTACACAAGTCGCAGCGCTATTTATAGGGATGGAGATAGAGCGTGAGTATCGTAGGAGAGCCTGAAAGAGCGTGAGAGAGCGTGAGGAAGCTTGTCAAGCGTAACAAAGCCTAACAAAACGTGTCAATCCTTGATCAAAGCGTCTCAATTCTTGAGAAAACGTGAGAGTCCTTCATGAAAACGTAACAAAGCGTATCAAAGCGTGTCAGATCTTGATGAAAGCGTCTGACCTCGTATCAGATCTTCATGTCAAATCGTAACAAATCTTGAGAAATCTTAACGAAGCGTGTCAAGTGGTGACAGACCGTGAAGACTGGGGTCCCCGCTTTGAACCAAGCTCTGTTAAGCTTTCCTACGCTTTGAGTCAAGCTTTGTTACGCTCTGTTAAGCTTTGTTAAGCTTTGATACGCTCTATGCGCTTTAATCAATTCGTAACAGAGCGCCCAAAATTTTTAAACCGTTTAAAAAAAATTGGCGCTCTTGCCGAATGTCCCGCTATACTCCAAGCTTTCCCACGATCTATTACGACCCTGACGCTTTAATCAAGCTTTGTTACGCTTTTGTGCCGCTTTGCACGCCGCTTTAAAGCGCCATTAAAGCGCCGTTGGTGTGAACCTAGCATTAGCAACCTGAATCCCAAAGGTTTTCTTCCCAGAAAGTAAACAACACATGTGCTACTTGTTATTAGTGATCATGTTCAAGTTCAGCATGGATGCATAGATATTCTACCAGTCCTTAAAATATGCGAAAATCATGATTTCTTACTTTCAGCATATATGCCCCTTAAGCTCGCACGTGCATACCAATCGGGTGTAATGTTGAGTTGAATCCTACAATGTTATTTTATTGTCAATGTGTCATACTTTAACATACAAATGTCATTTTATCTGAAATATGTACAGTTTTCTCTGAAAAAGTCTGTGAATTTGTCATATTTTAATCACCAAAAACACTGGTTTTTGACCAAAATCTTGTTTGCGCGTTGCCATGGCAACCGGATACCGAAAGTAATTTTTCGGGGTATTTTTTTCCATTTCATGTAGAGATGTACAAATGGTGTAAGTTTCATGCAAATCGGAGACTATGCGTGCCGACCCCCCTATATAATCTGGTTGATGGTTACAGAGAATTGCTCTTAACATTTAGTTATACATGTCTCTATAATATTGTATATTGTGTCGCTTTCATTTGTAATTGATCGCCACAATTAATGTTAGCTTCAATCGATGCTCGATATTTTATATTTTAAGCAAACTTGTAGAGTGTATAATTGTATTTGATCAACAGTTCTTTTGTCACTTGCAGCTTGAAAAGTATCGATACGAGTAAGGAAATACCGATACTAATGTCAAACAGTCTGGATCAAGTACTGACACCGCGTTAAGGGTGTATGAAACTCATGAATTCGGGAAATTTCCAAAGTATATGAAAACACTCTATGATGGTTTTGTATTAAAGAGCTATTTAAGATGAACCAAAAATAGACAGATTGTACATTTTGGTGGACAACTTTTGGCTCTACGGCCGTGTAAAACTTACCCCACCCACTTTTTCTTATTTTGTCCTTTTCAAACAGACAGCTTCAATAAAAAACATTTCAAATGAAAACAAACATGGTGATTTGGTTTTGTGCTTTTTATTTCATGTCTATGGTAGTATTTCTTCATACAATAACTGATTGATACAGGCACTAAATGTGAAATTTATAAAGCTCTTAATATCATCGATATGGTACTTTTTTGTAAATTTTGTGAAGGGAGATAACTTCTTTGTCTTCAATAACTCAAACAAAATTTTCAACATTGGCCTTTCAATTTTTTTTCATATTTTGAACTGCCTTAGCATGGGCTTTCATCTGGTAGAATATATGAAAAACTTTAATAATAGAACTATTTCATTTCAAACTTTTTTTACTGTTTTTCATAGAATAAAAACAAATAATAAAATCATGCCCTATAAAAAGCATATTGTTGATATTTAAGGATCCATATTGTTCAAACCTGGTGCCTGCTTTTTCTAAATTTGGTTTCTATATGTGAAAATACCACCATAAACATGAAATAAATAATAAAAACCCAAATTACCATGTTTGTGTTGTTTTGAAATAGATTTTACTGAAGCTTGTACTATTGTACTTTAGTACTTTGAAACATTCGCTTATGGGTTTGATAACCCTTAAGTGATAACATTTTGCAAAGTCGACGTAAGTGGGAGAAGGGATATATTAGAGAGCAGTACTGTTGTTTGGATGTGTTTCTGGTCCGCCAAACGGAATAGCAAATGACCAAATTATATCAAATCATAAATGGCGACTAGGAGGGTATAGCATGTCAAGAAAGGAACTAGAATTAACCAAAAACACACAATGAACACGTTATTCTTTCCCTATAAACGCGTTTCCACTAAAGCATTATTTCTATTAAAAGTTTGAAGCCAGATCAGACCCTAGAAAACCAGGCGTCTGATTAGGCTTCAAAATGTTTGCTACTGAGACAGAAATAAATAGTTAGAAATTTAAAACAAAATGTAGTTTTCTTCAATTTAGTGTATTGTTTGTTGCGTTTCGTTGCGTTTAAACGGAAAGAATAAGCATTTTACCACTGTATAACATCAATTTACTCTTTTTAAACCAAACTATGGACAATTATAACAATGTTAAATATATATCAAATACGGTTGTTAATAATCGATTTCATTGTCAACAGTTTATTTTCAAATGATTTGTGTAAATCTGATTGAAGCTAGTAAATATCAAGAGAAAAGTCACGTAATTTAAATACACGATCATTCATCATTATGTATGTATACATTAACAATTAATACATCAATGCGTTAACATAATACGACGTTAATGATTGACAACATTTTATACTTGGGCACATTTGTAACTGTCCATCAAACGAATGGAATGACTCGTAAGAAATTTTTTAAATCATTTTACAATGTATGTATACGGTTACTTGATAAATTGTAGTTTGCAAAGCTGGTCTAGATTCTCACTCATCTTGCATGACGTTGTCTAAGATGAAATAAAGGTTTTGAACTGTTGAAAAAGCAATACTTGTAGATCTTTGACCTTGATCCTTTTCTGTTATATTTTATTAAAGGAAACTTGCTATATTCATTTCAATAGTATTTATTTAATCGTACTAATATACTTAAATTTGCTGTGCCCCTTCTCTGCAAATACAAGCATAACTATTTTTTGCCAAACTCAGAGCTGCACGGGATGTTTTCTATCAAGATATCTTAAATCTAAAGTTGAATACAAAAAGTAGACTTCAAACTATTAGCAGACGATATGTAGCAGATATATGGCATGGAAGAGAATGATAAATGAGTTGGGTTTTACAGCACTGCGACACTGAATATGTCATATAGCGCCGACAAAATGGTGAGATGATGATGACGGAAGATTATCGACTAATTTTATGCACTGCGGAACAGCAAGTGATCAAAACCTTCGGCTTGCCTTACTTTTAGTTCTTGGCTGAGGGATACTTTCTGTCAAATAAAGAAAACACCCACTATAACAATTAAGACCAAATACCGTTTCAAGGTGTGAATGTCTCTGAGGACATGGAAAAGACGTCACCAATTCCCAATCAACGCATGTACATGTATGATAAGATCAGATGCCCGTCGCAAACAATTTGAATCCGGACATTTGATGATGCTCTTAAGTGTTTGCCACTAAGAAGAAACTTGATTGATCAGAAGTTTATACATATTGTCAATGTCTACATGTAATTGCGTTCTGTTAACATTCCACGTCTTTTAAATGAGAAATTCCATCTTCTCAACTAATGCAATAGTAGACCAGGGTCCCGTTTCATAAAACTTCGTACGACAATAATGGTCGTAAGTCATACCTTTAAAATACATTTAATTTATGATTTCTTTATCTTATCCAGTATTGTGGCATCTTTTGTGGAATCGTCTTTTCAAGACGATTGTAAAGAGATGTAACAATACAGGATTAGATGGAGAAATAAATAATTATTCAAACTTTGATAATCTCATTTACGACAACATTTGGCGTACGAAGTTTTATGAAACGGGACCCAGATGTTCAAGTTACTAGGCGGACGCTTTATAGATATTCAATATACAGATTATGTAGATACATCTACATGTAGAGGGGTTGGGTATGATTATTGCATATATCAATACCAAGCTTATATATTTCTATTGTTAAAACATTCTGCTAGCAATTGATTTAGTCCTTTTCAATCCTCTGTGAACCCGATTTTTAGTAACGAATACGATTTCCGTCTAATGATAGCTTTTTCTTGTTTCCCAAACATCTGACAGAACTTGATATATTGCATACGTAGTTCAAGATGATATGTCGTCAAGGGTATAGGTCACCTTTGTCTACAGAGACATAACAATATGACAGACCATCGCACTGTGATTGATTTGGTTCGCTCTAGGAACAGTTACAGCAGTGAAGAAATACCCTTTACCAGAACAAAGCGTTCGTGCTAACGTCATTAATTTCGTTGCAAACAGTTCGTTATATTGTAACCCGGCGTCTGACCAGGCTTCAAATTGTTTGTCCTCTAAATGAAAATTAGTCGTCAACATTTTCATAAACCTGTCATTTGTACATTTTATTGCATTAATAATATTTATAGCCGATATCTGTTAAATGACATGTAGAGGTCAATCAAGACAATCAGGAGGAATAGGCTGTGTTTGTTTAACCCTCATCCGGACCTTTGGGGTCCATTGGACCCCAACGGCTTTATTTTTGCTAGAAAAAATGTATTCAGCCTAACGACGCTTATGACGTTTTAAGACATTGTTCCTATGACTTTTTTTGACACTTTTAGTGAAATACGTACTAATTAGGTTAGTTTGCATAGATTTTATTTTCAAAACACGGCTTGGGTCCAGTCGGACCCCAAAATTCTAAAGGTTAGTAAAATGTATTTCAGGCCATTTTAAAACCATTCCTTGTTGTTTACAACTACAATAATGGCATTTATTGAATACTAGAAAAACCCGATATTACTGTTCCTCAATTGCGCATATAAATATATCTTTCACGATTTTATGATTGAGTTATTTCCCTTGGATATTATAACCCCGGAACGCCAACCGCGAGTCCAAGGGATTCACACTTTATGGAACGAATATAATTCTATCTGAACTCAAATTATGCAAATGATTTCAAGATTCAAATAAGTGTACTGTATTATTATTTTTTTTTTTTATTATGTAATGTTTTATTTCTCAATATACATATACAGACAAATATAAGACACACAATGAAATATTACCATAATACAGCATATATATTAGTTTCTTAACAAGAATATTTTCTGTCTATCTATGTATAGCAAGGAATAATTTATGTAAAGTGAGAAAAGAAAAAGTTGCGGTAGAGAGTAGGAAAAAAAGGTTTGAAGAAGAAGAGTGTTTTACTCCATGTGTTTGCAAACTTTTATTACATGCTATAGGTTCAACTGTAATTTGTCCCACTTGCCGTTATGTTGTTCAACTTTATTTTTTGCCGTTGCTATTGTTCGTTCTATGTTTTCAACCTGTTTCAGATATTTTATAACTGTATTATTTTTGGTTCTGGTCCTTTCTGGAAGTTTCCATAGCAGTCATGGGCCAATACTGTTGACCTTGACCTTTGACCTTGACCCTATTGTACGTTGGCCAACGAGGTCTGGTCGGTCGGTATATAAGGCATCTATTTCAATGCTTCATTGCCATTTTTCAGTATATCAGATTCAACTATATAGCTACAGGGGAAGAAAGACATACAACAGACAAACATGCTCACATTAGAATGTTTGGCAAACGCTTGTTCACCAGTGGCTTAACCTAATGTCTGATACAATTTCTTATTTCATTCATGAATAAAAGTTAATGTAATAGATGATGATCGCAGGAAACCTCAAATCATAGTTCATTACAGTGATACAAAAATCTGGTGTAAACCATTGGCCCACACGGACCATGGTTACACCTTTAACTGCGTCTAGGACACTATCATGCAGCTCATCAGACATGTGATGATGTGACGCAGACATAGTTATGAGAACGTACTCAAGACTTGGTGTTTAGCAATTGATATTCAAAACTCTTATATCTTTACCATTTGTAGTTATATGTGTGTTACTTTCATTACATATGTTTACCATACATAGTTTTATCACAAATATTTGACATACCACCGTCTCAGTGTCAGCATCATGAAGCCTGCATTCAGCTAAGACATGCACGGTGACAGGTCAAATAAATTGGACAACTATTGCCATAAAATAATTGGAAGCAGAGACAAAGCTTAATAAATTGACAATATTGATCAGCTTGGAAGCTGTTTTGGTTACATATGTTCCATTAATAAGGTTTTTAAATCAGTCGTGGTTAAAACTTGTATATTAACCAATGTTAATATGCATAAATATTACCCCAACCACATTTTTGTCATTTTCTTCCAAATGTTTACATAGTTCAGTAAAATAAACACCATTAATGTAACAAAAGGTATAGCTAGTCATAAATATTTCCACATTTCCCTATCTGTACATTTTCTGCACAAGTTATTAGATAAAATTCGATTTTACAACAAAAAACGTATTTTCTTGTGTTACTTTGGTCACTGGTTACCATGGTAACAGTGAGAGCAACGTTTAAGTTTTTTCATTACAATATAGAATAAACACACCAATTTATAATGCGGCATCAGTTATGTCACAAATGCCTATCTTGACTTAGAAAAATAACAAAAATACACAACGGGGTCCAATGGACCCCAAAAGTCTCAAAACGCATGTTTTTGCAAGGTCCGGATGAGGGTTAAGATATATGTATTTGTTATGTCTGCTGCAAGCTGATATAGAATCGTTTTAACTCTTTACCTCATAGTCTGTTTATAGTTTTGAATACATGTGACCACTTAAAGCAGGTTGAAAGTAAAGCAGAATGTGCCTTAAGGCACATTCTGCTTTACTTTCACCCTGCTTTAAGCTAAAATCTGCTAGGCTATATAAAATATTTGTAATGGTAATTGTTCATGCGGGTATAAACTGGAACTATTTTCTTCAGCGGAGGAATAAATTAACTTCGTTATCATTTATACGAGAACGCACATTGTAACCACATCGGCACCGAGAAAATATAGCATTGCCCGGTTGCAAAAAATATCGACAGGTATTTAGCGCAAGTGGTAAGGAAGATGACTATAGATTATTTTCCCGTACAGTCAGTGGTTCGAATCCCATGCAATACTCGTACATTTTTTCACTTTTTTTTTTTACAATTTATGCTGTTTCTTTTAAATAATCATACAACATCTATTTCGATTGGAACACGTTTTCTTTGGTTATTTTTAAAAACATTATGTCATAGCGTCTGTTTGGTCTATAAAATAACATTTTATAAAATAAAAATATTTTCCCCTCTATCGGGATTAGGTATATATTGGCAGGAGTCGCAGGTGAGAACATCGACGATAAGCCCACTCGAAAGTGCAACATGATGCGTTTTAGTAGATGCGATTATACTAGGAGACTCGGGAATAATAGTTTATCAACAATAATCTTTTGAACTTGCTCAATGTGGAGTGTTGATCCAGTGAGGATCACAACTGTAACAAGATTTACGTAATCAGCCGAAACAACCCGAAATTGTACGTAGCCTATCGAATATTGATTTATACTGCGTCATCTTTTTATAATTTATTCATGCATAAAGTTCAACGTCAGGTCAATATTGTCGAACAATACATCAAGTTGGTGTGCTTAATGCACTGACCGTCACTCAGCTGCTAGAGTTTATCTCATAGACCCCTAGTGCATTGTGTCTGCCTCAGTTACAAACAGCGTTTATATAAGTAACATGTCACATGCAATAGGTTCAAAGGTTCCTACAGGAGCTCTCCGATCAGGGTCTGTACTGTTTGCCATTGTATTGTATCGCTGACAACAACCCTAAGTGCATAGTTTTACCCAGTTGGAAACAATTACAAGTTCTCATTAAAAGGGTTCCTAAACACCTTCACTCTCAATGGCGCTTTAAAGCGCGTTTGCAAACAGTTTGAGTCATAATCAGACGTCGCACTATGTGACATTCTTTTCGATATTTATTAAGTCATACAACCTTAAATATAACTTTGGAACGTGTCTTGCTGGCAACAATAATGAAGCAGACGACAATGAAACGGCGAAGGTGTAAACTGCTCTCGAATAATATTTTATGAAAAGGTTAAGGAATGATTGAGTACGTATGACATTGTACTGTCATCAGCTAGCCATTTACCATTTTTCTTCGAACTTACTGTGGAATGAGTTGCGTCTAACGATACGTCCGCTACATATCCAAACTGTCTGTCAGCAATTGATATACTGGCACTGTTAACATAAATCAAGCCTGATATGACGTCAATGTTCTTTGTCTATAATATTTGTCTATAATTTGGACAAACAAGAAGACATTGTGCGATTTATGTATGTTTTGCTTTCTGACTAGTCGCGTTTAGGAAGCCGGTCGAACAGACATTTAAGTTTGAATGATTTACATGTGCAAAATATTTGATCTAGTACAATTGGCGATAAAAGTATAATCCTGATGAGACACGGTTAATAGATATGTTCATAGTTATAGATTACATAAAAAACTGAAGACAATAAACGAAATGGTCATGACAGTTTTTAAAAAAACAAAACAATTGTGAATTGATATGTAGACTAATAATGTGAGATTGAATTTATTTCGCTCATTCAGCGCGTCCGGTCGTGACAACTGCAGCTGTGGTGTACTATTTACAGCAATGCTTTGACTTTTGATTTTTTCTGTGTTAATTCACCCATTTATGAAGATTATGTCTGTTTCGCAACATTCA
Organism: Gari tellinella; assembly: GCA_922989275.2. Classification (NCBI taxonomy): domain Eukaryota; kingdom Metazoa; phylum Mollusca; class Bivalvia; order Cardiida; family Psammobiidae; genus Gari; species Gari tellinella. Next base: position 63,439,738 of record OV277857.1, on the reverse strand, counting down.
AAGATCGGTATGGCCTATAAAAATGTTCAAACAATATTATTAACCTTGATTATTATTTCAAATATCTTATTGAAAAGTGTGATTATAAAATGGGACTTTAAGATAAAGGCAGTTGTTGTGTGTCTGGTCTGTTACAATGATGATTTTGGCGTCATATATACAGAATAACAATAGAGCTGATTGTTGAGAGAAGGAAACATAAACAAATACTGAAATGGTTGTAATTTACATGTAGCTTTTACTGCTATAATGGTAATTAATTCGAACATGTTTCACTTAGCCCTCCCCAAGTATCAATCGAAATTAAATGAATTGAAACCTTCGATATGAGAACGTCAGATCAGTGATGCTACCTAAAAATTCTATCTGCACTTGACATATTGTTTCAATATTATTAACTTGAGATGACGTCATTGCTATATTTAACAATTTGGATTTTTATGAGAGAAGATGTGGCATGTATATTGGTATTATAAAAGGCTGGTTTTATGGGCCGAGGCAAGAAGGCCGTTTCTAAGGACAAGTTGGCCTCTTTAAAAAATAAGCCAGGGAAGCGGAGCAGTTTTAATGATGTGACATGTATATACATGTAAGGATGGACACAAAAACTATGCTGTGTAGGAAAAAGAAGATATTTTATGCAACTTACGTTTATTTGTTGGTGTTTTAGAGCTTAAGACAATGCTGGTTTTCAAGAAAAGTGAAAGTACACGTACACAGAAAGCTTCTGTAGTAGGTTTCTGTTTTACTTTAACTTTGCTTTAAGCTGCCACCTGTCCTTCATACAATCAATTTGCGTTATTTTAGTGGTTGCAAGCGATTTAAATTACAACCCCAACACAAGCACTTATCATCTGCTGTTGATAATTTCTGGTATGAGTTTTATTCCAAACCGAAGTGATAAGGTCCGGTACGAGTTTTATTCCAAACCGAAATAAATCAAATTTCGTCCAGTTGCTCCGAAAATATTATGCAACCCAATTTCAGGCATGCGCAGACAGTTCAGGTTTGACTGGTTGTACAAAAGTGCTTCCATTTTTGTCACCGTTTCGCCATTAGCCGAAGTTCCTTCTAAGAAAATGGCTTCTTTCAACTTCAGCACTGAGGAAGCCCCCTGAAGGGGGCTTCCAATAAAAACGTACACTAAAGTAGTAATCACATGGCTCACGCTTACATGACGCTAAGAAACACATCAAACAGCGATTAGTATTCAAAATGTTTGAGACTCGTATTTATGTTTCTGGGTTCACTTTGCTTTATGTTTGTATTGCGTGTTGTTTCTATTTAGTGTGTAGACGAAGGAATGAGATTGTGCGTGTGTGTGTGTGTGTGTTTGTAATGGTATGACTGTCACTGTGTGTGTGTTCTGCTTGAGAGGTGGGTGTATTGTTTGTGTTGCGTTTCCTGCTTGAGTCTTTCGTATTTATTAATAAACACATACGTACCCAAGTTAGAAAAGTAAAAGGTTGATTACAAAGTAACAGCGGTAGTAGTCCAGTGGTTACACTGTTGGACTACGGTACCAGGGGTCGTGAGTTCGATCTCCCGCCGGACCAGCGGTCTGACTAGGGGATTTTTTCCGAATCCCTGATGATGTACAGGAATGTCCTTGAGCAAGACATGTACCGCGAATTGCTCCTCTCCACTAAGGGGTTAAAATGGATACCTGTGAGGGTCTGAGCCGGTAGCAGTTTTCAATATTGTAGGCAAGATGGCTCAATGATCAGGGGGTAAATGTACAGTCGGCTGAGCGGTCATTCGGACTGAAAGTAGACTTTAACTGGTACTTTACTTTATTTTACAAAGTTGAAACAAACGACACGTGTACATTCATACAGATACGTACACGAAGAGATGACGTCATATGGTATTTAGATGTTTGTAAAGATTGACTAACAGACTAGCGGGTACTCATCAATGGCAGTGTCAGTACAATCTTTACCAGAATTCATTCTATTTGTCAACCACATGTTAAACTGTCCCATGTTTAACCCCTATTAACTTCCGTGGCGTCATCAAATCTAAACGATTTTCTTCTGTTTTTATTTCTCAAATTCAAAGTCTGATTAGAGTTCAAACTGTTTGCAAACAGTCATTGTACCCAAGTAAGACAGTGAACGGGGCCCGATTGATCTTCAGGACAAGGCAGTGAAGGGCTTAAGCATACCCGGAGACTCGTTTCAAATTTACATAATGCTGAATAAAGTTGAACCTTTATATTTATCTTCGAATATCCAATGTCAGTGATAATATCAATTATACTAGTATTTGTTATATCCACCAACTAGGTTGCAGTGACGAAATGATAACAAAAGCTTTGATGACATGACAAATCCACTGATACATTAAAGATTCATTGCGGCGAGAAAACATTCCAACCCTCTAGAGACAAATATATTTATTATGATTTCAATTTATATAACTGAGCATGTTATTGTATAAGGTGTTTGCATGTGTAAGTCAATTTCCCCTCGTATATCAACTCCCGCCAAACAAAACACACTCTCGTTGTCCCCGATTGTGTGGCGTTCTAGAGAGGGATCACTGTTGTTTTCACCATGAGTGTTCTTTATGTTCATATCGTTTAACACGTTGAACCCTAGCGACGAATATAATTGTCTTTTAAACATAGTATATCTGTAAACAGGATTCAAACTATCTTCCACACGTACTTATATTTGTTTAGTCAAATACACCTAAATCTAACTTAATATCGTTTAACACGTTGAACCCTAGCGACGAATATAATTGTCTTTTAAACATAGTATATCTGTAAACAGGATTCAATCTGTCTTCAACACGTACTTATATTTGTTTAGTCAAATACACTTAATCTAACTTAAACAAATATTGCAGACGACACTATAAATGCAGGCGATATTTTGGAGTTGAAAAGATTAAAACAGATGATAAAACGTTGACAGTGAAAGAGTAAATAAACTGTTATGTGACTGATATAGTTAAGTTCTAATATTTTTTCATGGTGTTTGTTGATAAAACATCTCAGCGATTGATTTCTGTTTCGCTTGATGTCTTATCTAGTCCTTTTGCTCAAAATGATTGACTGTATAATTATGCTTTATCAACATCTTTCTTGACATCTGCACTAGTGTGCGACGATAAACATCAGACAAACTGTATGAAAGAGGTCGAACTACAGTGGAGAAAACGTTATTCTTTCCCAATAAACGCGTTTACGCTAAATCTATTATTTTCAATGCAAACAGTTTGGAGCCTGATCAGACGCCGGGTAACCGGCGTCTGATCAGGCTCCAAACTGTTTGCCACTCAGATTAAAATAGATAGTTAGAATTGTCAACCAGTTGTCATTTCTTACGTTTAAGTGATTTGCGTTTGCATTTCGTTTGCTTTTAAACGGGAAAGAATAACATATTCTCCACTGTATTTGCAGGCTAACAAATGTGTTTTATGTCTCAGCAAATGTTTTGTTCATAACGTTTGCAGACACTGAAAACGTATATAAACCAAGTAACATTCGATTTAATGGATATTTAAACTGTCTATAAAACGTACCAGTACATGTATTACAGATAACTCTCAGCAAGTGTTCAAAGCTGATAACTCGCATTTTGAGAACTGTTTATATCTAGCGAAACGGTTTTGCTTACTTTTAGCTGGATAAGTAACATATAAACCGTGCATGGAAAGTCAAGACGTGTTGCACTACAAAAATGTGTAGACTAAATACTGACTTGGTGTCACAGATTAATCAAGTGTTAAGACAGATACTTCTGTAGTATCTGTCTTTTAGCTGTCGTGGCTGAATATTGGTTTACTCAACCGCTCTAAATATTAAACTGCAAGTATTCTGTTATCTCTGGAAAGTAGTGCACCTAGTATCTCGTGCATCTTCTGAATAGTTTCAGTGAATACAACGTACAGCGTTCCCTCTCTGCAACGACACCCAATGGGAGACAAAAATACGTGCGTCGTTCGGAGGGAGTCGTTATATGGAAGTAAATTGGCTTACATTTGCAAACAGCTTTAATCCAGATCAGAGGCCACGTGACGCGGCGTCTGATCTGGATTTAAGCTGTTTGTCACTCGTTGTAAAGTCTTTTTCTGTCACAGTATCCATTATAAAACTTTGAGAAAAACAGCAGACGACAATTCTAAGCAGACGACATTGCAGTCATGAAAAGGTTGGACATAATTGTCTTGTTTGGGGGAACAGTGACAAGCGTTGTTGTAAGGATTGAATCGTTGTTGGGAGGGTCGTTGCAGAGAGGGAATACTGTATAAGTTTTTACATCTGATCTGGATTAAAGCTGTTTCCAAATGTAAGCCAATTTCACTTCCTAAAACGACTCCCTCCGCACACCGCACATACTCTTTGTCTCCCATTGGGTGTCGATGTAGAGAGGGAGCTATGTACATCCCTGGCATGACAACCGCTTGTACTCCTCCACCTGAGGAAAGCAGTGCACCTTCATCGAATGTTATTATCATTTGTCCGTCTATATAAACAGTATTTAATACAGCTGATCACATATCACATGCTTAATAAGACCGTTTGACTTTTGGTATATTAAAATCCGGAGTAAAAACATTCATCTGCTTTTATCTCCTCGAGACATAAATGAATACGCATGAGAAAACAAACAAGATCGTTTCTGCGATACATGAACACTGGGATGTCGTTAGATACGGTCCGATTGCTGTATCCTTCAGAGTATAAAAAGATTAGAAACTCGAAAATTACAGCGTGTTGCATCACAGTTCATGAATTGGACCTTCAGCATTGACCTCAGCTACTTAGGATTCATTTTTAAAGACATCTTCTGCCCTACTGTCGGTGATGAAACCATGTCAGGCAGTTCCCAATCAAATCATGCTTTAGTGCATACCTGTACTACTGTCGATCAGTGAAGCATCTCATGTGAGGCCCGATTGCTACATTTGATAGATTGGTTAGTATTATCCATTGAAAAAACCTTGGGTATGAGTAAGTCATGGTTTCTCTAGGAATGATGATATTGCTATGACATTTGCTGCATGCATTTATAGTTACTTTAACACATATCGAGAACAATTGGGGGTGGTAGTCCAGCAAAAGACTTAGGATATGTCTGCCCTTAACGACTTTTTGAGCTCAAGTTCAGCATTTAAGGTCAAGCATACCGCAGGGCATCAGTGGGCATCAGTTAATTGCTAGTATCTGTCTTTTAAGGACTCACGAGCCCTTACATTTATAACAGTGATAAAACAAAATGCTTACTTGTAAAACCGTGACCAGTCGCCGAGTATTATAACTGACGCCCAACTCTATTTCGAGCTACCTTATGTATCAATTGTTTTTAACTAGAGATCAGTCGCCGATTGTAAAGACTGACGCTGAAGGGTGTATCAATGTCATGAATTTAAGAAATTTTCAAAGTATATGAAAACACTTTATGATGGTTTTGTATTGAAGAGCTATTTAAGATGAATGAAAAAATAGAAAAAGTGTACATTTTGGTGAACAACAGTTGGCTCCATGGCCATGTAAAATTTACCCCACCCACTTTCTCGTATTTTGTCCTTTTCAAACAGCCCGCTTCAATAAAATCCATTTTAAATGAAAACAAATATGATAATTTGGTTTTGTGTTATTTATTTTCTATCTATGGTAGTATTTCTTCATACAAAAACTAATTTAAGAAAAAACAGGCACCAAATGTGAAATTTATAAAGCTCTAAATATCATCGATATGGTACTTTTTTGTAAATTTTGTAGGGGAGATAACTCTTTTTACTTTATTAACTCAAAATTTTCAACACTGACCTTTCAATTTCTTTTCATATTTTGGATTGCCTTAGCATTGGCTTTCATTTGGTAGAATATAAGAAAAAGTTTAATACTAGAACTATTTCATTTTCAAACTTTTTTACTTTTTTTTTCATAATATAAAAAAATCAAATAAAATCATGCCCTATACAAGCATATTTTTGAGATTCGAGGATCCATATTGTTCAAACCTAGTGCCTGCTTTGTCTAAATTTGGTTTCTATATGTGCAAATACCACCATAGACATGAAATAAATAATGAAAACCAAAATTACCATGTTTGTTTTGTTTTGAAATAGATTTTACTGAAGCTTGTACTCTGAATGGGTAAAATTTGAGAGAAAAAGTCCAAATTTGACATACCTTTTTCAAATCGCTGTAGCTCAAAAAAAAGGACACCACCATATATGTTTTTTTTCCATTTTTCCATTCATCATAAATAGCTCTTCCAAAAAATCAATGATAGAAAAAAAGTTTGCTACTTTGAAAAAATCGCTTATGGGTTGGATACACCCTTAACTCTACTTCGAACTATCTTGTGTATCAAATGTGTTTAAGTAGTGATCAGTCGCCGATTGTAAAGACTGACGCTTAACTCTATTTCGAACTACCTTGTGTATCAAATGTTTTTGAAGTAGTGACCAGCCGCCGAGTGTAATGACTGTCGTTCAACTCTATTTCGAACTACCTTGTGTATCAAATGTTTTAAGTATGGTTTAAGCAAACAACAATTAGAAAAGAAAAGTCGAGATGACAATGTTTAATACACATACAATACATACCTATACGTTATTTATTTATTTTTGTGGATATTTTGTTAATACTCCCAATTTCATGTCCTCTGGTGTGTGAAATCTTGTTGTGTTTATCACGCATATTGTAGTATAAACAGATGACTTGATATTTAAGTCGTGTAGTGAGAAAACCAGGCGTACTGTTTAATTTGAGTTGCAAACAGTATAGATCCAGACCAATAACCGTGTCAAGATGCGGATAGAATCAGGCCTGAAGAGATTAAACACGTATCTGATTAGGATCTAATCAGTTTTATATTAACATATATTTTATTTCAATTACGAACATACAAATCGTAAACTGAAACGACGACCATTTTGAAGCAAACAACACATTTGCAGAATGTGATGATTAACAGTGATGTATATCGCTATGCCACCCAAGTTAAAACCATCGATATTTAGATAGAACTATCATTTGTATCTAACAGCCGGAATACATTCAGCACACTTACTGCTATGACGTCATCTACTTTCCACACTTGTTTTCTGTTTGTATTTCTCAATTTAAATGTTAAGGCAATTTGACTTATGAGTGTCAAAACAATTTAGATCCTGATCAGACACCGATTTATTCGACGTCTTATGCCATTGAGGATTGAAAAAAGTAACTACCACCTAGAGACAATCTTATTTAGTATGTTTTTCATACTATATTCTCAATAAAGATGTTTTATTACCAAGGTGTTGTTATGCCGCATAAAGTTTTATTGTATATCAAAGTATCAATAATACTAGCAGTACTGCAATTAGAAGATGAAATTGTTGAGTAAACTCCATTTCATGGTATTTTTTTCTCCGCAATTACATTCGAACTTCGATATCTCGAAGTCGGTTTTGTCGAACATACCCGTATTTCAAAGTAAAAACGTGGCTAAGCCACGTTTTAACTTTGAAATATGGGTATGTTCGACTTAACCTAGCATGAAAAAATGCAGTTCATATGTCGAACTATCGGATAGGTCGAGTTAAAAGAGTCGAGATATCGAAGATCGACTGTATATCGGTTTTACTAACTAGATATATAATTGCACATTGTAGGATGCAATTGAAATTGTACTATTATCCACTCCCCCTTAACTCCATAATTATAAATGTTAACCCTTTCACTCTCAATGACGACGAAATGCGATGTCTGATCAGGATCATAACTGTTTGACATTCTTTTTAAAATGTCTTCAGTCACACTACCTTGATTGGAACTTTGTAACGATATTACAGACATTATTTTTGAAGCAGACGACAATAAAACGGCGTAGGGGTAAAATTTCACGATGAATTCGATTATGAAAGGGTTAAAACCCTAAAGATAAAACAGCTTCTATATTTGACAAAAGAGAACAGTGGCGATTCGGATAAGATGGTTCCTTATGGCCTGTGCTTGTCGGTTTACCTATATGATCGGGGCTTTATGAAAACGTTTTAGACAAGAATGCCTCGAAATGAAAAGGTGGGATTTACTCATCTCGAGTTAGGTGAGTATAATACACAAGTATGTGAACTAGAAAGACTTACAAACTTACTAAAGATCGTTGTGCCAGATTAACATGCTGGAATTTGAGAACAGATCTGTAGATGTAAAGTTTAGTCATAATCCATTTGGATGATAGTATCTTCCTATAACAGCGCTCATAAATCTAATTGTACAGATAACTGTACATTATTCCCCCTATTGCCTCGTGCTCATAATTGGATTCAAATATTTGAGAACCAGATCAGACGCCACGTTACACGGCGTTTAATCAGGCTCTGTTTTAGAACCTACATGTACATTGTCAAGGCCGAAAACACAAACTTTGCTAACAGTTTGGATCCCGACCAGGCACCACGTAATCCGGCTTCTGCTCAGGATCCAAATTGTTTGACATTCGATATGTCTTAAGTTAAATTATGACCTTAACTCTTTCGCTGCCACACTAATCGTGAGATTTTTACCTCTCACCGTTTCATTGTCGTCTGATTCAACTTTGTTGCTTGCAAGATCGTTTAAAAGTAAGTTACAATGTAGTATGACTTAAAACATTTCGATACGAGTTTCAAATAGTTTGGATCCTGATCAGACGCCGCGTAACGCGACGTCTGATCAGGGTCAAAACCATTTGCAACGTCGCCTTTTGGCGCCAATGGCAGTGAAATAGTTAAAATGGAAGTGTAACGTTATTGTGTCAACAAGTTCAAACTGTTCTTTTCTGCATTGTATTGTTTTGTACTGGAATTATTGAAATGGTAATAATAACTTTGTTGCCACATTTATAACACAAAATGGGTCATAACTGAACAAGATACACGTTCCTTCCACTAAATGTATTGGTTTACTCAACATGTCTCCTGAAAATAAAAAAAACGAAAAAACACTTTATTGCGCTGTACTACATGTAAAAGTCCGGTTAATGTCATAACACATACGAGTACAACATGTAGTTCGTTATTGTGGCTGCTTAGAACAGGGCTAGCCAGTGCGGAATATTTTATGCATTACTTTCAGGTTGCTCGAAGATGCAATCTTTCTTTAAAACTCCCAGGAAATTTGTTATCCATAGTATTGGTAACTCTGTCGAAATACTTGATCAAAGCAAGTGCGGCCGTTAGTAATAGATCATATCGCTATTTTTATGTGCTAATCTATTATTATCTAAGTGTTTCTGTTTTCGAAACCAGTATTGCTATGATATTGTAGTGGGTATAATGTTGAAACTACAGCGTTCCCTCTCTACAATGACACCCAATGAGAGACACATTTTGTGTGCGTTGTTCGGAGGGAGTCGTTCTAGGGAGGAAAATTGGCTTACATTTGCAAACAGCTTGAATCCAGATCAGACGCCGCGTCATGCGGGGTCTGATCTGGATTCAAGCTGTTTGTCCCTCGTCACTAAGGGTTGTTATGTCAAATTGCCCAATATGTAATTTTGAGAAAAACAGCAGACGACAACTTTAAGCAGAATATATTTGCAGATGTAAAAAGGTTGGACATATTTTCTTGTTTCGGGATCAGCGGCAAGCGTCGTTATGGGGAGGGAATCGTTGTTGAGAGGGCCGTTGTAGAGAGGGAGCGCTGTATGAACAACAGTGAGACCGCATGTTCGTTCAACATGTTAACCATAACTAGCAACTTATTCCGAAATAAGATGAATACCGGTTGTCGGAGTTATTCAAAAGGGAATGGGGATACAAAATAATAATAAAATACTACAAGAAATGGAAGAGGAAAATCCTACTGATAGAGAGGGGGTGAGAGAAATATATAAAACAAAGAGAGAGCGACAGATATAGAGAGAGTTTCAAAATGTAACTCAAGTCTTGCATTTAAAGGTACAAACAAGGTTGGACTTAAATGAAAGTAAAAGTGTTTTGCGATATAGTCATCGTTTACACTTTGCATGATTAGAAGTACTTGAGTCACGTTTGCAAATGTTACACGCACAGTATAAAGCATTTTAACCCTTTCAGCGCCGTAGTCGCATATAGTCGAATTTGCAAAAGGTTTAGATCCAGATCAGAGGTCGCGAAACGTGGCGTCTGATTAGGATACAAACTGATTGACACTCTTATCGATGATTCTTAAGTCATACAACCTTATATTGAACTTTGAAACGATCTTGCAGACACAATACTGAAGCATACGACAATAAAGCGGTGAAGGGTTAAAAATATCCCGAATAATTAGGCACCGAAAGCGTTAAAGTTGTAATAATGTTTCGTTAGCCAACATGTCATAAATCTATATTATAGAACTAAATGCATATTTATCCGGCAATAGATCTGACTCCAAACGCGTTTGAAAATAATATAGATGTTATGGTTAAACATCGAACGCCTTCTCCACTGCGCATTGCACAGAAAGTCAGTTAAATCCGTTACCGAACTGTAACGGTTCATGTAATTATGTAATGTAAGAGCACAACCAATAGGTAACGATTGTTCTTAAACCAGCCACAGACATAATGCTGTCGGCTAAAAAGCTGCTTGAAATAGAATTAGTTAAAAAGTTGAATAAATGTAAATTAAGAACGGTGTGATAAATTGTGGCGCCTAAGCTGACGATCATAATGCCTTTCGAATGAGTTCTTAAGGAGAAACTAAATCCAATCGTGGTGATATAAAATTTATAAAGACACACTAGTTTGTAAATCTTCCCTATGTTGATACATGAATATCATTTTGGGTCTGGTTTATATTTTGTTTTGTATTACAAGCAGTTGTTGCCATCGCAGACGTCGGATAAACCGTCATCTTATCGGGATCGAAATTGTTTGCCACTCAGATGAAACCAAATCGGCTGACAATTACTTTTTGCAATATTTGATTGCGTTTGCGTATACATGTACGTTCGTGTACATTGGCTATGGAAACGACCTCTCCTCTCAACTATATGCTTTTATTGACGGTACGTTACAACTAAGCCATGATTTATTATAGTGATAATAACAAAATGTACATGTATATTGTATTTTTACGACCTGTTTTAGTAGATATTAAAGTGGTATTTGTCCTTTGTCACGAACACAATGTTTCTTTAACACATTTAACCCTAACGACGAGTATACTCGTAATTAACAAACAGTGCACATGTGCCAAGAACATGTATCCATTGCAAGTAGTGTAGACCCAGCTCTGATGGCATCTTTAGGAGCAATCTGATGCGGATCTGACTTGGTTGTTATTTAGCCATATATCGTTAAAATTAACCCTACATAAGCTAACACAGACTATTAGTCATTAGCATTTGAAATTCTCAATTAAAAGTTTGAAGGTTAACGTTAAGTACGCTATGTTATGGTAGCTGCACAGTGTATCGTCTGCATCAATGTTCATATTTAATTCCATTATCAGCATTTTTGTTTAAGATTTCGTTATCAGTAGTTGCATAGATTAGACCTGTATGATTTACCAAATTCATTGGCGTCTTAGTCCGATCAATATTTATTGAAACATTTATCGCATGTAGCATGCTAATGAAAACTGTTAATTGATTATTAATCATATCCGATCAAGCAAACCAATCTGCTAATTTATTAACGATAAACGATTCATCAGGGACTAAAACACAATATCGCCTTGACATAAACGTACTGTTAGTGTTTTATCTCATTGTTGTTTGTGAATAATTGCTTTTGTATTACAATGTAAAATAATGAGTTTCCTTGTTATAGATATATATGATCATTTCGAGACTACAAAAACAACCAGTTCTTATTAAATGTGCATTATACCTGGACAATGGTGTTCAAGTAGCCATGCACAATAATGTACCGGTATGCTGTTTGTTATTTCAGTTGCATACACAATGTATGTCTTATTAAATGTTCACACTGGTCGTTTGTTAGGATTCTGTTATTTTCTATGTCCATGCATTATGTAATTTAAGGACCATTAGCCATATTGTTTCAGAAAGCCTACGAAGTGCTTTTTTTATAAGCATTGATTAGTTAATTGTCTTTTCCTTGCATTATGAATTTTCAATACCATGTGCAATACTGTCTTAGTTAGCGAACACATTGTGTTATTGTAAGTCTGCATTATGCTTTTGCTTATTCCTTGCATTATTTTGTTTCAGTTTCACATGCAACGTTGTTTCAGTTAGCGTGTACAATACTGTCTTTGATGGTCTAAGATGGATTTTTCGCCATTTCTATTGCATCATGCTGCTGCAGTACCACGTGGAATACTGTTTCTGTGGTGTACTGGTGTACAGATATTCGAAATGCGGGTTGCGTTAGCAAGCGACACGTTTCAATTTCAATAAGCAATTTCATACGGTTTGTGTTAAAACCATTATATTTGTTGCAGCCAATTTGGAATAACTCGGCCTACGATCAGATTCCACACTCTTTGTAACTTATTTGTTAACGCCTTCAAAAGTGTCAGTTATTTCTATTGAATTGCATTCGGTTTGTGTTCATTTAAACCCTAAACAGGGATTTGTCTAACGTCTTACTAATTTTAGCTACCAGGATATACGTAATGCTGCCAAACCATACCTGTACAGTGAAGAATACTTTATTATTCTCCCATTTCAAAGCAAACGAAACGATAACGCATTGTAATAAAATAAAGATAATTACGTTTTATTGTTTGAATAGTCAAACGCATCTGATCTGAATCAGTTTTAGTTGTAGTTTAAACATGTTCATAAGGAAAGAATAACGACGTTTCCACTTCAACAGGACGTCGCAGACACATGTTTAAAAACCACATGCTACTAATTTACAAACTAACAACTGACCGGTCAATCATATTTTGTAGTACTTAACTTTTATTTTGCAAAACCGTAAGCAAGAGCACTGCTACATTCACGACGTTGATGTGTCGCGAACTGAGATCGAACCTGCAATGTTCTGTACTCGTAGCAAACGTTGTAGATCTACAAGTTGAGCTACCGGGCCGTCATTGCGACATTGAGGCATTTGTCAAAAATGTTGCTAATGTGATCAAATTTCTTTCATTTGACGCTTATACGAACCATCAGGGACACAGAACTAATACACAAGAGATGCGTATACCCGTTTCGAAACTAATAACAATGATTTACAAATAACGACCCTTCCCCGACCCCGGTTATTTGGTGCGCAGTCACTTAACATGCAACACTTGTAGCCTGATTTTCTGTTATTGCATACTATCCGTTTATACACATGTCGCTGTTTCGGCAATGCTGCCGAAGGGAATATAGGATTCAGAGTTAAGCGTCTGATCATACATATATTTACCAATCCATGCGGGGATTAAGCATTCAATATTTCCAATATCGGGTGAGGTATCACAATAGTTCTTCGAAGCAGCATCGAGGATTGCCATTATTCACAGAAGTTTTGAAACATTCAGAAGATTATATTTGTATGGATAATAGTGATCTTGTGATTAAATTATATACTTTTACTATCAAATTATGCTGGGTAATGATTTAATTTTAAAAAAAACATGAACAATGACACTTTCGTGTGATTAAATATAACTGAAACAATTGGTTTAGATTAAACTTTGAAAATAGTTCGTTTTTGCTGCTCTTAAAATGCAAATTTGTGTTAATTTGTTCAACAGCTATGATCCAGACGAGACGCATGGTAACATAGCATCTCATATGAATATAAACTGTTTGGCACTCTGGAGATAGTGTCTAACATAACATACAGATAAATCAAATCAGAATTGTTCGCAGACAAATTTTGCAAGACGTTAATTATATAGTGTACTAAACTGTACTTACAGTTAAACAGTTGTATCAATTAATAGGAAACGAACCAGTAAAGAGTGATACACTATAGATAACTATATATTTGTGAGATAACAACACTCTAGAAATGGGCGACCATTACACGGTTAAAAATAATGCTGGATTTAAAGACTCACTTATGGAATTTTCACAAAACACAACGTTTCATGGACTGCGGTATCTAGCTTCGCCAGGATCTAAAATACGACGGTAAGAACTTTGAAATATTGCCACGGGTGTTGCATGAATCACGGATTTCATTAATGTATAGATCTAAGTAGTTATACTGATTTAGAGTCTGGAAGATAGGTTTATACAGGCGAACATCGATAACATAACTAACTTTTAGTCGGATTAACCCATATTTCAAAATTAAAACGTGGTATAGCCAGGTTTTAACTTTGGAATAAAAAAAGTTATAATCGAGACCGAGTTATTAAAATACAACCATACAAATAAGTATATGTTCGACATAAACGATGTAATATTTTATTACAAATGGTATTATTTGGATGAGAAATGATAACGTCTTCTCATTTTAGAGATGAATTTAGAATAGGAGTTACCTAGACAAATCTGTCGATACAGTAGAGAAAACGTTTTTTTCTCATTTAAACGCAAACGAAACGCAAACGCAAACGCATTGCAATATAAAGTACAAAATAACAACTTTTTGACAACTCTGACTATTCATTTTTATACGAGTCGAAAACATTGTGGAGCCTGCTTAGACGCCGGATTACATGGCGTTCTGTATGGCTCCAAACTGTTTGCAACGAAATAAAAGTTTTTGCGTCAACGCGTTTATCGGGAAAGAATAATGTTTTCTCCACTGTAAAATGTTGAGATATTCTTTCAAAACCGTTATCATCCAATAATGAAATAAGTGATTCTGTCCCAAACGACGTGTCTGTGCGAAAATAGTTATGCCGATTAGCACACAGTCAGATTAGGTGTTCTACATTATATTGCAATGTGTTTAGTCTCAAATGAACATGGGAAATGCGTTTTCTCCTAATTGATTCAAATCTTATCGTAGTATACTCGTTAAAACCCTGAAGAAACCAAGAATGCATCGGTAATCCTGAATATCGTTTATAGGTTATTATCAGGAAATGTTTTAAACATGCGATAAAACATATTGGTCAGTTTATGTTTGTATTGTTGAAAAACTGCATGCATCACAAAATCAGAGTAGATCATGATGATATTATTATCTTGCCTTTGGTTGTACATTGTAAAATAGATCGAAGTTTGCTTTACAAAGTACATGTATGCAACGTCGACGTGCTTGGAATCTTTAATTAAACTTTAAATGCTGAATGGGCGTTTGCTTCAATTTAACAGTCTGTTTCGAATATCAAAATCGTATTGTATTGTATCGCGTTACGTCGCGTTGAATCCAAACTGCTTTTGCAAATATAAGTATGGCTGTGATTACCACCATAAATGTTCGTCAAACACGTTGAATTTTGATTTCCCCGATATTATTATGATATTTAGATTATTTTGCGTTAAACATTTCAATATTTACTGGTATGTACGTATTTATTTATTTCCATATCATCTATATACATGTACGTTTTTTTATATATATATGAATCTAAAAAGAGTTACAACAAACTTTAAACCTTTCATAAACAAATTATTCGGGAGGTGTTTACCCCTTCACCGCTCTATTGTCGCCTTCCTAAGTATTGTTGTCTGCAAGAAGTGTTTCAAAGTTAGATTATTATCGATAAGAGTGTCTCGCGGCGTCTGATCAGAATCCAACATGTTTTGCAAACGCTCTTTTAAGTGTCATTGAGAGCGAAACGGTTAAATCTTATCACATGAAACAATCAGAATAACTAGTAGTAAGCGTACAAATACACACAATAAAGTACTAGTAGTATTTAGTTGAGCATTCACACGACAATATTAGTTTGATCTTGATAATTGATGCATGCCTAGCCGTTATCCTATTTTAGGCGTTTGAGCATTGTCTACACTGTCTTAACAAGTTGCGTCGGTTATTACTATTGATGTTAGTGATCGATAAAGGCAGACCTGGACCAAACGTAGCATATAAGCTGGCTAAGAGTTTACAGTGCATACAGAGGATACAGAGATGACATTCTCTCCAGTGTTACACTTTACCCCATTGCCTGTTTAAAGTAACCACTTAAACTAGAAGAAAGTGCCTTTAGACGCATTATGCTTTAATTTTAAACTGCTTTAAGTGATAATCTGCAATGCTGAGGAAAACATTTCTTATGAAGCATATTCATGATTGTGTAAATGGGGAACTATTTTCTCCACTGGATGAATAAAATAAATGCGCTAAAAATGCCCTATGCTAAACCCCTAACAAAGCGTCTGCTCTGACTCCAAACTGTTTGTTTTCGACACATGTGTACATGTTCATGTATAAGCATAAATTAGTTAACCGTTGGAAAGCATAACGCTTTCTCCACTGTATACTGACAAACAAAGGTTACGGGGTAATTATCATGGTTTACTTGTCACAAGTTGCGTAGTATAACACAAAGCATAGCACCATATCATAGACTCATACAGATGTTTAACCCCTCCACTGTCAGTATATCGACTGCCTAAATAGTGTCATCTGTTTGTAATTCTAGAATCTAAGTTTGAATAGAATGGACACTGATTTAACAGTCAAACGGTTCGGATTCGGATCAGACTCCTATAAATACAGCGTCTGGTCAAGATAAAAGGAAATGTTTTAAAAGTACAAAATTTGATCGCAACAGTTTGGAATCTGATTAGTCGCCGCGTAACTCATTTGATCAGTTTTAAAAATTGTTTGACATCCCTTTCATTTTTTTGCTGACATTTGAATTATACACTTATTTGATGCATACTTATGACTTCATGACAGCGACGGAGCTAAATCCAGCGACGAAAGGTTTATTCTCTAGCTATTGTGATCTCTCACTCGCATTCTATTTCATGACGTAGACGAAGGGTGAATATGCAAGCTAGGGTGAATCAAAAGTAAATCAGTCAAAAGTTGCGAAAGTTTCCTGTAGTTTTGATTTATAGTGGAAAAGAATTTATTCGTTAGACACTAAACACATTTTAAATAATCGGAGTAGCAAACAGTTTTGAGTCAGCTCATACGCCGGATAACTCTGCATCTGGTCTGTCTCCAAACTGTTTCATGTGAAAATGATAGTTTAAGAGTAAACACTTTTAGTGGAAACGAATAGCGTCTTATCTACTGTAGATGTAAGCACACATATATATAGCTGAATTTCGCTACTTGGCAAAACTTCAATGCCTGCTTTAAAAGAAGGTCGAGGTACATGTATATTGAAGGATTAGAGTAAATAATAAACCTGAAACTAGAAAATTTTCGTTTTCTGATATAGCTGCGATCAACAAATTGTCTTAAGCTTTAATAATTTAATTTAATAGACGTTTCGGTTAAACTTATTCTACCCATTTCAAAAGTCATGAGCCTGATCAGACGTCAGATAAGTCGGCGTCTGATTAGGCTCCAATATAATTGCGTTCAAGATTACCTATTTACCTGCCAAATTTTTATCGTCTCCTTCAACCATCTTACCGTCAAAATATTGTCTGCATTGGAAGTGTTTTCTGCATTATTTTTAAAGTCAGATTAAGGGGTTTTCGGACTGAAGAGATATCCATACGAGTGACAAACAGTTTGGATCCTGATCAGACGCCGCGTTATGCGGCGTTTTATTAGGATTCAAACTGTTTGCAGAGTCACATTTTAACGCCTTTGGCAGTTAAAGAATTAAACACAACAGTTTATTGAATTGTGTTTGCCTTTAGTATTGTTGGAATGGGGCATCCTGACGTCCTTTCCATTAGGTATGAATTTCAGGGGCGATCTATTATGATCATGTATGCAATTTACTTCAACTTTAACATTATAAGTTGATTTCCAATTTTTATACCCAGACATGAAGGGGCCATCTTCTTCCCATCGTATCGACGTGAGTCTCTAATTATATTTAAACTATGATCTAGTTGCTACAGTATGTCTCTAGGTAATAACACACGCGAGCAACTTTCCAAATCGTTGTATACAAATGTATAGAGGGCGGGTCCCGAGATTTCTATAACTGTCGATGAACTCCATACTTTTTGGCATGACGTTATACAGCTCATCTACGCGATACAGTTTAGCCCTATATATTCATTAATCGTGATGAAATTGTGTGGTAGATACATGTAAGCATATAAGGAATAAAACAGAAAGCTCATTCAAGAGCTTATTGCATTACTTCTTGCATGCTTTAAGATTATACTCAATTAAATATAGCTTCTTTTTTGAGTGTCTGTGCCGATAAACATTTACTGCTGTACAGTAGAGAAGATGGTATTTTGTCTAAAAAATATAGTTTATGCTCAAACCAATTTTTCCACTGCAAACAGTTTGGAGCCAGATCAGACACCGGGTTACCCTCAACCGCTCCATGTAGTTTCATTTTTCAACATTTGAGGTATTTGCGTTTGCAATTCGTTTCGTCTAAGAGGAAACGAATTAATGTCTTCTCCACTGTAGTACTGGCGATATCAGTCGAAGTTCTCCTATTTCGTTCTCCTCCCAAACAAAGTTCAACTGGAAGCCAATTATCTCTATTTACTAGGAGCTTCCCGTCTTTTCGTTCTACCTTTCGCTATAAAATAATATGTTTACCCCTTCAAAACGATAATGATTAGCATTTACTATGAAACTGGTTTATATACAGCTGTTACATTAAAATTGCGCTTGATTGAAACTCTATAGAGAAAATATTTCCAATAGTTTTGATCTTGATCAGACAACCCGGTCTGTTCTGCATCCATGCGACTGTAAACACATCCGCAGATGATAGGGTTTAAGAGGTTTAAGCAAAATGGCACATTCAGATGAGGGAATAATTAAACCGGTTTACTGCCAAATGTATCCACCTGATTAAACACTTTATCAAAACAAAGTAAAAAATATAAAATGAAAATCACTTGCTAACATTTGTCGTCCGCAATATAAAGCCATTTAAAAAAGTACAAAAATGTTCATACATGTACCAAACTATGTTGGATCCTGATAGAGCACCGTGGCGTATGATTTGGGTTATACATATTTGCAAAGCCGATTTTACTCTTAATCTCATATAGTGGCACAAGAATTATTATTATTATTATTATTATACCAGATTTATATAGCGCTCTTTTCACACAGGGATTGTGCGTTCAAAAACTATACTACTGCAGGCGCAATACTCCGCAGTATGGTATATTCCCCACTGATAAAAGCGTGTACCCTGGGAAGAAACCGTATAACTAATATTGTTGTGACTAAGATCATTATCCAAATCAATATTTCTGCGAACAAACTACCTTAATTCTAAGTTTATGATATTGAGCCGACTAGATAAACTGGTGTTTAAGAGGTTGATTCATTGTCGGGTCGCTTTTCTTATGCTACAGATACACTTTCATAAATAAAACACATCAGTAATAATTAAAATCGTGCTGTCGTATACATTTTAATAAGACATCTATCTCTCGTATAGTGCCGACCCCTCTCTCGAGTGTTACAGGCCCGGGTGCGCGTCGGAAGTGTTAGTATAAGAAAAGTGAGAGTTTAAGAACCTGACATTGAAAGTCAAGTAGTGCGAAGATAAAAGAGAAAGCACTATTAAAAGGTTATCAAGTGAAGAGTAAAACTGAAGGTTAAAAACATTGGTTTCCAGGCTAATACTGTATGCTAACCACTGCCCTCTTGAACTGTTCAAGATCAGGCAGGGTTACAATTTGACAAGGTAGCTGGTTCCATAGGGTAATGCAGTGAGGAAAGAATGAAAACTTATGGTAGTCTGAGTGAACGTGTACTTGTCTGAGAGAGAGTGGATGCATGTGCCTTGTTACACGTGATATAATTTTATATCAGAATTAGGTATGGCGCTAGATTTTTTACCAATAAGACTATGTTGCATCGGCGGATGATTTGTGCAGAAATTAGAAAAATTGATTGCTTAATCAACAGTTTCATCGCTGAATCATATTTGTATTTAAGGTTTAAATGTGTAATGCTCCAGTTATATCATTTCGGGTCGTAATACTGCTGATATCATTTCATCTTATTTGTGATTTTTAATCTAAACAAATAAAATACAGAAAGGAACTTTTGAAAAAGAAAGGTTGAGGTCAAAAGTATTAGACGGTCATTTTAAATAATTGCTAGGTATGTTGGGTCGTTTATCACCGGAAGCACGTGTACATAGGCGACACTGACAATTCACTCGCTTACGTTTTAGAACAAGGCCTTGCTTAATAACAAATCTAGCAAGAACTATCAATTGTTTACTCGATGCTAGATTTTTGTACCGTTTTGATTAATCTTAAGGAATATTGCACTATATTAACACTCAAACCGTTGTTAAAATTGACGACACTAACATATACAAACAGTTTGAATCCAGATCAGATGCCGCATGACGCAACGTCGGATCAGGATCCAAATTGTTTGACACTTTAAAAATAAAATCAACGACATTATTTTATTAGAACTTGTATTAGATTTGTTATGCAGTCTTAATGGCATTGATATGGTTAAACTTTTATGCTAAAAGTGTCTTGCACAATTTTAGGGTTCTTTTCGACTTTGAAATAAAGACAGTTGCACCAACGAAATATAAACACGAGATTAAAATAGTTTTGAGAACTATTTGCGTTTTATCGGGATCCAACTTGTTTGCAAATACATGTACTTATGTTGCGGCGCATTGTAATACATGTAGCATAGTAAAACTCTGAGAGGTCATTGAAAGGCGTTTGATTGGTTATATGCAAATATCCGCTATTGAATATTATTAGCCATTGGCAAATATAACTAAATACACAGAAAACTGATAGCTAGTAAATGTTGTTTTATGTTTACCCTTATCAGGATGTAGCATCGTCTGTTTGGTAATACATGATGCACTGAGTTATAGAATTGCGAAATACAGCAAAACCTCTCTATTAGAACCACTAAAACGACGGATACTACATTGTAAAAAAGTAGAAGACAGCTTAAAGCAATGTGGCAGTAAAACAGAAAGCTCCTAAAGGAGCTTTTTGTTTTGCTGTCACTTTGCTTTGAGCAATTAACTGTCGTTAACACCTAGTAATTAAATCGAGCTAGTGGTCGTAATATAATGGTTTTAAAATATACACATAGGACGTATAATGTTGTTTTGTTTGTTTTGCTTGTATTGAAACAGAATATGTCAGCCATATATGTTATGTAATTACACAAACATTATGCAATTATTATTTTTAAGGTAAGAAATAGGGAATTCACAAAAAATGAACTATACAGATTTCATATTTCACAGTTGGTTTCATTTGTCTACCGGGGGATGTAAAGCAGATGACCTCATTAAGCACTTTTCGCTAACCAGTTATACAATCATTACGCGTTTTACGCCTTAAGTTTATTTATCCCCTGAAGTAAAAATAGATCCACTTTATAAGTCATTAACATATACAGTAAAAACGCATCCTATTCTATGTAGCTTAAAAAGGACTGAAACTAATGCAGAATGCGCCTTAAGGTGCATGATGCTTTTATTTCCCGGTTGTTTAAGTGGTCATTTGTCTTCAAAACTAATAACAGGCTTTTGTGTGGTGGGTTAAAACAGAAAACACTTTATGGGGCATTTTACTGTACTACCTAGCTTCTTTAGGTTATGACCTGCCTTGTTACAGTTGAGAAAACGTTATTCTTTCCCAATAAACGCGTTTACGCAAAATCTATTTTCCCATGCAAACAGTTCTGAGCCAGTCAGACACCGGGCTCTAAACTGTTTGTCATTCAGGTTAAAATCAACATTCAGAATTGTGAAAAAGTGTCATTTTTGGCATTTTGAGTAAACTGCGTTTGCGTTTCGTTTGCGTTTAAACGGGAAAGAATAACATATTATCCACTGTATGTAATCTAAAAAGTGTGATATGTGGAATAATCATCTATTGCAACATAATGGTTTGTTGTATCAATTAAAGACCATTAACACGACATGTTTGTACAAGTTATCCTAACAATAGAAATTGACATAACACGGTCACTCGATAACGCAAATATCAAATTGGGATAATTATGCTACCATTCTGTACCCCTTTTCTAAATACAGAACAGAATATTTATTTTGTAAACAGAGAACCAAACCATTAGTCTTACATGTATAAGTTATGTAATTGTCGACTGAAAAATCTATCGTCTGCAAAAATTGGCCTGTTGAGTCATTTTATCCGCATTTTCATTCAGAAAATATAGCCTGAGTGCCCAACATTTTAAAACTTATTGAGACGTCGAGTAACTCGGCGTCTCATCTGGATTAAAACTGTTTACAGCTGTTATCACGAATACGGCCAAGCATTCGGAAGGTTATACTTAATGGATTATGTGCCGCTATTATAATTGTCATTAATAAGGTCATAAAGAATGCTCTACTATTTTTTTATAATGCTTTTAATTGAGAAACAATTTAGGAGACAAAGGGTGGTATTGATATACATGGTGAGGTAAGAATGGTGATGTCAGACTATTTGTGATGATTATAATCATAATTACAGTTGAGAATACGTTATTCTTTCCTGATAAATGCGTTTACATATAACATAACAGAACAGAACATAATTTTATTCAGATTTGTACAAAGTACATCATCTTCGTCACATATAAATATTCACAAACATATAACATCACGTGACAATACGAGGATGAATACATCAGTTAGTTTTCATTGTAAGAATGTCTTAATATAAGAGCATCTTTTATATACATAACTAAATTATACAAAACATGCTTATTTGTTGATATCATCAATTCAATAAATTTGAACATTGAAGGTCTTTGAAAAAAGAATTTATTTAGATATTTCGAGGACAGACGCATATAAAATGGAATTCATCTTCTATATCCCCAGAATTGCAAAATAAACAGATTCGTTCGTTACCATTGAATCTATTCTGTGCAAATCTGCCAGTTTGAATTCTAAGAGAATGAGAAGACAAATCTAATTCTAGCAAAAGCACATCTTAGTGAGTAAGGTAAAATATCCAAATAATCTACATAATCAATACTACTTTTCAAATATCTGTAAGTGTCTAAAACAGGACTATTATTGACTGAAACATGTTACTGCTGCATAAAACTATTTATAACTATCTGTTTAAAAATATAAGGTAATGTCTTGATATTCAACTGATCTGCATTATAAAATGCAAATCCAAAACCGTAATTGTTCAAAAGATTTATAACACTCGCAACCCAATTTTTTTGCCCTGCTTCACAGTCAATGAGTCTTATACAATAATTTTCTACTCGCATATCCAAATATTTTTACTTACAATGACAGTTTCGGCACTCCATTGGAGTGCCTTCTTCAGGCTGTGAACTATACCGTTGGTGACGTCATGAGTTTTGTTTACTACTGGTCATTTTTCCCGTAGTAAACAGCGGCCGGTAGATGGGGCTCATTAGATATCCCCCCTCGTCCCTGTTCATGACTTTGTCCTCCTGTACAATGCATAACGATTCTCTTAACCTCCTCAGGGATGTATTATTCTCTTTGTCTATCACATTTACACCCTCCCAGTCTATAACATGGTTGTGTCTGGCAATAATGACGGTATAGTTCACAGCCTGAAGAAGGCACTCCAATGGAGTGCCGAAACTGTCATTGTAAGTAAAAATATTTGGATATGCGAGTAGAAAATTATTGTATAAGTTAACATAAGCTATCCTGATGAATTTCTTTCGTGAGTTAATGAGTCCTTGTTGATACAAAGATTTAATTATAATATACATATACATATAAAGGATAACGACCCAGTTCACCGTATACAGCATTTGAGCTGGTGTTTAACCTTACACCGAGTAATCTCTTACAGAATTTAAAGTGAATTCTCTCTATTTCCTTTGATTTTCCGAAACCCCATATATCCGAGCTATATCCTAAAATAGAACCAACGAAGGAATCAAACAACTGGCACAGGATTTTGGGCTTTAGCTGAACTTTTTTGCAATTATATAATAATACATGTAGTGCTTTCAAAGATTTCCCAATTAAATATTCTTGAGTTTTGGAAAAGCTACCGGTGTAATTAAATATAGTACCCGAGTAATTAAAATCATCAACCAAATCAATTAATTTGCCATTGTAAGTCCAGGTTTTATTTCTTCGTGGTTTACCCCTTTTTCTGAATACCATACTTTTTGTTTTCTCTGTATTTAACTCCAAGCCCAGGTAGAACAATAAGTGTATAATACATCTAGATAATTTTGTAGTTCTTCAACACTATTAGCTAAAAGTGCCATATCATCCGCAAGTAGCAATAAAATCAATACTATATCATCGATCAATAAGCCTGAATTAATGTCATCTTGTAGAAACAACTCTAAGTCGTCCATGAATAAAGAAACTAAGACAGAAGATATTACCTCCCATTGTCTTCATCCAACTGCATATTCAAAATAATCATAACATAACATAACATCAACTTTATTTGGCACTAAAAACACAACGAAATATTTAAAGCCAGTACAGATGTTATACATTCAAAAGGTACACAATGTAGGACATGTGATTTTTAATAACGATTATTTCCTTTGCAAAAAACAGTTTGGAGCCGGATTAGAAGCCGGGTAACCCGGCGTCTGATCGGGCTCCAAACTGTGTGCCACTCAGATTAAGATAAATGATCAGACTTGTCAATAGGTTGTAATTTTTCGCATTTTATTACAATGCGTTTGCTGTTTTCTGAAAGTTACATAATGGACATCATGACAGAACAAAACTTAATAATGAGTGACAAACAGCTTGCATCCATATCAGACGCCGCGTTACGCGGCGTCTGATCTAGGTTCAAGCTTTTTGCAAATGTAGGCCGATTTCCCTCCCTATAACGACTCTCTCCGAACTACGCACACACTTTTTGTCTCCTATTGGGTGTAATTGTAGGGAGGGAGAGATGTATATTTGTTATGTTCAAGCCAATAAACTTGTAAATTAAGGAGGGAAGAGAGTCCGTCGAAATAAAGACCCTGGCCCTTATTAGAGCCCAAATATCTTGAGTTGTGAAATTCATATATGAATTGATTACTGACTTATTATGTTTCTAACTGTAACTGTGCCGACATTTGATCCATCATTCACAGTTTTCGTTTGTATAATCCTAATTACAGGATTTCACTTAAACTGTAAAGTACTGACTCAATTGGAACACCTATCGATATTTTTATTATCCGTTAATTTACACAAGTTATTGTTACAGTCGCTGTGACCAAGCAGATACTCAAGTGTTTCATCAGAATAATTCACAATATTTACTGAGTGTTTGAGAAATGAATACACCCCGAGTACAAATATATCGCTTTCTGAACGTTGAGAACTGAACACTCCCCGAGTACAAAAATACTAACTCATTCACCCCTGAAACATTTAAATGATGATTCTATTCCATTTTTGACTAGGTTGATTTTTATATTACAACATTACCAACAATGCAAACCTTGATCAGATCGCCCTCACGAGTAATCTGATCAGGGAATATACTGTTTACACAGGACAACTATACTCCTTACATTTAGACTGTTTGAAAAATGACGATTATACTCATCGCTAGGGTTGAGTGTGATAATTAGGAACTCTCTACCTCAATTACAGTCAATAAATCGACCCGGGTTTCTAAATTGGCGACTGTGATGTTGCCAATATTTTGACCTGACTTTAACCTACGAGCACTGGTGCAGTGTTGATCTGATTCAAACAAGGGATGTTTGTCGAGCAAGGATGCCGTTACAGCCAACTATATTTAAGAACAGAGCGCCCAAACACAAGGCTAAATATCTGTATCAAAACTTGAAAGAAAGAAAACAGATTCTTGTCAACACGTACTAGAGTGCAGACTACATGTACGATAATCTTTCAAATACATAGCTAGATCGGACGTCGGGTGAACCAGTGACTGATCATGCTCCAAACTATTTGCCGTTTTAGATATAAACAAACCGTCGCAATTGTTTTCTTCAATACGTCCAGTTTCCTGTAAAATGTGAAGAATAATGTCGTCTACTAACACTGTTCCATTCAGGATATTACACATACTGTAATGTTACATACAGTTTATTATTTAATGAAGGGCAGAAATAATTCAGAAAGTATGTATTAGAGCTTTCCGTGTATTATCTGGCTCAACAATCATATGTCTTTAGAAAGTTATTTCACTAGATTGTTATTTAATGTCGCCTAATACAAAATCAATGGTATACGACTATTCTATAGTAGTGAAGACACTATCATATCTTAATATCGTAAATTCATTTGTGCTAAACCGATCATTTATATTGAGAACAGTTTTGAGTCAGGTCAGACGTTGTGTAACCCGTCGTCCGATCAGGTAAAACCCTGTTTACCATTCAGATTTAAAAGGTCTTACCAACATATTCAAAAGGTTATTGTTTCCCCAATTCCATTGCACTACGTTTACGGTTATCTAAAAATCTTTGGCACATCAATGTTGTTATCGGAAAACAACATAATCTTCCAAAACAAATATGATAACGCATTTCAAATGAAATTGAAATACTATAAGAAAATTTAATTGAACATGATAGACATAGACATAGACACATTTTATTTTACGTCGGTTATTTGTGACAATATAACATAAGCCAAGAAGGGCTTTTATTCCGACAAACATATGGAAAATCAACAGTAATTAAATTTTGTATAACACATCATACAAAGAAATAGCACATTTTACATAATAAAAAAAATGCGTATAAAAAACAAGATAAAACGGGAGATAATGTCTAGAACGTGTAGATCCAGATCGGGTTCCCGGCAAGTTCGTCGGCGCCCGATCTGGGTATACACCCTCTACACACTTAATTTGGATCAAAAGTCATGGACCTTGATTAGATGTCAAGTGTTTTGGCACATGTTCAAATTTCAATCATCAGAGATTAATTTCATAGAAAATAAGAGCCTGGGAGAAAGCTGCTCATCGTGACATAAGCCTAAGATCTGCCTTAAAAAGAGTATAATTAAAAAGCTGAGAGAATAAATGAGCACAAAAGTGCGACAGATAAGAGAGGAGTAAAACCATTTAACCCCCCTCCCCCATCAGATTTGTAAATAACTGATCAGCAATTGTCTCATAGTGCACGAGAAACATAGATGCACATGAACCATATTAGAAGCTTACAGCACATAAGGCTACATATAAACATTGACATATGAAGCATCGCAGCAAAGACATTAAAAGAAAACATGAAAAGCACAGTCAGCCTGTTAGCCCCTCAACTCCATAGCCGTGCTTTCTTTCGTTATTTAAAACACAGTAGTATTTACTCAGACAGTTTCTTTAAAAGTAGTCTGACCAAGGGCTACCCTAAATTGCACATTATTTAATATTTTAAGAGAGTTAAAAATGTTATATAGTGATGTGTGGAGTTTTTAAAAGATTCTCTTGGAGTAGAAGGTTTAAACAAAGACATACGCACAGCATGAATTGTTCAAAGAGGCTTGATCGGCTCTAAATTGATGGACCGTAAACACCATTCATTCATTAATTCATTAATTCAAAGAGGCTTGGAATAAATCAGTATTAATAACACTAACTGTCTACATATACTGCATGCTATTTAAAAGTGATTGATTGCTACATGTAATTAGTTACTTTCAAAATTTAACATTTTATGTTAGTTATCCCTTCAACTAGATTATTTAGAAACAGTATTTCTTTCAACCCCAGACCACACAAAAACTTTCACTCGTAGAGGTTAATATGGTTGTAAATACAAGATCAGTAGCCCACATTGTACTAATTTAACGATACTCAGCATTACAATTATATGTTTTATTGCAAACGCATAGTCCACGGTTATTTTAACTATGTAATTCCAACAGATCTATATGATTCAGTATCCATAATATTTTTATTGTAGTGGTCACATCCATTGGCAAATGTATTTCTAACGGGATTTTCAATTATCACAGAGAGACGCATTTATCAAGCATAAACAACAATCACTATTTTTACGGGTTCCATAATCTAATTGATTTGGTACTTTTATTTAATAGTTACATGACCATCGCTTTCTTCGATATAATATTAATTTACCTAAAGCGGTTTGAATGATCGTGTATAGCTATTGTTGCAAACAGATTGTATTCTAATGAGAAACCAAGAATCTCGATGTTACGAGCGTACATCTTGGTCAGAAATGGCTTGACTCTTTGTTACACTTTGTTTTATTGTTTTTGTATTTAATGTAATGTTCAACGATGGAAGTATTTCGAATGCATTCTAACCTGACTGGGAAGTATTTTTGGAGCCTGATCAAAAGCTGATTTACTCGGCATCTAAACAGACTCCAAATTGTTTGCAATTCAAATACTTATATTAGCATAATACGGTTTTTCTGGGAAAGTATATCACAAACGATGCATAATAAAAATAATAAGGCACCCCATGTTCAGGAGCGAATGCGTTATTCTTTCCTGTTTTATATCTAATGCAAACATAAAGAACTAATATATAATAAATCACCATTACAGCGCCCCCTTTTTACAACGACAACCTATGGGAGACACTGATTGTGAGCCATGTTCGGAAGGGGTGTTATAGGAATGTACATTGGTTTACGTTTGTAGACAGCTTGAATCCAGATCAGACGCCGCGTAACGGTCTGGATTCAAGCTGTTTGCCACTCGTCAATAAGTTTATTTCCTATCAATGTCCATTATATACATGTAACTTGGAGAAAATTAGCAGACGACACCTTTAAGCAGACGATATTACAGCATTAAAGCGTGAGACATGGTTGTCCTGTTAGGGAACTGTGGCAATGGTCGTTGTTAGAAGGGAATCGTTGTTTGGAGGGCCAGTGTAGAGAGGGAGTGCTTTATACGGAAATGTTGCCGATTCATGTGAGTCAGAAGTGACACCAATCACCCGGCACGTGTGGTTTGGCTCCAAATTGTTTGTAAAGACACATTCAGAGCTCCAAATAAGGGGAGTATTGCAAACATTAAGATCTTTATTTCTGCTTTAAATCCTATGGTGTCACTACTCTTTAGAATCGTCTCGAAAAGACCATTCTAATGAGTAGTAAAACAATAGGATTTGGTGCTAAAGTAAGTGAGAAAATGTTGGATTTGTTCTGTTTACTCCCTCCTATCTGGAGCTCTGATATTGTTTAAGTACGGCCGCATTTAATTTGAACTAACAATGTCTTCTCCACTATAAAGCTAGATGAAATGACCACTGTGGGTTCGTTGAGAGACGAAGGTTATTGAGAACAGTTTTAGTGAAGTTTCCGTGTATTGTTCTGATTATAGCCTAGAACTACTTTAGGGACACATGCTACTCCAACTTGTAATTACAGAAAAAAACCATTATAGCGAAAAGCAGGTTTATTGTACAGACTTAATAACAATGCCAACGAAAACAGCTTTTATGTTGCGTGACAATGCTTAACCAACATTAATTTAATTCTAATCGAATTCATATAGTTTTGCCCGTGTAATCAAGGCGTCTTATGCTAGACAACAATTGTTCCTATGATATTTTAACTTTAAAGGAGAAGAAATTGATAAGTATTTATGCTTCCGATCCAATCCTAAATATACTGTCAAATATGTGAATATCCATGCCATGTTTTTCCTGAATAAAATTTGTTTAAACTAATCAACAGCAATTTTAGCCCTTTTACTCCCAATGACGTCATAAAACGCGTTTGCAAACAGTTTTGATCCTGTTTAGACGCCGCGTGACGCGGCGTCTGAAGGGTCAAAACTGTTTTGCATTTACATAAGATAAATTGCCCTAAATCTAACTTTGAAACGATATTGGAGACAACAATATTGAAGCAGATGACAATATGTCGTTGATGGGGAAAAAACCTTACAATAAATTTGATCATGAAAGGGTTTAAACTTAACGGTAAAACTTATATAAATCGGTAGATCTACTCATATTTTATAAGTGGCTCTTAAAGGGGCATTCTGTATTACCTTTGTTCTGCATTATGCAATTTACTGCTATAAAACGTTTCCATTCGATCATATTAGTCTTATAAACACAGTACGTCGAATGTACATGCAATGCTCCTGTATAGGTTCTTGAACCCTTTTCGACCACCGCTTCTTTCTAGTATTGAAGATTGGTGACCACTTAAAGCAGGTTGACAGTAAAGCAGAATGGGCCTTAAGGCACATTCTGCGTTACGTTCAGCCTGCTTTAAATTACCACATGCAAGAATATAGCACAGTTTCTTTTGATACTTGTTTCTAAGTGAATCATTTGAAAATATTGTCTTAAATAAAACACGTGTCTATTGAATAAAGGGTAGCTCTATATAATCTCAATATTACCCTAAATCTATGTGTCATTCGAATTCAAGGGGATATGGTTATTTACTATATTCGGCCTGTGTAATTGTACTTTTAATCGATCACATGCTCCACTCGACTACATTCCCATTTATGTACTTTGTGGATCCAGATTATATCGCAGCACATGCAGTATCCCAAAGTGCTGAACATCTTATCTCATTATAAAAGCTTGATTTGATTTTAATCGGAATGCAAAAGTTAATGTTAAAGCAGAATATTTCAACATGAAATATATTTAAGGTAGCGAAGGTGTTATTCTTTCTAATGGAAGAAACACCCATAATGTCCGGTCAAACAAAACGAAATGAAACACAGATGTAATAAACGACAATGTAGCAAATTACAACCTATTGACATTTTGATTATCTAATTCTATAGTAATTCCCCTCTATAGCAAAATCCAATAGGAGACAAAGAGTGTGTTCGTTGTTCGGAGGGCGTTGTTACAGGGAGAGATATTGGCTTACAATTGTAAACAGCTTGAAACTAGATTAGACGCTACGTAACGCGGCGTCAGATCTGTATTCAAGCTTTTTGCCATTTGTCATTATGTTGGGTGGTTTCTGTCAAAAAGGTCAATATGTGACATTGAGAAAAACAGCATACGACGCTTTTAAGTTGAACATATTGTAGCCTAGAAAAGGTTTGGCATAATTTGTTATAATGTTTTTGATACAGTCGCAAGCGTTGTATTAGGTGGGAACCGTTGTTCAAAGGATTGTTGTAGTGAGTGGCACTGTATCAGTAAGGCTTGACTCCAGACTGCCATTATTACTTAAGCACAAACGTGCTACTAAGTCAATAATAACGTATATTCGCTGTATGTCTGAAACACTAACTGAAATGCGTTGTGCCATGACAAAACCAGGCCAATTGCATTGCAAAATTGTACAGAGCAAGCACCGTTGTCATCTCATACTCTGTATATAAGCTTGATCTACACTTCCAAACACCGTATATATTATACAGTGAATAATCTGTTATTCTTTCCCAATAAACGCGTTTACGCTAAAACTATTATTTGCAGTGCAAATAGTTTGGAGCCAGATCAGACGCCGGGTGACCCGGCGTCTGATCAGGCTCCAAACTGTTTGCCACCAAGATAAACAAGAATTATCAGAATTGTCCAAAAGTTGTTCTTTTCTACGTTTTAGTGCTTTGCGTTTGCGTACGTTTGCGTTTAAACGGGAAAGAATAACAGATTCTCCACTGTAGCTACATGTACACAAAACGCTTCAGATGCATGTGTCAAACAGTGTAGATCAAAGCCAATCGCCGCGTATTTGACGCCCGGCTTTGATCTACACTGTTTGCAATTCAATTTGTCAGGCTTTCTCATGACACGGCTCAAACAATATTTGAATCGTGGTCTTGTTGTAATTAACGCTACTGACTTTTGAGTCAATGCACTGGCGCCTCGATGTTGTTTTGGGGATGCGAAAACGCATTCCGATGAAATGAAGAAAATAACAGATTTTTAAAAAGGATTCTGCTTTATTAAAATCTAAATGACAAACGTTTTAGCCTGATCAAACACATACGACGGAGAAGACGTTAATCAAAACGATTAACGATGAAATAATTACAATTTATTTTAATTGCAAACAGTTTGGTGTCGCTGGGTTACCCTGCATCTATCGCAATGATGTTTCATAGTCGGTCAGCATTTTAACTGGATGACCTACTACTTTGATGGTTACAGTGGAGAATCTGTTATTCTTTCCCAACAAACGCGTTTACGCTAAAACTATTATTTGCAGTGCAAATAGTTTGGAGCCAGATCAGACGCCGGGTAACCCGGCGTCTGATTAGGCTCCAAACTGTTTGCCACCAAGATAACAAGAATTATCAGAATTGTCCAAAAGTTGTTTTTTTCTACATTTTAGTGCTTTGCGTTTGCGTGCGTTTGCGTACGTTTGCGTTTAAACGGGAAAGAATAACAGATTCTCCACTGTAACATCGCGCTGAGTTCATCCTAATAAGGTCA
This sequence comes from Gari tellinella, assembly GCA_922989275.2. Lineage (NCBI taxonomy): Eukaryota > Metazoa > Mollusca > Bivalvia > Cardiida > Psammobiidae > Gari > Gari tellinella. The sequence goes on along the minus strand of OV277857.1, from coordinate 63,407,547 downwards.
TTAGTGCATAACCATTGGTAAACTAATCAGAGATCTCAAAGCGGGATACCAATGATGTCCCGTTATTAAGACATCCCAAAGATATCAATTTAGGGTTGATTTGAACAATATACTGCAAATTTGCAAACGTTCAGAACCTGATCTAAGAGGCTCCTACTGGAGACATTGTTTGTTAATGACGAGTATACTCGGCGCTAGGGTTGTTTAAAGCAAAACAAAATGAAAGTAAAACGGGCAGCTCATCATGGAGCTTTCTAATTCACCCTCATCCAGATTAAGGCACTTATCTGAAAACTTCGTGTTTAATGTTGAGAAAAATCGAGACATTACTGTACACTAATTTCGAATATGGACGCCAATTAGTCGCAATTAGCTTAAACGAACACAGCGAAGCAATGTGCTTATTATTGCTTATAACTTCAATATTGATCAAAATTAATTGCGCCTTATACATTGTATTGATGTGTTTGAACATGTCATGCAAGTAAATATCAGGATCATTGATGTCTGAGTAAATAGATTGTTTAGAATTTATTGTATGATTATTGTCCCAATTTAGGACAAAGTACCCATCGTTTGGGTATTGAGAGGACAACAACGTGTCAAAGATACCCTTTACATCATATCGGGACAGCTTTATGACAGAATTATCGTGTTTAGAGATGTTATTCATATTTAACGCGTATGGGGCAAATGGAACAGCCAATTTAATCGCCCCGTGTGCTGTTATCCGCGAAGTTAGTCACAGTGACTACACCACTAGGCCATGGAGCCCCCCCCCCCCCCCCCCCCCCACCCCAGCATATGTTACGCGCATGCTGCTCATTATCGCGGAATAAAATGCATTTCTAGGTATTCTTTGTCGATATGCCGTAGGTTCAGAGTCGTGTTTGAATGAATAATTCTTCACTCGTGCTGACCTTTAGGGAGTACAGTCAAGCGTCGATAACTCAAACGCTTGTAACTCATTCACCCCTGAAACTTTATACGGGCAATTCCAGTTTAAAATTAAATTTAGTCCATTTTTTAAAATTAAGAGTGGTTGTTAACAAAACTTTACAAAATAACAAACAGTGAAGACCCTGATCAGAGGGCTCCTTAAGGAGCCCTTTGATCAGGGTCTTTTTATTGTTTGCATAGGACAAATGTACTTTTGATAAGTATATGATTTGTTCATGAAGAGTATATTTGTCGCTAGGGTTCAATGCGTTAGGTCGATACTAGCCGTATTTCATCAATTGAGGTTTCGATCAATCGAGCTCGCTTACATCGAACATATCTGTATTTCAAGGTTAAATCATGGCTAAGCCACGGTTTAACTTTTGAATACGGGTAAGTTTGATTTGAGCGAGTCAGATATACAGAGATTTGACTTTAGTTATTTCATAAGTTCTTTGGCCCAGAGAGCATATTTTTTAATGCAAAATTTATTCCGTAATCTGACAACTCACAGGTATTTGCAAACGGTTTTAATTTGGACATCAGGTATCTCGTCCGTTTATAGGATTCAAATTGCTTACGCCCATATCGATTTCAAGGTATGTCTGAAATTGCAATTCTAAAACATATTACTATTAAAGTAAGATGAAAACAAATATGAATGAGTTGTGTGGTATTATTTCATTCTGAATTATCTTTTTTTACTACAGACTTTAGCCAATTAAATACTCATTAGAAACGCATTTATACGTGATTGATTTGTTCCTAAACTGAAGGAAATAGTTCCAATTCATATCATTAATATGTATCAAAAGATATATTTTATATATCCTAGTAGCTGGTAGCTTTAAGCAGAATGAGAGTAAAACAAAATTCGCCTTAAGGCGCATTATGCTTTACGTTCAATCCTCTTAAAGTGGTCATCCGTCTTCCAAACAAGAAACAGGCATAGAAAGAACGTCTTCCCATCTACCTGTGTCTCGTAATGAACTGTCTGGCTACGCTATTGGTCATAAGTTGGTCCGTAGTGCAACTGCACTACGTTTAGTAGACTATACATGTTTGGTATGTAAAGGCCATAGTACGTATGTTAGTATTCATTTCTTTATAACGTTTATATTCGATACATTTACTAGGATACTATCAAAAGCCTGTGGCCGGTCTTTTATATTGTGTAATACAACTAAAAAATGTAACATTATTTGTAACTCAGATTCTATAAACACAGTTCAGTTTATCCACAATTAACAGGCTGGATTATGTCGATATAACAGAAATTGTATCAAAAGAAGTATTCCATTCCCTGTGGCGAAGTCTAATGTCAGACTATTCAACGATACCAAATTAATCATTTACCTTGAATCCCATTGGAAGTCTGTGGTTGTAGCCTAGACGTTGAACCTGGTAAAACGTGAAGTTATTCGGCGTCTGATTACAATAAAAGAAAATAGGTTCATATGTGTCAATTATTTCGTATATTTGTTTTAATAGAGCAAAATTTATATTTCCGGATTCAAAGCAGGCATCATTTTCAGGAGACGATGTCTATATAGAAGTTCAAAGGATTAATTGCTTTAATGATGTTAATGGGTTTTTATGATAACATGCCACAGAGGTATGGACCGAACGATGAATAACTCGGTACAATTCATTACGCAGGCAGTGGGTTTTGTTTTGAACCAGTTTAATGGACAGGGTGTAAGGGGACTCGTTATTGTGTAGGACGAACCTAGATTTCCATTGCAGCGTAAGGTATCTTTGAGTGGGCCTCTACAGTGGAGAAAACGTTATTTTTTCCCAATTAATGCGTTTACGCTAAAACTATTATTTCCAGTGCAAACAGTTTGGAGCCTGATCAGACCCCGGGTAACCCGGCGTCTGATCAGGCTACAAACTGTTTGCCACTCAGGTTACAATGAAAAGTCAGAATTGTTAAAAATTTGTTTTTTTTCTACATTTTAGCGTTTTGCGTTTGCGTTTTGTTTGCGTTTAAACGGGAAAGAATAACGAATTATTCACTGTATCACCAATAGCCAACATAGCACTAAGCTTGGATATTTTACATATATTAAACATCATTGCACCGTTGTACATAAACCCCTGCACTTCCAGACGCCGAGTACAAAAGTTGTTTCCAAACAGTTTGCATCCTGACCAGTCGGCGTGACGCGGCGTCTGACAAGGACACAAACTATTGGACACTTAGTTCAATAATTCTTCAAAGTTTGAAATTTGAAAATAAACAGCAGACGACAATTGTTTGAAGCATGCGACGTAATGGCAGTGAATGGGTGAATCATAATTGAACAGTTGTCAACACCACAAAGCCAGATGCTAAGTTTAATATGTGTGTGGTAGGCCAATTGTCTAAACGTCCTCTGTCAAATGTATTAAGCGCATGTCTTGACGATGAAGTTGAACCGATCATTTCAGACTTGTTTGCATTAAATTTATTTCTTGAAATCGCCCACATCCTTCTTTTACAAACCATCATCACAAAGTGCTTAATACACGTACTATGCGGGTAGTATTCTTCTAGGTGTTTGTACGTTCAACTAATGTCAAATGAGTAAAACTTGCCACCGCTCTTGGTATTTTTTAAGATGAGTAACATAGTTTAAGTTTAACAAAAACAACTCATCAAAACTATAGGACACAATATTAAGACGATGATCCACTATTAAGACGTTGTGGATATACAGTGCTCCTTTTCTACAACGACCCTTGTCGCTGTTTCCCAAACATTACAATCATATTTAATGTTTTTGCTGCTGCAATATCGTCTGCTTAAAATTGCCGTCTGCTGTTTTTTTCAAAGTTACATATTAATGGACATTTTTACAGAAAATACTTAATGACAAGTGACAAACAGCTTGAATTCAGATCAGACGCCGCGTAACGCGGCGTCTGATCTGGATTCAAGCTGTTTGCAAATGTAAGCCAATTTCCCTCTCTGCAACGACTCCCTCCGAACAACGAACACTATTTTCCCATTGAGTGTCGTTGTAGAGAGGGGGCAATGTAGTTTAATATGTTGATGGGTTAGGTCCCGGTGATGCCCATTGAGCCAAGAAACATTAGTTTTGAGCATATATTTCATTTGAACTTCTATAAACTCGGGTCAAGACCCTAGCGCCAAACAGTTAACTAGCTTTGCATCTCAATCTGGTGATATTTTTTACCCATTTTTCTATGAAATACGCCTTTATACACTTTCAGTTATACCTTTACTGAAGTCAAAAAACTATTCAGCATTCGAAATATCTTGTAGCAGATAATTATTAAAGCAGGCGGAAATAAGGCAGAATACGCCTACAGGCGTATTCTGCTTTACTCTTAACCTGCTTTAATCGGACATCCGTCTTTGAACATCAGAAACAGGCTATTGGATAAAAGATGAAAAGATTATGCTGGTAAATCAATTCAGAAAATTGCTGCATATGGCATGGCTGATATGACATATGAATGATGTTAAATTAGTGATACAATGTAGAGAATCTGTCGGAAGTTGTACGCGTTCATCGTTCGCTAGTCTGACACAATGCCAATGTAAAGTTATTTATCACTGAATAGTTGGCAGCATGTATTGTTTATCCGACTGCGGTGGATGTTTGCCCCTTTTTCTTAAAACTTGAAATATGCTAGCCTTATAAAAAAAAGCCCAAATAATTGTATTTACAACAACGTACAAGACTTAGGTAATGAAGTAAACGGCTGTTGCAGATTTCTGCAAAACCTGTATCCTTCATTAATAGGCAGGATAATTTTAAAGATCCAAATTGCCAATACATAATGTTCGCCTTATAGAGAATGATGGTACTGTTTGTTCTAAATATCACATATCCTCTAGTAATTGTTCATCATGATAGCCGCCCACTTTTATGACAACTCATTGGTGACATTAATGAATAAATATCTGTTCAACACATTTCCCATCCTAAAGGAGCTCTTTTATTATATTGTGTTTTCGTAAACGAAATCTAATCAAGGGCATATCCTTTGAATGCTTGTAAGCATCGAAAACGCAGAAAAATATGTATAAATGAAGAGTCCGTTTAAATGAATTTATTCATAAGCAATACTAAAAGGTAAAACGTTACCCATGCTCTCTCGGACCGGCTTAATCAGAGTTCAATGTTTAACTTATACTTGTTTTAAAATCAATGTTCCCTAGAAAGTATAACAACACTTCCGTTAATGAATTAAGTAAATAGTTATTGTCCCCAACGTTTGACACAATTAAACCCGAGGGACATTTTATTATCTTTGTACAATTAGATCCACATTGTTTGCGAATGCCATTGACTTCTGACTCTGTGGTGAACTTGCAATGATCCGTATTCTAAGTTCATACAGCGCTCCCTCTCGACAACGACACCCAATTGGAGACACAAAGTATGTGCGTTGTACGGAGGGAGTCGTTATAGGGCGGAAACTTGGCTTACTTTCGCAAGTTTTAATCCAAATCAGACGCCGCGTAACGCGGCGTCTGATCTGGATTCAACTTGTTTGGCACTCGTCATTAAGTTTTTTTCTGTCAAAATGTCCAATATGTAACTTTGAGAAAAACAACAGACGACAACTTTATGCAGACGATATCAAAGTAGTAAAAGCGTTAGACATATTTTTCCTGTTAAGGGAACTGCGGCAAATGTCGTTGTAAGGAGGGAGTCGTTGTTGGGGGGGTCGTTGTAGAGAGGGAACACTGTAATTCATTATGTTCTATTTATAAACAAGTTCACCTCTAAGTTTTGTCGTCAGCTGTTACCCTTTTATCGTCATAATATTGTTTGCATTGATACAGTAGCCTGCAGTAGTTCCTCAGTTACATTCAAGGTTGTTTGACTGACGAAATAACAATACACGGTACTAGTGTCAAACAATTAGCGTTACGCGACGTCTGATTTCAGTCTATACAGTGGAGAAGACGTTATGTTCCCCCACTAAACACGTTAACGCTAAAACTATTTGTTTCAATTGTAAACAGTTTGGAGCCAGATCAGACGCCGGGTTACCCGGCGTCTGATCTGGTTCCAAATTGTTTGTCACTTAGATTAAAACGGATAGTCTCAATTGTCAAAACGGTGTCCTTTTCTACATTTCATTGCCATGTGCTTGTGTTTACATGTGTTCAAAGGGGACAGAAATGCATTTTCCGTTCTGTATCATTCCCGTGTCAAATAAAATATTGTACATTTTAGGTATTTAAGTTGTTTATTTTAACAGTTGACTTCAAAGTGTAATAAAGTGTAGACACTGATCAGAGGTTTCATTTGGAACCCTCTGATTGATCTGGGTTTATATAGTACGCACAGAACAATTGTACTCTATACAAGAATACTGTTTTCAAAGACGAGTATACTCGTCGCTAGCGTTGTATTTTCAGTGTAATGATGACATGGTAAAATCCGAATTTTGAATGAATGCCAAAATGCACACATATAATAACGCTGAGTGACGTTTTCAATTTGCCTTTCACTATAACTGAAAGATATCGCCGTTGCAATGTTTGTCCATCTAGTTGACACTAAAATCATGCGGTAGTATTTCATTGTATCTGGCCAGGACAACCGCAGCTCGCTATTATGATGCTACAACAATGCTGTCCTACATTTCTACAGTTATGATACACCATCCATACATTTACACCATCTAGCAAGTCAGTCATACAGGGAATGAGACGCTTATACTGATAAAGATTCCTAATAGTTATGCTATCTCTTCTGATTTTGCTTCAAACTGTTTGACACCTAGATTAAAATACGTTTTTACCCACTGTGCCAAATGACTCTTTGAAAATTAAAAACTTGTCTTTTTGTAAAGCAAACAAGAAATGTATAATTCATTATGTCTTTACATTTTCAGGTTAATGTGGCTTCTGTTCGTTCTGGCTTGTTTGACAGCTGTCATCTTACAGATAGTTGATCGTGTCCAATACTACTATTCCTGGCCTTTGAATGTCAACGTGAAAATCAACTATAACCAGAGTCTGAAATTCCCTGCCGTCACCATCTGCAACCAGAATGCTTTCAGGTATGTGAATAAAATCATGTCGAAACTCGATACTTCGAACTCGCTTAAATCGACCGTGCCAGTATTTCATAAGTTGAATTTCGACAATTCACTCACGCTTACAGTGGAGAATCTGTTATTCTTTCCCGTTTAAACGCAAACGTACGCAAACGTACGCAAACGTACGCAAACGCAAAGTACTAAAACGTAGAAAAATACAACTTTTGGACAATTCTGATAATTCTTGTTTATCTTGGTGGCAAACAGTTTAGAGCCTGATCAGACGCCGGGTTACCCGGCCTCTGATCTGGCTCCAAACTATTTGCACTGCAAATAATATATTTAGCGTAAACGCGTTTATTGGGAAAGAATAACACATTCTCCACTGTAAGACGACGAGACCCGTATTTTAAGGTTAAAACGTGGTTAATTCACGTTTTAACTTTGAAACATGGGTATTTGTCGAACTAAAACGAGTTCAAAGTATCGGGTTTCGAATGTATTTGGAAATCCTATAACTGTGTACAATGAGTATAGAACAACAGTTACTGTAAGTGGTCATGTCTGTTGGATGGGCAGAAATAGTTGAACCCCGATAACGCGAACTCGATTAAGTCGAACTGACATGTATTTCTGCAGTTAAACTCAATTCTCTTAACTCAAATATAACCGTATTACAAAGTTAAAGTGTGGCTTTGTCACGTTTAGTTATGAAATACGAGTAAATATCAACCAAAGCGTCTATAAGATATCAACATTTAACTCTACTTTTGTTTTCTCTTTATTCAAAACGGAACCACAATGTTATTATTAAGTGTACATTTTGATATATCCCCTTGTATGTAAAAAACCTGGGTGAATAAAAGATATGTTCTGTTCTGTTCTATCGCAAGAAAATATCTAGCTCAACCAGCAATAAAAAACTTGTTTATACATAACAGAATCTCAATTTTCCTTCATAAAGAGTTTAGTCTTTGCAACTTGCAAGCATCGCACTTACGTTAAACTTGCTACCAATATCCATAAGCACTACCATTCGTGATATGGGTTGTTTATCTCTTTCATGCTAAATGTATCGTCTATTTCGAAATCTTTATCGCCAATTACATAAAACATACTCGCAATATCCGTAAGCCCTTTCATTCGTGATACGGTTTATTAAACCCTGTCACGTATTAACTGACAATATATTTCAAACTCTTCATGGACATTATCTAAGTTGTAATATTGCTGTTATTTTAACCTTCATTCTCAACGTCTCGTAAAAGCGCGTTTGCAAACAGTTTTGATCCTGATCAGACGCCGCGTAACGCGGCGTTTGATCAGGATCCAAACTGTTTGACACCCGGATCGATATGTTATAAGTCATGCTACATTAAATCTTACTTTGAAAAGACCTGGCAAACAACAAGGTTGAAGCAGACTACAATGAAACGACGAAGGGGTAAAAAACTCACGGAATATTTTGCAGTAAAAGGGTTAATACTGCCACTAAGATGTCAAACCCCATCTTACACAGTGACTACCATAACAATGTGTGTCTAAATGTTTTATCTACTTTTGTTAACAAACATTTTAATTATATACTTCTTTAATACTGGGAAACATTGAAATAAGTGTCATACATTCTAATCCTGACCAAAGTTCGCGTTACCTTGTGTCTGATCTGGGTCCAATATGTTGGTATACGATACTACAGGGTGGTATTTCGGGGACCTAAAGTAAAGGCCTGTTACTATTTACCTATGGATAGTTTTGCTAATATTTCATCATGGTATAGATTACTAATAATCTTTAATGGAGAAATATAATTTAAGCAGATATATATTTCCTTTAGAGAAAAGCACTTTGGGATTTTAAAAAAGGTGAACATTGGATTTTGTCTATTAAAGAATTTCTAGACGGCTTCACTTGAAAATAAATAAACAGTTTAAAGCTCATAATTTTAAATTCTAATGAAAATATCAGTTCTAAAAGTAACACCTGGTTTATCTTATAGTTAAGAAGACATATTCTAAGGAAAAAAAGTATAAACGGGGCGAAAAATTATCTCAAAATGACCTATTTAAGCACAAAATTAGTCAGGCCCAAATGAATCATGGGTAATCTCATAAGGTCAAGAGTCAAAGTTCAAGGTCAATGGTCAAAGTCAAATATATGGAAAGAAAGATATTGTCATGTGCTAACTTTGTGTCAAATATGATACATCCATTCAGCTTAGATCTAAAGTTATTTAAAAAATAATGTTCTATGAGGGTCATTTAAAGGGACAAAATGGCAACAAAGCTATGACTTTAACATATAGGGTTTTCGAACAGCTCCAGAAAATACATTTATTATATACCTACCAATGTTCTGCCCGAAATATTTCCGTATTTTTTCGAACAAATACACCTTGACGGATTGAAAATTCCGTATTACCCATGTACCTTGTGTAATGGGAAAAGAACGTTTACTGTGTAGTCGGAAGTTCGGAACTACTTTACACACTACACGAGCATAGAAAATAGCTCGAAACATTTCTATCGTTTTTTATTTTATTATTATTATATGAGGTATATAATAAAAGGAACATTACTATACTTTGCATATCTTATGCATCGGATCACTCTCGTTGTGTGTGTAAAGGCTATATCCAACTCGACCTTCGGTCTCGTTGGATATAGCCTTTACACGCACAACTCGAGTGATCCGGTGCATAAGATATGCAAAGTATAGTAATATTCCGTTTGTATTATAGAGCTTGGCAGCGAAATGGTAAAACACCATTTAGTGCTATATTTTAAGTGTTGCTGAAGAGTGGGGTTTCAACGATAATGCCAGACTCGGGGCATCTTGTTCCATGGCATAACTACTTTATATACATAACATGAACACCCGCAGGGGTCAAATACTGAATAGTTTAATCGTTATTCCCTAGTAATTCAATTCTCAATATAATACACTACAATTGGAGGAATTATCTAGTTCACTGATTCATAAAGTGCTGGCAATCAACCAAAGATACGTATACCGTAGTTTTGAATTCGACTTTTACACCAGTTTAGATTAAGATTTAGGGCGGTTATTAGAAATTACTACTGAAACAGGTAAAGCGAACAGTGTTAGAATGTTAAAAAGGTTCTTTTAAGAACCCTCTGATCAATGTCTTAACATATCTTTATCCAGTGCAGAGTATATTTAAGCATAGAAAGGGCTAAATCCTCATCATCATAATTAGCTGATGATTCCACTTGGATATGCATGTCTGACGCAATAAGTCTTTAGAAACCCTCTGGTCACGGTCTGGACCGATTGCACAATGTGCATACAGTGGAGAATCTGTTATTCTTTCCCAATAAACGCGTTTACGCTAAAACTATTATTTGCAGTGCAAACAGTTTGGAGCCAGATCAGACGCCGGGTAACCCGGCGTCTGATCAGGCTCCAAACTGTTTGCCACCAAGATAAACAAGAATTATCAGAATTGTCCAACAGTTGTTCTTTTCTACGTTTTAGTGCTTTGCGTTTGCGTACGTTTGCGTTTAAACGGGAATGAATAACAGATTCTCCACTGTAGGCATTGAAAGGATTCAACCAACAAACCGTTATTGTATTACATTGTAATGATTTAACGAAAATGTGCATGTCTGCCACGGTTATCAATAAGATGCATGACCATTATCAACTGTTTTACAGTCACCAGGCGATAAGCAGTCCCTTGTCTGAAATACTTAATAATTAACTAAAAAATGTTTCCTCTTGAGGGGTCGCTTTAACCCTTTACCCAATAACCCGTTTATAACATTAAATACAGGTACTCACTTAAAGCAGGTTGAAAGTAAAGCAGAATGTGCCTTAAGGCACATTCTGCTTTACTTTCAGCCTGCTTTAAACTACTATCTGCTAGGTTATATAAAATATTTGTTATGGTAATTGTTCATGAGGGTATAAACTGGAACTATTTTCTTCAGCGGAGGAATAAATTAAACACGCTAAAAGTCGCTTCTATGGGGCAAAGGGTTAAGTAAGAGTTACTAGTTACATATAGTATAAATAGTGTAAATTTATATAGCATATATATATAACTATTCATACACTGTTGACCCTTTCAACCCTACCTACCTCTGATTACATATGCAAAAAGTTAAGACCCTGATCAAAGGGATCCTATGGGAGCCCTTTGATCAGGGTCTGCACTGTTTGATATTTTCTTTCGTTTTTTCTGTCATATCAATCATTCAACAGTAGACTGGTTTAAAATGCCTGCACTAGAAGAGTCCAAAAGGATTTTAACCATTTGCCTGCTGGTCGCGACTTTATTGGTTTTTGAAAATAGTTTAGATCCAGATCAGACACCGCGTAACGCGGTGTCTGATATGGATCCAAACTGTTTGACACTCTTCTTTAGCTTTCTTTACTTAAAAAATGTATAAATCAAAATTTAACAAACTTTGCAGACGACAATTTCGAAGCAGACGACATCGCCGCAGGATAAGGGTTAAATACCAACAAGAGATTTTGAACGGGTTAAATAGATTTTGTTTTCAGTATTGGAATATATGTAAAGTTGTGTATCAAACAGATACAGCTAATCTTATAATGTCGTATTCTGGATAAACCCTTATCCTGCCATGATATAAACTGCTTATTAAAAGGGATAAAGTATTTCAATCATAAAAAACTTAAAAAATAGTGTCAAATAATTTGGATCTAGGTCAGAGGCCGCGTTACATAGCGTATGATCTAGAGTTAAATTATTTGGAAATACCAGTCAGGTCGCGATCGTAAAGACATGATGTGAGGATAAGTGGTAAATTAAATCAATATGAAAGATAACGGCAAGCTCCCACAGGTATATCTTGATTCCAGCTCCCGTTAGTATTCAACGAGACTTATGTTAAATGCTGAAAAGAGCATAATTTATTACCCTAGATGCTTCTGTTAAGGACTGGATATATTACATCTGCACTTAGGCTTGTTGTAGGTTCTAAGTCCACGAGATGCAAGATAGCAGCACGTCACACAATTTGGTGCTTAGTTACAGTGGAGAATCTGTTATTCTTTCCCAATAAACGCGTTTACGCTAAAACTATTATTTGCAGTTCAAACAGTTTGGAGCCAGATCAGACGCCGGGTAACCCGGCGTCTGATCAGGCTCCAAACTGTTTGCCACCAAGATAAGTATGAATTATCAAAATTGTCCAAAAGTTGTTCTTTTCTACGTTTTAGTGTTTTGCGTTTGCGTACGTTTGCGTTTAAACAGATTCTCCACTGTATGCATAATGTCTACAGTAAGCAACGATAAGGTATACGGTTGAACAAGGAGCATGATCAACATCAGAAGCAGCATCGTAATAATCGTTCTGATTGTACAAGACCAGCAGTGTATCGGTGTTTATGGATGCTGCAGCTGTCTTATGCAGGGGTTGGAAAAGTTGACTTGTTAAAACAGTATGTAGTCATGTCAAATGCATACGCTACCCTGTTGAACTATCATTTTAGTTCAACAGTATAACATATGTATTTGACATAACGACATACTTCTTAATGACGACCATATGCTGAATAACATAATGACATACTGTTTGAACAAGACAACATGCACATTAAACATGATCACTATTTCATTGAACAAAACAACATACCCCCTTCAACAGGATAACATATCAATTTAGCAAAATGACATATGGTTATAACAAGATAGCTTACAGAACTGACATAATTACAGTGGAATTTAACCCGATGACGTATGTGTTCAACTCAATGACATAAAAATTTAAAATAACAACAATTGTATTGAAGAAGACTACTTACCCATTTGACCTCATAGCATAGACGTGCAACAGTGAACAAAATAGCGTACCCTTTCTACAGGATAACATAAGGATATATGATTATAACAAAATAGCTTGCAGAACTGACATAATCACATTCGAATTGAACAAGATGACGTATTTATTTAACATAATGACATAACAATTTCACATAAAAACACTTGTTTTGAACAGGACAACGTTTAAAAGCGTTTGACAAAATAGCATTATAGTTCAACAGGATAAATTATGTTTTAACATGACGACATACTGTTTCAACAAGATAACATTTCCGACCTCAGCATAAGACAGCTACGGCGTTACATAGGAGTTCAACAATTCCTACTGCGTAGTCTTCAACGTTTATGATATGGAGTACAGTAAAACCTCTCTATTACGACCACTAAATTATGTTAATTATTAGGGTGTTTACGGTAGGTGACCGCTTAAAACAAGGTGACAGTGAAACAGAAAGCTCCTGTAGGAGCTTTCTGTTTCACTGTCACCTTGCTTTAAGCAGTCACCTGTCTATTAAACAATTAATTAACCTTCGTTTTAGTGGTCGTAATAGCAAGGTTTTACTGTATTTGCTACAATAAAGCTAAAATTAGTGTAAAGCAACTTGAAGGTTGTTCAAATTTTACCCGACATCTGAACGGGCTTTAACGTGTCTTTATTAATAATTGTAAAATTGCTGTTTTTAATATGATTTAGATTCTAATAGTTGAAAGTCTCTTCTGCAAATATGTTACTTAAGTATATGTTTGCAAATTTCAAACAAATTACAACTTAGGACGGCTATGAAATCGCAAAAAAGTAAAAAGAAATCGCTAGATTTTTTTTTAAAAAAAATTTTTTTCTCATAAAACCGTAAAAGAAATAAACTTATTATTTTAAAATTGTATTTTATGGGCGAGTGTGTATCACTTAAATCCCTTAGCTATGAGATGGGGAATATATATATAACTCATGAAAATAAATTAGAAAAAATCTTCTTGCAGTAATAAACCTACACTGTTACCTTAAACTGTATTCGTATGTAGGAGTGAGGTCGTACCTGTCAGCAAAATCATTTAAATTAATAAAACAAAAGAGTATCCAAATAAGGTGTAAGAAACATGTGTATGTTAACACTTTCATTGGCAATTTATACGTCGTTGTTTCTCAATTATGCTATTCAAATAATGTCCATAGCCAACAGCTTTGAGTCACACCAGATGCCAAATAAAGTGACGTATGATTAAGTCCTGAACTGTCTGCAACTCAGATAGAAGTAATTTTTCAGAATTTCAAAAGCTTGTCATAATTATTGATTGTTTTGCATTGCGTTAAATTGGGAAAAACTGATGTCTACCCCACTACATAACAATAGAAAAGCGTTCTTAGTAAAACGTGGAACATGAATATGTATGTTAAACCTCCATTCCACTAGACGGCGATCTACGGCGCTCTGTGAGAGCGCCGCAGGTCGCCATACAGAGCGCCTATATCGCCAGGAGCGCTATCAGAGCGCAAATGGGTCGCTATCAGATCTCCATGAGCGCCAAGGTCGCTGTCGGTTTACTCCCCTGCACAAAGATCAGTGGCGCTCCGGCCAGAATGCAATCAGATCGCTAATTGATCGCCTAAGTCGGCATCGGAGCGCTACTTGATAGCCAAGATCGCAACTAGAGCGCTATCGGACCACCTAAGAGCGCCACCATGAACCAACAAAGCAAATCAGTAGATACTTCGCGCTCCGTGGCGATCTGATAGCAAGTCTCAGCATTTTAAAATTCCCGATAGTACTTTCTATCAATAGATCCAAATTGCATGATGTAACTCGACGTCTCATCCGGATCCCAACTGTTATACAACTATGCAATGATGTACATGTAACCGAAACGTGTGTCATTATAATGGCGTTTAACATTGATTTTGATGTTCGTTAGAGCATCTGTAGTAGCTATTAAAGACATACTCTAAATAAACTTCTTAAATACCTTGATTACTATATATTTTCTGATTTGCAATACATTTATTACCATAAAAATGAATTTTGAAAAGTTCTCATTGGTAAATTATGTAAAATACAGTCCTTTCCGTACAGGCACTGTTTCAAGATTTGAAAAAACTGTCCCGAGTAGCAGTTCTTGTAGAAATAATGCTTATGTTTTTATCAGCAGCACTGTAAATGCTTTAAGTAACTAAAGCTTTATTAAATGCTGTTGTATTCACATACACTCATATATTTACCAATTTAAGCAAATATTGGATGAATATTTCTCATTTTTAGGCCAACAGAGACCCAATTTGGCTATTGGGGGAGGTATATTTTCTGCATAAAATCTAAGGGGGTAGGGTTAGAATTTTGACCATATTTCATAAATGAACATGGCGACACCTAGGTGTCTTTACACCATTTGATAGAGAAATACTTTAACCTAGATGCCTAGAAATTTACATAATTGATGTATTTGTGAGACATTGGCAAGAAAAAATGTCTTATTTTTCCGGTTTTCAGCATTCATTTTAGCCCAAAAGCTCATTAAAAAACACAAGAAAGAGCTTTAAAAAGTTAATTTCACACTTGCTTGTGATAAATGAATGCTAGAAAATTAAAAATTGTACTAGAAATATGTTATTGTGTAGTAATATAAGTGCATTTGTCCCTTATGACGTTTTCTGCTCTGACAATGAGCAAATGCGGCAAACGTCACACTTTTCAAAGGCAGCTAGAGCTGAAAAAAGCATGGCAACCCCCAATTTTTATTTTAGCAATTTGCTTATATAGACCTTAATTCAACTTGTAGAACTTTTCATGAGATTCTGTAAAATTTTTCAAATACGCCAGTATCCCTTTAAATGAATCTAAAACGAATGAGCGCTAACAGAGTGCCACAGGTCTTCATTGGATATCTCCTTAATAAGATCAAGTAGAGCGCTAACAGAGCGGTAATGGATCTCCATCGGTCGTCGACATCGCTATCGGATCTCTTTTGAGCGCCATAGATCGCAGTGGTCGCCATCGGAGCGCTATAAGAGCGCAATGGATCGCATCTTAGTCGCCTTTGAGCGCCAACGGAGCGCAATCTGATCATACAAGAGCGCAACATTTTAATGAATTGGGTGGCGGTCAATCGCTATCGGATCATACAAATCGCTAACAGATCGCCACCGGCGCGTAATCGGATCGCAATCGCATCGTAAATGCCGTTAGATCGCCTCATCCAGAGGCGACCTTTGGCGCTCTGTCGGAGCGTGGAGATCGCCATCGAGCGCCGTCTAGTAGTGGGGTATTATGTAAGTTCGATACAGCAAAGTCCAATTATTGCGAAAACTGGACAGAATGCTAATTAACAATGACAGTCTAAGCATGTCGAATGTACAGCAGAAACCTCATGTGTGAATTTTGTACTCTAGAACCTTTTTTTAAGCAGTCATTTGTCCTTAATCCCGAAAACTTTATCCCATATATTGATCATGCTAATTTGCTAAAGGAGTTTTACTGTAATGATATAATGGACTTGAGTTTGAGTCACGCAAATAGCAATCTTGTATTTCATTTAAATTTCAAAAGCTTTTATTAAGATTTGTCTCGATAGTTTTTATGCATACGTTCGTGCAATTATCCCTGAATGAAATGCATTGTGCATTAGAAGTAGGTCAGATGGAGCCCTTCAGCTGCTGAACAAATACAGCGCTCCCTCTCTACAACGACACCAAAAGGGAGACAAAGATTGTGTGCGTTGTTCGGAGGGAATCGTTATAGAGAAGGAAATTGGCTTACATTTGCAAACAGCTTGAAACCAGATCAGACGCCGCGTAACTGGATTCATGCTGTTTGTCACTCGTCGTTTATTTATTTTCTGTCAAAA
This sequence comes from Gari tellinella, assembly GCA_922989275.2. Taxonomy (NCBI): domain Eukaryota; kingdom Metazoa; phylum Mollusca; class Bivalvia; order Cardiida; family Psammobiidae; genus Gari; species Gari tellinella. Next base: position 63,390,944 of record OV277857.1, on the reverse strand, counting down.
TGTCCATGATTTCACTTTGAGAAAAAAGCAGACGACAATTCAAGCAGACGACATTGCAGCAGTAAATTCGTAGAAATAATCGTCCTGTCTAGGGAATTGCAAAAAGTTTCGTTGTTAGGAGAGAGTCGTTGTTGAGAGGGCCGTTGTAGGGGAACACTGTATTATTATTCACTTGGAATTATTACCGTTGTAATAATTGAAAGGACTAATCTGTTTTTCAAACGAATCCTCGTTTTCAATATTTTGTTCCCCAATTCTAGGCAGATATCAAAAAAAGTTTCATGCGTTAAATTGTTTAACAGTTAATGAAATGAAATACAACGACTTGGGCATTCTTTGTTTGTTAAACAACCAGCTACAATTGATTGTTATATGACCTATCACATTCACTGCTTATGAACTGCACTGTTGTTTGAGTGAAATTGCGTTTTGAAAACTAATTTAAAGTTTATCAAAGTCGCGATATGTTTGATCATGTCCATACGTGTACCAATGCGTTGTTGAGTTATTCACACTATTTCAATTTAAAAATTAATACCTAAAAGTAGACAAGAGGGATGGGACATTAAGCAGTGGATGAGTAACAATATGCTGTTTTATATAATATGCATTGACTAATTTACTGCCCTTCTCCGAGTTCACTGATCATTTGCAAACATGTGTGATACTGAGCAGAAGCCGCATACCAGGATTCTGACTGTTTTGACACTCATTATAATATTGCTTTGATCAATTTACGTAATACGTAAAATAACAGTAGACGGCATTTGTCTAAAGCAGATGACATCATAGTAATGAAGGAGCTAACCATTGACATTCCAGAAACAAGTTTATCGCAAAACTTGCGGTCTTGGTGTTACATGTAAAGCCATTATACAAAAACGCATTCCACTAGTGAAATATCGCTTTTGGGCTCCGACCTAACCTGTTCGTCAACAAGCGTTGCACGTGTTTGAGATTCGTGCTCATTACCTATAAATTCGTTGACTAGAATTTGTTTGGCAAACAAAATTATTTGGATCAATAGTTTAGAAACGGAATTGAAATTAAGAAGTATTGCAGACGATATTATAATGCAGTAAAACCTCTCTATTGCGATAAATCGCTGCTTAACCCTTTCCCCAATAGAAGCGCCTTTTAGCGGATATGATTTATTCATCCGCTGAAGAAAATAGTTCCAATTTAATCAGTAATGAATATGTATTATAGGGAATATTTTCTATATTATAGCACATGATAGCTTAAAGCAGGCTGAAAGTAAAGCAGAATGCGCCCCTAGGCGCATTCTGCTTTACTTTCAACCTGATTTAAGTAGTCACCTATCTTAAGTAATAGAAATAGCCTATCAGGTAAAGGGTTAAACCAAGGTGTTGGTAAAACAGAAAACTCCTTTAAAAGATGTCTGTTTTACTGTCTTCCTGCTTTAAGCTGTCACCTGTCTTTTATACAATCAATTAAGTTTCGTACATTGGTCGTAATAGAGAGGTTTTTCTGCTTTAAGTAATTGAACTTTGACATAAGTTTTCAGTCGAAACAATATGTTATAATCAATGATATGTGATATGTGATATGCTGGTCAAATAGCTTATTGTCTGTAATATTCATATAAACGACAACCGTAAGTGCAAAAAGCAATTCATGGTGCATAATCATAATGCATGCACACAAACTAGAATCGTATTTCATTTTAATGTCTAAATAGATAAAAATCTTTCCCATTACTGCAAGTAGTTCCATCTACCCTTTATGGCATCAATATTGCAATTGTTAAACTGCTAATTGACATCATAAGGGTTGAAAGGGTTAACCCTTTGAACCCTAGTCCCGCTTATAGGCGTCTTTTTCAAATAGTGTACATGTGAATAGTACACTTGTCCTGTGCAAACAGTGAAGACCCAGATCAGAGGGCTCCAAAAGGAGCCCTCTGATCAGGGTCTTCACTGTTTGTCATAATGCCAAACATTGACAAAAACAACCCTTAAAAGTCAGAAATGGACTAGACTAAAATGGAATCTGGAATTTTCCATTTAAAGTTTCAGGGAGGAAACACGTTGAAACCATAGAAGGAATGATAGCAACAGGAACATATAAAGTACAGTGTTCCCTCCCTACAACGGCCATCCCAGCAAATACTCTCTCCTTACAACGACCCTTGTCGCAGTTCCCTAAACAGGACAAATGTGTCTAACGCTTGTACTACTGCAATGTCGTCTGCTTCAAGTTATCGTCTGCTGTTTTTCTCAAAGTAACATATTGGACATTTTGATAGAAAAAAAACTTAATGACGAGTGACAAACAGCTTGAATCCAGATCAGGCGCCGCGATACACGGCGTCTGATCTGGATTCAAGCTGTTTTCAAACGTAAGCCGATTTCCCTCCTTACAACGACTCCATCCGAATAACGCACATAATCTGTGTCTCCCATTGGGTGTCGTTGTAGAGAGGGAACACTGTAGAACGACATATGTGACAAAATACAGTTGAACCTTTAACAACTGGATGGCAAACAAAAGAGTGAAACTATCTTTTATCTCAACCCAACTGCTCTTCTCTCTTTCGCTACTCTTCTTTTCTGACTATATATAAATTATTTCTTGTTGTACACAGTAGACAGACAGTATATTAATTCAGAACTAATACATACTGTATAGCAATGTGTAATTTTGTTATTATGTATGTATGTTGAGAAATGAAATATTAAGAAAAACAAACATCGTAAGACAATTTAATTTATATCATTTAAGCTTGAATACAATTTGTCTTTTGTATGCCTGTATCTTTCATTTTCAACACATATAGGGTGCCGAGTTTAAATACACGGTCTTTCATTACGTTCCGAAACTGATGTGTTGTCACTGTGAACCTGTAAAATTAATTTTCTATAAAAAGCAATACTACTCGTATTCAGAGCTCCAAATAAGCGGGTATTTCATAAAATAACATCTTAATTTCTGCATTAAACCCTATGGTTATTGTCGAAGAGACGATTCTAGTGAGTAGTAACACCATAGGATTTGGTGCTGAATGAGTGAGAAAATGTTGGATTTATTCAGTTTACTCTCTCTCTTATATGGAGCCCTGATATTGTATCTCCGTTGACTCTTTCACTGCAACAGTGGAGAATGTGTTATTCTTTCCCAATAAACGCGTTTACGGTAAAACTATTATTTCAATTACAAACAGTTTGGAGCCAGATCAGACGCCGGGTAACCCGGCGTCTGACCAGGCTCCAAACTGTTTGCCTCCAAGAAAAACATGAATTATCGGAATTGTCCAAAAGTTGTACTTTTCTACGTTTTAGCGCTTTGCGTTTGCGTACGTTTGCGTTTAAACGGGAAAGAATAACAGATTCTCCACTGTAGGCTTTTTTTTCGGCTGCATTGATACAAATGTAGTGTCATCTGCAAAATTTTCTTCAAGTCAAATATCAATGAGCTATTTGGATCGTTGTCCAAAAGCGGTTCGTTTACACTCTAGCGGCTACAAATCTTTTTCAACGTCATGAAACTTAATAACAATATTTGTGTTAAAGCCATCTAGGTGTTATTCGAATGTGTGTTATGTTGGGTTAAAAACTAGGTCACTAGGTCAAATCCTAGCAGAGCATTGTTAACTCTCTATAAGTTACACATTTTATTATCTGGTAATGAAAATATCCAAAATGTTTGCCTCATTAATGTCTAGATCAAGTTTGAATGTGGGTTATGTCCGGTCAAAATATAGGTCTTAGGTCATATGATAGAAAAAACTGGTTTACATGCTAAAGACTACCACTTGCATTGAATCTAAATTATATTAGTTGGGGTTTACGGCACATAAAATGGTCATATAGTACAAGTGTGCATGCAACTATGTATGTGAAAATGTTGGTATCACATTTTGCAGGAGGCATATCACTTTGCATTTTGGGACAGAGGGTGCATTCCATCCTCCCTGAACCGACTAGGGCCATAGTATCTTAAATAAACTTAGTCAAAATGTTTGCATTATAACAATCTAGATCAGGTTTGAATATTGGTTATTACAGGTCCAAAACCAAGTCAATAGGTCAACTCATAATGACACTTGGACAAAATTTAGGTTGTGTTCGAATAAGGGTCACCAGCGATCACAAACTAGGTGCATACATACACATTTACAGTTGACAGTGCGATACAGAGTGATGTATAAATTTAGCTCGAGACGTTTTTGGCGGAAATAGCCGATCTGACGAGCGCCTTAGCGCGAGTCTGATCGGTTGTTTCCGCCAAAAACGTGGAGAGCTAAATGCACCACTCTGTAGCGCACTGCCAACTGGTAATGTGTTTATTATATGCCTTGAATACACTCCAGAAACAACCAACTAGTTGTTTAAAGTAGTTTATATCCAACGTTTATTAGTTATTTGAAGCAGAAAAATACTTGTTTGCATGCCACAAAGAATAACGCGGCACTTATACATGTACGTAAATGACGTCACGCTAATCGAAAGCGACGTCAGAGTAAAATACAAAGTGGCTGATACAGACTTTTGTATTTTACTCTGCAGATACACGCGGAAAAACGCTCGATATCAAAAGAAGGCATATAATAAATGTAATTATAGAACTATCTTTGGATATTTATACTCTTTGTGTCCACAAATCTCATTTGAACTTACTGAAACTTAGTCAAACTCTTTACCTCAATGATGTCTAGGTTTAATTTGAATGCTGATTATATTTAGTTAAACTCTAAAGAACTTGGTCAGGTCATAGAAAAAACCTTGCTAACACTCTAGAGGCTGCAAATCGTATTTGATCTTCATGAAAATTGCTCAAAATATTTGCCTAATTAAAATCTAGGTCACGGTTGAATGTGGATTTTGTTGGGTCAAAATTCTAGGTCACTAGTTTAAGTTTTACATGGTGCACTCAGGTAATCGCTTAAGGGTGATTTTAGCCATCATGTTACTAAGGAAATATTAAATTTATCGAAATATTGTGTGAACAACAGTATGGATTTTGATCAGACACTGATTACCCTAGTTCTGGTCAGACAAAAATTGTTTGTTAAGTCGTACATGTATTTTGGCTCCATTGGCAGTGAAAGAGTTAACTTTATATAATGAGCGATCTTTAAAAGGGCAACTATTTTTATCGAATCACAGTGTCTATTATTTTAACCAGCGCCATACTATTTTTCTGACTGGATATTTACAGTAAACGTTTCTCTTTCTGTGGTTTAACAATTAACACATATTCAATGGTTGCTGGCAGTTTTAACATGTAAAAGTGACCTTTGATTTGAAAATATTATCTACTCCCGCTCTACATCAGCTATCCATGGGAGACACATATTGTGCCTGATGTTCAGAGGGAGTTGTTATAGGTATGGAAATTGGCTTACATTTGCAAACAGCTTGAATCCAGATCAGAGACCGCGTAACGGTCAAATATATAACTTTAAGAAAAACAGCAGACGACACCTTAACGCAGACGATATTGCAGCCGTTAATAGTTAGACATAATGGTCGTGTTTGGGAACAAAAGCAATCGTTGTTATAAGAAAGGAATCGTTGTTCAAACGGTCGTTGTTGGAAGGAAGCACTGTTTATTCTTTAGTCTCTGTTGAACAATGTTTTTAGCCTTATCAGACGCCACGTTACTGATGTCTGACTTGCCGTTGACATGATTGTTTCAGCACACAACTGGGTCCATGCTTATTAAACTTTTGAGCTGAGTCTTAAATAATTATCAAGCATTTGATTAGTCAGATTTGAGCCTAGGCTCAAATCTGACCAATCAGATGCTTGAGAACGAACTCAGACTCAACCCAAACGCTTTATAAGCGCTGGGCCTGGTGTCCTTGAAAAAAAAGAAAACCGTATCCACTCTGTCTGATCACAAACCTTTTTGTGAGGAAACACCATCAACTTATTCCATGTCATGTCCCAATATCCATGCTATGTGGCGATGAAACATGCAACAAAGTTATCCTGTGTATAATTACTATGTAATGAACCGCCGCTGGTGCAAAACTGTAATGTAACATTTAATAGATCATCAACATATAAAAATTGCAAACAGTCAGAAATCATACTGCAATCGCATTTGAGTGAATTCTTTCACAGCCAATGGCGATCAAAGGCAACTTTGAAAACAGTATGAATCCATGGTCCAAGGTTATAAAGCTTTTCAGTTGAGTCTAAATCCGTTCTCAAGCATTTGATCTGTCAGATTTGAGCCTAGGCTTGATGCTGACCAATCAAATGCTTGAGAACACACTCAGACTCAGCTCAAACGCATTATAAACTTGGACCCTGATTAGACGCCGCATAACGCGACATCTTGTCAGGATCAAAACTGTTTGACACACGTATCGATATTTCTAAACTCATACAATCCTAACTTTAACTTTGAAACGAGCTAGAAGACATGAATATTGAAGCACACGACAAAATAACGGTGTGGTGGTTAAAAACTCACTATTAATTTGCCACAGACATGTTAAATCTTTTCACCGCCCCATTGAGCGTCTATTTTTCACTCCTCACAGTGGTATTTTCTTCTAATTAGAAGTGTTTGTCTGCAGTATCGTTTCATAGTAAGTTTTTAAGTAGTCCAACCCAGAAGATTGTTTTTGTCTGTTGTTTTAACTCATTGTTTCCGTGATAGACTTGAATGGGTTATAGCGACAACAGTGAGTTTTCATACAAATCCTAAATGATTATGTTACATGTAGAAGCGAACAGAAATAGTCCGAAAGTTTGCCAATCTTGTTTTTGAGTTTTTATTTGCCTTCTATGCACGTATTTGCCTTCAGACCGAGCTCACAATGTATTCTTTGAAATTTGTATAATCATTATATTATATAAATTTGTGTCACCTGCTGTAGGCAGATGTTACACTAAGGGATACATTTTCTGGCGTCTGTATGTCCGTCTGTATGTCCGTCACGCTTTATAACTCCTGTTCTACTAAAGCTTTTAACCCTTTACCCCATAGAAGCGACCTTTAGCGTATCTAATTTATTCTTCAGCTGAAGAAAATAGTTCCAGTTTATACCCTCCTGAACAATTACCATAACAAATATTTTATATAGCCTATCAGATGATTGTTTAAAGCAGGCTAAAAGTAAAGCATAATGTGCCTTAAGGCACATTCTGCTTTACTTTCAACCTGCTTTAAGTGATCACCTGTATTTAATGTTATATACGGGTTATTTGGTAAAGGGTTCATTTATGGAATGGAGCTTGACAGTTGAAAATGTCTTACATTTGACAACCATTTACAAAATATAATGTTTAACCCATTTGTGCCCACGATCCCATATATAGGACATAGGCAAACGGTGTATACTCATTATGCGGCGTCTGATCAGAGTCTACACTATTTGCTGATAGTAATTTCAATATAAAACAAAACGAAAATGAAAATTTTGACCAGGCATCCCTCTGATGAAAAATTTACTAATCCAATATATAAACATGGAAGAATTCACTTGGTTACGCAAACCTTAGTGTTCAATCTTTATAACGTAATCAATGTCTAAGACAAATATGATTGTCTCAATTAGGTAAGGCGTAACGTCGTCATATTTTGGAATAAAACTATTTAAGCATGGCTAAAAAGACAAGCCCGTGACTTGCTTTTCCGGAATTAACAGTTTTGGACACAAAGAAACAACCATTTAAGTCATATGATGTAAAACCCGTATCGGAAATTAATTATTATTGAAAAACTCAGATTTTTCTTTAATATGAAACCTTTAATGGCGCACATATTGCAACATTAACTTTTACTTTGTGATGCCCACTTTAGAGATAGACATGTAATGACATGTATCAATGTTTTATGAATAAAACTATAATAATCATATTAAAGAAATGTATGTATTTTTATTTTTGTTTCGATATATCCTGACTTGTAAGGCTAGTAGATACAATTTTCAAACATGTAAGGCTAGATACAATTTTCAAACATTTTCGATAAGAGATACTGAAATGCTTTTACATTTTACTGCGGACAAGAATTACGTGTCGTATCCATTTAAACTATCAATTTAACATTACACTTTATTTCATTTCAGGGTTAGAATGCCTTAAGACCGAACAATTATTGCAAGTAATGTCAAACGGTTTGGCTCCAGATCAAACTCCGTGTAAATCTGATCAGGATCTAAACTGTTTACAGTTACTATACTCGTTTTTGGCCACGAAACAGATAATGGTAAAATAACGCAAACACAAATTGCCTATGACAATCACTTTGTAAAATATATTCCCCAATACATGTAAACGTGTTGTGCTTACACAACCACTTCTGTTACAAACACATACAATTTGGGGTTTTTATACCAAGAAAAAAACGTTATCATTTGACACGAAACGAGACGCAAACGCCTGATATAAAAATTGAGAAAATGATCATGTTTTGAAATTGTTGAAGATTTATACAATTAGAAACGCTACATAATGTGTTGCCTTATACATGTAACACGGGTTATCCGGCGTCTGACCCAGCTTCAACCTATTACAGTGGAGAAAACGTTATTCTTTCCCAATAAACGCGTTTACGCTAAAACTATTATTTCTATTGCAAACAGTTTGGAGCCAGATCAGACGCCGGGTAACCCGGCGTCTGATCAGGCTCCAAACTGTTTGCCACCAAGATAAAGATGTATTATCAGAATTGTCAAAAAGTTGTACTTTTCTACGTTTTAGTGTTTTGCGTTTGCGTACGTTTGCGTTTAAACGGGAAGGAATAACAGATTCTCCACTGTAGCAATGGGCATATAGCTTGTACCGTTGTCACGTTGATTTGTGCACATTAACGTCTTCATTACTGTACACTTGTTATTGAATCAAATGAAACAAAAATAAACAAAAGTGTATCGGCCTCTGGTCTGGATCTAATATGTTTGTAAATGTCAGAGAAAATCAAGCCTAGCAATAAAAGAAATATAGATAATTGCCAATTTAATAAGTCCAAAATATATAATTAGTATTTCATATAGTTTTAGCTTTCAAATGATGTGTCTTTCGTCACTAACCTAGAACTGGGATAGAAACATTGACATTTAGAAATGACACGAGAAGATATATTACATACGCGAAAGGCACTTTCAACCAAATAATAAATAAATCTTACCAGACAGAGAACCTTTCAGGGATGAATTATTAGTATTCTGAATGTTCCAATATTTGGATATTATCAGACAACGACAGTCAATGTACATGTAGCACTGAATCAGTGCCTGCTATGGGCCATTTTTAACGATCATATCACGATCGTACGCTTGTTATTTTAGTTATCCATTTAAGAAGCCATCAACAGGATGGTGCTTTTTCAACGGAAAGAGCATACAGTGGAGAATGTGTTATTCTTTCCCAATTAACGCGTTTACGCTAAAACTATTATTTGCAGTGCAAACAGTTTGGAGCCAGATCAGACGCCGGGTAACCCGGCGTCTGATCAGGTTCCAAACTGTTTGCCACCAAGATAAACATGAATTATCAGAATTGTCCAAAAGTTGTACTTTTCTACGTTTTAGGGCTTTGCGTTTGCGTACGTTTGCGTTTAAACGGGAAAGAATAACAGATTATCCACTGTAGCAGGGTTGTGGTATTATTTCAATAAAGAGTTAGTATATTTTGAGTATGAAAATCAAGGTAACTTGCTGACGTATCTACATGGTTCTTATACCGACTTGTAATTTAATGAATTACTAGAGAGGGTGTTTGAAATGCTGTGTGGCGGCTGTAACATGTCTCCTCGTACGTCACTTCAGTGTAGTAAGCCTACCAGCTACCTCTAGTTTGGTGATAATATGCAAAATCCAAAGTGCCATTCATTATGAGAGGCAATATATATGTGTGTTTAAAATATATTTTATAAGGATATGGATGGTACTTTTGTGTCTTTTTCTGTTTAATGTCTCTTGTATGGGTGGCTAGGTGCTGCCGCCGTGTTTGTATAGTTCTGGAAGAGATTTCGATTTATTACATTTGCATTTGACTGAAGTCCTACATAACAGTCCGGTCTCGGTCCCGGCATACCTTTTCATACCATTTGGTCGTGTGTTACTACGGTGCTATTGTTTCCCATTTAAGCTAAAATTTGACACAAATTCAATGAAACGTAGTAAAAGAAAACATTCTGAATGTTGACGATATTTTCAATCTTTGCTGCAAGCAGCTTTTAGCCTATTTGGATATTTTGTAAAACCTACTTGAAGTTGTCAAATATGGACATGATAATTGGAAACTAGACTTGTTCATTTGAAGTTTTAGGAGTGAATGAGTTAAATAATGTAGTTACAGTGGAGAATCTGTTATTCTTTCCCGTTTAAACGCAAACGTACGCAAACGCAAAGCGCTAAAACGTAGAAAAGAACAACTTTTGGACAATTCTGATACTTCTTGTTTATCTTGGTGGCAAACAGTTTGGAGCCTGATCAGACGCCGGGTTACCCGGCGTCTGATCTGGCTCCAAACTGTTTGCACTGCAAATAATTGTTTTAGCGTAAACGCGTTTATTGGGAAAGAATAACAGATTCTCCACTGTATTGTGTTACAGGGCAACGGAGGCGGCTGAACACGGGTATTACAGGCTGATGGAGGACATGTTTGGGAACCCTCACTTCAACAGTTCTGAAAGCTTGCAGAAACACAACGCAACTAATGTCACCATTGAGCAGATGTATATGACTCTCGCTCATAGTAAATACGACTTCATAGTAAGGTATGTACAAGCGGGAATCATATCATGTTTAGATTTGAATTGAAGTATCATGCTTTTTTCTAAAAGGTTCCAATTAAAATGTTAAATCCCAAACATGGCTTTGGTTATTAAAAGCTTAAAAATAGCATACCCTAGTATGATAATGGTAAACTTGGAAGAGACTTATAAAGTATTATACAGTACTTCCTCCCTACAACGGCCATCCGAACAACGATACCCTCCTGACAAACAGCTTGAATCCAGATCAGTCACCGTGTAACGCAGCGTCTGATCTTGATTTAAGCTGTTTGTTAATGTAAGCAACACCCCCCCCCCCCCCATTGTAACAACTCCCAACGAACAGCACATAATAGTTGTCTCCCAATGGATGTTGTTGTAGAGCGGGAGCACTGTACAGCCAGTGACTTGAGATCATTTTACTAGGCCCAGTACGTTTTATTTTGAACTGTATTAACACAATCACACATTCTCTGAAAGACATTTCTTATGTAAGTTCAGTCTTATAGATATATTTTGTGTTTGTTAAAGTAAACAAGAACAAGACGTCTGACAGAAGCACCATTTACACAAATGATGATTTAGAAATCATTATGCAATGAAATGACTAGTTGACGGGATTTTTAACAATGCCCGAGTGCCGAAAACAGAAAATCAACAAACAAGTTTAACACTATTTTGGTTGAAAAGCAACACAAATCTGCGTTACGGGCCCATCATTAATAGCTTCTAAGTCGTACGAATATTAACTTTAACAATTAGCCAGTTTAACTTTAACGAATATCGCTTGCCTTCCAATTACTGTCTACATACACTCTAAAGGAATTAACAAGTTATTCAATGTTAATGTCGAAAATTCATGAGACACACTCTTAAGATCCAGACCAGACGAAGAATAAGTGAACGTATTGACTGGATCTTACTTGTTTTCAGATGCCACCCACATTCAGTAAGCGAATGCACGTGTCATTTGATGTATATGTATGCTATTTTCTTGTAATCCTCTTATTATGGAGAATATAGAGATATATGTACAGTGGAGAAAACGTTACTCTTTCCCAATAAACGCGTTTACGCTAAAACTATTATTTCCTATACAAACAGTTTGGAGCCAGATCAGACGCCGGGTAATCCGGTGTCTGATCAGGCTCCAAACTGTTTGCCACCAAGATAAACATGAATTATCAGAATTGTCCAAAAGTTGTACTTTTTTGCGTTTAAGTGCTTTGCGTTTGCGTTTCGTTTGCGTTTAAACGGGAAAGAATAACGTATTATCCACTGTATATATTAATTGTATTTACAGGTGCGAATGGAACAAACATGAGTGTACCGCCGATGACTTCGATTTAATACTAACTGACCATGGTGTGTGTTTCATATTCAAAAGGCCGGAAGGTGAAATGTTCGTGTCAGCTTCAGGTACAAAAACATCTATACATTTGAACCATGTTTGAGTAAAACAGACTACAGTGCTCCCGCCTTACAACGGCCCTCTCAACAACGGCTCCCTCCTTACAACGACCCTTGCTGATGTTCCCCAAACAAGACAATTATGTCTAACGCTTTTCATGGCTGGAAAACCGTCTGCTTAAATTCGTCGTCTCCTGTTTTTCTCAAAGTTACATAATGGACATTTTGACAGAAAAAACTTAATTACAAGTGACAAACAGCTTGAATCCAGATCAGACGCCGCGTAACGCGGCGTCTGATCTTGGTTCAATCTGTTTGCAAATGTAAGCCATTATCCCTCCCTATAACGACTCCCTCCGAACAACGCACATAGTGTTTGTCTCCCATTGGATGTCGTTGTAGAGAGGGCTGCTGTAATTGCAAACTGGGTAGTCCCTGGTGTGGTTTTGGCGCTCATTAGCATAAACTGCAATGTTTTATGTTTTCTTGATAGGCAGAAATAGCTATAGATTGAAGAAACTTACAACTTTTTGAATTTGCTAACGATTTATTTTATTCTGAGTGGCGAACGGTTTGGAGACGGGTTACTCACTCCGAACTGTTTGCAAGGAATATAATAGTTTAGGCATAAACGCGTTTAAAGGGAAAAAATAAAATCTTCACCATTGTACACAAAGTTTACATACGCAATTAGGGATGCAGAATTAGCTAGATTACCAATTGTTCCAATGTAATAAGTTTTGCATGGCTCATATAAATTTACTTGCATGTTTCTTTCTTTCATTCATATTTTATTGGCACATAGAAATAATCATGCTACATATGACATGTACATGTATGAACGACGTGTTTCTACTGTTGAAGTCTGTAAGGATTCGGGAAAAGTCTGCGTCTTATCGGAATCGAAACAGTTATTATTATTTTGACATTACATATTATACCACTATAATTTAATATTATTTGTTTTCATTACATTTGGTCAGCTGTGATTGGCTGTAATTTTTGTTTCATAACTCCATGAAAAAAACAATTCAGGTCATTCCTTTTCAGGACTACTTTCTCTTAGTCCAACTGCTCTCCACAAGCGCTGCACGAAGCAGAACGCCAAATGACGTCATTGACGTCGACGTTACTACAAAACAACGCCGCGTTTTGGTGGAAAATATATATGGCGGAGGGACTACAACTTACGTTTTAAAAGCGTTAAAAATGAACATTCGCGTCAGATTCTCTATTTAACTTCTTTCTTAAATTTATTAGTGATATTAAATTATAAGGAATAATTCGGAATATTTATTGTATTCATGGAGGTGTGGACAAAAAACCTGGTCACACTTTTGGTTTCATACAGTGTGACCAGTTTTTTTTTTCATACCTCCATGAATACAATAAATATTCGAATTATTCCTTAAATCAGTATAACATATCCAATAAACATCCCAGGCGCGTGCTTTAAACATCATATAAAATATTCGAAATTTTGTTAAGCGAGTAACTGATTAATCATTCACCAGTCATTCCCATGAAGTACAGAATATCTAGAGAGACAAACCAAATATACTCTACAGTTTAGAATTCGTTATTATACGATATTATATAAATAAAACACGTATGTGCGTTTAAGCCTTATATCCACTATAAACGGTTTGGAGCCAGACCAGACACCGTTTAAACCGGCATCTGATCAGGCCCTAACATGTTTGCTATTTAGATTAAAACTAATATTTAACTATTTCACTAAGTAATTTTCTGAATTTGATTGCATTGCGTTTCGTTTCGGGTTTTTTTCTTTTTCTGGAAACAATAACGTCTTTCTTTTTGCAACATAAAAGAACATGTTATCTATACGTGTCTTACAGGGGTTGACGCTGGTCTCCAGCTGACACTTAACGTAGAACAGTATGAATACATGACAGGACCTCACGCTGCAGCCGGGGTCAAAATCCTCCTACATGAGCCTCAGGAAATGCCTTTTGTTCACGAACTTGGCCAGGCAGTTCCAACCGGGGCACATGCTTTCGTTGGGGTCAAATTGATGACGGTAAGACATAGTGTAAGATATTTATATACATTCAACCATCACTCTGTTCCATGCTTTGAAGCATTAACAACTGTTCCCTGAAATAGAGTACTGTCCCCGTTTTAATGTTGAGGTTGAAATTTACAATATATTGTAAATTGGCGTACAGCATAGTCCTGTAGCAACCCCCTCATCAGAGTGTACACTGTTTGCATAGGACAATCATACTATTTCTATATATATATTGTTTGTAAAGGACGCAACTATGTGTTATGAAGGGTTAAATTGGTTAATTACGAATCAGCTCTACCCTTTTCTAATGGGTTATATGGTTCCCTTGTGGATCTTTTTAGTTACCAACAAAAAGAACCAGTCTACTTTGAAATTTAGGTAGTTTAATAAATACTACTATAAATTAGCAAACAGTGTCGACTCAAATCAGCGGGCTCCTAACAGATTCCTCTGATATCGGTATACAATGTTTGTAAATGAAATTTATTTTAAGCAGGTCCATGGTGTTAGAAGATTTAAGTAGTCACGAAACTGTAAAAGGCAATAGGGCATTCAGTTGCAATGCAAGCGGTTTTAAGTTATCTACTGTAAAACCTGCGTTAAACAGGCATTCACATCATAAGGCATTTTCTTATCTCCAGAGGCAAGCTTTTACTTAATACAGGGCAAAAAAAATACAGAAATCATATTTCCGCATTAGTTTATCCTACATTGACACATTCAAATACAGCAATGAGTATAGTTATGTGTAATTTACGAGCAGTGTACCTGGAAAGAGTGAGTTCATCATATACTAACAGCGTAAACCCATATCAGCTGTATTTACCATTGTGCAATATACAGTGGAGAATACGTTATTCTTTCCCGTTTAAACGCAAACTAAACGCAAACGCAAACCACTGAAATGTAGAAAAGGACAACTTGTTGACAATTCTGACTTTTCATTTGTACCAGAGTGGCAAACAGTTTGGAGCCTGATCAGACACCGGGTTACCCGGCGTCTGATCTGGCTCCAAACTGTTTGCAATGGAAATAATAGTTTTAGCGTAAACGTGTTTATTGGGAAAGAATTACGCTCCACTGTATTACAGAAAACAACTCAATATAGTCATAAATATGCTAGACTTAATTGACAACACGAATTGTCCATTTGAAGTTCAGGGTGAATTCAGTGGTCATAATAGAAGAGGTTTACTGTATTTGCATTACTGAAGCAAAACATGAAACGTGTACATGTTACATGTAATATGGTAGCTATATTAAGTTCAGTAATTCAGCTATGCATGAATAACTGGAACAAAATATCGGTCTAATTGGCCTAATCCTTGTTATCACAATCACTTAAAAAATATATATTGAACGTTACAAACGGCAGCTTAACTCCTAGTGAAAGTAAAGCAGAAGGCTCAATTAGGAACCTTCTTCTTTACTTGCATCCTGTTTTAAGCAGCCACATGCGTTTAATAACATTCAGGAATGATTAAAAGTGATCGTAATACCGGCATTTTCCCTGGCATTCATTAATAGTGTTTATATGCTTATGAACGGCTATGAATAGCCAGAGTATACAACAGCTACATGTAGTGCAGACATCAATTTTTCCCGCGTGTATGCTAACATTCCTATATCCACTGCAAACAGTTTGGGGCCAGATCACACTCAAACCTGTTTGTTACACAGTCTAGAAGGAATCGTCAGCATGCTATATAAAATTGCCATTTTTCTACAGTTTAGTGAATAACGTTTGCGTTAAGTTCTGTTAAACGGGACAGAATGGCATTTTCTTAACTGTATGACCCAGTTAACCCTTTCAAGTTAAGATTATTCGGGATATGCTTACCCCTTCGCCGCTTTATTGTCGTCTGCTTCAGTATTGTTGTCTGCAAGACACGTTTCAAAGTTAGATTTAAGGTTATATGACTTAATAGATATCAATAAGAGTGTCAAACAGTTTGGGTCCTGATCAGACGCCGCATCATGCGGCGTCTGATCAGGACGCAAACTGTTTGTTAACGCGCTTTAAGGCGTCATTGAGAGTGAAAGGTTTAAAAGCATTGCTGAAATGTCAATGCGTTATAGCTATATAAATCATTGTTCTGGAGAAAAAAGTGGTTTCCTGTCTGATCCTAGATTTACGGATGAGGCTAAATTATATTTGTGGTCACGTATCGCAGTAGCTCATGTTTCTCCCGGACAAATAATTCGAATGAATGGATATTCTGTCGCTTGTAGACTCCGATATCTACTTAGACAAAGCTATAATCCAATGATTTATAAATAAGATAAACTTCCTTTCTACTGCTTATATAACGTATATAGAGTTAATGTTTTTTAACCCAATACCCCGTAAAATCGCCTTTTTTCGCCGTTGATTAATAGTTTAAATTTATACATAGATTAATATGTTTTATAAGAAATATGTTCTATATTCCGGCAGATGAAAGCTTAAAGCAGACTGAAAGTAAAGCAGAATGAGCATTCAGGTATATTCTGCTTTATTTTCAACCTGCTTTACGTGGTCACATGTCTTTAAAATTAAAAACTGCTATTAGGTACATGTAATAAGTTAAGGACCACTCACAGTGATGTGGATGCCCTATAGTAATCACCCTGTCCGCCAGTCTGTCAGCCCGCCTGTCTATCTAAAGTATGTTTGTATGTCTTCCGGTGAGTCTGTGTGTCTGGCTGTTTGTATGTTTGTCCATCAAACTTGTTTGTCCTCTCTCTAATTTCAAACGTTTCATCTATTTAAACCAAATTTGCTGGAAATATTTATCTGTGTAAATTCTTTTTTCAGTTCGAAAATAGCCATGTCACGGTTATGACCCTTGATCGATAAAAATGTGCCTGATAGCTTACATGTAATCGGCTCTCAGACTAAAAACACTTTCATTTTACTTTAACTTAAGCTGTTTCTAAGTATTTATAAAAAAGACATGTAAACTTGTGGCCAAGTTCTACAATCAGCTTATCGCATAAGGTATGTCGGAACTATGTCCCTTGAAAATTCTACAAAAGGCTATTACTCTCTTAATAATACAGCATTACGTGGCTTCTGATCTAGATAAACACTTATTAGACAAAGCGCAACTTAGCTTACATTGTAAACAGTTTTTATCCAGATCAAACGTCGCTTAAAGCGGTGTCTTGTCTGGATACTAATTGTTTACCACTCATAAACAATATTTCTTAAGTTAAAAATCATAAATCCAAACTGATTGTGAGTTTACTGCAAAATATACATTTGTATCAGGCGTGTAAAATCTTTAATTACCTAATTAGACAAAGATGTGGACAACATATTCTCGATGTGGCAGGGGGCCACCTTCCTGAGACACAAGATTGAATGAGAGATTCAGAGCATATGCTAAATAACTTGGTCATGTTTTTGAGCAGGATCTACAATGCTGGCAAATGATATACAAATGGCGAACAACACTCTTTTGGTTGATTATTATTATTCTCATGAACATTAACAATATATTTGAAGTCTGCATCCAGACAAGACTCAGTTACTTTGCATCCGATTGATCTGGATTCACACTGCACGTGTTACTCATGTGGCGATTAACACTCTAAGGGTGAATAGGAAAGCAACACTACTACAGTACTGAACCTTATTAAATTAACAATTTTGCGATTCGCTTGCAATTCGATGACAATTCGCTTGCGATTCGATGGCAATTCGCTTGTGAATATTTTCCAACGCAATTAACGCGTTAAGTTTGCCTGGATTGTGTATCTCACCAATATTCGCAAATATGCCTTCATTAATGTTTTTCGATTCCAGTTTTGTCACAACCGCTTCGGAAAAATCGCGTGAAAGGACAAAGCACACGATTTGCTTTTTGAAGCTATTCGATGGCGATTCGATGGCAATTCGATGACAATGCGCTTGCGATTATTAATTTAATTTAATAAGGCTCAGTACTGTACAAGTGTCAAGCGCAGTATTTAACCAGATCAGACGCCCATGTTATCGGAGTCGATCTGAATCCAAACTGTGTAAAAATTAAATTGAAATCCTAATGTGATAATTTCTTAAAAAATATTTCAGTTTTTGACTTTTAGCCGACAAAGCTATAAGGGTCTTATCTTGTATCCATGGGATATAATTATGTCGGTGTTTTGCTAGTGGGCAATAAAACTGCGGGTGTCTTATATATACACGTATATACTCTTTATTTCCCTGTTAAGGATTACATATTATACATAATTAAATACATAGAAAAGTACATTCAACCTTCAAATAAAGGTTCATTTGATACTATACAATTCACGATGCAATCTACAGTACAATTTACGATACAAGCACACACAAGAGCACGCACGCCAACACCATCCAACTACATCCACACATAAAAACAACAAAACAACACACACAATGATACGAAGTACCTGTTCGATTAATTTGCTGATGCTTATGCCTTACAACAACGACAAGCAAGGCAACAAGCAAAATGCAAACTAATTAACAATATAAATCTTCAATATTCATTTGTACTGAATACTTAAGTAGTGTGATTTAACCTGTGATGGGCAGCTACCCATTGTGGTATATGTTAATGACATGTGGCTGCCAAATAAAGAGCAAAAGTAAAACTGAGAGCTCCACCATGAACTCCTAGCTCTACTGATGTCCTACAATTAGACATTAACTCGTTCCAAAACTGCTTATTCAATATAGTTTCAACAACTGCTCATGACAAGTTTAGTGCTGCATCATCGCCTGTTCCAGAAGCCTTACCGAAAAAGAAATACAAGACTTGAGAGGCAATGAGAAATAGCAAATTCACAAGTAAATCAAACAATTACACAAACAAACGAACAAAAGGCAAGAACATGCATGTACATGTATGTACTGAATTAAGGATAATCTGATTCAGAATATTATGATATCGTTTACTTTGAATGTAAGCGGTAAGGATCACGTGGAGTGACCTCGCCGAGCAAATGCAAATGTAGACATATCAATGTAATTTTGTATGTATTAGTTACATTAATGTGCTATGGACTGCTTCTGTTGTCCCTTACACTTTATTTTACCACTTAATACGATTTCCATACTCATTAGTTGTGTATGTTTTTAGGAAACAGTTATATAATGAAAAACTGTCACGTAAAAAATGACTATACTGAGGACCATTCTTAAGATCACTTTGAAGGTACAAATTTGACCCTAGCATTACACGATATAGTTCTTTTTCTGTGAGTAGATCCGGATCAAAGTAAACAGATGACAGAAAATGTCTTCTTTGACGATCAAAACCAGTACATTGCCTGACTATGTGCTTGTAAATGTCTCTTCAGAATTAGTTTGACATAAGTAGCATACTTTGCTCTGATACTGGATATACGTCCATAATTCAGCGACAGTAAACTTATACTGTAAGGGGCGTCAAGGTAAGACGTGTTCCATAAACAACATACTTCTGACCCGGCATGCAAAGACAAAAATCTGTTAAAGCAATTGTCACTTGTCTGTCTTTCATAAAGCAATTGTCCGTGGACATGTAACACTCTATTCTTAACAATAGTTTTCCATTGTAGTTTAGATGGAAATTCTGATATTAGCATGTATCTAGTAAGAATATGTCTCAAGTTATACTTATCCAAGATCAGAAATATGTCTCGGATAAATCCAAATTGGTTCTCTTCGTTTCGGACTGTGAAAATATGGAGTCTATAACTAAATAGTCTTTTCGTTAACATATGTGATGGCATCGTACACAATTTGTGTAAGAAACCTAACCTTCTTATGTCTATTTCTGCCGTTATAGGAAGCCATTCTAACATTGGTAAAGCCATGTCAGTACGGGTTCTTTGTGGCAACAACTGCACGGACTTAGCAAAAAGCTTTTGTGTCTTTTCCAATAACTGTATGTCTGCTTGACGCAATGTTGACCAAAGTTCACAACCATACAAAACAGTCGGGATGGTGATTTTCTGAATTAAGGCAGCAATTTACCCTCTGCTCGAAGGATAAACCAATCAACCGGAAATATTGCACACCTGTTGGTATTTAAATGACCTACATGCACCAGTGATGTAACTTTGGTAACCGAGCCAACATTGACCTGAATGTATGGCTACGGCTTTATTGATGAGAAATTATTTTGAAACGAACGTGTACTTTACAAACAACATCTTTGGAGCTCAGTAGGAAATACCGAACTAAAATACATCATTTAATTCGACATTCCGGAGATGTTGAATAAAGAACTAGATCTACGACAATATCGGGAATAAGGCTATGTAATTGATTATTTTGTTAACAATTTCGGTCAGTCGTTTTCATTTCATCGTAGCGGAAAGAGGATGGGGCGGCGGGGTCATTGTTTTTGTTGATTATCAATCTAATAAAAACTCTTATTATATCACTCGACATAAAGATTACTCTAATTCTTAGCATTGTTGTCTCTAACCGAAGAAACAGAAATGTCTGTGTCTAAAACAAACTTAATTTCGAAAGAAATGATATATTACTAGTGATTGTGTCACTATATATGTATTAACTGATTGACTCACCGATTGCTTAATGCGCAGCGTCGTAATGGCGGCTATGTCACGTGACTCATAATGACGGCCGTCTTATTATCGAAAATAGAATCGTCTATATACACAACGTGATTAGAATTAACCCTTATCATACTAAATTGTCGTTTGCTTGAAATATTTCATCTGCTGAAAATATCAAAATTTGTTTTCATGCTTTCTGAAACTGAAAAAAGGTTTACATGTTATGTGAGTGACAAACAATTTGTATTTTGTTCATACGCCGCGCAACGCGGCGTTTGATCTGGATCCAAACTGTTTGCAAATATTAGTCAAGTGGCGCTTAGCACGATCAGCGTTAATATGATCAAACAATTTTGAGCCAAAATTAACTATACTTAACATGACTGATACCCTGTATTCAACGTGTCATTATAGTTTTAATTGGTTTCGCTATTGATTTAATCAATCCTTTCAACGTCTAAATGCACCGTCTGCATTTACAATTTTGAACACAAAATGTCGTCTGTTGAAATTTGTTTGTCTGAAATTTGTCATGTTTTTGAGTCGCTGTCTGAAGAGGCATTGCTATGAATGCCGAATAATTTGGATAAAAACTGAGTACAAATACGACTAAATCCTTCACTGCTAAGCTCTACAAAACAAACATTTGTTAACAGTTTGGTTGGACATTGAATCACAAAACGCGGCGTCTGATCAGTATATGTTTGATACATATAGCATTTTATGTAAAATGTACAAAATTCTAATTTATATAAATGAATTCAGATGAAGCAGTTAAGCAGACGATGATGTGGCAGGACTATGTTTGGCGGGTTATGACACCATACTCGGCATAATGCCAGTGAAAGGGTTTCAATCGCCTATGGTGTTAATTCATTACCCCCTGAAACTTCCACAATTCCAGTTTGCAATAAAGGCTGACACATTTTAGACTATTTTGGGTTGAATTTTGTTATGAATTGCAAAATGACAAACAGTGAAGTCCCTGATCAAAGGGCTCCTACAGGAGCCCTCTCTTCAGGGACTTCATTGTTTACATAGGACAAGGGTACTCTTCACAGGTACACATTTGGTAAAGGACGCATGTATGCGTTACTATGGCTCAATGAGTTAAAAGGGATACCATCTTTACTGCCTTATCAGTTTGAATCCTGTTCAGACGTCGAGTTCCGGAGCGTCAGCTCTGGACCCAAACTGTTTGACGCGCGTTAAATTATTACCTTAGTCGATATACGTAAAAGTTCAATTTGAGGAATAAAAGCAGCTGATGATTGTTTAAAAAAGATGTCATCCATTTAGTGAAAGAGATAAACGCAGTTCCATATTATAATGTTTTGCAGAACAAATGTCAGACGATGCGTATAAAACAATCAAGGATAACGTTTACTCTTTGTTTCTAACCCATTAAAATGCCAATAGTATTATTTGAACAATCACAGTATGCAGCACTGACATGAATACATAATAAATATTATTGTGAAATTTTAGAATGTACAGTGGAGAACATATTATGCTTTCCCAATAAACGCGTTGATCGAAACAGTAATTATATTTTTGGAAACAGTTTTGAGTCAGATCACTCACCGGGAGAACCTGACGTCTGATCAAGCTACAAACTTTTTTCCGCTCAGTTAAAAAAAACACGTTATTGTTTTCAAATTATTTCGCATTTTCTATGATTAAAGTCAATGCATTGGTGTTTAGTTTCATTAAAACAGGGAAAATAACGCATACCCAACTGAAATGACTAAACGGTCCCCACTTTACAATGGAGATGACATTAATCTTTCCCATTTTTAAGACAAAAACGCAAAGGAACCCCTAACGCAACGTGATAAAATGTAGAAAATGACATTTTGCGACTAGTCGGACCATTCATATAAGTCTTGGTGGCAATTAGTTTGTAGCCTGATCAGACGCCGGCGTCTGATCAGGCTACAAACGGTTTACAATGGATATGACAGTTTTAGCTTAAACGCGTTCATTGGTAAATAATAATATCTTCTCTACTGTACTTTTATCATGCAAACGTTGGAAAACAGGTTATATATTCATCATATACCGCGAATTAAGCGTCTGATCAGAACTGGAATTGTTTGAAACTCGATTGAAAAGAGATGCATAAAACAATATTTGGTTAAAACAAAAATATGCAGACACAATACCTGACAATTTTGGGATATGAGAAATAAGTAAGCGGGAAAAAGGGCTGAACATTATTCTTTCTCACCAAACGCGTTTATATTTCAAACCATTTTATCATAAAAACAAAACACTGTTGATGCCAGATTGGACGCTGAGTAAATAGATCAGGTTCGACACGGTTTGCCAATCATATTTCAGAATTTACATGTATTATCTTTATCAGCTTATACGCTTTTCAACAAAGACGCCATGGTAAGGTTGATTGCTTAATACAAAGAAGTTACAATGGCTATCATCTGTGTCGCTTTCGTTTAACCCATTACTCCTTGTATGCGCATTTTACGCGTTTTATTTATTCCAATACTGTAAAAGATATGTCCTCTTTATAACGCACACCTATAGGAATATACACCATAATATATATACAATCGAAACTCGATACTACGAACTCGCTTAAATCGATCTTACCAGTCTTTTGTAAGTTTAATTTTATAAAGTCGATCTCGTTTAAGTCGAACATATCCGTATTTCAATGTTAAAACGTGGCTAGGCCACATTTTAACTTTGAAATATGGGTATGTCGAACTAACGCCAGTTCGTAGAATCGAGTGTTTACTGTATTCTTCATCCTAGAAGATTGTATCTTAAAAAGCTGGCTGAACGTAGAGCAAAATGTGCCTTAAGGCGCATTTAGCTTTAAGTTCAATCTGCTTTAGGTCGTCACATGTCAATTACAAACAGTCTAAGGGGAAACGATTAAGTTGTCGTTGATGTTATGGATGCTTATTACATTGTATTAAATTGGGAATTCGTCAAACTATTGTATGATGTTCATAAGTGTTTACCATAACACTACAGCAATAAAATGTATACATGCTTTAAAAAGAATATAATGAGTTATCTGACTGACACACAAACAATGATATACAGTACATGTGTATATCTCATAATCTTTTACTCTATAGGCTGCTTACCGTCCCAAGCTAAAAATAAAGCAAAACTGAATGACCTTGTTATATATGGTATTTTATCAGTGGGTGCCGCATATGCAGTCTTGATATCAAATGAATTCTATTTTCTTTCCTAAAGGAGGGACACACAAGAGTAGAAACATATTTGTGACATAGGCAATCGCACATGCTTTGAAAAACATGATGTATTATAAAGAGGTGTTTTATTTTCAAAAACATTTGCACCAGATATTTTGTATGGTACTCAGTTTCAATAATTTGGTCGAATAAATCTGTATATTGAGGTAAAAAGATTATGTTTATATTCCTTCTCGAGCAATATAAATGGGATTGTATTCGAAATGATGTTTCAGATACGTTTATAAGCACAAGAAATAAGTTCGAGTTTTTCTTGTCATATCATTTTGGCGTTCATATGCGATTTCTCTATTTCAGATTGAAAATCTTCCCCTGCCTTACGGTGAATGTGACCACAAGAAACTGCCTCATACCGACTTCTACACGTCAGAGGAGTGCTATGCTGACTGTCTTGTCGGTCTGGCTAATGAGCGATGTGGCTGTAGGGATATGTATATGCCAACGGCTAATGGTAACTAATGGCAAACTTGCAATTACGCGTCGAAACTCGATACTTCGGAATCACGTTAGTTCGAATATGCCCTTATTTCAAAGGTAAAACGTGGCGTATCCACGGTTTAACTTTGACATACGGGTTTGTTCGATTTCCGCCAGGACTCATATAAGTTTTGCGTGTTGTCCAATCAGTTTCTCTGAATAAAATATTGTTTAAATTATGTTCGATTTAAGCGGGATTGACTTATCAAATGCAACTCATGAAATACTGGTAAGATTGGTTCGAGCGAGTTCGGAGTATCGAGTCTCGATAGTATTTCAATTATTGAATAAAGCCTTCCTCCGCTGATCGTTCACTAGAAAAGTAAGGGTTATTCTAAAGTTAGATATTCGGATTTTTCATGTGGGGAAGCCTTCCAGCTGGCTTGCGGAACGTCGGTGGTTCTACCCAGTTGCCGATGTGTGCCTGAAACAGTGCATAAAAGACTTCTGGGGTCTTCCTCCACCTGTAATTAGCTGGACGTCGCGATATGACTGAAATACTGTTGAAAGCGACGTAAAATCTAAAACAAATCAAATCAAATCTAAAGTTAGATAAATACTTTAATAATGACAATAGTACTGCATTTTACATTAAAAATTAACATTAAAGTCGATTCTGAAATTGTTATGAAAACTACCATTTGAAGCCTAGGCAATAAACTGAAAACATCACGGAGCCGATATCGCTTAGAACTATTGTTCGACAATATTGACCTGACGTTGGTGACCTCTATTAACATAATTACACACTTTGTTGCATTTCTAAATATAGCTCCGGAACACTTCGTTATCATTTATACGAGAACGCACATTGTAACCACATCGGCACCGTGAAAATATAGCATTGCCCGGTTGCACAAATATCGACAGGTATTTAGCGCAAGTGGTAAGGAAGATGACTATAGATTATTTATCCGTACAGTCAGTGGTTCGAATCCCATGCAATACTCGTACATTTTTTCACATTTTTTTTATCAATTTATGTTGTTTCTTTTAAGTAATCATACAACATCTATTTCGTTTGGAACACGGTTCTTTTGTTATTTTTAAAAACATTATGTCATAGCGTCTGTTTGGTCTATAAAATAACATTTTATAAAATAAAAATATTTCCCCTCTATCGGGATTCGAACCCGGAACCTCGGTGTTACAAATCCCTTGCTCTAATGACACACCTATTGCAGATTAGTTACATCTGGGGGTTGTAAATTAGGCATATATTGGCAAGAGTCGCAGGTTGGAACATCGATGATCTCAGCTGGATTAAAGCCCACTCGAAAGCGCAACATGATGCGTTTTAGTAGATGCGATCAGGAATAATAGTTTATCAACAATAATCTTTTGAACTTGCTCAATGTGGAGTGTTGATCCACTGAGGATCACAACTGTAACAAGATTTACGTAATCAGCCGAAACAACCCGAAGTTGTACGTAGGCTATCGAATATTGATTTATACTGCGTCATCTTTTTACAATTTATTCATGCATAAAGTTCAACGTCAGGTCAATATTGTCGAACAATATCTACAGTGCAGAGGAGCTTACAACGCAGGATTATATAGGAAGTTACCACCTTTTAAAATTGTTAAAACTTAGTTATAATCTGAATTGCACACCGTTAAGAGCTTGATCAGGCGATCAACAAATTACTAACCAGTAACTTTACTTCGGTTATTTACAAAGCCAACACTTGCATTGGAATGATTTCTTTTTTAATGGAATAGTGAGTCCACTTTCGTTATACATTCGAATATGATATAGCCAGTTCAATATATGTTCGTCCGATTGAATAATTATGTACATGTAGTCTATACCCCAAAGCTGTTTCTAATTTTGAAGATAGGTAACAACTGAATACATAATGTGCATGGAGGTGCATTCTGATTTAGTTTTAGTCTTTTTTATCTTCGTTTTCTAGGATAAAGAACATATTTCTGATGATACATATTAATCACTGTATTTATTAAGGGGAAGTATTTTCTTCAGTAGTGGAATTAATAGAATGTGTATTTATAGAGTAATGAGATAATTGATATATAAGTGTAACACTCTTCAGATTTCGCTGTTGTTTTACATTCACAGGCCAACCGCGGGTATGCACTCTGCAGGAGCAGTATACATGTCTTGAAAGTCTAAAAGGTCAGTCCTATTTATATAATTATTACATGAGTTTTTCCCATTTATTCCTAGTGAAGATTATAATAGTAATTTACAAACAATTTATCAGTGAAGAGAATGCTTGTCCGATTTAGATAGTTAAGACTAAGAACAGAAGGATCATGCGGGAGCCTGTGATTGGGGACTGCATTGCTATGTTTTTTCATATTTTTGCATTTTATTGTAAAAGCAACCTGGATTGGTCAAAACTGGTCATAACTTAAAAGAAAAATGGAATTGTTGTTTTTTTTAATTTAGATTCTCGATTTATCAAACTCGAATACGTAGAACTTATCTATATTTCAAAGTTAAAAAACGTTAACTTTACGGTTTAACTTTGTAATGCGGATTTATTGAACTTAAGAAACACGAGTTACTTAAATTTAGTCTGAAGAAATATGAATGCATTTGGCTGAAGCGAGTTCAAGCTATCGCGGATCGACTGTATTTCTACATTCTGCATTTCAGAGGAGTTTGATACATCGTTAAGAGAGGAATGCAAGTGTCCCGTCCCCTGTGCCTTTTCCCTTTTTGATCCATCAATATCCTATGCAACCATCTCGAACCATGTTATCAGCAAACTGCTTACCAGTTCAGCAACGTCGAAGCTTAGACAGAAACTGCTGAATGCATCAGAGGTATCAGCAAAGTATGAGGTTAAGAAACTTCAGAAGTTTCAGCATATAACTGACGAACTGCGGAACGCATTCAGCAAACTTAAATATGTGATCAATGAAATAGCTAGCTCTCTTGAACAGCAAAAGAATACAACTGAGGAGCTGACTGCCGAAATATGGAATGTCTATCAGGAAAAGGACAGACTGTATAGATTTCAAGAATATGCAGTGGAGAAGAATTTTATGCGTGGAAGAGAGGCGATGGAAGAACGAACACTCCGTAATGTTCCCAACGCATACGCCGAGTTTGCGATGACAGCAAAAAGAAGAATTGAGCGACTCGCTGTAATCGACATTGCCAAGGAAGATGAGAGGGAGCAATTGTATAATCTCATAATTGATGCACTTACAGTTAGACAAGAAATTATCAGAATGGCTCGTGCAAATATAACACTATTAATAGACTCGTACATCAATGGAACTAAGATATTTAACTACAAATTTGAAAGCGTATCACGTAAACACAATCCTTATATTATTCCAAAGCCACTGTTAAACGACTCTATGAATCATAATTGGTATATGCGTAAATACGTGCCGAAAATAAAGGAAGATGACTTTGACTTGTTTGAATATGTTTTAGATTACTTCAAGAATTTAACAACGGTTGCTTTTAATGACCGAACTGTGAATGATACAGACCTTAATTGGGTGTATGAGAGATTTCAGTATGCGTGTAGAACATTTATGTTTAGTAAAAGTGTTGTTTACACTCAAGGGATAGATAGACCAATCAAAATACTTGGTGAAAGACGGTTAGACTTTGAAGACATTTGGAACAGCTTTAATTCGCAGATTACAATTTTAAACCAGAGCATGTTGTCACTAAAAGCCAGCATTGACAACCTCAATACCAAGGCAATACCTATGTTTGAAGATATTCTTTATAAGACCGATAAATACTTCCGGGAAGCTGACGTTAGTCTGATGACGCTTGTGCACATGTTAACGTCAAATACAACAATGGAATACCAACGTGAGATAGATAACTTTTTTCAAGAGATTCAAACTAGAGGTCAAGCCATGAACGATGCTTGGAGTTTAACATCTAAACCTGTGAGAGACTTGTGGGATAAAGTCATCAATGATCAGGACATGTTAGAGTACTACGCGTATACTAATAACAGTCAGTTCCAACAAGATCTAGAAGCTGTTATGAATGTTTGGAATCGGAACGTGCGTGAAGTACAGGAATCAGACATTCGTTCGCTTGTGGATTTTGTAGATGTCAATTTTGCCGAGACCTACATGATCGTACTCAACTACCTAGAGGAATACAAACATTCCATAAAGGTCGATGGCGATTTTGTCAAGTAAGTTTATATCCAAACTGTACATTCTCTAATGATTTTATACCTCATAATCATTTCATTTCGCCTTAATTATCAGGTCTGTATTTTTTATCCAACGCGCTGCTTTACAGCAAATATGATTAGCCAAAATCATCTTCCTAACATCCTCCCTTATCATTATTTCATCTTACAATTCACCGGCACTATATGACCTATTCAGTGTCGCAGTGTCGAATCATCTAACTCATGCATAAATCTAATGGTAGCTTAAAACTGTGAAATTGGTGATGTTAACCTTCAACCCTAGCGACGACTATAGTCGTCATTTACAAACAGTGTACCAGTGAGAATTGCACTTGTACTATGCAAACGGTGTATGTAGACATTGATCAGAGAGCTCCTTAAGAAGATTCCGAAGAGATGTCACAATACAAGATTATATAAAAAGACGATTCCAAAGAGATGTCACACGACAGGATTATATGGAGAAATAAATAATAAATGAGACGTTTTGTCGTACGATTTCGTACATGTACGACGGGCCCTAGGTTAATATCATTTCCCTCACTTTATAAGCCTATACAGAAAAACAAATAGCACACCGTCTTGTGTAAAACAATTAAATAGTGTGTCCTAACGTTTTCTTCATTCTGTTGCAGAGAAAATTTCCTACGGGTGGATGTGTTCTTTAGACAACTAAGTTATGAACAAATACGACAGCAAAAAGCATACGATATATTTGCGCTAATATGTAAGTATTTTAAAAACCTTTTTTAACTATTAAAATGTCACTACTGTACTATCCACGCTGCACACGGCACATAAACTGCTAACCTTAACAGCAAACAATGGAAACTGAAGGCGTTTTCGGTGTCTGATCTGGCTCTAAATATTTGTGCAATGGAAACTATTATTGAGCAAACATGTACAGTGGAGAATCTGTTATTCTTTCCCGTTTAAACGCAAACGTACGCAAACGCAAAGCACTAAAACGTAGAAAAGAACAACTTTTGGACAATTGTGATAATTCTTGTTTATCTTGGTGGCAAACAGTTTGGAGCCTGATCAGACGCCGGGTTACCCGGCGTCTGATCAGGCTCCAAACTGTTTGCACTGCAAATAATTGTTTTAGCGTAAACGCGTTTATTGGGAAAGAATAACAGATTCTCCACTGTATCATGAAAGAATAGCATTTTCCCTACATGATTCAATAATGTTTTAATCGACGTTTATTTTCAGGTGACATAGGGGGAGCGATGGGTCTGTTCATTGGCGCCAGTATGCTGACCATCGTTGAAGTAATCGACCTGTTTTTGACCCAAACGCCGATTTTCAATAAGAGCAAGAAATACGGATTCTGAAATGTCCGGACATGATCAGTACAGTGGAGAAAACGTTATTCTTTTTCAATAAACGCGTTTACGCTAAATCTTTTATTTCCAATGCAAACAGTTTGAAGCCGGATCGGACGCCGGGTAACCCGGTGTCTGATAAGACTCCAAACTGCTTGCCATCCAGGTTAAAACCAACAGTCGGAATTGTGAAAAAATGTCCTTTTGGCATTTTAGTACAATGCGTTTGCGTTTCGTTGGCGTTTAAACGGGAAAGAATAATGTATTATCCACTGTTCCTGCGAAACAGTGAAATGAAACTCATAACCGAAGAAATCTTGCCAAATATGGATTTCGAAATATGCTACTTTGTAACATTTTGTACAAAGTTATGTACAGTAGAGAAGCGGCTTTTATTTCCCGTTAAAATGAAACGCAAACTCAATGGTACTAAATGTAGACATTGGAAGCACAGCACTCTTTCTCTACAAAGACACCCAATGGGAGACAAAACTTATGTGCCTTGTTAGGAGGGAGTCGTCATAGGGAGGTGAATTGGCTTACATTTGCAAACAGCTTGAATCCAGATCAGACGCCGCGTGACGCGGCGTCTGATCATGATTCAATCTGTTTGTCAGTCGTCATTAAGTTTTTTATGTCAAAATATCCACTACGTAACTTTGAGGAAAAAGCAGACGAATATTCTAACCAAACGACATTGCAGTCGCGAATCGGTTGGGCATAATTTTCTGGTTTTCGAGAAGAGCAGCAAGCGTTGTTATAAGAAGGGAATCGTTGTCGGGAGGGCGGCTGTAGTGAGGGAGAAATATTGGAGATTTTGTAAATTTATATCAGAAAATAGTTTGTTGAGTGCCTGTCAGGACACTGGGTTAATCGGCGTATTATCTGGCTCAAAACTATTTGGAGTACAGTTGTCGGGAGGGCGGCTGTAGAGAGGGAGAAATTTATGTTTAAAAATGTTTAGAAATATTGGAGATTTTGTAAATTTATATTAGAAAATAGTTTGTTGAGTGCCTGCCAGGACACTGGGTTAATCGGCGTCTTATCTGGCTCAAAACTATTTGGAAATGAGATTATAGTTGGTTTATGACAAAGAAGGCATTCATTGAGAAATCATTATGTCTTCTTTACTGTACTTGCATTTAGCCTTACAATTCAGGCCTCCATTTCTCCGGATT
Source organism: Gari tellinella (assembly GCA_922989275.2). NCBI lineage: Eukaryota > Metazoa > Mollusca > Bivalvia > Cardiida > Psammobiidae > Gari > Gari tellinella. Next base: position 63,359,895 of record OV277857.1, on the reverse strand, counting down.
TTTTTTAAGTATTCGGATTTTTATCCTAGTATATCGTAGCATAAAACAGGCTGAAAGTAAAGCAGAATGCGCCTTAATGCGCATTCTGCTTTCCGTTCAACCTGTTTTAAGCAGCCATGCGTCTTCAAAACAAGAAAAAATCAATAGGGTAATGGAACGAATGGTAAAATTTCGTCTGAAAAATTGAAAATTTGAAATCCTAAGATTTTTATTATCAACTTATGGCAGCCCTGTTACATTGTTTTGTCTGGTGACATACTGAAATTGATAAGTCAAATCTAACAGACAGTATTGGCATTGTAATGCTCTATAGATAAAGGTCAGATCCTGCAATGACAACGTTTTTCTGATAAGGTGATAAATGCCAATTGGACGAAGCGAACTTTCCGTGATGTAAGACAATACAGTAAACATGTCTATTGTGACCACTAAATTGTTTTACATGATAAGGTGTTTATGACAGGTGACTGCTTACAGCAAGGTGTCAGTAACAAAGAATGCTCCTTGTTTAAAGCTGTCACCCGTCTTTAATACAATAAATTAGCCTACGTTTTTTGGTCGTAATAAGGTTTTCTGTATTGTATTTATCGACCATGCTATAGAATGTCCATGAACAATCCAAACTGTTTGCATTTGCTATAATTGTTTTAGAATAATCACGTTAGTTTTGATCGTATAATGTACGAAATTGTCGGTATACTTAGATCTAGATCAGTGTTCGTTATTGATTGGCATCAGTCCTCTCTCGTGTCTTAACTCATTCACCCCTGAAACACTTGATCACTGGCACCAGAGTCATGGGGGTTTTATGTGTATGTGTTTACTGTATATATCCCTCTACCGATACGAAGGTATATGTATATAGAACAATAGAATCTCTCCACATGTCTGTAGACTATATTAAGGTGTTTTTGTTTATTTTTAACGGTATCTACCGGTCAGTGATGTCTATTATATGAAGGGGAAAGTCTGTAGTCAGTATCTAGATATATTATATTCTAGATCAAGATCCTATTTATTCCGACCTGTAAGCAATGTCTAATGCATTGAAATGGATTTACAATTTTTTAAAAAATTGTATCTGAGTTGACTCGATGCCTCTATACCAGTCTGTTATCTGTATCTGTATCAATACGTCGTATAATCCTAAAAAGGCTTTTACACGACGGGGTATCTATATCTAAAAGTATAAGATCTAATAGGTCTAGATTCTAGATCTATTTCTAAAAGATTCCCCCCTACCGATTGGCAATGTCTTTAGTATTGGAGTGAAATTTAAAAATATAATAATAAAAAAATGGATCAATATGGGATGACTCTAGGCATCTACCGGTCTGCTATCTTTTAGTCTTATAAGAGTAGATAGGCAGACCGGTAGATGCCCAGCGTAAAGCTCTCAATTTGTTTTATATTTTCATTTACTTATTTTTTTTGTTATTCCTATCCCATACAATGTACATTGCTAACCGGTGGGGGATCTTATAGATCAAGAATCTATATCTAATAAACCATGTACTAATAGATAGCAGACCGGTATATGCAGAGGCATAGAGTCAACTCACATATTTTTTTTATTATTTTCGAATTTTTTTCCATATCCAAACAAAATACATTGCTAAATTCTAACCGACCGGAAAATGAGATCTAGATCCAGAATCTAATAGAGACTATAGAGTGTACACATGTAGATTTCCCCCTGCACATAGTAGACATTTCTTACCGGTAGATACAGTGCAAACAAACAAACAAACAAAACACCTTATTAAAGATAGTCTATAGACCTGTAGAGACTTAGAGTGGTTCAGTAAAGGATAATACAGTAATATAAACACATACACTTAGTCCATGACTCTGGTGCCAGTGCTTTTGATGGACAATTCAGATTACGTCTAGTCCATTTTTGACAATTTGGGCATGATTTTAACAATATATTTTAAAATGACAAACAGTGTAGACCCTGATCAGAGGGTTCTTTAAGAAGCCCCCTGATAAGGGTATACACTGTTTGCATATGACAAGTGTAACCCTTACAGGTACATTATTTGTAAATGACGACTATACTCGTCGCTGGGGTTCCATGTGTTAACTCGCTATAACGAGCGCGTTTATGCCAAACTAATATCATTGTCTTTAAGAGCTAGATCATACATAATAATTGCCCTTGCGTCTGATCTGGTTCCAAATCTTGTGCAATTGATAGTATGGATATAGGACAAACGTGTTCATTGGGAACGAATAACGTCTTATCCACTGTACACCATCATTGTGTTGTAAAATACATTAGTCGTGAAAAGTCGTTCTGTGCATATCATGTCATTTGAAAATAAACATCCAACAATTAAACAGTAGGTGTTTATGCTTTTTATTGACTGAAACCGATCCAATATATCTTCTTTCAGGATTTAACCCTTTCGCAATGACATCAATATGGCTGTGAAAGGGTAAAAACTTCACGATGACATGGTTAAGACGTTTGCTTCATTTAACGGTATGTTTAACCATATCGCAGACATAACAACTTTGAGTGTCATATAGTTTGAAGTCTGATCAGACCCTAATCTGGATCCAAATGCATTGCAAACTTGACTACAGTTGTCTATGGCGTCTGATCAGGACTCAAACTGTTTGTCATACAACTTTAAGTCTAACTTTGAATCGTTAATTATAACTTACCTTATCTAACATCCTACGGTACAAACTGATGATGTTGGATAAAGCAGAGTACCGGTTAAATCAGGTTTAACCCTTTACCCCATAGCCTGTTTCTAGTTTTGAAAATAGGTGACTACTTAAAGCAGGTTGAAAGTAAAGCAGAATGCGCCTTATGGCGCATTCTGCTTTACTTTCAGTCTGCTGTAAGTTACCACCTGCTAGAATAAGAAGTATTAAATATGACAAATATTCATTAAGGTATATATTGGAACTATTTTCTTCAGCGAATGAATAAATGAATGTGCTAAAAGGCGCTTCTATAAGGGAAAGGGTTAAGATATACTGCTGAACTTTGATATTCCATACTTTGCCACGGTTTAAAGAAATGCGGATATGTTCCACTAATGAGAGCTTGATATTCAGCAATTCGTCTGAAGAAATCCGGGTTCGCTCGACCATAACGTGTTCAACGAAGTTCATGTATGCCATTCGACATTTGTGTCCGAAAATCATTGTTAGATGAAAACAGATTTCTGGATTAACCAGGTGTCGGATAAGCCATGTTAATGATATAAGGCAAAAGGCAGAATCCCGAGAAACACCGCAATTTTGACAGGTACAGTACTGAACCTTATTAAATCAACAATTTTTGAGATTCGCTTGCAATTCGATGGCAATTCGATGGCAATTCGCTTGCAATTCAAAATACTTACTTTATCCTCGGGTAAGTTTTCTTGAATGGTGTATCTCACAAATGTTCGCATATATGTCTTCGTTAATTTTTTGGATTCCTTTTTTGTCACAACCGCTTCGGAAAATTCGTGTTAAAATATTTAAACGTATGATTCGTTTTTTGAAGCGCCCGATTCGATGGCAATTCGATGGCAATTCGATGGCAATTCGCTTGCGATTATCAATTTAATTTAATATGGTTCAGTACTGTAGGCAACGACCTCGCAACCGCCCGCTTACCCATTTATACGGCTATTAGAATGCTTGCAAGCGCGAAATCAGAGCTTGATGCAATAGCAGGTAAGGCAACAATGACACTTACTGTGAAAACCGCGTTCGGTAAACTTCATGTACACTGCTGGACAAATGAAATTGTCTCCAAACCATTTGTTTAGCTTTGAGGAGCCATTTTACGTGACGCCATTTGAACGCTTTCTGTTATAGTCGGTAAGCGGGCGGTTGCGAGGTCGTTGCCACTATGAATTTTTCGCTTTGCATAAACGAAGGTTATACTTCATACTACTTATTGGCAAATAGCTTTACTCGATATGTACTTTTGATCGAATGTCGATAGAGGCATAACTTGGGAGAGGGGTAAAATTCGGAAATTGGAAGTTCGACCCCTTGTCAATATTTCTAGTGTTTATACATTTTTTTTTCTTTTGGGGGTCAGGCTTCTATTGTGACGGTCCTCTGTGATAGTGACCATAAAATGGTATAATGTTAGCTCCGTCACCCCAGGATATGTTCTTATATGTTCTTAGTCGTGGATGTAATAGCATAATAGATTATTTGCTGTTGAAAGAGTCCGATTTTCCTGTAGTGAGCAGTTTTCAAGTCTGTCCTTTCAATATATTTAGTGACCATGCTGCATTGAATTTTGTTATAGACGGTGTTAAACCGTGCCAATTACCTGATAGCGATAGTGCTAATAGCGACTCGCATATATATTTTAAATGGAATGTTGATTATAAAGACACATTTAGGCGTGGACTTATTGGAAAGCTACCTGCCTTGAACAGTATTATCTTAAATACAGGCTCGGCCGAGCACGATCAAATCGATCGTCTGATAAATGATTTTACCACTATTATTTGTGATACGGCCGAACCTTTGTTTAAGCGTACTTTCAACAGGTCCAATAATTTGAAACGTAAAAACGACTCTTCATGGTTTGATAAAGAATGTATTGAACTTAAACATGCATATAAAAATGCAATGCACCAGTTCAATTGTTGTAAAACTGCGACAAGCAGAATATTATTATGTGACAGAAAACGTCAGTTTAAGTATACTGTTCGCAAAAAGAAGCGTGCGTATAAGATTAAACAGGCGGCGGAGCTCAGCGAACTTAGAAAACGAAAACCCCGTGATTTTTGGAGACATTTTAAACAGAATAAGCAATCTGGGTGTGACATTACAGTAAACGAATTCCAGACATAATTTTCTGAATTATTCAGTGATATTAGGACTATGAATATTGAAAATGTAGAAAATTTTAATAACGACACTGATTTTAACATAAATGACCCAACTTTTGAAGAACTGAATATTCCAATTTCACAAGATGAGGTAATTGCTGCTATTAAGCGACTTAAAAGAAATAAGTCCCCATGCCCAAGTGATAATCTTCTCAATGAGTATTTCATAGAATCAGTAGATATTTTAGGCGGACATATAACAGATATTTTTAATAAAGTTTTTAACTCTGGTTATTTTCCTGAAATATGGGCACAAGGTTTTATTGTACCAATACATAAAAAGGGCGATAAGAATTCACCTAACAATTACAGGGGTATTACGCTACTGAGTAATCTCGGCAAGCTTTTCACGGGCATACTTACTGCACGGGTTGAAAAATGGTTTAGCGATCACAACTTTCTATCAGACGCTCAATTCGGTTTTAGAAAAGGCTGTAGTACAGTCGATGCGATATTTGTCCTACACAATTTAATTGAACATGTACTAACACAAAATTTAAGATTACCGTGTGCATTTGTCGACCTTAAGAAGGCGTTTGACTCTGTCTATCGCAATGCATTATGGTTTAAATTGTATAATATGGGTTTAGACAGTAAGCTCCTTGTAATGTTTAAAGCTATGTACTCTGTCGTAAAATCGTGTGTCAAACACTGTAACTCTTACTCTGACTTCTTCAATATATCAATCGGATTACGTCAGGGACTGAATAATTCCCCGGCTATGTTTGCTCTATTTTTAGAGGACTTAGAGCTTTTTTTACAGAATAAAAACACCTCTGGGTTATCTTTTCACGATATTTGTATAATAATTCTTTTGTTTGCTGACGATATGATTCTAATAGGAAATTCAGTACAAGACTTACAGGACAGCTTGAATAAGCTTTATGAATACTGTCAATATTGGGGTCTTGATGTAAATACAAGTAAAACAAAAGTAGTTGTTTTCCGCAAAAGAGGGCCAGTAAAACAGGATGAACGTTGGTTTTATAACGATGAGCCTCTAGAAATCGTAAACGACTTCAATTACTTAGGCGTAGTTTTTAATTACACGGGTTCATGTGTATTAAATAACCAGTATATTGTGGGTAAAGCTAACAAAGCGGCTAGTACGTTATTGTGTAATATTAACAAATATGAAATTAGCCCTTTGATAGCTTTACAATTATTTGATTCGTTTGCTGGATCTATTCTAAATTATGCTAGCCCTGTCTGGGGTTTTTCAAAGCCCAAGGATATTGAGCGGGTACACCTAAGATATTGTAAGGCTATACTGGGCGTTAAACAAAGTACAAGTAATGCGGCGGTATACGGAGAGTTGGGAAGATATCCTTTGTACGTCAACAGATTTGTCCAAATAATTAAATACTGGATCAATTTATTAAGTACTAGCAATATAATTTTGAAATATATATATCAAGATGTCCGTATAAAATGTAAGAAAGGGGCAACTAATTGGGCTTCGAAAGTGAAAGGTTTACTAAGTGACTTTGGTTTCACAGACGTCTGGGACTTCCAAGAACAAGTTGATTTTAAACGTTTTCTACCAGTATTCAAACAGAGAGTTAAAGATTGTTTTACACAACAATGGCACGCTGATTTAGAAAACAATACTGTATTAAGTCACGTATATGTATATATTAAAGAAGATATCTGCCTTGAAGATTATTTGAACACTTTAAAATATAAATCCTCAAGGTTTGCCTTAACACGTTTGCGCGTGTCTGCACATAAACTACGTATTGAGTTTGGAAGGTATGGACGAAATCGCTTGGAACGACATGAAAGAATATGTCAACTATGTGAGAGTAATGATTTGGAAGATGAATTTCATTTTATTTTGAAGTGTTCGGCATATACAAATCTTCGCTTTAAATTCATTAAACGCTATTTTTATAGCAACCCTAGTATGCAAAAATTTACAGAATTGCTCAAGTCAAAAAACAATACTGTACTGATAAAATTAAGTAAATACATAGTACAGGCCAATAATATGAGAAAAGATTTACTCACAGGCTTATAGATCAAGTGTTTGTATGTTTGTTTATGTATGTCTGCCATGTCAGTGTTATGTTACATGATATGAATCAAATCTTTTTAAAAACCACAAAAATCAATTAATCGTCTTATTTATTTGCAAAATTGCATAGTTCATTCTCCTAAATAAGGAAAATTAGAAATACTAACAGCTTAACTTTGTTAAATACTTTAACGAGAAAGTGCATAAATTACAGTTAAATGCACAGTGCTTTCTACAGTACAGTGCTTTCTACAGTGCTTTCTATGTGCTCTCTATGACTTTCTACTTTAATTGTATTACTTCAAGTTTAGACCTATACTACTTATTACCATAAACTACAGTGACCATGTATGTATGTTTGTATTGTATGATTGTTTGATGTTTAACGAGGTACCTGATTGTGTACAAGTTGAATAAAATTCTGTTCTGTTCTGTTCTGTTCTTATACCGATTTTGAATACATTGCTGATGAGTTACATTTTAGCTCACCTGATCCTTCGGCTCAGGATGAGCTATTGTGACCGCTCTTCGACCGTCGTCCGTCATCCGTCGTCCGTCCACATTTTCAAACAACATCTCCTCAGAAACCACTGACCCGATAAAGGGCCGATATCAACCAAACTTTGTCAGAAGCATCAGTGACAAGGGGGGACGAAATCTGTTTCAAAGTTTTGGGCTAGAGTTATTCCCCTTGCTTTGGGACTTTATTTTCTAACATGACCGTATAGACAACTTTTAATGCATAAGAAAATCTTTAAAAATCTTCTTCTCAGAAACCAAACGGCCCAGACCTTTGATATTTGGTATGTATCATAACCTAATAATGTTCTACCAAGTTTGTTCAAATTTTGACACTGGGGCCAAAAATGGCCCCGCCCTTGGGCTTATCAGTTTTTCTTAGGAAAATCTTTGAAAATCTTCTCCTCTGAAACTGTATGGCCTAGATCATTAATATTTGACATGTAGCTTTGCCTTATGGTCCTCTACCTAGCTTGTTCAAATTATGACCCCCGGGTCAAAATTGGCTCCGCCCCGGGGCTTATCAGTTTTAAATGGAGTTATATAGGAAACTCTTTAAAAATCTTCTTCTCTGAAACTGTATGGCCTATATCATTAATATTTGACAGGTAGCTTTGCCTTATGGTCCTCTACCTAGATGGTTCAATTTATGACGACCGGGTCAAAATTGGCCCCGCCCCGATACATGGAGTTATATAGGAAAATCTTTAAAAATCTTCTTCTTTGAAACTGTATCGCCTAGATCATTAATATTTGACATGTAGCTTTGCCTTATGGTCCTCTACCTAGATTGTTCAAATTATTACCCCTGGGTCAAAATTGGCCCCGCCCCGGGGCTTATCAGTTTAACATGGAGTTATATAGGAAACTCTTTAAAAATATTCTTCTCTGAAACTGTAAGGCCCAGATCTTCCAGCTTTGACATATAGCTTTGCCTTATTGTCCTCTACTAAGATTGTTCAAATATGACCCTGGGCCAAAAATGGCCCCGCCCTTGGGCTTAAAAGTTTTTCTTCGGAAAACCTTTAAAAAAATTCTTCTCTAAAACTGTATGGCCTACATCATTAATATTTGACATGTAGCTTTGCCTTATGGTCCTCTACCTAGATTGTTCAAATTATGACCCCCGGGTCAAAATTGGCCCCGCCCCGGGGCTTATCAGTTTTACATAGAGTTATATAGTAAATTCTTTAAAAAATCTTCTTCTCTGAAACTGTAAGGCCCAGATCTTTCAGCTTTGATATATAGCTTTGCCTTATAGTCCTCTACCAAGATTGATCAAATTATGACCCCTGGGCCAAAACTGGCCATGCCCTTGGGCTTATCTGTTTTTCATAGGAAAACCTTTGAAAATCTTCTTCTCTGAAACTGTAAGGCCCAGATCATTTATAATTGAAATGTAGCTTAACCTTATAGTAATCTACCAAGATTGTTCAAATTATGACCCCATGTCAAAATTGGCCCAGCCCCGGGGCTTATCAGTTTAATATAGACTTATATAGGAAAACCTTTAAAACTCTTTTTATAGCTATATATATCACAATATTGTCTTGCCCAGTCAGCTTAGGTACAATGTTCTCAGGTGAGCGACTTGTGGGCCATGGCCCTCTTGTTAAGGACTACGTTTCGTACAAGAGGTACAGTAAAGTGCAAAAAGTATTCGTTAAAATTGCGTCGCGATATCACGCTGATTAAGCTTGCGTGATTTTCCTCCCCTTCTAAATTGAGTTAAAAATAGCACAACATGTAAAGTTTTAGATATATTGATACACATGTAGTTTGAATCCTTGACAATGGTATGACATAAAAGTGGTTGTTACATACACATCATTTATGTTTGTTTTCTTGTTGAATCAAAATGGGGCAGAAAGGCTCAAAATTGAGAACTGACATGGAAAAACGTAGCCGTAAATATGTTTTTAAATGGATTTCGCATCGCAGAAACTTCACAAAGATTGCTGAGGCCTTACAGTACAGTATTCTCTTTTTTTAATAAATTCAAGACAACTAGATCGATTGAAAATTTTCCTAGATCACGGAGACCTCGCGTGGTGGGTGAAAATGAGTATCTGACAGTTGAGCAGACCGTGAGCGGACCGCAAGGATTCGTTGACAGATACTGTTAGTTTAAACGGTAATGTAAATGCAGTAAAATATACAGAAATCCTCGAAGATTAATTTTTGCCTGTTGAAGCAAAACATTTCCCGACCAATTTATATTTATTTCAGGATTATAACGCCCCAGTGCATCGTGCGGGTACAGTGGAGAATCTGTTATTCTTTCCCAATAAATGCGTTTACGCTAAAACTATTATTTGCAGTGCAAACAGTTTGGAGCCAGATCAGACGCCGGGTAACCCGGCGTCTGATCAGGCTCCAAACTGTTTGCCACCAAGATAAACACGAATTATCAGAATTGTCCAAAAGTTGTTCTTTTCTACGTTGTAGTGCTTTGCGTTTGCGTACGTTTGCGTTTAAACGGGAAAGAATAACAGATTCGCCACTGTAGGATCTCGGTTTACAAGGTTCAAAATAATATTAAAACAATTTCTTGGCCAGCACAATCACCTGATCTGAACATTATTGATAATATCTGGCTGTATATTAAGAGAAAACTGTCGCGCAGAGTGAATTTCATAAATAGCAATCAGGATTTGTACGATGAAATGTTTTGTATCTGGACTGAAATCCCACCGACCTACGTTCAAAGCCTTTACATGTCTATTTCCCGTAGGATAATGCAGGTTATAACATTCAAGGGACATCTGACTTAGTATTGAGGTAAGAGAATCAAGTTTACGTGTTCGTTTCTGTAAGAGTTTCTGTTATAATAGCTTTGAAACACCCGCTAATTTTCCCGACCAAATCCAATATGGCCGCCATTTAACGAATACATTTTGCACGTTACTGTACAGGCTCATAAGTCTTTCCCCAAAATGGCTGCCGCTATATTCTCTACTCTAAGCACATGCAAACTTTAAACACCAACCAAATCAAAACGGCAACTCCAACTTACCTGAAATTTTCCGCATTTTGAAATAGACCCGTTTTCTCTCAGAATATACCAAATTCTTCTTGAAATACTCTCATAAAGTGATTGTACATAAGCCTGACTGTAACGATCCCAAATGCCAAGAACATGTCTGATAAGCTCATCCTTAATTTTGATATTCACTGCACACTTGCACAAGTTAGTTTTCAAATATTTTCACACATTTTTTATTATATTTAAGTCTGGGCTTTAGGCTGGTCGAACCATTGTCGGCACATTATCGTTCCTTTACCATTCGATGGCGAGTCTAGATTTATGCTGAGTAGCATAGTAATCATGGACACTGTAGGGCTTATTGGAGAGCTTTTTAACAATAAATGGCCACAAATGTATGTCTAGATATTCAATATATTTCTCGGAATTGATATTACCATCAACTGGTGTCAGGGTTTCAACTCCATCATATTTTAAACAGCCCGTGAACACAACAGATGCTTTTCAATATGGGGTGGGTCGGCATTGTTTTCCGTTGTCTCCCATACCCTCCCACTTCGGAACTTGTTTTCAGAGCTCCCTTGCTCGCGAAATATCTTTAAAAAAAATGAAATGGTAGATCTATCGATGTTTACCGATCGTGAACTTTTGTGAGCACCTTGAGAGTCCTTAATTAAATGACGGATAGCGTTTTTTCTGCTAGTGTGTCAATTCCTTGCGTTTCACACTTGATATGTAACGAAGCAGACGATCGAAACAAATCAATATCATTTGTTTACAAAAAATGAAGAAGATATCGGTGTAATCATAAAATTCACTGTGTTAAAATTTCAATCTTCCTAGTAACTAAATCGCGGCGCTATTAAAGTTTTTCTAACGCGGTCATATGCGGTACCGATATCGGCGCCATGTTTTGGGGAAAGACTTATGACCCTCGGCTTGTACATGTACAATGTACACGCACGCACCCACGAGCTAACACATGCGCACGGTTCTATTTACATATCGTCTAAACTATCAAATTATTAGCAAAACAGCAAGTATGTCTAGTTATTCAGGAAGACTACTCTAGTACATTTTCATAAAATCAATCTTTATGGTTTCCCCCCTTTAATATCTTCACAATTTATAGTGAGTTAACGTTGATCTATGCTGTTTGCAGCTTAATAAACAGATACATTTCGAACAACTTCAATATCGATTGACGAAAAGAGCATAACGTGAACATTATCTGTGAATTATGTTGTCCATTAACATATACGTTGGTACATGTATGGATTACATACGATCAATCTTGGGTTTAGAAGCAATATGCAGGTGCAGAACATTGATGTCGATATACAGTGTACGTACTATTTCCAAGGAAGATCATTGCTGAATGTATAAAGGGTATTGCAGATGGATAATAAAAATAACAGTCAGAATTAAATAATGTTAAAATTTAAACGAAGACACCGCATTTCCAGCTCGACAGATCGTATATGTTACAGATACAGTACCTGTACAAAATGTTATTCTTTCCAAATAAACGCATTTAAGGTAAAAGTATTACATTCATTCCAAACAGTTCGGAACCAGATCAGACGCCGGGTCACCCGGCGCATGATCAGGCTCCCAACTGTTGCCTTTCAAATTAAAATGAATCGTCAAATTGTCATTTTCTCCGTTTTATTGTAATGCGTTTGCGTTTAAACGGGAAAGAATAATGACGTCTACTGTAGACCGAAAGTAACGCTGAAAGCCCATTTTGTATGCTGTTAGTCATCATATATCTTAAACACAAGGGACTACATGTATCAATCGATAAAAGGGTTTAATCATGGTGCTGTGTAATGCGGGTAGTGATTAGGATCCAAAATGCTTGACACTCAGTAATATTATCACTGTGACCAAAAGGTCTCTGAACACATGTTATATAACCCAATACCCCAGAAAAACGCCTTTTTATTTTATTCCCTCAAATAAAACAAACATTGCCACTATATATAGTCATGGATATATACCATAAGAAATAGTTTCTCTATCCTTGTAGACAGTAGCTTAAAGCAGGCTGGAAGTAAAGCAGACCGGTCATTAAGGCGCATTCTGCTTTATTTTAAGCCTGCTTTAAGTGTGAACCTTTCTTCAAAACCAGAAAAATGCTATTGGGTAATGAGTTAATGCTAATTGAGCCATGTCGACGAGCATGCTTGTCCGTTACAAACACTTATCCTATGCAAACAGTGTCAACTACCCTCTAACAGTTTGGAGTCAGATTAGACGTCAGAGAAGCCGGTGTCTGATCGGCTCCAAACTACAGTGGAGAATGTGTTATTCTTTCCCGATAAACGCGTTTACGCTTAAACTTTTATTTGCAGTGTAAACAGTTTTGAGCCAGATCAGACGCCGGGTAACCCGGCGTCTGATCAGGCTCCAAACTATTTGCCACCAAGATAAACAAGAATGATCAGAATTGTCCAAAAGTTGTTCTTTTCTACGTTTTAGTGCTTTGCGTTTGCGTACGTTTGCGTTTAAACGGGAAAGAATAACAGATTATCCACTGTACCCTCTAACAGTTTGGCGTCAGCTTAGACGTCAGAGAAACCGGTGTCTGATCGGCTCCAAACTACATGTAGTTGCTATTCAGATAAAAAAAAAATCGTCACACTTTCCAAAATGTTTACATTTTCAGTCTGTTGTATTGCGTATGGAATGTTATTGCGTTAAAAAAAGAAACTAATAATTTATTTTCTACGGTAATAGATATTGTTTACTTTTTATGCCCATGTCCCATCGACCTTCAACTGTGCCTGATCAACGACACCTTTATTATTATGCCACGTTACATCTTTTGTTAACACTTGTAGGGGGGAATAGATAATGAGCATACATGGTGACAGAGAGAATAGACAGACACACAGCCAGTGGCAGAGAAAGATATAGACTTAGAGAAACAGCGACAAACAGACATATTTACAGACAAATAGACAGAAGGAGAGAGACGAGGTTAGAAAGAGAGAGAAAAGAAGAAAAGAAAGGGAGATGGAAATTAAAAGGGGTCATATTGAGAGAGGAAGATAGTAGGAAAGCGAGATAGAGAGAAAGAGAGAGAGAGGGGGTGATGAATATGCCGTATTGTTGGTGGCTATATGATCTTATAGGGATGAACTGGTATGAATTGCGAACATCTTCTTTGAGAACCTTCATATCCATAATTGACGTAGGTTCGAACCCCAGGGTTACCATGTCGTTATGTATGTTTGTCAGAAAATTGTTATCATGAAGCATGTTTTAGATTTGATCATGTGGAATTGGTTTAAAGTCTAGTTACAAACATATATCTATTTACATCACTGTCATTTAAACGCATCGTAGTAGTCTTACATGTATCACGAGTCGAACTGATTACAACGAGTATTTACATGTATTACATTAAAATGACAAGGACAACTCAATGAACTCATGAACTATTTAAGAGACAGATATAACAAGCAACCAGCAAGACTATTCTATACTGTATGAAGGTCATTGTATTTTATTTTAGTCACATTGTACATTGCATAGTATCTGGATTCTGGAATATCCAGGTAGTATTTAAGGTAGTGTGAACCTTAAAAATACGAACCGAATTGCTCCTCTCCACTCAGGGGTTAAAATGGGTACATGTGTAGGGCCTGAGCCGGTAGTTTGGCTGTCTACGCGCTGAGCGGTCATTCGGACTGAAAGTAGACTAAAATTTGTTACAGTTTTTATTTTAATGGGAACCGTCCAATATTGGTCAATATCGGTATACCACGTAGAGCGATCGGCCATTCCCGTCAACTGACGGTGAATACCGAACCATAGTTCGGTAGCGCGGCACGGATCGTCACTTGACGAAAGTTGCCGACTGAATTACGTACTGTTCCGATTATGGCTGTCATTGTCCCGAGTTCATTAGAAGCGTACTACTGCAAAGTTCGGCTAGCGTTTAACAATAATGAACGTAATGATCAGCAGGACGTCCACCATCTACGCAATAGTTTATATTCTCTCATTGTTGGCCGAGTTCATGCCCCTGTCAATGTAGTTAGCGTGTCTAATACCCTAAGTACATATCGCTGGATATATTTAAGACGCACTGTTGCGAGTTAATCCCTTGCCTGTCTATCACGATTCGACGAGTACTTGCAAACAGTTTGGACCCAGATCAGACGCCGCGTTACGCGGCGTCTGATCTGGATCCAAACTGTTTGACACTCATTTGGAATTTTCTGCAATTTCAAACATCGATGAATACTAATTTGACAAAGTTTGCAGACGACAATCTCAAGGCAGACGATAATTATAGAGGCTGGAGACGGGTTAAGATAGTTCATTTTTTGTTACATGTACAGTTGTACCACTGTACCAACTGTGATTTAACCCTTTCAGCGCCAAATTTAGATTTATATTTTACCCCTTCACGTCTACATTGTCGTCTGCTTCAATATTTGTCTCGGCAATATCGTTTCTATGTTATAATTAGTGTACTGATTTAAGAAATATGGATTTTGGTATCAAATACTTTGGATCATGATCAGACGCCACGTAATGCGGTTATTAACTGTTTGTAAGGTTGACTTTAGGTGACTTTTGTGGTAAAAGGGTTAATTATACAGTCAGTCTTGTAATAAGCGACCACTTACATGTACAGTGGAGAAAACGTTATTCTTTCCCGTTTAAACGCAAACGTACGCAAAAGCAAAACACTAAAACGTAGAAAAGTACAACTTTTGAACAATTCTAATAATTCATATTTATCTTGGTGGCAAACAGTTTAGAGCCTGATCAGACGCCGGGTTACCCGGCGTCTGATCTGGCTCCAAACAGTTTGTAATTGAAATAATAGTTTTAGCGGAAACGCGTTTATTGGGAAAGAATAACGTTTTTTCCACTGTACGTGAAGAATGGTCATCTGTGAGGACAGGTACCTGGTACTGCAGGATTAAACTTATAAGACATGTATGTCCTTTACGGGATTTTTATAACGTTTAATCTGCATTAAGCATCCATCTGTTAAGAGTACAGTAAAACCTCTCTAAAACGACTACTAAAATGAAAGCTAATTGATAGTTTAAAAGACAGGTAACAGCTTATACATACAGTAAGGTGACTTAAAACAGAATTAAATCAATTAATGCATTTGTTCTAAATTAAATGAATGCTCGCGTAGAACATTATTGACTACAGTGGAGAATCTGTTATTCTTTCCCGTTTAAACGCAAACGTACGCAAACGCAAAGCACTAAAACGTAGAAAAGAACAACTTTTGGACAGTTCTGATAATTCTTGTTTATTTTGGTGGCAAACAGTTTGGAGCCTGATCAGACGCCGGGTTACCCGGCGTCTGATCTGGCTCCAAACTGTTTGCACTGCAAATAATAGTTTTAGCGTAAATGCGTTTATTGGGAAAGAATAACAGATTCTCCACTGTATAGTGCAAGCCTTAAAAACATATCTGCCATTAAACAAGGAACTCCTTTCTTTTAAAACAGGATGAAATGAGAGAAGAAAATCTTGACGATGTTTATTATCTTCATTTTCAGCTGAGTAATGCGTACAGTGGAGAGAACATTATTATTTCCCGTTTAATCGCAACGAAACCCAAACGCATTTCATTATTTTTCCTTTGTCATTATTTATCTTAATCTGAGTGGCAAACAGTTTGGAGCCTAATCAGACACCGGATTACCCGGTGTCTGATCTGGCTCTACACTATTTGCAATGAAAATAATAGTTTTCAGAGAGTAAACGCGTTTATTGGGAAAGTATAATGTTGAATGCACTTGCAGTTGAGAGAATTCTTTCCCAATTAAAGCGTTCTTGCCAAACCACTTATGCTCATTGCAAACAAATAAGAACCAGATTAGAAGTCAGGTAACCAGGCGTCTGACAAGGCTCTAAAGTATTTGCCACTCTGATTAATCCTTCACCAAATAGTCTTTTTCTAGCTTTGGAGACCGGTGACCACTTACAATGTACATCAGGTTGAAAGTAAAGTAGAATTCGCCTTATGGTCCGTCCTACTATATAATTTCAACGTGCTTTAAGCTACGGCTTGCTAGGATATAGGAAATGCGTATTATGTTGCACGTTCTTCACTGTATATGTATTTTTTTAGCAATGTGTTAAAAAGAACCGTTAGCATTTTTACAAGAAACTGTCATTCCACATTTCATTGCATTTGTGTTTCGATTCGCAAAACGGGAAATAACAATATGTTTCAGTGTAATAATGAGAGGAACGAAAAATAACCAAACTTCTACATTGTACACATGTAGAACCATAACCCACACAATGTTAATCAACTCATTAACGAGGACTAGTAGTTATTGGTTCTTTGCCTGCTAATCGTGACTGCCCTGACTGTTGCAAACAGTTTAGATACAGATTAGAGGCCGCATAAACTGATTGACACTCGTCTTTAACCCTTTCCCCCAGTCTGTTTCTAGTATTGGAAACAGGTGATTACTTAAAGCAGGTTGAACGTAAAGCAGAATGCGCCATAAGGCGCATTCTGCTTTACTTTCAATTTGCTTTAAGCTACCATCTGCTAGAATATAGAATATATATATTATGTACATAATCATTATTGTATAAAATGGAACTTTTTTTCAATGTAGGAATCAATTAAATATGTTTCAAGGTGCTTCCATAGGGTAAAGGGTTAAGTTTCTTAACCTAAACAAGGCACACATGTATATACATGTATCTAAATTCAATAAGTTCTACAGGCGACAATTTCGAAGCAGACGATATCACCACAGAATAAGGATTAATGCAGGGCTAAAAAATTCTTTCTGCATTACTTTTGCCGTGCTAAAAGCTGCAATGTTTAACTGAGGTACGTTCCATGTCTGTCTATTGTCGTCGTATTGTATGGTTCTGTAACCGAATGTACCTTTAACCCTTCCCCCCCCCCCCCCCCCCCCCATAGAAGCGCCTTTTAGCGAAAATGATTTATTCCTCCGCTGAAGAAAATAGTTCCAAATTAATCAGTCATAAATATTTATTATGGGGAATATTTTCTATATTCCAGCACATGGAAGCTAAAGCAGGGTGAAAGTATAGCAGAATGCGCCTTAAGGCGCATTCTGCTTTACATTCAACCCGCTTTAAGTAGTCACATATCTTCAATACTATATATATCCTATCAGGTAAAGGTTAAACCATTCACTGCCTTACTCCGAGTACAATGGTTACTTGCAAATAGTTTGGATTCTAATTAGACACCACGTAACGCGGCGTCTGATCATGATCCAAACAGATTTACCTTCATTCAAATATCTAGTTCGACATATTCAAAGATTGAATTTGAGAAATAAAAGCAGACGACATTTGTTTAAAGCAGGTGATGACATGACAGTGAATGGGAATAATACAGGTTTTACTGTAGAGTAGCCGTGTCTTATTCACGCTTTGATTCTTTTGTTGATGGCATAAGTATTATGGTCCATCTACCACCTAGCCGGGGATTAAATACAATAACGACTACCTTATTAGTTCCCGTTAAACTAAAACTAAAAGAAAAAACGCCTTTTTTAAGAATGAAAACATTTGCAGGTTGCTAAAAACTCTGTCTTTATTTTTTTATCTGAGTTGCATACAATTTGGACGCGGGTACAAAGCCGGGTACATGTAACCCGGGTTCTGATATGGTTCACAACTGCTTACCACGGACAACGCGTTTATCGGAAAAGAATAATATTTATAATTTGGGGATTAAATATGTGAAGAAAATGGAATCTGCTAACATTTATCATGTTGTTTTTTTTAATTAGGGTAGTGTAAAGCAAAACTTTTTGCTATGATTGCATGTTATAAAACTGATCTCACTCGTACATGTATCACACAGCTTCTGACGTAACCGATACATAACAAGTGCTTCAGTTGCACCAATCACAACAGTTGAACTTCGATACCTCGAACTCGGTTATAGGTCAAACAAACTCGTATTTCAAAGTTTAAACGTGGCTCAGTCACGTTTTAACTCTGAAATACTGGTATGTTTGACTTAACATAGCAAGAAATAACGCAATTCATGTGTCGACAAAGCGGATAATTCGAAATAAGCGAGTAAGAGATATCGAAGTTCGGCTGTATTTTCCGTAGTCTTCTTCTACGTGGGTGATTTTCAGTGCAATGACAGTGAACCCCCTTTAAATCAGAAGCTAAACTATCTTTTTTAAGGAATCTAAACGCATATGACTGCTTAGCATAAGAGAAAAACTATAAAAAAAAAAACGACAGGAGCTTTTTATATGGTTATTCTCTTGCATTAAGCTTTAACCTGTATCTAAAAACTTAAAATAAACTTCAGTTGATGTCCGATTTAAAAAAGTATCGCTGTAATCGGAGCGCCCCGGATCAAAGTAAGTTCGCCACTTGTTGGGGTATAGGGCCAGTTTTCGCCTGAGAGTCGGTGTATGATGTACAGAACTCATCGGGACTACACCATCTACTAATTTCGATAGTTAATTTATCCGTGGTCATTTTCTAAACATTTATAACACGATGGACTGGCACGTTTTTATCAAATACAGTACCGTATTTCTTGCTGTAACGGCTTTTGTGTTTCAAACAATCGGATTTTCGTCAGTGAGTTGGATTATTGTTTACAGAACAAAACTGACTGATCGTATGACAACAACAGGAAACCAGAAAGGTGCCAGGAACATGGCTGGTCAAAACAATTTTCCGAATAAAGAAATGCCTACTTCTGACAGCGGAATTTCTCCATCGAAAAATGATTTTCAAAATGATAAAATCGGAGGAGCAACTGACATTGAAGATTTGATCCAAGGAAGCA
Organism: Gari tellinella; assembly: GCA_922989275.2. NCBI lineage: Eukaryota > Metazoa > Mollusca > Bivalvia > Cardiida > Psammobiidae > Gari > Gari tellinella. The sequence continues at coordinate 63,340,699 of OV277857.1, read as the reverse complement.
GAAACATGACAAAACTTCCACTCAAAAGATCCAAGAAGGATACCAATGGTATTGTCCCGCCGCAGCGTCCTCCGATTACCAAAAAACCGTATGGGGATAGTAAACCAAAACTTCCACCTAAAAGACCGGGGACAGGGAGCAACAGTCATGTCCGGCCGCAACGCCCTACCATCACCAAAAGGCCTGATCAAAATGATGGTGTTGGTAAACCAAAACTTCCACCAAAACGACCGGCGACACACAGCAATGGAAATGCCCCGCCGCAGCGCCCACTTATTAACACAAGGCCAGATGGCGTTAGTAAACCTGAACTTCCACCCCAAAGACCGGAGACGGCTAGCAATGGAAATGCCCCGCCGCAGCGCCCACTTATTAACACAAGGCCAGATGGCGCTAGTAAACCTGAACTTCCACCCCAAAGACCGGAGACGGCTAGCAATGGCAATGTACCACCGCAGCGCCCACCTATTAACAAAACATCTGATAGCGTTAGTAAACCAAAACCACCACACAAAAAACCGGAGACAGACAGCAATGGCAAGGTCCAACTGCAAGTCCGACCCGTTACCAAAACGCCTGCTGGAAATGATGATGGTAGTAAACCAAAACTTCCACCCAAAAGACCAAAGCCGGGCAACAGTGGCATTGTCCCGCCGCATCTCCGACCCCTTACCAAAAGACCTAGTGACAATAATGGTGCCAGTAAACCAAACCTTCCACCCAGAAGACCGACTCCAGACAATAATGGCATTGTCCCACCGCACCTCCGACCCTTTACCAAAAGACCTAGTGACAATGATGGTACCAGTAAACCAAAGCCTCCTTCCAAACGACCGGGGACAGACAGTAATGGAAATGTCCCGCCGCCTCTCCCACCTTTTACAAAAAGACCTGATGAAAATGATGGTGTTAGTAAACCAAACTTAACACGTCCTCCTCGTAATCCATGGGCAAGACCTTTTCCCATTAGGCCAACTCGTGTTCCCACAAATACAACAAAACGTTGGCCAATAAACAAAGAAACTAAGCCAAAACATGTCGATGATAAAAATCGTCCGCTTCCTCCTATCCTTACCTTAGCAAGAACTAGTAACACTGATTCAAAATCCGGGGGAAAACATGTTGCAGAAATGTTATCGAAGAGAACACAAAGGCAAAGCACCGCACTAGTTATCAGTATAGGTTTATGGAGCGCTGAAAGGTGTACAAGATTGAATGACGAGCCCAATAAGTGTCTCAAAATTTCGGTTGAGAAGGGATTGCAACGTGTTCAAGAGCTTTCGTCAAAGAAAGACAACGAAGGTAAGCTAATTGTGAATTTAACTGTATAACCGAGAGACATTGTTAACTCTTTCATGATCAAAATTATCGTGAGGTTTTTAACCCCTTCACCGCCATAGTGTCGTCTGCTTCAATATTTGTATCTGCAATATCGTTTCAAAGTTATAAATAAGGCAGTATAACTGACGTTATTTCAAAACAAGTGGCAACATTTTTTCCAAATGCGCTTTATCGATGACGTCATTGAGAGTGAAAGGGTTGATGTCGAAAGCCGCTAAATAAGATCGAACCAATGTCGGTTAACCTTTTCACTACTAAATTTTCCGTGAGTGTTTTACCCCTTCACCGTTTCATTGTCGTCTGCTTCAATTTTGTTGTCAGCAATGTCGTTTTAAAGTTACAAAAATAAGGCAGTATGGCTGAAGCAATTTAAAACGAGTGTCTAACAGTTGGATCATGATCAGACGCCGCAATTGACCAGGATCCCAACTGTTTGAAAGGCGCTGTCAAGCGTCATTGAGAGTGAAAGGGTTAATATCAGTACTCTAAGTAGAGCGGCTGACCATTATTGTCTTGAAAGTAAAAGCATATACAGTGGAGAATCTGTTATTCTTTCCCGTTTAAACGCAAACATACGCAAACGCAAATCACTAAAACGTAGAAAAGTACAACTTTTGGATAAGTCTGATAATTCTTGTTTATCTTGGTGGCAAACAGTTTGGAGCCTGATCAGACGCCGGGTTACCCGGCGTCTGATCTGGCTCCAAACTGTTTGCATTGCAAATAATAGTTTTAGCGTATTTACGCGTTTATTGGGAAAGAATAACGTTTTCTCCACTGTACTCAACCAAATGTCTTTTAACCCATTAACCAGTATACAGTACACTACCTTAACTCATTTACCCCTGGAACTTTAAATAGATAATTCCAATTTCAAATGTACAATTATGAAGCTAAATTATCGTCTGCTACACGTAACGCAGCCTCTGATCTAGATCGCAACTGTTTGCAAATATTCGCCAAGTCTCGCTTAGCATGATACATTGTAAGGGGTAAAACCTGGTGCGTGTAACTATTTAAAATTGAGTTTTTAACGCTACATGCATATGTCAAAATGACAACAATGCAGATTCAGGTCAAATAGCTCCTTCATGAACCCCAAGAGCAGGGTCTACACTGTTGTATAGGACAAGTATACTGCCCATAGCCTCACTGTTTGAAAATGACTAGTACATGTGTACATCCATAGCTAGGGTTTAATGTGTTAATATCGTCAACTTATAAAAAGTTGCCATCTCAATTTCTATAATTTAGATAATGATGTCTTTATTTAAATAGATCCCATACAGCCTTTTAAATGTAACAAACAGTAAAAAGTTATTTTCCAACTGATATTCCTGAATTTCAAATAAGGAATTAATTGCTATTTATCCTTATCTCAAAGGATAAACTGTGTACAGTGGAGAATATGTTATTCTGTCCCGTTTAAACGCAAACGAAATGCAAACGCAAAACACTAAAATGTAGAAAAGGACAACCTTTTGACAATTCTGACTTTTCATTTTTATCTCAGTGGCAAACAGTTTGAAGCCTTATCAGACGCCGGGTTACCCGGCGTCTGATCATGCTCCAAACTGTTTCCACTGGAAATAATAGTTTTAGCGTAAATGCGTTTATTGGGTGAGAATAACGTTTTCTCCACTGTAACAGTGACAAGTGCAGAGACGTGATGTGACTTCGCAATTTGTGGTGTCAGTGCTAAAACATTCATTACAAGCAGTTTCGAGTTTGAGTTGTTGCTAAGCTGATCAGGATGCAAACTATTTGCCACTCACATTCAAATAACTCGTTAGAAATTTTAAACCATTGTAATTTTCCACACGTTATTGCATTGCGTTTTATTTGCGATTTATTTGGACAGGAATAACGTCTTCTCTACTATAACTACAGTGGAGAATCTGTTATTCTTTCCCAAATAAACGCGTTTACGCTAAAACTATTATTTGCAGTGCAAACAGTTTGGAGCCAGATCAGACGCCGGGTAACCCGGCGTCTGATCAGGCTCCAAACTGTTTGCCACCAAGATAAACATGAAATATCAGAATTGTCCAAAAGTTGTTCTTTTCTACGTTTTAGCGCTTTGCGTTTGCGTACGTTTGCGTACGTTTGCGTTTAAACGGGAAAGAATAACAGATTCTCCACTGTATCACCATACCCAAGCTTACGTTTTACAATCGAACTTCGATACCTCGAAGTCAGTTTTGTCGAACATACCCGTATTTCAAAGTTAAAACGTGGCTTAGCCACGTTTTCATTTTGAAATATGGGTATATTCGACTTAACCGAGCATGAAATAATGCAGTTCATATGTCGAAAAACCGGATAGTTTGAGTTAAACGAGTTCGAGATTTCGAAGTTCGACTGCATATAGTTTGACAAGGTACAATTTGTACTCTTACACATTTATGCCAAGTGCACATGTACTCTTCTATGCCTAGTATATGTTTAGCCAATAAATGATGTAAGGGGGTCTAATTTTTAATTTTCCATTATTTGCTCCTATTAGCAGACACTGCGGACCCTGATTAGACGCCGTCTGATCAGAGTATTTACTCTTTGCCTATGTTTCTTTTATTGGACGCTAGACACAAATGGATTAAATTAATGCAGCAAAACATAGTTACTCCGTTGGTTTTGCATAATATATGATAAGTTATGAAAATGATAAAATGTGAACCAATTGAAAACTATATTGAGGCTGCTTAGAGCAATAGAAAAGTGAAGACAGCTGGCCGGCAAAGTACATTTATAACATAACAGACGGCGTGGGCGTTGAATAACACCCGTTGTTTAAATGTCATATATAACTAGTTAAATAACTATGCAAATGAGGCACGTCACGTCGTTACTTGTGACGTCATTAAAATGCGTTCTATGCGTTCAATTTCCAACGTCTTCTTTTCATCATGTAGATTCAATTTATAGATTTTTGGTGTAATTAATCAATATTAGATCTACATGAAAGTGCTTATAATACACATGATAACATAAACATTATGCTAGTGAACGAAGTTAATTTGGAACAACTTTTTTTCTGTATAGATCTACTTATATCGCGCTTAGCATTCACTTGACCTCAAAGGCTGCGATAAATAACTTTTCTAGGTTATGTTATAAAAAGAATACAACATTCGTGTTAATAATTTATTGGATTTATCAAACTCATCGTTTTAGAAAACGATAAAAACTAGGCAAAGTCTCGTTTTTATCGTTTTACCGAAGACTCGTTTAATAAATCCAATAAATTATGAACACTCACGTAATATCCTATATATACATATTTATCGTACAGGCGAACACCGATAACTCGAAATATTCTCATTTCAAATTAATCCATATTTCCACAATTGATCTTCGATTACTCTGTCTCGCCTAAGTCGAACACACCAATCTATAAAAGTAAATGTGTGATTAAGCAGCTAAGATTTTATTATTGAAATACAGGTAAAATGGACTTAAGGTTGAGCACCCCTAATGAGATCGAGCAAATGTCGGTCAGTATCGGCAATTCTACCGAGAGCGATTGACAACTCTCGTCAACTGTCGATCTGTTCCAAACCATGCTAACCATGGAACGAGTCGACAGTTTACGTGAATGGCCGATCGCTATACGTAAAGTACCAGTTTTGTGCGGTCTCATAAGGGGTCCTCACTTCTCCGCCTTAAGCTAATATGAGTAATCGAGGTTCGACTGTTAAATACTCGTACTTTATCATACAAGAATAAATGTGACTTAACTAAATTAAATACGCCAACACTGATCTGTTTATATATTTTCCAAGTGTGTCTTCTCTTATGGTGTAACAAAAATATCTCTACCATTTTCAGATCTGAGTTTGTCAACATGGACAGATTTGCGAGCTGAAGTTACGCTTTCCCTGGTCGTGTGTTTGGTCGGTATCGTTGGCACGGGTCTGAGTGTGAAACCCTTCTGTCTGAGCGGACGTCAGAGATTTACAGTGGCGTTTGGCATGTGTGGCCTGATTATCTCAGGTAACTATTCATGCAAGGGCGAATATACAAACGAGAGTACGTTATTCTTTCCCAATCATTCGTTATTATTATTTCCATTGCAAACAGTTTGGATCCAGATCAAACGCCGGCGAGGCCGGCGTCTGATCAGGCCCCAGACTGTTTGCCACTCAGATTAACATGAATTGTCAGAATTTTCAAATAGTTGGCATTTTCTACATTTTATTGTAATATATTTGCGTTTTGTTTGCGTTTAAACTGAAAAGAATAATAGGGTATTCTCCATTGTAGTAAAAATCTTCCAGATAGAGAAAAATGTTCGGGTTAGAGAGGTGACTGAAGTAAAGGGGCTAAGCAGACATGTTACATGATTACATGGACATTCACTGGTTTTTATTAATACCTAATGCTCTATATAACTTTTATTCGTTATTTTTTACTGTTTTGCTGTGTTGTTCTGACATTGCGTAATCCGGGGGCAATAATTTTAATTATTACCTGACGTTCTATTTAAATGATTATTAAGCATTTTTGACTGTTTTCCGCAAAGATTTACCAGACTGAGGCCAGAGGGCAACAGTTAACTGTTACACAGCACTGTTACATGCGCGAAAAAGGTGCGCAAAAACTTTCTGCATGGCGGTCTTTATGATACAGATTTTTGTTTAAGGATCTAGCCTTTTGCGGGGTTGGTCGGGTCTTTTTTGTCTCCCGAACCCCCTTAAAAGGCTTTATGGTTCTAGATCTAGTATTGAGAGTAACTCCGAATAAAATCGATAAACCGCTTAAAGATCTAACGTCTTCTTTTTTTAAAACCAATTATGACGTTACAAAAATAAATCCCGTCGATTTTGAATTTTGAAGTAGTATATGATAACGTTTATTAAATCCAAGTTCCCTCGCACCAGCTATCAGTTGTCAGTTATCAAGCGAACAGTCCAGTTCGCGAAACAGTTTTGCTAAATAAAATTTACGTTTAACGGTGTACATGTAACACAAGCTTCCTGACTAAAACGAATCACTATAATAAATTATATTTAAGCGAATTCTCGTTGATGTTTATAGAGAAAAAAGTTCATGCATAACTTTCAGATATACATGTACGTTAATTTTACGTTTCCCCCAACACTGAAAACCAATCGCGAGGACCTTACATAGTTTATTAGAACCATATCTGGGATCTTATCAGGATCTATACTGTCTGTCCCTTGAATATCGTTTCTATAAATACATGAAAAAATACTGTGTGTATTTAGTAGGCGTTTTCAGCAGACGAAAGTTGTTCATTGTTGAAAGAGTTAATCTCCTGAAAACAGGAATTGTTTTAACCCTTTCATGATCAACGAATTCGGGAGATGTTTGCCCCTTCAACGCTTTATTGTCGTCTGCTTTATTATTGTTGTCTGCAAGACACGTTTCAAAGTTAGAGTTAAGTTTGTATGACTTGATAAAATATTAATAAGAGTGTCAAACAGTTTGGGTCCTGATCAGACGCTGCGTTACGCGGCGTCTGATCAGGACCCACCTGTTGGCAAACGCGCTTTACAGAGACTCGCAACCGGATGGTGTACTTGTCAAAATAAAATAAAATACTCAAATAAAAGCAAATTTGTGGCATTATTTGGCTTCTGACATTAAAAAATATGATCAGTCCAAAAAAAGTCTCAAGAACCGTCACCGAATCTTAGATTTTTAGATATTTTCCATCGTTTTTCTATACCGACTAGTAGACGGAATAGTTGTTGTTGTTGCTTCTCTACACGGGCTCAGACATAAACACGAGCCGAATTACGAAGTTGTACGCACTTTCGATCGCTACACATTGAAATACGTTAAATCGATCCGAGATAAACGGATAGTTCCGTGGTCCATTGGTCTAAGCGGTTTCCCCTATTTTGCCCTCTGTCCGCCAATGCCGGGCCCCGGGTTCGAATCCCACCAGAGACCAATATTTTTTTTTATTGATATACATTTTTTTAAACAGAATTTCTTATCCTAAACTAATTCTTTACCATTTATATAAGCGTTTGACACATATTTACAAATTACTATTTTTAATGCACCATCTGGTTGCGAGTCGCTTTAAAGTGTCATTGAGAATGAAAGGGTAAAGGTGGTAATTTATCGTAACTGTGATCATATTCTTCAGTGAAGAAGACCATATTCTAACATATCTACCCCTGTTTACAATAGTGAACAACGATCGCGAATGTTCTGTTAACAACATGTTTAGATTACTTTGATGACATCACTCTGAGGCCTAATAGACTTTTTCTTAGAATACCTTAAACTCGTTGGTTGTGTGAGAAACCTTTTCTTTCTCTCGTCGATCTTGGAGACATGCTGATCTAAACCGAGTCTAGAATAAAAAAGTTATTGAGCTCGCCAAGGCTTACTTAACCCTTTCCCTTATAGAAGCGACTTTTAGCGTATTTAATTTATTCCTCCGCTGAAGAAAATAGTTCCAATTAATACCCTAAAAAACAATTACCATAACAAATACTTTGTATAGCCTAACAGATGGTAGTTTAAAGCAGGCTGAAAGTAAAGCAGAATGTGCCTTAAGGCACATTCTGCTTTACTTTCAACCTGCTTTAAGTGATCACCTGTCTTTCATATTATTAATAGGTTCTTGGGTAAAGGGTTAATAACATTGCAATTCTATACTCGGTTGATATGAGCTTGTGTCAAATATCGACTTATTACACATCCTTTATTTCTGTCCCATATAAAACAAAACTTAACGAAATACAGCAAAATATAAAATTACAACTTTCTGAACTCCTAACTATTTGTTTTTATCTATAGAAATACAGTGTGGTGCCTGATCAGACGCCCGGAAAACCTGACTCCAAACTATTTACTATATACATAATCATTTTAGCATAATTGCGATTATTGTGAAAGAATAACGTCCTCTATATTTTAACAGTATCCTATGCCCTGAGTGAATGTATCTCACTACAGTGGAGAAGACGTTGTTCTTGCCAATTAACGCACCTGGGTTAAAATTATTATGTTCACTGCAAAACGTTTGGAGCCAGATCAGACGCCAACCTGTTTCTCACTAAACAAAGTTATGTTCTCCATTTAAAAACATTGCGTTTGAGTTTAGATTTGTTTAGCCATTTCAATCCTAAGTATCTCTTGTTGGTATTTATTATCCTTTTCGACTCTTTTAGTACAGGTATTTTGAACCAGTCTAAGTACTGTTTCATTTTTTATACGACAACAAAATCGAATGAAAATATCAAACAGTGTAGACCCTGATCAGAGGGCTCCTATAGGAGCCATCTGATCAGGATCTAAACTGTTTGCATAAAGAATCAGTAATTTCTACAGAGGGCTGTAGGATTTAGTTGAAAGGGTAAACGGGACAAAGTGACGTCTTCTCCAATGTATCATTTTAGGTGTTGTGTACCTGATTGCCGCCTCTCGTGTGGCCGTTCTTAACCAGGCTCTAGCAGATGACCCTCAAGACCTGAAAATGGGAGTCTCAGTTAAAACGCCTTGGGCAGTAGCCATTGGCTTTGTTGGCGCTTGCACTGCCCTCGTCTCTGCTGTATTCCTTGGCGTAGTCACATGGGCAGAAGGGCGCAAAAAATGGAAGAAATTCGAAAACGAGGTTTTGTTTACCAGACCGGAAGGAGACGCCGCTACACCAACCGCGCCGGACAGTGTACATATTTCCTACCAAGAAAAGTCGACGACAGACGTTACAAGCACATAAAGCAATATAGTTGTACAGTACTCCCTCTCTACAACGGCCGTCACAACATCGACTCTCTCCTTACAACGACCTTTGCCCTTGTTCACTAAACGGGACAAGTATGTGTAGCGATTTCACTGCTGCAATATCGTCTTAAGAGTGTCGTCTGCTTTTTTCTCAAAGTTACATATATGTAGATATTTTGATAGAATAAGTATAATGACGAGTGACAAACATTTGCAATTTTAAGCCAATTCTTATTTCCCCCTCTCTATAACGACTCCCTCCTACAGTGGAGAATCTGTTATTCTTTCCCGTTTAAACGCAAACGTACGCAAACGCAAAGCACTATTTAAAACGTAGAAAAGTACAACTTTTGGACAATTCTGAAAATTTATGTTTATAATGGTGGCAAACAGTTTGGAGCCTGATCAGACGCCGGGTTACCCGGCGTCTGATCTGGCTTCAAACTGTTTGCACAGCAAATGATAGTTTTAGCGTAAACGCGTTTATTGGGAAAGAATAACGTTTTCCCCACTGTAACACAGTACACACTCGTTGTCTCCCATCAGGTGTCGTTGTAGAGAGGGGGCTCTGTACATCGTTGTGCTTGTCAATACCAGACATAGGTATATCTATTTTGCATATAAACATATCTGTTTTCGATGAAGCATAGTCCCGTCTGCCAAAATCGTTGTTGCATCATTAAATGTGGACAAATGTATTGTGCAATTATACCCTGTATATCACAGTGTTATTGTGTTTGTTATTACATACTGGAACAAAATATGTGTTTATTATATGTCCATTTCAGGTAATAGTCCTAACTTTATACATAAATAAAAATATCGAAATTTATAATTATATTGCTGCGACTTTCAATGTTGTAGTACGAGTACGATTTGACAATTGCTGATAAAATATCACACGCAATTATGGAATCCCGGTCGCGACATGTCAATTGCTAAGTGCTAAATGCTTATTCGCTAATTGCTAATTTGCATCTTTTTTAAATGCTTGCCAATATGCCACTTGCCAGTTGCTTAATGTTACTTGCCGTTTGTCATTAATCTAATTTCTTTTAACTGAAAAGTGTTGTTTAGGGGGTCAAAATTGTATGTAACACCGTCTAATCGAAAAGATGGTTGTCGTGAGTGTAAACAATAAACCCGCAATACTGTGTTTGCTGTTTTGACCACTTATGTCAATTGCTAAACGCTAAATGCTAATTTGCCATTTGCTAAATGCATGTCACTTGCTAGTTCTAAAATGCTAATTTGCAAGTTTTGCCAACATGTCAATTGCCAGTTGCTTAATAATTCTATACATGTCTGCATCTATTGTAAGGGAAAACATGCTACAATATTTCACTTTACCTCCACGACAATGTCTAAGGACATCATCTGTTAAAGCCTGATGCCATAGTTTGATCTGACAATTTCATCAAAGTAAGCTACTTTGGATGTATTGGCATTAAGCAACTGGCAACGCAGTAATAAGCATTTAGCAATTGACATCTCGTGACCGGCATTCGTCGGCTCTAGCCAAACTTTGGGCAAATGTTGACTATGAATATTGTAAGGTACAGATAAATATCTAGTACGATTTTAAATTGTACCAAGCATTCAAAGGTTAAAACAAATTGCGATAAAATACTAAACGTATTTACATGCTTATTATTCTAAACCTTCCTGGTTTATTAACCCATTTGTGCCTAGAGTCCTAATAAAGCGACATAGGCAAACAGTATATACAGTGGAGAAAACGTTATTCTTTCCCAATAAACGCGTTTACGCTAAAACTATTATTTGCAGTGCAAACAGTTTGGAGCCAGATCAGACGCCGGGTAACCCGGCGTCTGATCAGGCTCCAAACTGTTTGCCACCAAGATAAACATGAATTATCAGAACTGTCCAAAAGTTGTCCTTTTCTATGTTTTAGTGCAATGCGTTTGCATACGTTTGCGTTTAAACGGGAAAGAATAACAGATTCTTCACTGTACTATGGCCAGACGCCGCATAATGGGGCATCTGAACAGAGTCAACAATATTTGCACATATATAAAACAAAACGAAAATGATTACTTAGACTATATACCTCTTACATCAAAATTTGACTAATCTAGTACAATGTTTATAAGCATTGGCGAAGCCACTTGGCACAAATTGGTCAATAGAAGCGTATGATACAATCAGATTGTTATCTAAAATATAATCTACGCTCCATGGTTCGGAGTTCTGACGCCCAGCAATTTAGCCACGAGGGCCATATGCGGTTAATTTTTAGCGCGTCCGAACTACAAACCGTTGTATATGAGGCCATAGCATACCATAGAAGATGATTATTTCGATTCTGACATTACATAAGATCTAGCCGGGTCTACACTGTTTGTTTTTCAGTATAAACAATCGCCTCGGACTATTTCTATTACTAGGTACCTAGTAGGAACGCATTAACCCCCTTCTATGGCTGTTCCATTCTACCAATTCAAAATTATATCTAATAAAAGTTTTGAAGATGTATTCTAAACCCCCGCTTTAAACAAGTTTAACATCTAAATACATTGAAAGAATTGTTTTTAACTTAAATATGTCAACTACTTTACAAACTATCAGCAAACCGTTTAAAAATCTGCATATATTCATTTCAATTGAGCGTTCTTAAAATAGAATTTACCGTAGGATGGACACAAAGCAGCCGATTCAAACGGGCTATTTTCACAGCGATGTTTATCATACCAGATATATCATGGTAAAAATGTATGTTCTCTATGTATAGAGACGAATTAATGTGTCATATTAGAATTAGTATGATGGTGCTGATATAGAGTTATTGTGTATCTAATCAAAAATTGCAAATTATTATCCCAAATATTTACATTTGCCCCACTCAATTTCATCGAACAAAATGCCGTTCAGTTGAAACATATTTTATTGCCCAATATTTTTACAAAAGTTCATATAACAATGCAATTCAAATGATGGAATTTACTTACAAATATATATGTGCAGAAGGGTCGGGCTACAAGTTCTTCCCACGTTAGTAACAGCCCTCCCCTTCTCATAAGTTTACATATAGGCGTCTGCTTGTTTACAATACTGTTGCGTACACCTATATTGTAAACCTACGATATATTGTTTTCGGGGTTTAAGCGAAATAAACGACAGAAAATGATCGGCAAATTCCAGGAATCGCGCTAGCGATTCATGGTTAATTTTCCGATCGTATTCTGGCGTTTATTTCGAACAAACTCTGACAAAAACAAGTTCAGTTCTTATATTTACATTATGTGTGCTGTAATTTCTAATATTAAATGAACATTTTATTAAAAAAAAGTTTAAACTTTATTTCTTTTACATCGATTATGAAACAAGCTACATTAACTTACGTCGTATACAAATCACTCTCGATGGCTCGAGTGGTGGCGTATCTTGTTATTTCTGTGGGAGGAAACTGGAGTGCCCGGAGAAAACCCACGTGTTCAGACGGGCGACCAATGTACCCTCTCACATACTGCCCCGACACGGGATCGACATCGAGACCGCATTGGTGAGAGAGAAGCGGATGCGCTCCCACTGCGCTATCCGAACACCCATTTTATTAGTATGCATGCATGTTTAATCTATATTACATGAAGAGGCTGTTAACACGAATAATGTGTACCCTGAAAAGAACAGCTATAGCCGCATAACTGAAGCTTCGACATTGAAACGCAATATAATGATTTGCGGAGAACATTCCTATAGCCCTGCATCCTCTGCGAGAGATATCCACAAGTCCCGGGGCACATTTTACTAAACTACTTACGCAAACTTTTTGCGTAAGTCAAACTCGTTTTACTCTTTTGTTTCGATCATAAACGTTTGCAAACAGCAAATAGCCAGATCAGAGGTCGCGCTAAAAGCGCGTCCTCTGATCTGGCTATTTGCTGTTTGTAGCAAGTCATAATAAAAAATATAAATTAAAAATTAAAATTTTGACTTTCGCAAATTATTTGCGTAAGTTGTTTAGTAAAACGGACCCCATCTCCCTCCATCAGTTGCATTTATACGAATTAAACGTCAACGTTGTCAATGAAATCGAATGGGGCAAATGTAAATATTACTAAATGCACAAAGACCATTGCAAACAGGCTGAAGCCTGGTCAGACGCCGGATTACAAACAAATGTCATTGTTCTATATTGCTTTGCATCGCGTTTAATTTCAGTACAACGGGTTGGATAGGGTCTTCTCTATTGTATGGTAAAGAGAAAATTTACATTAACAAAAACGCTTTTTGTTCCTCATTTAAACACAAACAAAACGCAAGCACATTGCAATAAAATGTAGAAATGCTTTAGTGTTTTTGAACGATATATTTTAATCTGAGTGTGGCAAAACAGTTCAGAGCCTAGTGAAATGTTAATTTCTCGGCGTCTAATCTGGCTCACATCTGTTTGCAGTGGACATAACGTATTTTGCGTAAATTCGTAACATTATGTAGGGGTCCTAACCTACACGACCAATGTGGTACATGTACTGTTGTGTTTGAATTGTTCAATCACTTGTTTACATTGAAATAGCTTCCATAAGTGTCACCATCTATATTTCATATTTGCACACTCCTTTTATAACCAAATCGATGAGTTGCCATGATTGCGCAATCATTGATTCGTTTTTAATGCACAGAGAGTTTATGTATTTGCCTGGATAGTATTCTATGGATAGAGTTGGTCGGATGCAGCCGCTATCGCTAGATAACGAGAATATAAACTGAACACAATTACATGTACACTGGTATACGGTAGGGAAGTCATTGTTCGTTCTCATATGAATGCGTTTGCGATAAAACAATCATGTTATTTGCAAGCATTTGGAGCCAGGACATACGCCGGGTACAGTGGGGAATGTGTTATTCTTTCCAAATAAACGCGTTTACGCTAAAACTATTATTTGCAGTGCAAACAGTTTGGAGCCAGATCAGACTCCGGGTAACCCGGCGTCTGATCAGGCTCCAAACTGTTTGCTACAAAGATAAACAAGAATTATCAGAATTGTCCAAATGTTGTTCTTTTCTACGTTTTAGTGCTTTGCGTTTGCGTACGTTTGCGTTTAAACGGGATAGAATAACAGATTCTCCACTGTAGCACTAGTCTACGTCTGATCAGACTCTAACGTTCTAAAGTGTTTGCCACCCTGATGGAATATACTGCATGCATCGGCCCTTTTTAAAATAGTATTTTTGTCAGTTACATTGGAGAAAACGTTATCATTTACCAATACACGCGCTTACGCTAAAACTATTATTTATGTTGCAAACAGTTTGGGGCCAAATCAGACGACGGGTAACCCGGCGTCAAATCAGGCTCCAAAATATTTGCCACTGATATAAACATGAACTGTCAGAATTTTCCGAAAGTTGTATTTTTCTAAATTTAATTTTTTTGCGTTTGCGTTTAAAAGGGATTGACTTGAGGGTGAAAGGGTGAACTGACACTAAGAACGTCTCGTCATCGATAGCCAATCCCTTCAAAGCCATCACGTCGTCAGTATTAAACCATTGTCGTATGCTTTTTGTTTCTCAATTTTAAAATTTTGTTATTTTGAGTTCAGAAATATAACATTGAGTGTCAAATAGTTGTATCCTGATCAGACGTCGCGCAAATAATCAATGTACTCGGGGTACGGCAGTGAATAGGTTAAGACTAGTAGCAACTTAATACCCGTACCCAAAATGCTCAGAAATACCAAAAATGCTCATTTGGGAGCATTCTGTATTTCTTTATATATTGCATTAAGCAGTGAATTGTCATTGAGCATAATACTCATCCTAACTGGCTGATCGATTAAAAGAGGTTGTACTGGCATACTTGTTTAGGCGTAGCAGAAAGGAAACGAACGATGCTGGGCATGTGTGAGTCGCAGGAAATATCTGATTCGCTGAAGAAGTTCACCGAAAATACCTCTTTCCATGGAGTTCAATTCATTGGCTCTTCCAAGTCACTCACACGAAGGTAAGACGTTTTGTTGCTAACCCTTTCACTATAAATGACGACAATATGCACGTTTGCAAACATTTTGGATCCTGATCAGACGCCGCGTAACGCGGCATCTGATCAGGATCTAAACTGTTTGACACATTTGTTTTAACTTTCCTGTCATATTGCTGCCTAAACCATCATTTTGAAACGATATTATAGACAACAACATTGAGGCAGAGCAGATGACAATATTGCGGTGAAGCAGTAAATGTCTCACGATAAATTTGATCATGAAAGGGTTAATTGAACTACAAATATAACTCATTTTGTATTGATAATTCTGTTGATCTTAAAAGCCCGTTCGCAATGACTGGCGATGTTTTGCTTTAGGGAATTTGAAAAACAGCCAAGTGTTTTTTAAACGATGTCTTAATCCTTTACCTGATAGCCTAGTTATAATATTGAAGATAGGTGACTACTTAAAGCAGGTTGAAAGTAAAGCAGAATGCGCCCGAAGGCGCATTCTGCTTTACTTTCTGCCTGCTTTAAGCTATTACCAGCTAGAATAAGGAAAGTATTAAATATGACACATATTCAGTACGGTTTACATTGGAACTATTTTCTTCAGCGGATGAATAAAATGCATGTGCTAAAAGTCGCTTCTATCAGGGAAAGGGTTAAGGAAAACATGAATGTTTCGTTTCTATGACATGTTTTCTTTCTACGGAATCTTACCAGGATTCAAACTGTTTAACCCCTTCATCATTATAGATGACTTAGTTGACTCTGCACAATAACTGGATCAAGATCAGACGCTAAACTGTTTGACATTCCTATCGATATGTCATCAGCCATACTGCTTTAAAACAATTTCTTTCAAAACTACTGTCATACAATACTTTAAAATGGTTGTGCAGTCCACATCGTTATTCGGGATGATAGCAATGAGACGGTTAGTGCTTCACTTGTACTGTAAGTCACTTTAACCCATTTGCCCCAAATGAATTGTTTCATGCTTATATATTGGATTAGACAAATTTTGATCTAAGGGATGACTGGTCTAAATTTTCATTTTCGATTTGCTTTTAAATTGAAATTCCTATCAACAAACAGTGAAGAATCTGATCAGACGCGGTACCCTATGGCGTACACTGTCGTACAGTGGAGAATCTGTTATTCTTTCCCGTTTAAACGCAAACGTACGCAAACGCAAAACACTAAAACGTAGAAAAGAACAACTTTTGGACAATTCTGATAATTCTTGTTTATCTTGGTGGCAAACAGTTTGGAGCCTGATCAGACGCCGGGTTACCCGGCGTCAGATCTGGCTCCAAACTGTTTGCAATGCAAATAATAGTTTGAGCGTAAACGCGTTTATTGGGAAAGAATAACACATTCTCCACTGTATGATCAGAGTCCACACTGCTTATCTATAACCCAGAATATGGGATCAGGGGCACGAATGGATTAATTTTGTCGGGAAAGGGTTTAGGTAAGTTGAGTTTTAGATTAATAATGCACATGTACCGCCAAACCTGCTTCTAGAGACATAGTTTCTAAGCAAGCAAAAAGTGTCACATCTCACAGGGTGTCTTTAAATTCAGGTGAGCAGTTTTGAGGTGATTTATACAAAATATATAAAACTGTTCTCCTAAATAAATACATGTAGTTTATATTCAAATGTGTGATTTATTTAATATGTGTGCATTTATACATGTAGGATTTGTTTTCCTAACAAGATTGCAACCATTACATGTACATACCTTACTTAGGTAATGCAACGATGAGACGTGTAAAAAATAAATTTATACAAATACGTTTGTAAACCTTAATGTTGGCTAAGTTATCAATCTTTTATAATCCTTTAATTAAGCAGAGAAACTCTAGTTCTAGGTCCAGGGTGTAGTAACAAGAGCGGTTTAACTTAGTTTAGCTTAATTAGTCCATCAATCGGACACAAACTTACCACTAGGATATCTATATAGATTTGTAATCACTAGAAACTATGAGGTTTACTTGAAAAGAAACTATGTTCTGTTCTGTTCTGTTCTTACTCATACTTGTTTGTTTAAGGTGTTACAATAAATCATACTACATAAACTATAATTAAACCGTGCCGAAGTGAAATACATGGACCTTGGGTATAAACTGAATGTTTGAACTTTATTAATGTTTTTCATTTGTTATTAATCCCACAGGTTTTCGGCGCGTAAGCTATGACACTCCCCCCCCCCATAAATCTTTCAAAATGAGTCAAAATACATCCATATGTTCAACAAACATCCTTAACAAATGTTTCAAGAAGTTTCAAAAAAAAAAAAAAAAATTCGTATCATGTATGTATACAAAGAAAAGGTGGATGTGTATTCAGGGCCATCAACTTCCCAATCTTGTCATTTTGTCATTTCTGGGCCGATTTTGACAAATGATGGCTTATTATTTACATTCAACAGTTCTGTTCAAAGAAAGTTAGCTCACCGCCCAAGCAAGACACGAGCACAAGTGAAGAAATAAAAAGTTCGATAGGCACCTTATATCGGAATCCTTCTGTCACCTTAATTTTTGGACTTGTTCGTCAGTCATTCACTGATTCAGTGATTAACAAGTGCATTTGCGACCATGCATTACACCATGGTACGGGTAATTAATAGAAAATGAAATATATAATAAATACCTTTTGAATTATCGGTAAATGAGCATTTCTGTTACGAAATAAATTTCTAGATAACTTTCGTTTAGTTTCGGTTGACAAACGGATATGATATCATTGGTCGTATTCGAATCATTCAATTTGTTGTCAACGAAAACTAGGCGGAGCAAATGCTCGAAGATTTACTGATGACAACGTTTTTGACCCGACTCGAATCGAAATTGTGGTCAACGATTTGATGGTTTGACAACATTTTGTCAACGGAAAAACATCAAGTGGTGATTCGAATAGAACCTGTTGACAACACGTCCAACTAACGCTTAGTTGTCCTGGTTCGAATACGACCAATTGGGGCGCTTGACTTTTGCGTCATTTCCTGCTTTGAAGCTGGTTCTCGGGTTCGCTAGAATGATAATAGTTTGACTGGGCAACCAGTCGTTTGTTTGGGAAAATTTTGCGTGACAGATGGTTTCCGAATAAGGGGTCACCCCACCCTTCGAGTCCCCATGCGCGTGTTCGCCGATTGCTTTGAATTTTTTACCAATTATCGTAAAAGAAAACTGTTTGCTGTAAACAATGAGCCATCATCTGTCCAGATCGTCCAAGATTTGACAAAATGACAGGGTTGGGAACTTGAGGGTTGCTTCTGCAAGGCGCTTTTTCATGGCAGCCTTTACTATTTTACTTATAAATTAGCGAAAAAAAAATATTTTTTTTAAATTTCACGAAACTTCAGGAAATGTTCTTTTATGATGATTATTGAATGTATGGATAGATTTTAGGGTATTTTATCCACGTTTGGTGGTGGTGGAGGGGGGTTATAGCAGCTAGTGGTAGTGTCATAGCCAACGGGCCGAATGCCTATGATTAATCCCATAGTTTCCAATACCAAAGTGAATTAAGCTGTTACTTGTCTTGATATTGTATGTACAAAACTGTTTGGACTCAGATCAGGCATATTTAATATGTAGCATTCATCATGTAACTACATCAAAATACGATACTTTGTATAATGAGAAACTGAAAACTATGTATGTTTGAAAAAAATAATGAAAAAAGGATAATCTCAAAGTTGCTGAAAACAGTGTTACTGTAACTGCTGAGATGGAAGTTGAAATTGAGCGTTGCATATCGCATCTCACAGTGTGTCTTTAAATACAGGTTCAGTACTAATAGAGAAATTCATCGGTAGAGGGGAACCACTGTCACATTGACACTGACATAGTGTCTCTAGAAACAGTGGCTCTTAAAACAGATTTGACTGTACGAGCTATTTGTTAACACATATACATTTAATTAACAAATACCTATGATTGGAATGGTATAGTCGAAATAAGTGAATACGGGTTGATACATGTATTACAAGACATGGTCATTCAATCTTAACGCTTCTATCGTCAAATTCAATTGTCTGCTTTAAACCCTTCACCAGACGATTGAATTTGGCTATAGAATGGTTACGATTGATTGATCATGTCTGGAGAATCAATTTTAACCCTTCTACCGTGCATAAGTTTGCGAAACTGCTCTTAATACTATTAATATACTGTAAAACAGGTATTTTTCGCGTCATGGTTATTTCGCGTAATGCGGTTTTGTGTTAATTTGCGACATCATGCAATAATTCTAGCAGGTGGTAGCTTAAAGCAGGCTGAAAGTAAAGCAAAATTTGCCTTAAGGCACATTTGCTTTACTTTCAACCTGCTTTAAGAAGTCACCAATTTTCAAAACTAGAGACGCGAGGCAACACATTCGCGAATTAACGCGTGAAATATATTCTCGCGAATACAACCAGTTTTACAGTAATCATTTTGTTGCCGCTTAACACACGTTTGACTGAACCTTGAACATCATCAACTCGTTTAACCCATTACCCTATAGCCTGTTTCTAGTTTTGAGGACAAATGACCGCTTTAATTAGGTTGAAAGTAAAACAGAATGCGCCTTAATTCACATTCTGCTATATTTCTGCCTGCTTTAAGCTACCACCTTTATACCTCTTTTACAGGATATAGGCTACGCATCCTGTAAATCCCGCCCAGGGTCCATTGTTAAAAAACGTTTAAGTTGAGTCTAAGTTTTTTCTTAAGCAATTTCATTGGTCAGATTTGAGTCTAGATTCAAATCTGACCAATCAAATGCTTGAGAACGACTCCAGACTCAACTAAAGCGCTTTATAACATTGGAGTCTGGTCTTCTTAAGTTACTTTCTGCATGCGTGGGTCTTGTGGTGTACTGTTTGTCTTTCCAGAACTTGTCGATCTTAGTTTTAAAGTTATTTGTGTCTTTGGCACACATCACCCATTCTGGCAAACTATTCCACTCATTCTCTACTCTTAAGCCAAATGAATACTTCCTGTGTTCAAGCGACTGTGTCTCTTTGCCAGCTTTTTTCTATGACCTCGTGTTCTGATAGGATACAGAAATTAGTTTTTTGGCACATATTCACATTGTATAAAAATGACCCATTTTCTTCAGAGGAAAACCGAATTGTGTAAAAAGCATATCTTTGTAGTAAAGGGTTGAAATACCGGCAATCAGGAATGCCTGGTTGCTGTCACAAATTTTATATATATGGATACTATCTTGCAATTACGGTTTTAATAATAAATGGAACTCAACACACCAATTAACACGCATTTCAATCAACAAGGATAGTTACGGGTTAATATCAGCCATGCTGTGAAATACGGGTACATTGTACATGTACAAATATGTCCCTCATACATGTACAGTGGAGAATCTGTTATTCTTTCCCAATAAACGCGTTTACGCTAAAACTATTATTTGCAGTGCAAACAGTTTGGAGCCAGATCAGACACCGGGTAACCCGGCGTCTGATCAGGCTCCAAACTGTTTGCCACCAAGATAAACAAGAATTATCAGAATTGTCCAAAAGTTGTTCTTTTCTACGTTTTAGTGCTTTGCGTTTGCGTGCGTTTGCGTACGTTTGCGTTTAAACGGGAAAGAATAACAGATTCTCCACTGTATTCATATTTGTTTCGGTTTTAGACTTTTCGTCTAACGACAGTGAAGAAAACGTCATTCTTTCCCCTTACGTATTGCAACAGAATGTAGAAGACTGTATTTTTTGTGATTTCTTACAATTTATTTTAACTATCTTAATAGGAGAGCGTTTGGAGACTTATCAGACGCCGGGTTACCCGGTGTCTGATCTGCCTCAAAACTATTTAAAAGGGACATAATATTATTTGCATACACGCGTTTATTCGGAAAGAATAACGTCTTCCCCACTTTACATACCGATACATCACTATGCTTTAAGAAACCTTCTGACTCTGTTTTGTAATAAGGTTTCTATTTGGTAGCCGTACATGTATAACCGGTTTAACCTTTTTCCAAATATTCAGGTTATTATGGATAGTCGTCGTCCTCGGGGGACTAGCTGCAGTCGTAGTACAAATCGTCGACCGGGTTCAGTTTTACTACAGCTGGCCTGTTAACGTCAATGTGGACATTAACTATAACCAGAGTCTACGCTTCCCTGCTGTTACAATCTGTAACCAAAATGCATTCAGGTAACAAATGATTTACATGAATAAATATAAATAAGTGGTCAATTTTTCAAATATTGAATTTGATAAATTTACGCCTCTTTCAATATCAATTCAATTTTTTATTTCAAGTCAATTCATGTATAACTGTTTAACATTAGCTATGTACATCTATAGCTATTTATCGACATAGTGTAACATAACAAATAGCATGCAAATTAAGCATATATGATACAATTATTTGAGTATACCTGCTAGCAGAAATGATTTAATGGCCATTCTAACATTATAGGGCAAGCGCTGCAATGGATCGAGGCTGGTATAAACTTATAGAAGAGATGTTTACGAATCACCCCGGCAGCATAGAAGAGACCCTTGCACGATACAATGCCAGTAAATACACAATGGAAGAAATCTACACCGAGCTATCGCACCAGAAATTGGACCTATTCATGAAGTAAGTCAAACTTGTTTATGCATGTTAAACAATATCATGTAGTTATTTTAACTTCTTCAAAACCTTGTCAGTTACTAGGCGGCTGATTTGGACGCAAACTACAGTGCTCCCTACCCACAATGACCGTCCAAACAACGATTCCCTCCTTTAAACAACACTTGCCGCTGCTTCCCCAAAAAAGACAAGTCCGTGGCTGCAATATCGTTTTCGTCTGATGTTATTCTAAAAGTCACATAATTGACATTTTGAAAGAAATAAACATAACGACGAACGACTAACAGCTTGAATCCAGATCAGACAACGCGTTAGGAGACGTCTAATCTGGATGCTTGTTGTTTGCAAATTTAAGCCAAGTCTTAATTTTCCCTCCCTATTACGACTCGCTCCGAACATCACACACACTCTGTGTCTCCAGTTTGGCGTCGTTGGTGAGAGTGAGTGCTGTATTTACGATGTAAGTGTGGTCGTCGTTGGCAGTGCAGAAGTCACGTACACTGCACAACAAAACCCTGGTCCACTTAAAGCAGAGTGAAAGTAAATCAGAATGCGCCTTATGACATATTCTGCTTTACTTTCAGCCCGTTTTAAGCCACCATCTTCTAAGATATAAACATATTTAGTACGGTACATGTACATGTTCATGATTGTATGAATTTGATCTACCGGTATTTTCTTTGTTGTGGAATAAATAAATGCGCGAAAATGCGCTCCTACGGGGGATATGTTTAAATGCTTGGAAAGTCGGTATTTGTACATTTAACATGAAGTTAAACCTCTGAAAACCTTTTTGAAGAAGAAAAAATACTCGGATTCAGGCGGTTAAGAAATACATTCAAAAATAGCTGAATCGAAATTTCCATGTTGCTGTTAATTGTTTTCCTGCATTAAAACGTCACCGACCTAACACGGCATTCAGATCATTTTAGAATGACTACTTAACCCATCTGAACAGAAAAACTCAATATATTGAACTTTGAACTTAATCAAGACCTTTCGGAGGCTTCACTATATGTATACGTAAACATGTCAAAATATCCCGATCAAACTTTACGTTTATCAACACAAGGCAAGATGAAACTGAAAACGATCAGTTTTAATCTAAAAAGCCAACAGTTAGAAGCCAGGTCAGTTGCCGGATTACCCGGCGACTGACCTTGCTCAAAAAGGTTTTTATTTTGATAAAATTATTCTAGCATACACGCGTATTTTGAAAAAGGATACTACATTCTCGATGGTACATATGTGCGTCGACGTACAACTTTTGTTCCCATTCAAACGAAAGTTACCACAACGCAATTAAAAGTAGAAATGACAAGTTTTGAAAATGTTTATTTTTTAATCCGATTAGCAAACAGTGTTGGTCCATATCAGACGGCGGTTTACCCGGTGTCGGACTTGGCTCTAAACTGTTGGCAATGGACATAATGTGTGTATCATAAATACATTTATTGAGAGGGAATAACACATCCTATATGATAAGGAACATATCTAGGACAGTTCTTGTTTGTTGTGCCTATGAATATAAGTGGGTTGACTAGAGCATTGTTATCACACTTTATTTAAATTCTGACCATTGTAAACAAAGCGATATTTGTTCAGTATAATAGCATATTTATCATTTGACGAATTGTGAATTCTAGGAGTTTATCTAATTGCTATGTGAGGAGGATAATTTCCTAGAATCTCTGATTACGTCAAACGTTTTATGCTCACTTTCCACTTGTCAAACGCGACATGTCAAGTATAAGCAATCAGTTTGGATCCAGATCATACATCGAAAATAGCTTGATATGAGCCTATACTTCTTGAATCTCTTTTTAATGCCACCTACTATCAAACGACATGTCAAACTAAATTTTACAGTCATTATAAGTTTCGGGGGTCAAAGAATTTAACTCTTTCGCTGCCAAGTGTTGTCATCAGCTTTACCCGCAAAAGTATCGTCTGTACTGGTACTGTCATCTGCAACATTTTTAAAGTTAGCTTTAAGACTGTTTTAACTGAAGAAATTTCGATACAAGTGTCAAACGCGGCGTCTGATCAGGATCTAAACTGTTTGCAAAGTCTCCTTTTGGCGCCAATTGCAGTAAAAGAGTTTAACATGTTTGCCATGATCTCAATGGCTGTAAAGTACCGGATATGACTTATACCGGATATGATCTTAAATGTACGGGAAATTTACAAACAAGCGTGGCAATGTATGACAACAGTGACAATTAAAGTTAATTGTGAACTTTTCAGATGTAAAAGTAAACGTTCAAAATGTAGTTCCCACAAACATTTATATAGCTATCTATACATAGTATGTCAATAGTTTAAAAGTGGCAAATTACAGTGGATAATCTGTTATTCTTTCCCGTTTAAACGCAAACGTACGCAAACGCAAAGCGCTCAAACGTAAAATAGAATTTTTTTTAGACAATTCTGATATTTCATGTTTATTTTGGTGGCAAACAGTTTGGAGCCTGATCAGACGCCGGGTTACCCGGCGTCTGATCTGGCTCCAAACTGTTTGCACTGCAAATAATAGTTTTAGCCTAAACGCGTTTATTGGGAAAGAATAACACATTCTCCACTGTAGGAGTTAAATGTTACTCATTTTTCGATAAACGGTAAAACTTAGATAACTCGGATTTGTTTAAGTCGGTCTCGCTCATAGTGTCTCTAAGCCACAATTAAACTTTGAAATACAATTATATTCGACCCTAACGACCACAGGTTATCGAAACACATTGTTAGACAAAACATGTTGTTTTGCATTCGGCTAGTTCGAATCATCGAAACTCATTCGTAGAAAGATTTGTAAACAGATCATAACAAAAATGGTTATTTAAACGATATTGACTTTTAGATTTGCAGGAGCATATTTTCGTACAAACAGTAGAAATCGACTGTTCGACATTGGTTACTCTTTCCCAAATAACTCGTTTTGCTGAACCAATTATTTCCATTGCAAATAGTATGATCAGCGTTCAGAATGTTTGCTATTATATAACAAATCTTCAAGAATGTCAAATATGTCATTTTATCTATTTTGTTACATAACGTTCGTGTTTTGTTTCGTTTACCCCTTTACTCCATAGCCTGGTTCTAGTATTGAAAATAGGTAACCACTTAAAGCAGTTGAAAGTAAAGCAGAATGCGCCTAAAAGCACATTCTGATTCACTTTAATCCTGCTTTAAGCTATCACCTGCTAGGATATAGAAACCATTTCTTATGTAATTGGTTAATATTTTCCCTTGCACGTATAAAAAGCTTAGTTAAAGTCTCGTTTGAACTTTATTCTTGTTTTCCTCTTTCCCGTGTCATTCCACTACAGATGTTCCTGGAAGAAGACGGAATGTTCCTCTGACGATTTTCGTGTTATTCTCACGGATCATGGCGTGTGTTTTGTCTTTGATCAAAACGACACAGACATGTTTGTCTCAACATCAGGTATAATAGTGTGATACGGTGAAGAAGACGTTATTATTTCCATTAAAACATAATCGACGCACAATTCAATAAACGAAAAAAATTGCAGATGATTTATCTCAATATGAGTGGAAAACAGTTGGAGCCTGGTCAGACGACGGGTTACCAGGCTTCTGATGTAGCGCAAAACTTTTTGTTGCAATGGACATAAAGATTTTAGCATTCAGGCGTTTAGTGGAAAATAATTATTTTTCTCCACTGTACAGTGAGAAAGAATGAGGAAGAATGAGTTTTTTCTATGTTCAAATGAAACAATACCAGTGTAATGGATGAAACTTAAACAATGACCTCTGTTTGAATCTTATTATGTTTCAACTCGCTTTCAAACATTAACTTTGCATGTACGTTTGGGAAGGAAAAGACGACCTAATCCGCTCTACAGTACATAGGGGACGAGGTTATATTTTTCCAAAGTAAACACGTTTCCACTGCACCTAGTTTGGAACCAAAGCAGACATCGGGTTCCTAAGACTCTTATCAGGTTTTGCAAAGGAAACAATTGTTTTTAGCAAAAGCGCGTTCATTTAGAAAAAATAACGTCTCCCACGCTGTTCATGTGTTTACACCGAAACATTCATATTGCTGAAAAATCGTTATGTTACCTGTAGATTTACTTTTAATGTCGTATTCATACGAATCACAACTGTTTTGTAATACAGTGCTCTTTCCTACAGTGGAGAATGTGTTATTCTTTCCCAATAAACGCGTTTACGCTAAAACTATTATTTGCAGTGCAAATAGTTTGGAGCCAGATCAGACGCCGGGTAACCCGGCGTCTGATCAGGCTCCAAACTGTTTGCCACCATGATAAACAAGAATTATCAGAATTGTCCAAAAGTTGTTCTTTTCTACGTTTTAGTGCTTTGCGTTTGCGTACGTTTGCGTTTAAACGGGAAAGAATAACAGATTCTCCACTGTACAACGACCCTCACTTTGAACAACGATTCCCTCCTTACAACAAAGCTTGCCGTAGTTTCCTAAACAAGAAAAGTATGTCCAACCTTTTCATGGCTGCAATATCGTCTGCTTATAATTGTCGTCTACTGTTTTTTCTCAGTCACATATTAGACATTTTGACAGAAAAAAACCATAATCACTAGTGATAAAGAGCTTGAATCCAGATCAGATGCGGCGTCTGATTTTGATACAAGCTGTTAGCAAATGTAAGCTATTTTCCCTCCCTATAACAACTCCCTCCGAACAACACACACAGTTGTTCTTTTCCCCATTGGGTGTTGTTGTAGAGAGGGAGCACTTTACATGCATGTACGATAAGGCATTGATCAGTTATGCTTATACATCAGTTGACAATTCCCCATGCGAGTACAAACCGTTTCCGTTATAATCGTTTTAACTCGATGTAAATTGATCTTTCATCGATTTACTGTGACCTGACATTATTCTATTTCTGAATGTACACCAGAATACAGTAAAACCTTTACATACAGGACTCTCTTTGGATAGAATGTAAACAACGAAAGACAGTTACCTGCTTAATGCAGTAAAAAATTAAGACAGAGATCTGCCAAAAAGATAAAACACTGGTATGAATTTATTATTTCTTAAGTATAAACATTTCTGTTCTAAAATAACTCGGACAAGTCAGAACTTTTTTTCACATCGGTCTAAACCAGATACCTATGACGGCCTTCTCGTATATATTGACAGGTGTAGACCATTGTTTGCAGCTAGTACTGAATGTCGAGCAGTACGCTTACATACCATGTAACTATGACGGTCTTCTAATATGTATTGCCAGTTGTGGACCTTGGTTTACAGCTTTACACGTACAGATGTAGTTCAAAACGCCGAAGCGTAAATGTACATTTCAGCACCCCATTGACAATATTTTTCATTTATTTCCAGGTGTAGATTCAGGTTTGCAGCTGGTGCTGAATGTCGAGCAGTACGAGTACATGCCGGGACCGCACGATGCTGCTGGCATTAAGATACTCCTGCATGAATCCAATCAGACCCCGCTCGTCTATGAGCTCGGTCAAGCAATACCAACAGGCTCGCATGCCTTCCTTGGCATACGGACAACTAAGGTGAGAGGGTTTATGTGTATACATGTATCTAACTGTACATAACATTCTCGAAAATTGTACGTAGATCTAAATACTTGATAAACAATCATTATCTTCAGTAAACTGTGTCTACTTCGACATTTTAAAACACCACAGTTGGTTTCGGACATGTCGCGACTAAATGATGGACAAAGGTAATACATATTTCTCACATAACTATGCCCCGTTTAAAATAGCGAACAGCGATCGCGAATATCTTTGTGTGAGATCAAGTTGAAGATGTCACTATTCATAAAGGCGACATTACGTCACTGGGATTCGAACAAGGCATATTGCTTTAAAAATTATTTAAAATCGTTAGTTATGTCCGAAAAAGAATATGTCACTCGTCGATCTTTCAGAAAAGTTAATCTCATCCTCGTCTAGAAAAAGAAATGTTATTTAGTCTGCCAAGGCTCGCTTACTAACATTTCAAATCTAGACTCGGTTGAGATAAGTTGTCTTAAATATCGACTCATGACATATTCTATATATTCTTCACGCCCCTTTTGTATAATTTCTATAACATTATAAAGTCATTGATTTTTAAAAGATATATTATTTCTTATGTGTCTGTCGTTTAACTTGTTACTCCATAGATACACCATTTTACGCATTTAATTCATTTTAGTTTAACCCTTTCCCTTATAGAAGCGACTTTTATCGCATTCATTTTATTCATCCGCCAAAGAAAATAGTTCCATTTTATACTGTCATGAATATGTACTATAAGAAATATTGTCTATATACTAGCAGATATTAAATAAAAGTAGGCTAAAAGTAAAGCAGAATGTGCCCTAGGGCACATTCTGCTTTACTTTCAGCCTGCTTTAATAGGTCACATATCTTAAATACTAGAAACAGGCTATGGGTTAATGGGTTAAACATATTTATTTGCATATAACATGTGCAAAGGGTTATTACAAGTTATTACAACTTGACATTTGGAAATTGCCCTAGATATATAAATAGTAGTGGCATAGCATAATGGAAAAGTTGTTTTGGTAAACAAGAGTAATTGGCGGCACAACCGAAATGTTGACAACACGCGCTTACTTTAATGCATATCGTTCGTTAAACAATCTGAAAAAGATTGTAGTCGACAGAGTAAATCTGATAAACTATCTTGTTTTGTAAGATATTTAGCCGATTTTCAAGTACTCCTTGAAGTCGACTATTTGGCAAAATATTAGTAGTTATAGTGTGCGGCCGATTAGACTTAAACAAGTAACATGGCTACAATAACTAGATAGCAAATACTTTTTAGATAGTGTTTGTTGAGAATTCAATGGTACATGTATCACGGATGAACTTGTGGACTGTGAAAAATATTCATGTTAAAGTCATTAGGGTTCACCTCGTCCCCTGATTATATGTTTTCTAAGGTGACTGGCTTTATAGGAGACAGACTTTTCAGCATAATGTTTAGTTTATATTGGTGCATAAGGGACATTCTAATACCAAATGAATTGAATTATCACAAAGACTTTCGCATCTACATGATGGACCAGCTACAATATTACAACGAAACAAATCAAAGTCAATTGATTCTTATTTATTCTACGGAATAGTTGCATTTTATTCAGCTGCATATCATTTGCATAGTACAATAGTTCACATCCACACCGTTTTGAAAGGGCGTGGACACGCATCACACGGGTTCAAAAGGGGGAAGAAAAGTCTTCAATTAATGAATTCATTCATTCACAGATTGATAATCTGCCTGAACCGTATGGTGCATGTGAGAATAAGCGGCTTAATCATACCGAGTTCTACTCCATGGACGAGTGTAACCTGGAATGTTATGCAAAGCTTGCTAAGACACTGTGTGGATGTAGACATATGCACCTACCTATCATAGACGGTAAGTGCATTTATTATATACCTACCAATGTTCTGCCCGAAATATTTCTGTATTTTATCGAACAAGTACACCTTGACGGATTGAAAATTCCGTATTACCCATGTACCTTGTGTAATGGGAAAAGAACGTTTACTGTGTAGTCGGAAGTTCGGAACTACAGTAAAACCTCTCTATTACGACCACTAAATTATGTTAAGTATTAGGGTGTTTACGGTAGGTGACCGCTTAAAGCAAGGTGACAGTGAAACAGAAAGCTCCTTTGGGAGCTTTCTGTTTCACTGTCACCTTGCTTTAAACTGTCACCTCTCTATTATCTAATCAATTAGCATTCGTTTTAGTGGTCGTAATAGCGAGTATTTACTTTCACGCGCCTTACCCGAAGTGTGACGTATGGGAAATCCCGTTTATTTATAGTAACGCTCGAAACATTTCTATCGTTTTTCATTTTATTTTTATTATAAGAGGTATATAATAAAAGGAACATTACTATACTTTGCATATCTTATGTACCGGATCACTCTCGTTGTGTGTGTAAAGGCTATATCCAACTCGACCTTCGGTCTCGTTGGATATAGCCTTTACACACACAACTCGAGTGATCCGGTGCATAAGATATGCAAAGTATAGTAATATTCCGTTTATATATACTGGATACAGATAGGTATTGTTATAATTGAGATAGCGTTATTCTTTTCCGTTAAAATGTAAACGCGTTGCAAAACAATGGAGAACATAATACATTCTTGACAATTTTGACAGTTCGTTATAATCTGATTGGCAACAGTGTTCAGCCTAACCAGACGCCGGGTAAAACGCGTTTGATCTGGTTCAAAACTGTTTTCAATTGAATTAAATGTTTTAACTTAACCAAACGGCGACATTGAAAACAGTTTCGTTTACGTTTAACCCTTTACCTGATAGCCTATTTCCTAGAATGGAAGATAGGTGATTACTTAAAGCAGGTTGAAAGTAAAGCAGAATGCGCCCTAGGGCGCATTCTGCTTTACTTTCAGCCTGCTTTAAGCTATCATGTGCTACAATATAGAAAATATTCCCTATAATATATATTCATGACTGATTGAATTGGAACTATTTTCTTTAGCGGAGGAACAAATCATATTCCCTAAAAGGCGCTTCTATGGGTGAAAGGGTTAAATGGTTAAACTAACGTAATCTGCGCTGTAGATGTGTAAGCTGACGTGTTTTTACATTTTATTGATACTGCTGTTTCAGTATAAGTTTTCAAACCCCGGTTTCGTAATAGAACATGACACTCTTTTCCAAGATAAGTTGGCATCAGAATTTTTTATCAGCATGTCCAGTTCTGAATATAATTTAAAGTTATGATAAGTATGATCATTACGTATCCAGCGGGTTTATCATGGTATCGTGATATGCTTGTCAAATATAAAAAGAAAATATATTGGCAACACGTATCTTAAAGTGAAAAGCTTGACATCTTGTTTAAATGTTAGTACATGTATCATTATAATATAACCATTACTGTTTTATTTTCAATACATTCACGTCTCTTTATAGGATCATTACCCGTTTGCACTTTGGAAGAATATTTCAGCTGTTTCAAAGATCTTGAAGGTATGGGTATAATCCAATTCTAGTACACTATACAACATTCCTTTACTTTAAAAACATCTGTGATATAGCGTTATAGCCAGTATTCAATCACATGTATTTGACTGAACCCTTTATCCCTTTACCTGTTTCCCGTATCGAAAATACTCGTAGTTGACCACTTAATTAAGGCAGAAGGCGCATTCTGATTGTGTCTGCCTCCTGTAAGTTCCCATCTACTAGATATGATACATATTCATGATAGTATGAATAGGAATTACATGTATTTTCTTCAATGTTGAATACAGTTAAAGGCATAAGTATGCATATCTAAACTGTTTTGATGCTGGGAACCAAACCATGTGTAGTTTGCAAACGATGAACACCGTGATCAGAGAACTCATCGCACGGTCCTTCCTGTTCGCTTTAGTTCCTATTTCTCTGAGATAGTTTCCAAAATCAACTCAAAATATTAGCATTAAATGGTCATTGCTTCAAATGACAAATAATGCATTCTGCACGAACTATGGCTGCAGACTCTACCCTTCTATCATTGTCTTGTGAGATATTGAATTCATCCTGATTCTTTCATTGCTAAATATATCTGAGCCTTGCCATGACAAACCCTGCCTTATTGCATTGAACCATTGTACAGAACAAGCACCGTTGTATCTGCGTTTCGTCTATACTACCAAATATCGTTTAATATACAACTACATGAAATACTTTATATGCATGTGTGTGTCAAACAGAGTAGATAAGACCAATCGACGCATCAAAGACGCGGCGGCTGGCCTTGATCTACAATGTTTGCATTGCAATAATTTAAAGGCAGGTTTTGTCATGGCACGGCTCAGATATGTTTAGATTCTGTTTCACCGACTAAATAACAAAATATCGTCGACGTTGATACTGTCTGCACCGTTGTTTCTAAGCTAATTATTAGGCTTGGACTGAGACATAATATCGACACAAGGGCCAAACAGTTTAGAGTCTGATCAGCCGCAAAGTCATGCAGCGTTTGATATGGACGCAGTCTGTTTGCATTGGCGATCTATAGTATCGAAAGGTGAAATGGCAATACCATATCCACTTAACCCTTAGCCCGCCAAATAAATTGTCGTCTGCTATATTTCTCGTCTGCTTTAAGTTTCAAAGTGCTTCAAAGTTGCTCAAAATTGCTGAAAATGTTGTCCGAGTGTAAAACAGCTTGGATCCGGATGAGACGCCGAGTTACTCGGCGTCTCATCCGGATCCAAGCTGTTTGCATATGGAGCTATAGTCGTGACTGGCAGGCTAAGGGTTAATGAAAGTTTACATTCTGAATAATGCAGTTTGTAAAATAGTATTATTTCTTTTATTCTCATGTTAACCCTTTCATGATCAATGACGCGAAAAAAGCGCGTTTGTAACAGTTTGGATTCTGAACAGAGGCGGCGTGGCGCGGCGTCTGATCAGGATCCAAACTGTTTGACACTGGTTTTGAAATTTCTTCAGTCAAACCTCCTTAAATTTAATTTCTAAAAGATATTGCAGAAAATACTATTGAAACAGACGACATTTTGTCATTGACGCCTACCTATAAATTTGATTATGAAAGGGTTAAGAACAAATACTTGGAAATCCAGACGTTCGTTGAGTGACACAGGGTCTTGTCAGGCTAAAAGCTCTGTAATTTTCAATGGACATGATTGTTTTCGTGCAAATGCATATATAAAAAAAGAAAACATATTCCCTCTTGAATTATTAAACATATGATACATATACAGTAAAACCTCTCTATTACAACTATTATGGAAGGCTAAAGCACGATGAAAATTGACCAGATATATTTTAGCACCCACTTGCAATAAACACAACACGATCAAGTGGTCGTAAAAGAGAGATTTTACTGTATAGTACAATTTTATTTCAGACAAGTTCCATGCCGAGTATACACAGCAGTGTTTATGTCCTATTCCATGTCACATATCCAAGTACGATACTACAATGTCATATGCTACAATGTCTAACTATATCGTCAATAAAATCATACCTGACTCACATAAGTCAACTTTAGAACAGAAACTGATAACGGCAAATGAAGCTACACTGCGAATGGATTCAACCAAACGAAACCTCCTTACTAGTATGAAAGACAGCGTTTTGGTTGACTTCGAGGACATACGGGACGTGATCAGAGATATATCGGACTACGCTCAAATCCAGATGTCGACACTTCAATATGTGTACAATACTACAATGGATGCATATAACATCAAAGATAAACTTTATTCTTACCAACAATACATTATAGAAAAGAACTTTCTAAGAGGACGGCAAGCAATGGAAGAAAGGACACTAAGAACCCTTGAAAATGCATACGTTGAATTTGTGCTAACAATTAAACGTAAAATAATTCTTACTGCTGAAACCGATCCCAAATACCAAGACAAAAGAGATGCATTGTATAATTCAGTTGTGGACGCCATTGATGTTCGGAGAGAAATAAATGAAATGGCCAGACGAAACATGACTGAATTAATCACTGCGTTTGAAAACGGAACCGAAATTTTTAGTTATAGATTTGAAGATATACCTAGGAAACATAATAAATTTATCACACCAAAGGTGCTTTTAAATTCCTGTTTGAATCGGGGAGATCTTGTGCGTCGTCACGTGGACAGACTAAGGGGCGAAGTATTTGATGTAATACGAGACAGTCTAGACAATCTTAAAGACGCAG
This sequence comes from Gari tellinella, assembly GCA_922989275.2. Taxonomy (NCBI): domain Eukaryota; kingdom Metazoa; phylum Mollusca; class Bivalvia; order Cardiida; family Psammobiidae; genus Gari; species Gari tellinella. The sequence goes on along the minus strand of OV277857.1, from coordinate 63,307,392 downwards.
CTAAAGAAAGTCAATACAGTAACTCTGTAAATGAAACAGAGCTGGACCTATTAGTAACAAGCTTTAACTTTGCATGCCGTTCATTTATGTTCAGCAAAAGTGTTTTGTTCACAGAGGCTTTACAATATCCAAATGAGTATATAGAAGAACAGCAAGACGAATTTAGAGGTTTGAAGAACTATTTAGACTCCGTCCATTCAGCCTTAAGACAGAATCTTGAATCACTTTCGCTGATGTCATCGAACGTTAGTCTGTATATTTTGCCGTCGTTTGTTGACCTGTTCCGGAGGCTTGAAAACTACTTTGAAAGTTCGGATGCAAGCTTTCTGGAATTTACTGATCACTTACTTTCTGATAAGACTTTAGATATAATGAGGCAACTTGACCTTCTGTTTGAAACACTGCACACTAGAAAACAGCTTATTCGTGACTCTTGGTCTCTGCTTTACATCAATGTTTTCGACATCTGGAAACAAATTGTCAACGACGAAAACATGGCAGAGTATTACATGTTTGCAAATATTACGGACTTTTTGCGGTCTACAGACGACATCAAAAGTTACTTGAAAGAAAACATGTCTGCTTTTATCGACATAGATCTTGCACATGATATGTCTAATCAGAGGTTCTGCAAAGAATTTGTCGATCTACAAACTCTTGCACAAGATTTCAGACGAGAGCTTGAAATCGATAGTGATTTTGTTAGGTAAGTACAAATTATTATGACCACTAAAAGAAAGAAATTTACTTCATGAAAGACATGTGGTGCCTTAAATTAAGCTCAAAGTAAAACAGAAATCTTCTTAGGAACCTTTCTGTTTTACTTTCAGCTTTCTTTAAGTAACCCTATTGCCAATATGATAAACAGTCGAAACTGGATATTTCGAACACTTTAAATCGATATTATTGAATTTTGATAAGTTTATTTCGCTGAAGTCGTACATATCCGTATTTCAAAGTTAAAGAGTGGCTAAGCCACGTTTTAACTTTAAAATATGGGTATGTTCGAACTAACGCGAGTTCGAAATATCTAGTTTCGATATCGTATTTGATATTTGGTAAAATTAAATATAAATAACAGGTCATGGTTAAGGCGGCAAAACACACGTTGTCTTTTAGAAAACAGTAAATGGCTTGTTCTCACCAATAAACGATGTTGTGCTAAAACAAGCATTTTCATTGAAAACAAGTTTACAGCTTAAGAAGGATCACAGACTAATCTCAAACGCTTTATAACGTTTGTATATATTTTGCTTTCAGAGAGAATGTCCTCCAGGTTGATATATTTTTCAAACAACTCAGTTACGATATTGTTGAACACCAAATGGCCTACGACATATTTGCACTGATTTGTAAGTATGAAGCCTATCATTTAAGTTTCTTTGACGAAGACATAATTCTTTCCCAATAAACACGTTAATAAATACAAGTACATGTCTGATCAGGAGTTTAACTGTTTGCCAATCAAAGAGCCTTATTTAAAACATTTCAAAATGCCGTCATTTTCTCCAATTTACTCCCTTTCGTTTGTATTTTGTTTCGTTCAAACTGGAAAGAATACTGTCTCCGATGTACAACAATGAAAAGGTTATACATGCACGAATATATCAAAGAGACAGTATATAAGTCTATTCTACTTTCACTGTTTTCAATGCAATGAGTCAATGAAATATATACGCAATTCAAATACAGACACGAGAAATTCTACCGACATTAGATATTGTGGATTACCCTGCATCAGACATACGTTGTATTTAATGACATTGAATTTAATTATAATTAGATCTACCATTATTATAATTATTATTATATCATTATAAATGTTGTTGTTGTACTTGTTGTTGTCGTTGTTGTTGTTAAAGAGGAATTTGCATTGCACGCATATATAAAAGCAAACTCACCAACAGTCTTAAACATAGATGGTTACTTATTACAGAAAATATACTGTTGCATAGAATCCTGATTCAGTGGAGAAGACGTAATTACGTTGCATTAAAACGAAATAAAACACAAAGTAATAATTGTTAAAGGAACATATACTTTAAAATTGTAAACAATATTTTTAATAGAAGTAGAAAATAGTTTAGATCCTGATCAGGCACCGGGTTCCATGTACAGGCGTCTGGTTTTACTACAAACTGTTTGCAGTGGAATAACGTTTTAAGCATCTAGCTAAAAACTGTTTACAATGGACATAATTATTTTAGAAGAAACGTGTTTATTGGGGATGACATTCTCTCCGTTGTGTACATATGGCAATGTAGGTTATACAAAACTGTTATTTTATTATTATTATTATTATTATTATTTTTAGGTGATATCGGCGGAGTGATGGGGTTGTGCATAGGAGCAAGCCTACTTACCATAATTGAAATAGCAGACTTGATAATTACTCTTCTGTCTTCCTCCATGCGACGTTCGAAACAACTACAGAGTACAGAGAAGTATATCCAGAGCGAAAGCAAAATATGAACGGCGCCAGTATCATTCGTTATACTTTGTACGACAACGAAATGCAAAAAAATGCATCTTAAACAATCTCCCTTTCACTGTCTTACTCCGAGTTTAATAGTTTTTGCAAACAGTTTGGATCCTGATCAGGCGCCGCTTAACGCGGCGTCTGATCAGGCTCCAAACTGTTTGACACTCATTTCAATACTGTAAAGGTCAAACTGTCTAAGGTTTAAATTTGAAAGATATATGCAGACGAAAATGTGTTTAACCTGATGACGTCATGGCAGTGAAGGGGTAAAGAGTATATCATCTGTTTCAATGCAAACCAGCAAGTCGTGCTACGCATGTGCAAGGGAGAAGCTTTTCTTCCGAAATTCACAAGTGAATGTTTAAAACTACAGTGCTCCCTCTCTACAATGTTCAAAACTGGAAACACAATATGTGTGTGTTGTTCGGACGAAGTCATTATAGGCAGGAACAAAATAATACTTGGCTTACATTTGCATTGATGCCTGGTCTGGATTTAAGCTATTTTTCACTCGTCATTTTATCTACTCTATCGAAATGTCCACTTATTTGTAAATTTGAGAAAAAAACACAATCAATAATCTTAACCAGACGATGTTGCAGCAGTAGAAGTACATACTGGTCCTGTTTGTGTCGTTGTAAGGAGAGAGTCATTGTTGGGAGGGCCATTGAAGAGAGGGAGTTATTTACTGCAAATAGTTCAGAGCCAGGTCACATATTCGGGTACAAAGGCTTCTGATAATGTTCCAAACTGTTGGCTACTCAGATAAATTTAAATCTTAATATTTTTAAACAACAAAATGTCATGTTTATATTTTCTAGAAACAGGTTTGTGTTTGGTTTGCATTTAAACGGGAAGGAATACTGTTATCTCTAATACACACATCATTTCAAACGACTCGAAACCAGATTGGACCTACAGACTTACTTGATATCTGGACACGGGCCAAGTTTTTTTTTATGACGTTGTTACGTTTGACACACTGTTATTTGATATGCGCTTGGACACACACTTAATTCACAACGAATTTTGAAGCAGATAGCTGTTTTTACATTATAGGTTTTAGGTTGGTAGGATTGTGTTTTTGTAGGGAATCTGTTCACATCTATGTACATTATAATGATACTGTTAAGTTCAAACTACAGTCGAACATCGATTTTGTCGAACATACCCGTATTTTAAAGTTACAACGTGGCTCAGCCACGTTTTAACTTTGAAAATATGGGTATGTTTGACTTAACCGAGTTTGCAATAATGCAGTTCATATTTAGAACTATAGGATAGTTCGAGTTAAACGAGTTTGAGATATCGAAGATCGACTGTACCTCAGGTTTAAATTTGAGAGATGTATGCAATCGAGAATGATTTCAACATGATGACGTCATGTCAGTGACGGGGTTCATATAGTTCAGAGCCAGGTCACATATTCGGGTACAAAGGCTTCTGATCCTGTTCCAAACTGTTGGCTACTCAGATTAAATCAAATCTTAATAAATTGACAAAAGTAAAGTTTTTACCTTTTATCGAAATAGGTTTGTGTTAAGTTCAAAGCATTCACACAGGAAAGGCATACTGTTATATCAAAGACATACCCACTTACAAACGAATGAGAACGATTCGAAACCAGATCGGACCTTCATGTAGACTTACTTGACATATGATCACGGTCCAAACTGTTCTATATCGTTGTTACGTTTTACGTTTGCTACACTGGTCGTTGATGTACACTTGGACACAAACATAATTCACAACGAAATAGGAAGCAGATAAGTTATTACATGTACATTATAAGTGTTATGTTGGTAGGGTTGAGTCTTTCGTATTTATTTGTGTTCTTATAGGGAACTGATCATGTATATGTACATTATAGTGTTTGCATATACATTTTAAAATGTATCTTCAGCCGTTATACATTAAGGGTATTACTGGACAAGTCAACGTCATCAGATATTCTAGAGAAGTAAACTATGAAGAGTGTTGTGACAGTTTCCGGCTTAATGAACGTGGACAGTTACTGATGTGTAGAAACTGGGATTGCAACGAAACCATTAGAAATATAGCATATGGAGAATGCACCGCTAAAAGGGCCATTGCGATTGCGATGGACATGATTAAAACAAACTGAATTGCTATAAAAACACATTTTCACTGTTTATTGCAACACTGGTTTTATTGCAATTCAGGTTGTCAACATTCAACCGGTTTCGCAATTACTAGATTTGCAATAGAACTTTGAAGTCCATCAAAAACGTTATACTCCATTAGATGATCACACATGTACAGTAAAACCTCGCTATTACGACCACTAAAACCAAGGCTAATTGATTGTATAATAGACAGGTGACAGTTTAAAGCAAGGTGACAGTGAAACAGAAAGCTCCTTAAGGAGCTTTCTGTTTCACTGTCATCTTGCTTTAAGCGGTCACCTATCGTAAACACCCTAAAATTACCACAATTAAGTGGTCGTAATAGAGAGTTTTTACTGTATATAGTCGATATTTTGTTTGTTTTGATCATACGTTGAAGTTGCTTGATTCGTCGACGTCGGCAATACAGTCCATTCTGGTAAATTGTAATCGAAAACGACACAGTATCATATGGAATGTAGCCTAAGATAAAAAATAAATCGCCAATAGGTTTATTCAAATTCCCTTTGACATTATTAAGAATGCAAATTGCAATAAAAAATAACTTAGGCATTGCTTGTTGCAAAATATCAAGACTTCCAAATAAAATGACTGTACTTGTCTAGAACGAAAAGCAGAAACAAAGGGTTTTGCTCATTTTTTATTTATTTTCCTCGAGCTCAAACCAGTGTTAGTTGAGCGCGAAAACCGACTTAGTTCTCAAGGGCTACGCACCCTCGAACTATATCGTTTATTCACATTTAAGCATGATCTAACGTATACATACTTGTTTCATTCTTATTGCATGTTCTTGCGAATTCCTTAAACCAAGGTCTTACGATTGAAAGCAAATATATTATAATAAAGAGGGGATATTGTATGAGTGTTCATTATTTATCATTTTTAATAAACGAGTTGACTAAAATATATATGACGCGAGCCTTGGCGAGCGTCATATTCATTTTAGTCAACGAGTTTATTAAAAATGATAAATAACGAACACGAATGTGATATTCTATTTATCACATTACAAGTTCAATCACCTATTAAATTGATTTGAAGCCGTAGTTTGTAGACCCTCCGCTATATAGATTTTCCGCCAAACGTTACGTTGTTTACGTTAACGTCATAGTAAATGACGTCATTTGGCACCCCGCTACATGCAGCGCTTATGGACGAACAAGTTAGACCGGAGCCCAAAAAAACGATATTCCACTAGTGGATTACGATATTTATACAATCGCTTTATGCAACTCCCAGACCGCTAAGTATGTGATAAAAAGGTATTAATAACTTCAGGCAAGAACGTTTCATCTTTAATGTTTACTAGAGACTATTCTTCCAACTTCATGCTAATGCAGAAATGTAGAAAATTAAACGTTTGCATGCAATGTGTTACATTGAGCAAACAACACAAGCAAGTTCTCTGTAGTTAAAGTAAGGAGGACAAGGCAATGCACCACATATACCTTCTACAAGGAACATAGTGTGGCCATCTATGTTTGCAGCCCCACCATATACAAAATCCGGGTCTCCATCTACACAGACGTAATTGGTTGAGTATTCGACGTTATGTGCTGACATCAAATACCCAGTATACTCAATCTTCCAGCCTGTGTAACAATTAACACGTGCCGGGATCATGACCGATGTACCAGGAACCTTGCATACCGCGCATGGGATGTCCTCGTTATAGACATGCTTACCAAATATTACATTGCCAGATTCCTGATATTCTGAACCATGGATATGGCCACGTTCTGATTGCTTAGCGTCATCATATTTTCCCCATGTTGGGTCACCAGGCAAACAGAGACTGTTTGAACCGTCCCCCTTTTCATCAAAACGTTTACCCGCCATGAATCCTGAAATTATTGTTCGGAAATATGTAAATTTCATGTTCATATGGACTGTTTTAGATAAACAATAACAACAATGGTTTGCTTAAATCAACATCTCATACAAAATCCCTGTGTGAAGGCTCGTGAAACTTTGTCATTGTGCAAGTAACGAGTGTATTCATATTTTGATATTCAAAACTTAACTCTAGTTGCTAAGCAAATGAAAATGATACTCTGCAGTGTCCTACATTTTACTGTCACCTGTGTTAGGAACTGCTTGTTTTTTATGCCCCCGCACGACTTAGTCGGGACATATTGTTATTTTTTGTCTGTCTGTGTGTCTGTTTTACAGTTTGTCCGTCTGTCCACAACTTTAAAATGAACTTTTTGTGGTAGACACTTCATGTTTGGCATGAGTACTCAAAAAAGAGGCTCTTCAATCCAGAACAATTTGGGTCATGCTCGGCAAATGTAAAGGTAATTTAGCGGTCAATTACAGGTCAAATGGGCTGATTTTTAATTTGTCCATAACTTCTAAACTATGCGTGATAGAGACTTCAAAATTAGCATATGTGCTCAACTCAAAAATCTCTTCATCGTAGTGCAGATTTCATCATGCCCGGCAAGACATTTTTTTTAATTTTCCCCAGAACTTCAAAACTACATGTGATACAGGCTTCTTAATTGGCAATTTGTGTGCTTAACTCAAAAAGCAATTCAGCTTAGTTCAACTTGGGTCATGTCTAGCAAAGGTCAAGGTCATTTACATGTCACTTACAGGTCGAATATGCTATATTTTAACTTTTACATACCTTTGGAACTACATGTTAGAGACTTCATAGTTAGCATGTATACTCAACCCCAGAAGCGCTTGAGCACAGTATAACGTTTGTAATGCAAGACCATTGTCAAGATCATTTACACGTGAAATATGCTGATTTTAACACTGCCCATACCTTTTGGACTAATCTGGGCATTTGTCACTTAGTAGCTGGTTTAAATATGTTACAGACAGTAAATTAGTTGACATTACACATTTATACCTTTGTATATGAGAGTTGTTCCATTTGTGTTGCAAATTTTTTTTCCCCATCTCACATATGTTGAACCACGACCTGTATGTAGAACATAATGATTATTACATATTAATTGTTATTCACAAAATAAGGAAACGCATGCGTTTTAAGTGTGTTGCATTAGCGTACGATCATTCGTCGTCCCGAATTCCAGATCAAATAAAAACACTCTCGGTTTCTACATTTAAATGTATTGTGCCAAGCTCTGTGTTTAGTATTTTAGTTCATAATGGCGGAAAACAAAATGGCCGCCGAAATTCTTTTTGTAAACCCCTGAACTTGTAAATAATCAAAGAGTATTAGGCATTTCGTGTGAAAATGTAGCGAACAATAATTGTTTTGACATAATTAGAGTGTGGAATCCAAATATGCCATTTGATAAGCTCTGTTTTTAGTATTTAAGGTCAAAATGGCGGAAAACAAAATGGCCACCGAAATCTCTATTTGTAACCTCCTAAACTTGTAAATAATAATGGAGTCGTCTACATCTCGTGTTAAAAGTTGGCAAACAGTTGTTTTTAAATAATTTCGGTGCGTTGAATTCAAATATTTTATTTGTCAAGCTCTATCTTTAGTATTTAAGGTCAAAATGGCGGAATACTAAATGGCCGCCGAAAGCTCTATTTGTAATCCCTTAAAATTATACTGTGTTAGGCACATGGTCAACACGATGAATATTTCTTGTATTAGCGGACAAAAGAGCGTAAATACTGTAACATAATTTTTGAAATCTTAATATCATTCTGCCAATCCGCATCTGGGATACAGGTATTTCAGGTACATGTACAATGTATAAGGTGGACACAAATATCGATATTCTCGGCAGCAACAAACTTTTAATCAGATATACATGTATGATCACAATTGTATTAGATAACAATGCCCTTAATATCTGAATTCAAGTGATAATGTACTCTAAACATACTCATGTTATTACATATAGCTTTAGATGGAGTTTCAATAATGTATACATTCCAAGGTATCAGTCGATTCATGCAGTTAGTTTGCTGCGTGTCTCTATTTTACCGATAGTGATTTTTTTCATTATTCCTATGTCTAACATTTATTTTGTCAGATAAGGAAATATACTACATCACAATTCTTTGTTTTCAAAAAATAACATAGATCCATAGATCCAAAAAAACAAGATTATTCTTGAATACCGCAATAATCACATAATGGTAGCATTCATATTTTGTATTGTCGGTGTAGAGCAAATGTTATTATTTAGACCATGGTTATCACAGTTATGTCACCATTCAAAATAAGTGTAATAGTGCATATGTAAGTAGCAAAGCATACGTTTACACTGTAAAAAGAAAATAGCAGTCTCGATCGGGAATCACCTATCCATTCTATATGCCCTTATTCAGGATAATGACAGTTTTTGCTGAAATAACCTGACGGTTCAGTTTCGTTCAGATTTAAAAGCATACTCACTTTCAAAGAAATACTGTTTAAAGATACAAACTGTTTACGTACATGCATCGCAGTAGAGTCGATTCAAGGTACCGGTATATGTCTACTTTGTATTCAACTAAAATATTCATGTGCACTTAGTGTCTAGTGTCTGTGTGAAAAAAGTGTGAAGCAATAACGAGCAGAATTATGTCATAGTGTTCAGTTACAGGAGTGCTATTTAAATGGTAAGCATTGATTGTGTGCGTGTCCCAAGATCATCAGAATACCACTGTTATTTGAAATTTTCATCTGCTTTTAGCCATCACATTATACACTTGTTTCAAATGATGTCGGAATCAACTATTTGTCAATAGTGTTTATTGTGGTGTAGCGTATTTGCAAAGCAAACACAATGGAAGCAGCGTGTAATCTCAAAAGCGGCAGGGTAACGAACTCAGAATGTGAATTATTTGCCAAACGGAAAAGAAAGACAAGCTACTAAAGCCAACAGAAAATGGGATTTCGTTGCTAATAGATGCTGCTAATCAAAGGCAAAACTTTATAGATACAAATAATCGAGTCGCAATTGACATAATGTTATCAAGTTCTAGTGCTAGTCATGTCTTGGTTTAGCACAAAACGCGAGTAAGAGTCATATATCAAGACTTGCTGAGGCAGACAAAGGCGAAGCAGGTGCAGTGACACTGTCGCAAAGCAACAGCTAATATACGTCTCTAGAACATCTAGTAGTTCTATTTGGTCTGTCATGAACTGGAAGGCATAACATTTTTGCCAGAATAGTCATGCAAAACAGCAAGCTGTCATTTGTCACAACATTCAAAATGAGCGAACAGATTCTCGAAGCTTCAAACTTTGACTAAACTCTTAGTATCCGTCTTGCCGGAGTAAACGATCTCATTGCATCAAAAGGGAAAATCAATGTTGGGTGTTTCGTAATATTCAACAGACGCACATCATAAACAAAATAACAATCAGTCAATGACGACATAGCTGTGCAGTGGCTTGTTTTTGAACTGAAAATGCACATGTTCTAGTGCTGTCCGATATATGGAAGAGATTTTGCTCATTAACAGAAACTGTGGGTGTAGAAGTTTCTGCTTCTTTCAAAAGCAGAAGAACCTCTTTGAAGGAGAAGCTAGTTTCACATGTCAAAGAAGATCATGATTTCATCACAATTCTGGGCATTAACAAATATTGCTTGTGCAGAGGTTGATCAGGACTGATCCAGAGGACGTAGAACAGGCATATATGTGTCTTGTCCTGTATTGTTCAATGCTGAGAATCTTGGTACGCAGTATCGAAACTGCAAACCAAGATTCTAAGCACTGGACAAGATCAGGTCTATAACATCAGTGGAGGCAAACAGTGGACCAAAAACACCACGTCATGGCAAATACCATCATCGGGCAGCTATATCACGGGAACTTACCCAATTATTTAACAATACAGGCCACATTATCAGTTAGGATAATGTCCTGCAAGTTGACACTGACATTGGCAACAATGAATCCAGAGACTGGGCAGTAACGCCGCCAAATTTCATTCATGATATATTTGTTTACTTAACATGTGATAACACTGACATCGATGATGCCAGTGGATGGCAGAAATAAGTGTCATGCTACCCAGCTAGTTTGGTGGCAAAGGGGTCCAGAATCCGACATGGGTTTGCAAGATCTACGCCCATCAGGAACTACATTACAGGTCCCTGAAATAATGGAGGCACCAGAGGGAATACCAGAGGGTAAGAGGGGGCCAACGTCAACAAATGAAACAAAAAGGAAATAGTTCTCTGAAACATCTGATAACCTTTCACCAATCCGTTCAATGGAGAGCGACATGGCGTTTTTTCATAAGCAGACACGATGACTCTGATTCAAGAAGAATGGACATGGAGCAATTGAACACTGGTAATTAGAAACCAGGAGATAACAAGTGTAGGTTGTATGCAAATTATACAAGCTCCTGCACATGAATTAGATTTATTCAAGCTCCTGAGCATGATTTAGACACGCAAAATACAGTTGTCAGGCAGTGTTGCTCTTGCTCTTGGGTTAACAATATGTTGTGTTGACAGTTGATGAGGCACTGCTTTGAAAGTTAAAGAGGCTTAAGTGGGCAAAACATGAGTATAAAAGTGCTTGTTTGTAAATATTTGTGGACTTTATACTTGCCTTCAATTGTCTAAAATCTATAGGGCAAGACGTGTAACCAAGTAGACTGCTCGATGTATGGACAGAGGGCCACACCCTTGCCCTACAGCAGCAGAACAAGTCTTAGCATGGAAGAACTATGCAAGAGGAATGAGGACGCATATACTTACTCTTAAAGCATTATGAAGAATGATGATACCACAATTTCTAAACTCCATCCAGGATAAAGACAGTGAACTGTGCAATTTTTCCTGTATATTCTATGGCGTTAATCTTGCAAATTGCTTATATCTTCATTTTTGGATAGCATACAGTTACACAGAAGTAAGTGAGTACTAACGTGGTTCTTAATTTGAAATCAACATATTTACGACAGTATGATTTGCCACAAAACTCATTGAAATAGTAAAACGTATTTGCGGTTTTGAAAAATGAACGCCATCTTGAATTACGGGTACAAGACAGCTACAAAGTTATTCCATGGTAATCAATATAAATTGTCCACAGTCAAAAAGTATTATCTACAACAAATTTCATTGAAATAAGACAAGTCTCAACGATTTTACTGTGGACTGCAACATTTCTGTAGCGGCCATATTAAGAAATAACGGCCATCTTGAATTTTAAATGACTCATAGATACAAAGAATCAATTGAATAATATAATCATTTAACATTTGAATATTACATAATCAAAAAGTACTTCATGACACAAAAGCATTGAAAAGTATAATTCTTTGCAACTTTATTGATAAATGCAATTATTCTGTATATTCGATTGTGGCCATCTTGAAAAATGGCGACCATCTTGATTTTTAAGTGGCCAACGGGGTTTTTCAAAAGAGCAATCCCCCAGGAGTATGTGTGCAAAGTTTGTGCTTGTTATTCTCCTCAAGTTTGCGACTATCTGCTTCACTAATTTCAAAAGTGTAAGTAAAGTGTTCACACGTGTTTGTTAGTAAGTATTTTTTGGTGGCCATTTTTATTTCTGCCATCTTCCAATTATATGCTTACCACTAGACAGGCAGCCAAAATGAGTTTGACACCAATTTACATTCTGGTGTGTTAGTTCTTTCTTTAATGAGTTTTTTTTATTATCATTATAATTTTGCTGCTATAAATAACGAAGTGTATGTTTGATTTGCTACATTCAGTTTTCTTCGGCAACCATTTTGTTTCCGACATTTTTGCTAACCCTTGATGTATAATTCGAAATGCAGTAGAATTACATTCCACTTTTGAGAAGTTTTAACAGACAAAGTTAATATTATGCCCATATTTCCGATGTAGTATACCTTTATTTGATTGGAAATAGCTTTCTATGGCGGCCATTTTGTTTTCCGCCATTTTGACCTTAAATACTAAAACAGAGCTTGGCAAATGGCATTTTTGGATTTAGCACACCCAAGTTATGTACAAACAACTGTTTGACAACTATTAACACGAAATCCCTACTACTCCTTGATTATTCACAAGTTTTATTGGGGTTACAAATAGAGTTTTCGGCGGCCATTTTGTTTTCCGCCATTTTGACCTTAAAACTAAACATACAACTTCTCAAACGGCATATTTGGATTCAGCACACTCAAATTATGTAAAAACAAGTGTTTGCCAACTTTTAACACGAAATGCCTAGTGAGGTCAGAATTCTCCAAAATCCGCCTAGGCTATGACCAGACGCCACGTAACACGGTGTCTGATCAGGAGCCAAACTGTTTGTCACTCTTATCGATATTTATTGAGTCATACAACCTTAAATCTAACGTGTCTAGCAGACGACAATAAATCAGACGACAATAAAGCGGTGACTGGGGTAAAAATCTCCCAAATAATTTGATCATGAAAGGGTTAATAAGATCTGCAACTAGTTTACAGACTGATCAGATAGCGGGCAGCCTCTGTACATAACAACCCATTCAATACAAAGGTTTGCAGTGATGTTCTGATGGAGTTATAGGAAAGGAACTTTAAACGTAATATTCTTGTTTGACGAAGGGGTCTTTCCCCACCTGTTATTAGCTGGACGTCGCGATAAGACTGAAATACTGTTAAAAGTGACGTCAAACCATAATAAATAAATTGTCCAACAGCGGCAAGCACTTTGTCAGTAGGGGGTCATTGGTCGGAAGGGCATGGTAGGGAGGGAAACTGTAGTCCAAATTTCAAGTTCAGTATTGGCATTTTTTCCGTTTACAACTGGTATACTAATGAATTAGATGAAACAAGTTCATCCCGTATCCGCAAGAAATACTTGGAACAATTAACTATTGTGTCTACCAACAAGGTACCGAATATCAGCACATACCTCGGAGAGGCCGTTAATCTCTATCAGTAAACGTGTCCGAGCTTAAGCCTTTGAACCCTGGTCCCGCATATAGGCGTCCTTTTCAAAAGTATACATGTGAAAATTGCACTTGTCCTATGCAAACAGTGAATACCCAGATCAGAGGGCCTGATCTGGATATTCACTGTTTGTCATAATGCAAAACATTGACAAAAACAACCCTTAAAAGTCAGTAATGGACTAGACTAAAATGGAAACTGGGATTGTCCATTTAAAGTTTCAGGGAGGAAAGAGTTAAGCAATTATATTGGCTGTAACTCGTTATCTAATCAAGAGCCAAACTGTTTGCCAATCAGATTTCACTAACATGTCTATATTTTCGAAATATTGCAATTTTTTAAAATCTATTGCATCTCGTTTTCGTTTAGTTTCGTTCAAATGGGAATAAATTTCTCCGTTCTACTGAATATAAAGTTGAAACACACCTCGCCAGAATCTACAAGTGTTAAAAATAATTGAATAAGGATAGTATAAGAACAGTAATATGAAATGTGTAAGGTAGTAGACTGTTTTGAATATTTCCAACAACATGTTTAACCCTTTCCCCCATAGAAGCGACTTTTAGCGTATTTAATTTATTCCTCCGCTGAAGAAAATAGTTCCAGTTTATACCCTCATGAACAATGACCATTACAAATATTTTATATAGCCTAGCATATTTTAGCTTAAAGCAGGCTGAAAGTAAAGCAGAATGTGCCTTAAGGCACATTCTGCTTTACTTTCAACCTGCTTTAAGTGGTCACCTGTCTTCAAAACTAAAAACAGGCTATGAGGTAAAGGGTTAACTTACTATTTATTTCGTTTTGAAGTCGTGCAATTATGCCATTCATTTCGTGTTGAAGGCGATCAACTTTGCTGTTCGTCTCATTTTGCAGGCGTGCCACTTCGCTACTCATATTCGCCCTTAGACTGTAAACATCTGCATTATGAGCAGCCTTTAAGCTCAAGACTTCATTCCTTAACTGAACAAGTTCTGTTTGTATGTCTGTGTCAGCATGTAAAACAATCCTCTTTTCTTCTGTTTCCGCCAGAACGCCAAAGTTGAGAAACAACAATATAAGAAACACATGCATTATGGACGTTACATGTATAAGGTTCGACGCTTTGCCGACAGTTAATAAAGCTCTTTATCTTATCTCTAAACCGTATCAAATGAACTAAATATAGTCGATACACTTTGACATTCTTGTCATGCGCGAATCAAGGAGTGGAGTATCGAACCACTTAGGGGTTTTGTTGCAATAGATGAAAGTTGGAAAGGTTTAAATTGGCAACATTTGGTGGTGATGAAGTTGGGTAAACGGCACCGCGACACATGAAGTAATCATACGGCGTCGGTGTATGCATGTGCATGACTGCATTGATGTCACTTTTTGGAGGAGTCTTACCTCTATGTCAGTTCGGGCAGAGGGTGTATTCTATCCGCCCCATCACATTGGGGGCGGTAAAACTTCGACCAATAGTAATACCAAATAGGGTAACGGGACAACATTTGTTTTGCTTTGATTTACGTATATTTCTGCCACTTTTCAGTAAATTGTACGTCCCAGAGAGAAGTTGCGGATACAGAGGAACCCGATGATGCGCTACGCTTTTTCAATTGAGCCCTCTAGTTCTTTTGCATGCTTAATGTATAGCACTGATACATGGGACCTCGGTTTAACCCATTCACCCCTGAAACATTTAAAGGACAAATTTCGAAATAATTCTAGTCTTTTTTTACTATCTAGGGTTGGTTTTAACCATATATTTTAAAATGACAAGCAGTTTAAACACTGATTAGAGGGCTCTTTAAGGAGCCCTCTTATCAGGGTCTACACTGTTTGCATGGGAAAAGTGTAACCTTTACAGGTACACTGTTTGTAAATGACGAGTTTACTCGTCGCTAAGGTTGAATGTGTTGAAGTATCATTCGGGTGACACGTTATGTTTCGGCGGGGTCAGAACGACCCCTGGAATTACAATCTAACGCTGTTCAACTAAACCATGGTCCGCCCTGCGGTCAGGGTATCAAAATGTGTTCATAAGTTCAAAAGTGGAAATCAGATACATTCGAAACTCGATACTACGAACTCGCTTATATCGACCTTATCAGTAGTGTATAGCTTGATTTCGATAACACGTTCTCTCATAATTAGAACATATGTTCGAACTTACGAAAGTTCGAAGTATCGAGTTTAGACTGTATATCCAACTTCGTTTTAAGGATCTTGGCATCGAGCTGCCTACCTTGTCACTTGAAGTGGTTCTGGGGCTCAAGTGTTATAGTTGAAGTGTTATATTTATTTGACATAATATTCCCCTCTGCTAAGAACTAAAAGGAAGGCAGCTCGGTATGCGCTGCTTGCATCGTATGAGATTAGCAGAACTCATTTTCCTTAACCCTTTACCTGATAGCCTATTTCTAGTACTGAAGATAGGTGACCACTTAAAGCAGGTTGAAAGTAAAGCAGAATGCGCCATATGGCGCATTCTGCTTTACTTTCAGCCTGCTTTAAGCTATTACCTGCTAGAATAAGGAAAATATTAAGTATGACACATATTCATGATGGTATAATTTTGAACTATTTTCTTCAGCGGATGAATAAAATGCATGTGCTAAAAGTCGCTTTTATAAGGGAAAGGGTTAAATCATTCCTCATTATCATCATTATGTTCTCATCTCTTCATTTATCGGCGCTAGGTGACTTATTCTGTGTCACAGTGCTGTACAGCCTAACTCATATATCGAGTTTCTAAAGGAAACAAAGAATCAGCTCTGAAACGTTCCAAAGGTATCCAATGCCATCACTGAAGAGGTATGTCACGAAGATTACGTTGACGTGTCCTAGTTTGATCCCAGCACACAAAAAATATCAAGTATATACATGTGTATGATAATCTATTGAAATGCAAGATTTCTGGTGGACTTCAAAATTCTATTGCAATTCCGGTTATTTCAACACTGGTTGAACGTTGTCAACCAAAGTTGCAATAAAAACCAGTTTAGTAAAGACTTATTTCCAATCATTTTTATTGCAATTCCTATTGCTACACTTCTGTCTTGTGTAGTGTCTGTTAGTCTGTTATGCAGAATGGAGACTATGTTATTCTATCCCAAAAAAAGAAAATTCCGTTGCAAACAGTTTGAGGCCAGACGGGACACCGGATCATTCGGCGTTTAACCCTTAGCCTGTCACTCACGACTATAGCTCCATATGCAAACAGCTTGGATCCGGATGAGACGCCGAGTAACTCGGCGTCTCATCCGGATCCAAGCTGTTTGACACTCGGACAACATTTTCAGCAATTTTGAGCAACTTTGAAGCACTTTGAAACTGGAAGCAGACGAGAAATATAGCAGAAGACAGTTTATTTGGCGGGCTAAGGGTTAATCAAGCTCCAAATTGTTTGCTACTCATTTTAACGACATTGTACATACATAATTCGTTAAATGGGAATGTTACACACTTTATCGCAATATGATTGCGTTTCGTTCGCGTTTAAATAACGTCGTCTCTCCTGTATATTTGATGTTTGCCTCCTTGTTGAATGTTTAGGGGGACGAGTATCGAGGGATTGAGACATTTGTCCAATAATCAGAGATTTGCGGTTTTACGATTGCACGCCCCTACTAGGAACGGACCAATGTTGATCAATATCGGTAGAGCGTTCGGTCATTATCATTACCTGACGGTTGGTACCGAATTTTGTACCGTTTTGGAACGGATTGTCGTTTAACGAGAACGATCGATCGCTGTACGTAGTGTACCGATATTGGCTAGCAATGGTGACATTATACCTTAACTCTTTGCCTGCCAAGTCTTAACTTGCCGCCAAACTATCCTCTGCATTGGTTGTATCGTCTGCAATATTGTTTTAGTCAAATGTAGAGCTATTGTCAATACGAGTGTTAAACAGTGTTGATCCTGATCAGACCCCGCGTTACGCGGCGTCTGACCATAATCCAAACTGTTTGCAAAGTCGCCTTTGGATGTACGCTACCATAAAAAGGTTTATTTTAACGTTAGTTGTTACTGTTCTTAGTCGTCAAAATTAGAATTTAAGGTAATTGTTTTCGTTTGTCCTTTATGTACTTCCCGTTTTTTATATTTTATATTTAACATGCGACGAGTCTCCCAGTAAGTGTGAAAGATAGATGTTTTACAATGTCATAACACACGTCACAGTTTTGTTTCGAGCGTTCCATTAACCCATTTGTGCCCACGATCCCATATATGGGACATAGGCAAACAGTGTAGACTCTGATCAGACGCCGCATATGCGGCGTCTGATCAGAGTCTACACTGTTCGCTGATAGAAATTTCAATATAAAACGAAATGAAAATGTAAATTTTGACCAGGCATCCCTTTGATAAAAAATGGACTAATCCAATATAAAACATTGACGAATCCACTTGGCGCAAATGGGTTAAAATATTAGATAAGAGCAATACTATCATACTTTCTAAACTCCTTCTTTGGAATTATTATACTGCGCTCCCTCTCTACAAAGACACCCAATGGGAAACACAATATATGTGCGATGTTCGGAGGGAGTCGTTATAGGGGGGAAATGTGCTTACATGCGGCGTCTAATCTGGATTCAAGCTGTGTGTCACTCGTTATTATGTTTTGTTCCGTTAAACTGTCGAATATGTGACTTTTAGAAACACTGCAGATGACAAGTCTAATCAGACGATATTGCATCTGTGAAAAGGTTGGACATAGTTGTCATGCAAGGTGAGCTGCGACAAGGGTCGTTGTAGAGAGGGAGTCGTTGTTGGGAGGGAGCACTGTATCTTCATTGTAAAACAAAATAGACTGTGTAGCACAATACTTGATTATTTCGACGAAGACATCAATAAACCGGGTTTATTGATGTCTTCGTCGAAATAATCAAGTATTATTATAAACCTCTTTAAAACGGATATATTCTGGATATATCGAAAAAATTAATTGAGGGAGGCGTATATATCAATTTAAAATTGTACCTTTCCTGTTGTTAACAAGATAGCAGCTTTAACTAAGGATATTATTATTAAATGAGCGCGAAAACCAAGTATAATACAGTGTGGCAATGGAATTTTTAGGCAAATTGCATGCCAGCTTTCAGATACCATCTGCGGAGCGATGAGAATTGTTATACGGTGGAGAACGCATTATTCTTTCCAATTAAACGTCTGTTTCTCTGATCAGGCTCAATCCTGTTTGCCACTAAGAATAAAGTAATTCATTACAATGTTAAACATTGTAATTTTCTATATTTCATTGCTTTACCTTTTCATTTCATTTGCGTTCAAACATGAAAAAGTATTCCCTACTCTAGCAGCAAGCTCGCTGACCGTGATGGAAATGGCAGACACGATATTAAACATTTAACGACTTCTCTACGAAGGTTTAAACGTCTGATGTGCTCAAATCCAGCGTATACCTCAAACAACTCCACTGACATACGCACTCAAGATTCTACAATACAAGGGAGGCAAATGCTTTAGGGAACACTGTATTTATCCTCTCCCTTTAACTATTACAATTCCATTTACGTTATAGGAAAACGATTGGAAGCAAGTGTTCAATACAATCTTCAAACCTGACCTGGAATCAAATTGTGGTATCATAGCAACGTTTTCAGTTAAAAAAGAATACAATTAAGACGCCGTAATTACGAGTAAGTCCTGGTTAAATTAAACCCCAACGCAAATGTAATTCAACCCTTTACCTGATAGAAGCGCCTTTTAGCGCATTTGATTTATTTCTCCATGCAAGAAAATAGTTCCAATTTATATAGTCAAAAACATGTTCCAACAGAAATATTTTCTATATCCTGATAGATGATAGCTTAAAGCAGGCTGAAAGTAAAGCAGAATGCGCCCTCAGGCGCATTCTGCTTTACTTTCAACCTGCTTTCAGTGAATACCTTTTTTCAAAACTAAAAACAGGATATGGGGTAAAGGGTTAATAAAGTGGAGATACAATTTGTTTCTAAATTGCTAATTACTTATTTTATTTTAAGTAGCAAACGCTACTATTCTGAGTAGCAAATCCAACACCAGGCTATCCAGATACGAATATAAACTGTTTACAATAGACTTCGTTGTTTTAGCACACACGCAATGTTTTCACTGCAAATGTCGCCAAAAGGCAACTTTGCAAGCAGTTGGAATCCTGATCAGACGCCTCATCCAAACTGTTTGACACTCGTATCGACATTTCTTTAGTTAAAACAGCCGTAAAACTGACTTTAACATTTTTGCAGACAATAGTATATTTCTACCAATGCATACGATATTTTGGCGGTAAGAGGGTTAAAGCAGACGATACAGTTCTGTATAATTTTTAGAAATACTAAGCGTCAGTGGTTTTTCTTGAGATTCTGTTAGCCCAACATATTTGTTTAATATCATAATTATGCACGACCATGCCACACATTCACCGTATATTTAGGTATTTTATTTTTATTGTGCAAATACACAATTTAGCTTTTAAATATCTTTAAAGAATGATTTCGTTATTAACGGGACAATATTTCGCATGAGTTATTTGATGAAGGATTATTGATCTAATGTCAATCTATCAGTATTGCATAACAGTATCAACCCATATGGAATATAGCTAAATTATCTGATTATTTGTAGTGTTTAATTGGAAACTATATTTGTGTTCGTAACGTATGCAGTAACGACTCCCATGTGTCCCAATGCCTAATCAATTAGCGACACCATGACAAGATAGAGATAGACAGTGTTAAACAGTGCATACTTAACCCTTTGCCTGCTGATCGCGACTTTTCTGATTTTTGCAAACAACGTAACGCGTAACGCGGCGTCTGATCTGGATCAAAACTGTTTGACACTCGTCTTGAGGTTTCTTTACTCATAAAATGTAAAAATCTAAATGTAACAAATTCTGCAGACGGCGATTTCGAAGCAGACGATATTACCGCAGGATAAGGGTTAAATACGCCTACAATCGAGAACTTCCCTTTTAAACAAAACCAAATAAACCACCATCTAGTCAATGGCGGACAACAGACAGCTTTTTGAGAAACCTGTGGATTCATTTCAATTTGAGGGACACACTCTCTGAACCTGGACAGACGTCGAGCCAGCTAGTACATAATCTAGAACAAGACTGATTGCAAGTTTTTGTCACTTCACGACAGCCAAACGGATGGTCAACTATGTAGTGAGTTGCATAAGGTTGAACACGCCTTTGTTCGTAAACGCGTTTGTCGGGAAAGAATAACGTCTTCTCCATTGTAACAAGGGCATACAATCTGAATGTTTTTTTTCTGTCTAACCTAAAGAAAACTGTTAAAAGTGCAAGTGTTTGATTAAAGAAGAGTTTAATTAGAACATCATTTGTTTTATGAGAACCATTTTATTGTTCTTCCAAGAATCCAAAGCATATGCACCAGCCGAAAGAGAAACCATTGGCATTCTTACCTTCCTAAAATATTCTCAACTTGAAAGTAGAAGATCTTAATATGATGAAAGCATTTAATTAACCCGTTTTCCCATGAATACGACCTTTACGCCTCTAATGTATTTGCCCATTGAAGAAAATAGTTTCACTTTATAAAGTAATTGATATGTACTATGAGACATATGTTCAGTGTTTTAGTGGATAGTAGTTTAAATCATAATGAAGTAAAGCGGAATGCACCTTAAGGCGCATTCTGCTTTATTTTCAGCCTGCTTTTAATGTTCACCTGTCTTCAAAAACTAAATTTAGGCTATGGGTTAATGTTAAAAATAATGTTTACTATGAATTTCCAAATGTTATATCCAATCAAACAAATCCAACTTAAATATTCTAGTTTGAAACAAATATGGGACGACACTATCGTGGTGTTAAAATGTATTGCATCTTTGAACAGGGTGGACATATGGTTAATGTGCACGTTTTTTACTTTACATCCTTCCTTTATTAAGAAGCACCCTACCAACACAAATTCTTCTAGAAAATTATCCATATTGAAAGAAAACCCGCACCGCTAATAACTGACACATTTGCATCACTTACTTAGACATGTTTATAATAAATAAATGTTTAACAATATTTCCCGTTTTAATAGTTAGGTAATGAGATTTTCCCTAAATATATCACCTATTTCAAAGACAATTACATATTTTTAGTGTCTAGATACAACAGAACAGCTGTTAAGATGTACTGTTAATAATTGTATGTAGCTGTCCTTGAGGTATATGTTTGGTTTTGGATTTCTTAAAAGAGGTCATAGGCTGAATAACTATCAATTTAAATTCCGTTTAGAATAGAGTTGTGAAACAAATTCAAGCAATACCTTTATACATATTTGTTTTATGATCTCTGGTATACAAACATGTATGAATAATTTCCATTCGAGCTTGTCAGCGTAATTTGATAACCAACACAATTTTGTTAGACATTTTTTCACAAACATCTAACGCTTAATTAATATTGATGTTTGGAATTGAACATCTAATGTACGGACCATGTTCAGCAAAATTAATTCTAGATCTAGTTATCATTGAAACATTATCTCAAACAAATAACTGCTTAAACTAAATGAAACTAACCACCGTTACCTACGTAGAACCTTTAATGTATGCCTTCGCTGAAAAAAAAAATCTAACTTATAGAGTCTTGAATATGCGTCATCAGAAATAATTTATTTATCCTAGCAGATGGTAGCTTAAAATAGGCTGAAATAAAGCAGAATGCGCCTAAATGCGCATTCTGCTTTACTTTCAGCCTACTTAAAGTGATCATCTGTACCGATTATACGGCATTGTGGTAAACGGATAAAATGACGTCTTCGCCAGTATAAGAACAATCAGCGATCGATACAGAAGTAATGAACTACAAGAAGGACAAAACCTACGGATGTATCGATCACATCAGATTGCGTGAACAACCGCAGTTTATCTCAGTAGTCTCTTGGAAGAAAGGTGCGTGTAAATTAAGTATATAACGCTTTCAAAGCCAAGACTGTTTGCTTACTAGCACTACATCAAAGATGACAATTGCCCCCCGTACATTCATGTGTTGGTCGATGCGTGTCTGATG
The DNA here is from genome assembly GCA_922989275.2 of Gari tellinella. Taxonomy (NCBI): domain Eukaryota; kingdom Metazoa; phylum Mollusca; class Bivalvia; order Cardiida; family Psammobiidae; genus Gari; species Gari tellinella. The sequence goes on along the minus strand of OV277857.1, from coordinate 63,284,916 downwards.
TTAGCCTTGTTGCTGCCGTAATATCGTCTACTTTGAAAGTGTCGTGTGCAAAAATTATTCCATTAAGGTTTACACAACTTTTAATTAAAGAAGCTTTCAGAAGAATGTCAAACAGTTTGGATTCAAATCAGACACCGCGTTACGCGGTGTCTGATCTGGATCCAAACTGTTTACAAATATCTGTGGGATCGTGACCGGCAATATGGGGGTTAACCCTTTCGCTGATATAATATGAAGCGTTAAAATATTATCGCATGGTAGTATGCATCAAGATAATAATGTTAGTATGAATGAAGAAACAATGATACCAGTCTCAACGAGTTTGGAACTTCATCAGACTCCAAGTTTCTAAGACCCTTATCTTAATTTAAACCGTTGATAAAACTTGGCACTGTCAGAACTGGTATTTATTTAAGTTATTCGTTGTAAGCGCCGTGTGAGTTTTATTATCACTTTAGTACAGATAACAAATTTCTTAGCCATAATGTTTAAATGAATGGCGTGATGGTAGATTTAGAGGTATATGTAGTCTACTTTGAGATATATTGGGATAAATTCCTACCGGGCGTGTAACAAAATGATAGGCGTTCGCGACGTTATACAATATACGATGGATAAGACGTTATTCTTCCTCAATTAAAAAAAAAGAGAAAACCTAAATGCAAACGAAATCAAATAAAATGTAAAACCGCTCGATAATTCTGACGATCATTTTCTATCTGAGTGACAAACTGTTTGAAGCCTGTTCAGATGTAAAATAACTCGGCATATGATCTAGTTAAAAATTAATTGCAATTGAAATAATAGTTTTAGAAATAATGTTTTCATTGGAGAAAAATGGTAATTCATCGTGGATATTAAGACATTGATAAGACCCCAAGCTTAGTTCCACTCAGTAAGAAATAATCGTCAGAGTTTTCAAAACCGTTGTGATTTTCTACATTGAATTAGAAAACTGATCAGGTTCCAAACTGTTTGACACTCGTTTCGAAATTTCGTCAATAAAACTGCCTTAAATCTAACTTTGATACGATATTGCAGACAACAAAATTTAAGTAGATAACAAAACGGGTTACAAAATAGAAAGAATAAATTATCCCCACTGTAAAATGTTATTGTAAAACTGTTTCTACCATACCAGCGCATTCAGGTTAATATTACAGTGGAGAAAACGTTATTATTTTCCAATAAACGCGTTGACGCTAAAACCATTTATAGTCTAGTTGCTTAGGGTGAAAATCGTTACTTGGTGGATTAAAGCATAAGACTTTGTATACGGGTTGCATTTGCAGTATATAATCATAATAATTGGGGGTGCCCGACCTGGCTGCCCTATTACGGCTAAAATCCAAAATGGCGTCCAAAATGGCCGCCGTAAAATAATAAGTTTTGAAAAACGCCCTTATTTGGTAAATTTTCCTGATTAAAAGTGTCTATAAATGTGTAAACTGGACAGAAAGACTGTACTGTGATATAGTGGGACCGATTTATATCATTAAATTGTTTATTTTCTATATAATAACTTAATTTCTATAATCTGAATAGAACAGAATAGAACATAAATCGTGTAAGGCATTGACTCACAGTTCACAAATGTATATTGTTATTATTTACCCGAATTAGATGGTTCTGATGGTAAATTGAATACATAATCACAATTTATTTATTCAACGTGTTCAACTTTATTAGAAAATATCATTCTTTCTTTCTAATTAGAATACAATCCAACCTTGATATCACGTGTATTTACTGCGTGCTAGAAAAGATTTAAGTTGAATATTCTCGTATTTTTTCAGTTGAAAATCGATAATTCATTCATGCCTACGTCAAACATGTCTGTGTTTAAAAGTTAGAAGGTGACTAAGATAGTACATTTAACTTTGAAATATGGGTATGTCGACTAAAGACAGTTTCGAGTTGTATAACAGTTGTACTAGTATGTCAGTTTTGCAGTACATAACCTACATGCATTTCGTGATCAGGATAATTCATAGTTTCCTTTGTATACACTTAAACATCAATTGGGTATTTTAGCATACATACTTTCTAGAGCACAGTGACATTGCCTTACAGCACGTTTAAGTTCAGGGAAGTGGTCAATTGTCATTTATTTTGGTCCAACCAAAGGCGTCTTGATACGGGATATTCTGGTCTGACTATATACTTAAGAACCAAATAATGGTTTGGTAGAGGCTTCTATTGGCATGTTGTAATAGAGTTGGTAGGTCCTGCATAGTTTAACATTCTACCCTGAGGAAACAGTTCCTGTAATAGGTCATTGACTTTGTATAGTTGTGAGGTACATACAGTATTCAAGTGAATCTTTCGATGCACTTATATGCTTCACTCTGCACTTAAAATGGTATTTATAAAATTTATGGATTATGCAAAGCAACAGAAACTGGTGCCATTACTTGAGAACATGATTTCAATGACTTCCACGATGTCTTGGACATGAAGACTTATTCTTGTATCCGCTTCCTCGTGGTCAAGGGCGGCATTTATGTACTACAGCCTTTGGCAACAACAGATTGGCATGCAGTAATGTAAATAGTTTTGTTTCCTTAGTATTCATTGGCAGCCACATCTCCAGTCAAGAGATCCAAAAGCTCTTCTTTAGATATTTAAATTCTAATGAAATAAGTAGAAATTCACTGGTAGTCTTGTCTGATGTGAAACTTCCTTTCTCCTGCCTTTCCCCTCTTTTCCTCGGATAGCCCCTTTGAGACTATATGTATCACTTTTGTATGAGTCGCACACAACATCAACCCTTTAGCAACTTTGAAACTGTCTGTTTGTCAATTGTATGAAAGCATTTTGACTGAACTATGTCGTATCCAACATTTGGTAGTTCCTGTTTATTATTTGGGTCTAGGCTCTCCAATAGTTCCGACTTGCAGGTCGGACGTCTCAGTTTTTTCTGTTGAGAACACATTTGGTGCCAAGGTTGATTTCCATTGGGAAAGAAGTTATTCTGGGCCTGAGTTTATAAAAGTCTAAGCAAACGTTTCATATACATGTATTACTAGTATTTGCATACATAAGTCTTCTGTAAAACTATATTAAACCTCTGGGCCACATCATCTTCACGTACTTGGGAAACTCTGAAAAGTTGACTAAAATGAATTTTTTTGCTTTTTAGTTCATCATTGTTATGTTTCACCTTTGACTTTCCTTCAGTGATTGGTATTTCAAAAAGTGGTATTTTGTTGTTCTTTATTGGAATGATCTGAATTGGTTGGGTCCTGTCTATTACCACTTGTTGCATATGTTCTTGCATCACTGTCTAAATTGTGCTGAAAGTATTTCTTGTTGCCATGCGTATGAAATTTCAGAACGAATCACACGCTCATGTGACTCTTCTAGAAATGGAGTTTTCATACTGTTCGCTTGTTTACACAAATTATTGACCTACCTTTGGAAAGTTTCTTGTTTTGAGGATCTAATGGTCATGGCTACAAAATGTTTTTTTTTATCAAGGTTGTTTTTCTGAAATTAATTTAGAATTTTAACATTTCAGGCCAATATATCATCCAGCCTTTATGTTCATCCAGATTCCCTGTCAGTTCAATGTCACCTTGATTGTTCTGCTCATTTGCCCGATGAAGCGGTTTGGCAGAAAACATGTGTTTTATTTTTGGAAATACCCAGTAATTTTGGCTAACATTGTTGCTGGTATCAGATAGTGATTTCATAATTCTTGTATGAACTGGTAACCAGTGTGTATAATTGGTGTGGTGAAGAATAAAGAAGAATATGGGACGAGCTGCTCTAAAACACTGATATAAAGTGCGCAGTTCAATTCACAATGTGCACATACAAAAAGGAGAACCAACATCTCTAAACGTAGTATAAGGTCCCAGTATTTGAATGTAGAACACTTTCCTGTCATGTTGTTCTTCCAGGCAACACATATTCCGTCATCTGCTTGATCATTCATACTTTGTAAGCATATCGTGTTTTTGTCCACCAGTGTTGTCACATTAGCTTTTGCTAAGGCTTGTCCATCCAGATTCGTCTCACAGCTACCGACAACCTTCCAAATGGCAATCTCAATAGTCGATATGCAGACCTCCAAGCATCATCACTTAGAAATTTTCGCAATGTGAATCTGTCTAGTTCCACTGAACGTATTTGGCTAAAGTTAAGAGTAAATGTCTCTAGGCTCTCAATCTGTCAGTAGGGCACGGCAATTCACCATTACCAATCCCACAAACAACACTGTTGTCCTAGTCCATAGTGCAGGAACCAATACTTTTTTTCTTGATATAATTAACTAAACTAATAAGAAATATGGCCAGTACCTAATCAAAGTCATGCAAAATACTAGATTTTGATGAGACAAACAGTTTCAAATCAATAATATGGTCGTTATTACTAATTATTTCGACACGAATGGGCCTCTGTAGTTTACAAAATGAACTTTACTTGAAGAGGTCTAATGAAAAAAGCATACTTACTTTTTTATAATATATTTAAACATTATATAGGCAATATATATTTCATCCAATTGATTATTGTGCATTTCCGAAATTTTATTCCACAGGAAAATGCTGATGGAATGTTACAAGCTGCGCGTTTGCAGCAAGTCGCGAAAACACATGCCAATTACTTTTTCTATACTAAGTAATTACATTATTAATTCTCATTTCAGTTAAACGTACTACATGTATTTATCAGCCATAGTTTCAAAAACAGAAACAAACAGACGTATTGTGTCATGATTATCAGACGCTCAAATCAGAAACAAGAGGGTCATTGCCCTAAATTCGCTCACCTGAGGTCATTGTACCTAAGCTTACTAGGCAAGACAACATTTTAATATAGCTGTAAATGAAATTATCTTCCAGACAAAAAAAAACCATGACGAATTGGAATAACTTAAAAAATATTGTTGGCAGGGTTATGGCCCTTATCCATGACACTTCCTCTTATCATTAAGCTACATGTATTTCCGTATGATTATTTATTGCACATTCTGCTTTACTTTCAACCTGCTTTAAGTTATCATCTACTAAGATATAGATACTATTTCTTATTTCTTACATTTTTATGACTGTATGACTATGGAATTATTTTCTTTAGAGGATGAATAAATTAAAGGCGTAATAAGGCATAATTATGTATGGGGTAATGGGTTTACATCAGTAGAACTGGAGTTATCTCCAGGACAAGAAATAATGACAATGAAAAATAACTCAAAAAATGACATTGACCTTTGTAGGACATGACCCAAGTTATAAAGTTTCTAACTTATGTAGTTCCAAAGTTATGGCTAAGATTAAAGTTGTGGACTGACAGACAAACAAATGGAAAAAACAGACAAAAAAGCAGACAGACAAAAACAACATACCCCCAACTAAGTTGTGCAGGGGCATACAAATGTAGCAGACAACACCATATGTTGCTGTTTCAGTGTACCTCAGCTGACCTGAGTTCAGTTATGTAATACAGTTCTGCCAGTTCTGCAGCTGGGGTCTTAACTCTTATAATGCTGAATTGCTGTCTGCTATACAAACATTGAATGTGAATTATGTAAAAGAATTTTGTTAAAAAAAATCATACTTTACATTTTCTAAATTAAAGAAATAAGTGGCAAATAGTTTGGTCCAGATTAGATGCAGCATAATGTGGCATCTGATCTGTATCCAAACTGTTTGCAAATATCAGTGATTTACACTGTATAACTCTATGTAAAACTGTGACCCCCGGGGCGGGGCCAATTTTGACCCCAGGGACATAATTTAAACAAACTTGATAGAGGACCTGTAGGTGATGCTATGTGTTAAATAGCTAAGCTCTGGCCCTTGTAGTTTCAGACAAGAAGATTATTTAAGTTTTCATTGAAAAAATCTATTTTTAGCTCCTGTGACCTAGATATGCAACCGACCAGAACCATTTGAACAATATTGGTATAGGACATCTAGAAGTGTCACCATGCCAAATATCAAAGCTGCGGCCATATTAGTTTCAGAGGAGAAGACGTTTGAAATTTTCACTATATAACTCTATGTAAAACCGTGACCCCCGGGGCGGGGCCAATTTTGACCCCAGGGGCATAATTTGAATAATCTTGATAGAGGACCTGTAGATGATGCTATGTGCCAAATATCTAAGCTCTGGCCCTTGTAGTTTCAGACAAGAAGATTTTTTAAGAATTTCTTATTTTTTCACTTTGGTTGCCATGGCAACCAGAGTTCTACATTGTTTTTATTTCTTTGAACAATTTTGAAAGAGCTTGACCCAAGGAACATTCCTGTAATGTTTGGTTGAAATCTGTTCAGCGGTATAGGAGGAGATGTCATTTGAATCAATTGTTAACGACAACGCACGACGACGGACACAAGGCCATCCCAATAGCTCACCTTGAGCCTTTGGCTCAGGTGAGCTAAAACATGGTATGGTAGCCTCAATGAGACATAACCTAAATTCCGTAATCTATCAAACAAATGTTTTTTCTTTAATAATTTGTAGCAAATCAGTTATTATTTTATATCTACGTTTTTCTTATAATATTTATGAGATAAAACATGCAATTTTTAGTACCGGTCCTAGCCTAAAAATGGGCCACTTTTATCACATTCTCAATAATTTTTCGCGAGCTGCACTGTTTTCCATAGAAAAGACGCACCAAATGTAAATTTATCACACAGATACTATACAGTTTATGTATATTTTCTATTAATCTGCTCCAAAACATCACATTATAATGCAGTTCCTACTGCTGAAATGGAGCCCTATAAAGTTTGTATACGTTGGCCGCCATTTTGAATTTTTCAAAAAGTAGGTCACCTAGCCCGGGCACCTATATGTCATTTGATTCTATAGGTGTCATACTATACATGTGAGAAGTTTGGTGCTTTAATCCACTCTGTAACGATTTGGCCAAAAAATGGACATAAGCAACTAGACTATTAATCAATTGTAACCCGGTGTCTGATCAGGCTCCAAACTGGTTGACACTCAGATAAAAAATAGATAGCGTCTGATCAGGCTTCAAACGTTTTGCAACTCGTATAAAAATGACTAGTCAGAGTTGGCAGAAAATTGTTATTTTTTTACATTTTATTGCAATGCGTTTGCGTTTCGTTTGAGTTTAAACGGGAAAGAATAACGTTTTCTCCACTGTATGATGTTCACTGTACACAGAATTTAGTCAGGTCAGGTCGTAGTTATCTTTTTCAAAATACAGTGTCTAAATATTACGAAAATAGTAGCTGTCTACGTTGTATTGCAATTCCTTACATTAATTGTTTTGACCAACAAAGAGTAACATCCGCAAGTGTATTAGGAACAAAACAAATTATCTAACGCACAACCCGTGCTACGGATTCTTGACGATTACGTTTACTCTAAAAAGCAAACAGTTTTGGAGGAAGACCTTTTGCTGGGATCTAATCGCATTTCCCCCTACAATTCAGTCACGTAGGCTTGTGCATTATTTGCAACGTCCTAGAAGAACCCCTTCCGTGAGATTGTTTATCAATCCAGTGCTGATGTCATTGTCCTTCATAGATGTTATCAAGTCCGTATTGATTATTGAAATACCCTTATGACCGATTTTCCGGGTCAAGTTTAGAATAGCAAATGACGTAATAGTTTAAGCACTTAAATGCGAATTAAAAGGTAGTTTACGTCTAATTCGCTGTAACCAAGGGCTAAAGTATATCTGTGGTTTGATATACATGGCATGTAGTATGATGATTTAAGTAATAATTTGGGATGTACCGTAGATATTGCAACGAATGCACTTAAGAACATGTCTAAATGCAAACATGCATAAGTGCCATAGCTATTAAAATGATATTATAGATATATGAAATTATTTGCATAGCATGATATGCTTAAACAGTAAACGTAAAATCCGTAAACGTGTGTTTTTGTTGTTGTTGTTGATAAAACGCCTATTTCGTTACATTTTTTCAATGGCGTTGTACAACACACATATACATAATATATTTAACACACAGTATGATGATACGAATATAAATATAGATAAAACAGTTAAAAGTGCATTGCCTTCATGTAACAGTATGGACCCTTACATGTATGCGTTGCCATAGCGTGCAGTCTCTATCATTATAAAAACGGAAATATGTATGTATACAAACAATGAATGTACAGCTTCCCGATAAATCATACGATTTCATTCAGACTCATGCAATAGTATTATCTATCGAAAGCATCAAGTCATAAATTATTTAATTCGATTGTTTCCATCGATTCTAATGCATCACCACCTGCCTTTGCCTTTAATGTGCGGCGGACTTTCTTGCTTAACTTGTTTTAAACAGTTTGGCCCCATATGTGACGCCTAGGAACTCTGCGTCTCATATGGATTTAACCCATTTGTGCCCACGATCCCATATATAGGACATAGGCAAACAGTGTAGACTATGATCAAACGCCGCATAATGCGACGTCTGATCAGAGTCTACACTGTTTGCTGGTAGGAATTTCAATATAAATCAAAATGAAAATGACAACTTTGGCCAGACATCCCTTTGATAAAACATGGACTAATCCAATAGATAAACAAGGAAGAATCCACTGGGTGTAAATTGGTTAAACTGTTTTCAAACCTTATGATGTTTTTGTTTTTAGGAATATTGCAGATGCATATATATGTGTGTATAAACCGTAGGTTACAATATTTAAATTTACTCATAACGTGTTCAATTTTAGGCCTTACCTGCTGATCACGATTTTACTGGTATTTGTAAACAGTTTTAATTCATATCAGACGCCGCGTCACGTGGCGTCTGAACTGGATATAAACTGTTTGACACTTATCTTTCATTTCATCTAATTAACACTATACAAATCTTAATATGGTACTTTTGCAGACGACGATTCCAAAGTAGATCATATTGCTGCGGAATAAAGGTTGAACTAATGCAATAGAAACTAGGAGACAATACGATCGGCTTATCACAACAGGAAGCTATATGGAAACAACGGAAACATTAACTATATTCCATTGCGTGATACTTGATACGGCAGATGCAAATTACTTCTTTTTTATTTGTCAGAATAATTGTTTTTAGTTGTAATTTCAATAATGAATCAGATACATGTTGATTCACATTTCTAATAAATACAATATCTACCCGCTATCACAGTGGGGAAGACGTTATTCTGAATAAAAAACCGCGTTTATTCTGATATATACAGAACAGATATATATACGAGTAATATATAGTTTTGTCATTGCAAACAGTTTGGCTCTTATTGTAATTTCGTTTCTTTTAAACGGTAAAGAACAATGTATTCTACAATGGGCGACCACTACAAAGACATCGTGTTGGTAAAGTAAATACTGTGAAGTATTAAGCATTGTGCAGTAAAGCAGAAAGTGTTTAGGAGCTTTCTGCATTACAATAATCTGCATTAAGTATGCACCATAGCACGATTGTTGTAAGTACATGTAGTAACGTAAGTTGGATTTAGTGTTCCAGTCCACGATTATATTTTTTTTAACTTTAGGTACTTTAACTAAGGTCAAAGCTCGAAGTAAATTTTCAATTCCGTTGCCATAAACATTAACTGGGACAAAACAAATGTCATTGACAGCTCGTCAGTACAGAATACTTTAAGTATGTCACTACCAATGACAAAACCTATGGCATCTACAAACTGTTTTGATCCAGATCAGACGCCGCATAAAGCGGCGTCTGATCTGGATCAAAACTGTTTGAAAGTCGCATCAATTTATTGTCCTTCAAAAGTAAATACGAATGATTTTGATATTAACTAGCAAACTGCATTTGTTTTGATAGACAACGATATGGCGGACCAAGGGTCGAGTCCGATAAACATTCCCGTTGATATTGACAAACACGACTTGCCTAGAATATTAAATGTTTTAGTGTATGGTTGTCCCGTCAACACACAGTTGTGGACTCCCTTGGGACCTTGCCTCTCTCTGGTTCCCGTCCTCGTGCGCACAGAGGTGTGAAGCGTGTAGTTCGCCCTACCTGCTTGTTATTACTATGGTGATATTGTTTGGGAGAATATTAAACGAAACGATGCGGCACGGCGCTAGGCATGAATAAGATATGAAGCATACATCTTTCCGCTGCCAGTGATCGGGGTAGCCGAAGGGTATATTGTGGTACAGTGGAGATGACGATTTTGTCCCACTTTCAAACGCAAACAAAACGCGAAAGCGCAATTAATGCAATGATAAAAAAATGGTAATGTTTGAACTTGTTAAAGCTTTAATTGAATGATGTGAGTGACAAACAGTTCGGAGTCTGGTCAAGCGCCAAGAAGCCCGGCGTCTGATCTGGCTCCAAATTGTTCGTAACTGAACTAATCGTAGTAGTACAAATGTGTTAATTTGGACAGAATCATAACGTTTTCTCCACTGTATATGTTAACACTACTCGGACTAGCACTTTTCCAGCCTCAATATCATTGTTTTGAAAAGATGTCTGCATCAAATTAACACTCTCCTTCACTCCGATTCACACATTCATGATAAGGAACAAAGAATACTCTCTGAGAAGGATATTGCAAATTTGATTCAAATTATTTTATTTTGTATGTTTCTTGTTTGTCATACTTTGTCCTGATTCTACGGTTGTTTCGGCGTCTAATCGAGATCCAAACTGAGTATATAATATCTTCTAAACAGTGTAGACCCATATCGGAGTTATAAGGATCCCTCTGATCAAGGTATGCACTGATTACCATAATATAAAGTATTCTGAGAAAAATACCTCAATAGTCATTGTAAACTGGTTAGGTATTTAGACATGTAATCGATGGGTCTTACGGCACCATCCCCTTCTCACTGGGCGTGATTTGCAATGCAAGATTCAATTTGGAAAATCAGCACAGTAAGGACCATAGTAATCAGTAAAACCTATCTGGTACGACAACTGAATTAAAGTACTACAAATAGTGCGACCACAATAAAAAAAGTTGGATTATATACAAGCAGTTTCAGGCCAAGCGAAAGGAAAACAGAAAATTATTTAAGAAGCTTTCTGTTTAACCTTACATTGTCTTAATCAGATACCTTCCTTAAACACGAAATAGCTCGATTAATTAATTTGTCGTTATAGAGACGTTTTACTGTACAGTAGAACCTCTCTATTACGACCACTAAAAAGAAGGCTAATTGTCTGTATATTAAAGCAATGTTAAAGTGAAACAGAAAGCTCCTGCAGGAGCTTTCTGTTTACTTTCACATTGCTTTAAGCATTCACCTGTCTTAAACGACTAATATTTGACGCAGTTAAGTGGTCGTAATAGAGAGGTTCTACTGTATTTATATTTTTCTGAGAGTGACTGGCAGACACATGTTTCCCTGTAATGAATAGCTAGGTAAGGTTATCACTGTAACCACTAGCCGTGCCATTTTCAACAATTGGTGTAAAGTAGCAATGCGTGTTGGCGGAAATTATCCTTCACAACGATTTTTTTTATTGCTAAATACCCCAAGACATAAAAACATCACAGCCTTGGTGACTGGAATTCGACCTTCTTGCGGACATCTTGTAGCCGATATCTGACGACCTACTTACAGTTAAGAATACGTCATTTTCCCATAAATGTGTTTGTGTTAAATCAATTACTAGTATTTCCATTGCAAACAATTTAGAGCTAGATAAAACGCCGGGTAACCCGACGTCTGACCAGGCTCCAAACTGTTTGCTATTCAGATTAAAACAAACCTGATGAATATTTAAAGAAGCGAAAGTGGGCTATACTTACTTACACACCGGAGAAAATAGCAATGCAGCAGGGCTGCCATAAGTTGACATGAAAAATCCTAAGATTTCCAAATTTGCATTTTTCAAGTGCGATTTTGCGAATCATACCTTTACCCTATAGCCTGTATCTTGTTCTGTTGACATGCGACTACTTAAAGCAGGCTGTAAGTAAAGCAGAATGCGCCTTAAGGCGCATTCTGCTTTACTTTCAGCCTACTTTAGGCTACCATGTACAGGAAAAAAATCCGAAGATTTAGGAAAAATCCGGAGAAATGGCAGCCCTGATTCAGAAGGCAAGGAAACCAAAGAAAACAACTAACAACAATAAGAAGAAACCCACGAAAACATCAAACAACAATAATAAGAAACGAAAAGCGCCTAGTCAGAAGGCACAACGTGTATAATCATCTGAGTGGAGAATCTGTTATTCTTTCCCGTTTAAACGCAAACGTACGCAAACGCAAAACACTAAAACGTAGAAAAGAACAATTTTTGGACAATTCTGATAATTCTTGTTTATCATGGTGGTAAACAGTTTAGAGCCTGATCAGACGCCGGGTTAACCGGCGTCTGATCTGGCTCCAAACTATTTGCACTGCAAATAATAGTTTTAGCGTAAACGCGTTTATTGGGAAAGAATAACAGATTCTCCACTGTATTGCCTAGTCTTTGTTTATCCATACCCTAACTCGAATCCCACTGAGAAGTGTATTAAGTGTGTTGATTGCAGTGAATGGTCCCATGTCGCATGTACGAGGGGCATTTTTAAGTAGTTGCAACAGATCATTAACTTCATTATTACAAGAGCAAAATGCATGTGTGATATATCATTTTAAAGAGCAATTCTTTGCGATAAAATCACATAAGTCGATATGTCACGACATAAACCTAAATGACCCCTACTTCAGGACACTAGAACATAACACTTGTCAGACATTATTTTTTACGTAATAGCAACATTTTTTTAAAAAAATAATTATTATTGTTTTGTTGAAATATAATAGTTTATGTCTCTATTTTAATGAAGAAAAAAACATTTCGTTACTATTGAAAGAGCTATCTGACTTAGATATAATTTTTTCAAAAACAACTTTTCTTATTTTGCTTATGAAACCTCTCAAAATGTGCTTTCGAACACTATAATCTTTTTCTAGATCGGTATACCTACATTTTGATTTCGACGCATCAAAATCTACTTCAATGACTTTAATTATAGCCTGGTTTAATATAAATATTGAGTATTTTAGTTGAGTATTCAGTGTCCTGAAGTATGGGTCAGTAAGGTTAATGTTGTGACTTGTCGATTTGTGTGCTCTTATCGTGCGTTATACCATCGTGACGGCAAATAATTGCTCTTAAAAATGATATATCACACATGCATGTTGCACTTATCATATTGAAGTTACTGATCAGTTGACAATGCCGCTCGTACAAATGTTTGCCAGAAACGGGATTTACATGTCGATGACTTTAGCTACTTACAGTGGAGAATCTGTTATTCTTTCCCAATAAACGCGTTTACGCTAAAACTATTATTTGCAGTGCAAACAGTTTGGAGCCACAGACGCCGGGTAACCCGGCGTCTGATCAGGCTCCAAACTGTTTGCCACCAAGATAACAAGAATTATCAGAATTGTCCAAAAGTTGTTCTTTTCTACGTTTTAGTGCGTTGCGTTTGCGTACGTTTGCGCTTAAACGGGAAAGAATAACAGATTCTCCTCTGTACAGTACTGAACCCTATTAAATTAACAATTTTTGCGATTCGATGGCAATTCGATGGCAATTCGATGGCAATTCGCTTGCGATTCAAAATAGTAACTTTACCCTCGGGTTAGTTTTCTTGAATGGTGTATCTCACAAATGTTCGCAAATATGCCTCCGTTAATTGTTTCGATTCCATTTTTGTCACAACCGCTTCGGAAAATTCGCGTAAAAATATTCAAGAGTAGGATTTGTTTTTTGAAGCGCCCGATTCGATGGCAATTCGATGGCAATTCGCTTGCGATTATCAATTTAATTTAATAAGGTTCAGTACTGTACGTGTATCTAGTAGCCCCTCACTATGTACCACAAAGCCCCGAATATGGGGTTTGTTGATACACTAAAACGACAGAGAGAATATGTTTATATATTCGTAAACTTCAGTTAAAATCATCCAGCCAGTCCTTTCATTGATTCAACCCCCATTGTTTAGTTGGTGTCAAAATACAGGTATATACCGGTATACAGCATGAGAAAAGTCTTCAGGCAATGCCTCAGCTTTGAATAGAGGCCCTTACATAATAGATATCAATAGGTTTTTCTATGGGTTTTACTAACCAAGCTATCAAATATTAGGTGCGGGCCTCACTTGAGACGCCTGAATGATTCTTTGTCTAGACGCTACCACTGTTAGTGCATGCTCTTCATGCTTTGACTCAAACTATATACGGGGGTAGGTGTTACCACCCACGCTTGGTCATGTGATATCTTTAAGTATCCTAACCTAGAGGAAAAGATATAAAAAATGTAAAAAATGTACCAACTAGCCTAGGTCTCCCCATTTGCGTTTTGTTTGCATCAAATAAATACGAAAGACTCAAGCAGGAAACGCAACACAAATAATACACCCACCTCTCAAGCAGAACACACACACAGTCATACCACATCAAACACACACACACACACACAATACCATTCCTTCATCTTCACACTTAATAGAAAACAACACGCAAGACAAACATAAAGCAAAGTGAATATAGGAGCCCGCCTGTGTACGGTCAGTAGCAATCAATAATTAATTATAAATTAACCATTAACAACCACTGGGGGTTAAACCTGGGTTTAGGGGCGCCCAACCTCACTCTTATCTCCTAGTTGCATTTAATCTTGGAAAACAACGTAGTTGCCACTCTATTAGAAATATGGAATTTTCTAGAGGTTAGGTTAGGCCAGAAGTTAGGAAGGGTGATACACATCCCTTAGTTAAATACTAGTAATAGACTGAATGGATTAATGCAACATAAAGCTCACAGAGAAGCGATAACTTGTTTTTTCTGTAACTAATCTTTAACCATTTTCCCCATAGCAAACAATGCAAATCACCTTTTATTTAACGGTGTTTAAGGAAATATGTTGTGTAAGGCAAGCTGAGCTTAAATCATACAAATGTTATTATCTTGCTTTCAGCTGCCGATTGTAGATTTTCATTGTGTGGTGCCTATTCATAGTAAAAGGTAGACACGTCTTATTGTTGTAATGTCGAGGAAAGGCTTTTAATTGATTCCCCCACTGAAGAATATAGGTCCCACATATACAGTCATAAACATGTACCAAATGAAATGTTTTCTACATCTTAGCAGATGGTGGCTTAAAGCAGGCTGAAAGTAAATCAGTATACGCCTTAAGGTTCATTCTGTTTTACTTTCAACCTACTTTAAGGAATCATCCTTCTTCAAAACTAGATACAGACTATGGGATAAAGGGTTAAGCTGGAATACTGTATTTAAATGCGAGCTTTCAAAAATAATTACGTAAGAAGATAACACGAAACTAATTATGTAGGAAAGCTGACCTGTCACAATACTAAGTTTCCGGATAATAGTACCGGTAATAATTGAATAAAAACATGTTGCTGCTGTTTTTGTTATTGTTGCCTCAAATAATGTTACTACATGTCTTAAATGTTCAGTGCGCGTTGCTGCTTTTAGTAAGATGATCATTAACAAGAGTGTTCCCTTATATGGCGTCTGTATTATTTTAATCTTGTTTTGGTTATCGTCTTATGTTTTTCCGGGTTGCCATAACAGTCCAATTTAACCATTTCCTTTTCAGCTACCAGTACTAATCACCGATATCCAACTGGTGTTAACCCTTTACCCAATAACCCGTTTATAACATTAAATACAGGTGATCACTTAAAGCAGGTTGAAAGTAAAGCAGAATGTGCCTTAAGGCACATTCTGCTTTACTTTTAGCCTGCTTGAAACTACCATCTACTAGGCTATATAAAATATTTGTTATGGTAAGTGTTCATGAGGGTATAAACTGGAACTATTTTCTTCAGCGGATGAATAAAATGCATGTGCTAAAAGTCGCTTCTATAAGGGAAAGGGTTAACGTAGATGACAGTTTAAAACAATATAAAATCATTTAGAAAGTTCCTTTAGGACAGTTTTGCCTTTTTCTATCTTGTGTATCGCTGACAGATGTATTCAAAGACGGTTCTTTTGAGCAAAGGAAATATGCTATGCAAACTCTTTGCAGCAATTATCACAAATTTACCGATTGCGTGCTGAAGATTAAGATCATACCTGTCATTACCAGTATTGGATCGAAGTGTCATTCAGAGAAAATGTGTAAATTAAACCTATCTGATAAGACCAGAGTATTGCTAAGGAAACGGTGATTGCGCTTGTAAAATAATTTCAAAACATTGTTTCAATATGTTTAATATTAAGAAGATATGTTTGTGCTAAAACAATTACTGTCATTGCTAACAATGTGTAGCTAGATCAGGCGACAGGTAATCCGATGGCTGACAGGGCAAACGTGTTGCTACATGGTGTACTCAGGTTAATATAACGATTCGATATACAGTGGTACCCCTCCAAACCGAAACCTCTAAATACCGGAAAACCTCTTTAAACAGGACAAACATTTTGGTCCTGTTTCTAAACCTTCTTCATATTAACTCATTACACCATAACTGCTCAGTTTTACTTATTTTATATATTCCTATACCGAAGGAAATACATTCATAAATGTGTATCATCAGAAGTAATTTTTATATCATTGTCTATGATAACTTAAAGTAGGTTAAAAATAAAACAGAATGCGCCTTAAGGCGCATTCTACTTTAATTCCAACATGCTTTAAGTGGTCAGCTATCTTCCATACTAGAAACAATCTATAGGGTACAAATGTAATGTGTTTAATCCCCTCTGAACTGAAAACCCTCTAAACCGGAAATGTATGTTGTCCAGACCTATGCCCGGTTCAGAGTTCCTCTGTATTAGAACCGTGTCTTTTCTCACACTTTATTGCAATGCGTTTGTGTTTAGTTTAGTTAAAACGGAAACGAAAAAACATCTTCAGCACCGAATAAATAGTTCGATAAAAATGAATATGTATAATCCTTTCACTGCCAAGCATAGAAAACAAACCATTTTCCAACAGTTTAGATCCGGATCAGACGACGCGTATTGGCGCCGTCTGACCATAAAGCCAAACTGTTTGACACTTATATAAATATTACTAGAGTAAAAAGGCGTACCAGTCCCAATTGTATAAATAAAAACAGGCGAACAATTTAAGCAGTCGATATAATTGTACCTGTAGTGACTTTGTCTATACAACGCCCAGTAGCGCACCTCCAATCGGTGATGTATTTCTTATATACTTTCAATATATACCAACAAAAACTAGATACATGTAGTTATTTTAATCATATTATAATCAAAAACATTTGATATATCAATTTAAAGCAGAACAAGATTTATTATTAGGCATGATTTAGTTACAACTAATTGTGTCGTTCGAATTACTCACTGAAAGTGTCAAATTAATTTCAGTTCACGAGATTTTCGAACTTGTTATAGGCTAGATTCGCGTAATGAAACGTTACTTGACAGACGGTTTCGCCGTCGGATTAATCATGAGGGGTTTACTGCTTTATTGTCACCTGCTACAATATCATTGTCTGCAAGATACTTTCGAAGTTAGATTTTAGGTAGTTATACGAGGTACAATCGTCGGACTTTTGTAACAATAGTAAAGACACACAAGCGGTCACTTGTTCAACATGGCAGCTAATCAGGACTGGGACATTCGAGTCTTTCTTACAGAATGTGGTATTATCTTTATATAAATACAATAGCATTCGTGCTTGCCAAGGACAGCGTCATATTATTTGAGATAACTCATTTATTGACAATAATACGTAGAGAACACTCATATATGATTCTCTATATAATTTATGCGTTGGCCAGTATACATGATACGGTGTACTTTACAAATATTGAAAACCAATGCCCCATATTGAACCCCCTCAAAAATGTAGAATCTTGGAAATTCAATCAGCTATACCTATATGGCTGATAATGATCACCGTAAAACAAAGCTCTGAAATACGATTGAATCGATTGGCACATCATTAATTGATAGCCTTCACAAGGAGGGATGTATCATGTTTCTCTCCAAACAGTGTCGGGTAATCTAACAAGTAAACGGACAATACATTGAATGCATGTTGGAAAACATTAACCCTTTCCTGATCAAATTTATATTGAGGTTTTTACCCCGTCACCGCAATATTGTCGTTTGCTTCAATAGTGTTGTCTGCAATATCGTTTCAAAGCTAGATTTGAGGCAGTATAACTGACGTAATTTCAAAACAAGTGGAAAACAGTTTTGATCCTGATCAGACGCCGCGTTACGCGGCATCTAATCAGGATCAAAACTGTTTGCAAATAAGCTTCATGACGTCATTGAAAGTGAATGGGTTAACGCTTAGTTTGCACAAGTTACGTTTTGTTCGTTTGGGTTTATAATGAAGACGGTGTTCATTTAATTGATGTTTATACATTTAATGAGCTTTAAACATCATTCTGTATACATACATATGAACCTTAATTAAAACGTCTGTAGGTTTTCATTTTATAAAAGCGTTTTGAGAGAGAGAAATTCAATACTATCACACATGTATTTCTATAATTAAATCATACCAGATAATGTAACAATCAATATTTCATCGAAAGCTAGTTTTTAAAGGTTTTGCGGCAAATGTGTACTTTCCAATGAATTTTATTGCACCAACAGAGATACATTCGTTGTTGTTTTTTCTCATAAAAGAGTTTGTGATAAAACATTCTAACACACTTCGCGCACGTCTCTATATAAACAAAGAAGGAACGTATCAGTGTTTAAATATTCAATAAAACACTCACGCGCTATAACGTTCTAAAGTGACGTCATATGGCTTTGAAAATGTGCACGTAAAAAATGTAGCGCCGTTGCGTCGGTGCAAATTCTGGTTAACCTGGTTAAATTGAAGTGTCATAATCGAAATAATAAATTAATACCACTGATGTATCGTGCACTAAAACACGGGTATGAGTTGAAATGCGTTGTAATTAAATCACGAGACCGAAAGCCGGGTGATTTAATAACCAGCATTTCTACGACTTAAATACTATCCATTTCGGCGCAAGTTTCATTTAACCATTTGGACCCTAGACACGAATCAGTAAACGCGTCCTTTGCAAACACTCTACGTGTGAATGGTGCACTTGTCCTGTGCAAACAGGGCAACTAAAGGAACTGTTCAGATATTTCATTTGCTAGTCTTATTGCAATATATTGACAAACAGATCCCTAAAAAATGGAGTATACTGATTAATGAACTGGATTTGTCCATTTGATGTTGATTCCAAGGAGGAAAAGGTTAACCGTGAAAGAATAACCGTTGTGTGCCAATATACACAAATCCGGCAATTCTGATGATATACTGTACAATTGATCCTTTGCTGAAGCAAAAATTGAAACATGTAGAGCAGGTTTATTGCAAAACAAATATTTTTGTAGGTCATGGGGAAGCTCATGCTTTCATGCAACATTTTATTACTTGTTGTTTTTTTTTAATTTAAAATGTCTATTGCAAAACGTCTGGAACAGATCAAACTTTTCAGCACATCTAGTTATATAAATATGTTCACTGGAAATCAACAATTGTTTTTCCAAAGAAGTGACCTGTGTATGAAAATAATGAATTAGTTTGCTTAAATGTAATATTTTGTTAGAAATGCAGTTTGCCAAACATATGAGAAACCTCTAATTTTCTAGCTGGATTTACTAGTTTGTTTTGTTAAAATACTATTCAAAACAATTCCAAAATTCTATTTTTACTTTGACGATAGGGATATGGTCCATACACATCAGCGTCATAAGCTATATTTGCATACTAAAGATCGATTATTGTTAACCGCTTCATTAATATAAATGTAGATGATGTCTTAACCCATTACCCAATAAATACCCCCTTTTTACGCATTTAGTTTTGTCATCCACTGAAGAAAATAGTTTCAATTTATACAGTCATGAAAATATATCTTAAGAAATAGTTTCTATATTCTAGCAGAAGAAAGTTTAAAGCAGGCTGAAAGTAAAGCAGAATGCGCCTGCTTTTAAGTGGTCACCCATCTTTAAAAACTAGAAACAAGCTATGGGGCAATGGGTTAAAACAGCGGGTGTCGGTAGTATACACTTTGGCATTTTATCGTTTAAGTTAAATACAGCAAAACAACGACGATCCAGTATAGGCTTAAAACAATAGAAACCAGAAAATCTGTTGGAGCCAGATCAACACACCGGGTTGTAAAATATAATCTCATAAAGAGCATTTAGCAACATTATTTCACTTACAGGGTTTCCAAAACATTTCAATTATATCTTTAGCTTGGAAATAAAATGCGTTATTACTTGAGAGCAAAACTGTTGCACTTTAAGAACTTATGCAAAATGCAAACAGGCCGAAACCCGATTCAGATATTATATTGTGTTCCCTCCCGACCACTGCCCTCCCAACAACGATCACCTCCCCACAACAACGGCTTGACGCTGTTCATCAAATAAGAAAAGTATGACCAATTTATTTACGGTTGCAATCTCGTCTGCTTAAAGTGTCGTATGTTGTTTTTTCTCAAAGTTACATAATGGACATGTCAACAGAACAACTAAATGACGAGTGACAAACAGCTTGAATCCAGATCAGATTCGCGGCGTCTGATCTGCATTCAAGCTGTTTGCAAATGTAAGCCAATTTCCCTTCCTATAACGACTCCCTCTGAACAACGCACATATTTTTGCCTCCCATTAGGTGTCTATGAAGAGAGGGAGCGCTGTATCAAATCATCGAGAAGATTATATATTTTGTTACATTTTCCTTGCGTTTCACTTAAACTGGAAAAACAGTCGAACTTCGATATCTCGAACTCAATTAAGTTAAACATATTCGTATTTTAAAGTTAAAACGTGGCTAAGCCACGTTTTAACTTTGAAATATGGATATGTTTGATCTAAGCGATTTCAAAACAATGAAATTAACCAGTAGAATTACGGATAATTCAGACTTAAGCAATTCGAGATGTCAAAGTTCGACTGTAATAATTTTCCTCCACAATACGTCTACAGCAAACAACTGATACGTAAACAGTTTATTGACCAACCCTCAGCATCTCTCGTGCTTACCTATACGGAACAATATCACAGCGACAGAACTGTTATTGAATACCATATCCGGGGAATCGCCATCACTACCAACTCCCTCGGTCAAGGGATAACAACCGACTTCGGATTTAAGTGACCCCGAGCTGATTCGAAACAATGGGTCCGAGGAGATATGAAATGGTGAGTAGCATTATATGTTCTATAGTTCAACAGTGATAATTAATTAATAAATAATTGTATGTAATTTCTGGCAAATAATTCAAATTCTAAATTTTATTTCCATTTTAAAAGTAGTGTCAGTGTTGTGAAATACAGTTAGCATGGATAGATTGTTGACGCTTAAGAAAATTAGGTCTTGCCATGAAAATCCGAATGGATTAATTGAGTATTTTAATTTTAGATAGAGTTATACAAAACTACAGTAAAATCTCGCAAATACGGCAACTAGGAACTTGTTAAAATGATGATACTCAACAATTTTATTGTAACATTTCAAACTAAAATTTAACACTGTCATGTACATACATTCACGTAATTTATATTTTTATTATTTAACTAAAAGGCTTTGATTCCGACATCAAGCAGTGTTGAAATCAATGAGACGCCATGTTACTCGACGTCTGCTCTGGATAAACACATGTTTGCGAATGCGAGTATACCGTGGAAAAAACGTTTTACTTTCCCAATAAACACGTTTGTGCAAAAACAATGATGGCCATTACAAACAGTTTGGAGCCAGATCAGACGCCGGGTAACCCGGCGTCTGCTCAGGGACCAAACTGTTTGTCACACAGATTAAAATTAGTCGATATAGCAACTAAAGCTGCACCTTGTCATATCATTAAATCCTTGACCCCTGGCACTCGAAATGGATAATTACATGTACCTGACGAACAGTGCATATCCTGAAAAGAGGGTTTCATACACTCTGATCGGGGTTTGTACTGTTCGCATAAAGACATTATACACTTTATATGTAGACTGTTTGTAAATAACAAGTACATGAATGTCAATCCCTAGGGTTCAGTAGGTTTAATTGTTTTTGGTTTTTTGGGGGTTTGGTTTTTTTTTTAGGGAGGGTCGTATTTGTGTGAATGTATGTATAGTTTATAGTATTAAAACATGCAACCCTAGTTACGAGTGTAGCTGCCGTTTACGAACAATGTACTTGTTAACAGTAAGTTTTATCCGTTACATACAGTGTTGACCCAGATCAGAGGGTCCCAAATGGATTCCTTTGATCAGGGTCTGCGCCGTTTGACAGTTTACCCTAAAAAGGCATAAAAGGAATGATTTTTTTTGGAAAACTGGACTATGTCTATTAAAAGTTTCAAGGGTGAATGAGTCAACAATATAGAATCCGTTTGGTCTTAGTGTTTAGCACATCTCTATTACAACATCAACCAATATAAAAAAAAAGTCAAAAACAAACTTTAAACGTTAATTTGACTTAAGCGAGTTTGAGATATCCATAGTCAACTGTACATATTTCATTGGTTTAAAGTCGGAATAATCCGTTTTTCAAAAATACGAAACGTTATAACTTTGAAATACTAATATGTTCGACTTATGCGTGTTCGAGATATCGAAGTTTGACTGAATTTTAATCAACGACAAAGAAGACGAGATTACTTATTCCCTGTCACTATATATGATATAAACGTGTAAAATCTATGTGAATAAACCCAATAGCTGTGTGTCTCTGTCATATGTACTGCTGTTGGATGTCTTATGGAGCGAAACCCGTCCCTGGCTATATTTCACGTATACAAAGTACGTACAGAAAACACGACCTTTGTTAGACATGTTTGGAAGCCATTATTTCCCAACAAATGCATCTAGGGACTTACAATGTATGTCTATTGCAAATAGTCTGGAGCGAGATAAGACGCTTAAAGTACCTCGGTGTCTGTTCAGGCTTCTAACTATATGATACAATTGTAATTAAGTTTCTTTGTCATTGCATTTGCGTTTCGTTTTTATATAAATAGGAACAAATTGCGTCTACCTGAACTGTTTTCATTTCCCTTTGCCTTTTAATTAAAAAAAGAAATGTTGGTTTAAAGAAACTGAAACCCAAACTTGGCATGAACCCTGTTATTTTTTTAATATATATATGTTGCCTATATTAACACGTATATTTTAGTTAAGGTAAAGGATTCATGTTCAACAAAACATTATAAAGAACAACTTATCTTTGTTGGGAATTTTTCTCACGAATAATTTGATCCAGAGCTCCAGATAAGAGGGAGTAAACTGAACAAATCCATTATTTTCTCACTTATTCTCTTCGAGACGATTCTTATGAGTAGTGACACCATAGGGTTTTAAGCAGAAATAAAGAGTTTAGTTTTTGAAATACCCCCCTTATCTAGAGCCCTGTGATCTTTGATCTTGAAACGGTTGATATTAAACTAAACATAAAAATAGTTTGATTACCTAGCGTCAGATCTGACTGAATCACAGCTGTTTGAGAATTGATTGGTTATACTTCATGGAGTTTCTTCATCAAACCCATAACCTTATAGACTATTTCTATTTCTAGAACGGTAAGGCAGGTCAAAGGGTGACTTAAGATTGCGGATGTGCTCGACTTAAAGGGGTTACCTTTTTTAAAACTTCGCTTGTGCACATAAAATGTAGTTCGACTTAAGCGAATCTTCGACTTTAAATAAACATGTATTTATGTTTACATGTACTATTACTTTCTTACGTCTCAGTAAAATATTGATTTAACCAATTACCCCATAGCCGGTATCTAGCTTTGAAGACAACTGGCAACTTACAGCAATAGTTTACCAAGATATATAATTATTTTATATTCATAAGGGGATTTATTTCCTTCAGTTGGGGTTTGGGTAAATTAAATGATTTAAAATGCGTACATGCATACATAAATTGATAGGTACACACTCGATGGCGACAACCCTGGTTTACATTCTAATTATGACGAACTGTTTAGTTTCTTTCATGAATTGACCCTTTTAATAATAAATATTACAAACTTTACACTATTGTCTGACATATAAAAACTGGTGTTCAGTGGCAAAGACGTTATCGTTTCCCATTTAAAGCATTTATGCTAACAAGAACACATGTCCACTGCCAACAGTTTGGAGCCAAATTGAACTTTTGATATCCCTGTGCTCGTCAGGCTAAAATATATGTCTGCCACTCAGATTAAGTAAAATAGTGAGAATTTTCAAAAAGGTTTTATTCTCCTTATTAAATTCCATTGAAAACGTTCTCGTTTAATTCTTTTAAATGCTATTGCTCGAGTGGGCAGGACCTGTAAATATATATTGCAGAGGAGAAAAAACATTAATTGCGCTAGATCTATTAAACTAAATTGTGTGTGCCCTTTGTTTCGCTTAAACGGGAAATAATAACATTATCATTGCACTATATTTTTAACAATGATGATCACAAAAAGCAATGAAAGGAGATTTTCGTTACTATTTGCCGTTTAAGAAACCCTTAAAGCACACGCAATGCAATAAATTGTAGAAGCTGGCAACTTCTTTGAAATAGTTGAAACACTATTTCAATCAGAGAGGCAAACAGTTTGGAGCCTGACAAGACCAAAACTCTTGCAATGCAAATCATTGTTATGTCATAAATAATCGTGCCCTCCCCATGCTCAAACTTCACCCCTGTAATGGTTTCTCTAGCTGTAACACACATGCCGAATAGTTCTGACCTTGATAAAACGCCAAGTGACGTGTATTTGGATTCTTATATGTGCTCGAATTTAGTTGCATTGGATACATGTATAACTCATATTTGAAAACATACTTATGCATTTGAAATGGGTATATTCCCCCTGTCTTTAAACAAAAGCTTCACCGGGCATTGTGTTTGTGTTGACAGACGAGTAATAATTAATTAACTACGTTTTTTTTATCAAATAGCTGATTCATTCGTTTCAGATATTCTATATTTAGTTAGTATAAATATATCTTATTTCGTTAATAATAGCAACCCGGCATGCATGGAAGAATACGCTGCAATACGTTATTAATACTTAATTTAATGAAATATACTCTTGTAATAAACATGTTCCGAGGTTATAAAGCGTTTGAGTTGAGTCTGAAATCGATCAAAAACTTAAGAGCTATCTCAGACTCAACTGAAACTCTTTATAACATTTGGGCATATAAAAGGTATATTTACAAGGGAAAGATCTTACTTTATGTTGTTATAAATTGCCACCTAACCATTTTGTTCCTTTGTGTTCATGTATAGTGAAGAATGATAAATTGTTTGTCAATTTATTTAGAAATAAACTATGTTTTAATTAAGACTGTTGAATGTTTTGAGACTACATGAATTTCAAGTTATTTTGTTTACATACTTATTGCCAAAAGACTAACAATGCAGCCCTTGAGCTTGGTCTATACATTTTGCATTTGACAAGTGTATTCTTCTCATGTGCACTGTTTGTTAAATATGGGTCATTAGGTTTCATTTGGTTAAGCTTACACCTGTTTTTAAGGTTTCTGTTCAATATTTTGAATATTTTGACAAATTATGTTGATCTGAATTGCAATCAGTTTGGTACCGGGCTAACCGTCGTATGATCTGGTCCAAAACTGTTTACAATGGAACTACTCAAATGTTTTAGTACTATTGAAATTTGAGAGAGAATAACGCATGTCTCAATTTATTATCAAACATTTGCGTACCATTAGCGTTCAATGCCTTAAGTATTTGCTTGTATATCAGTTATCACGTTTTATGACATATTTGTTATAATACTATTTCCAAGGAGTCAATACAGTGTTCCCTCTCTACAACGGCCCTCCCAACAACGATTCCCTCCTTACAACGACCCTTGTCGCAGTTCCCTAACAGGACAATTATGTCTAACGCCTTTACTGCTGTAATATCGTCTGCTTAAAGTTGTTGTCTGCTGTTTTTCTCAAAATTACATATTCGACATTTTGACAGAAAAATACTAAATGATGCGTGACAAACAGCTTGAATCCAGATCAGACGCCGCGTGACGCGGCGTCTGATCTGGATGCAAGCTGTTTGTAAGTGTAAACCAATGTCCCTCTCTATAACGACTCCCTCCGTACAACGCACACAACCAGTGTCTCCCATTGCTTGTCGTTGTAGAGAGGGAGCGCTGTACTTTCAAACCAGTCATAACTCTCTATGTATTTATTGCATTGCGTTTTCATTTCGTTTCGTTGAACGAAATAGAATAACATCTCCACTGTAGATCCAAGTCTGACGTATGGACACTGTTTGATAACGTAAGAACAGTTGTATCATCGTTAATATTTTATCAGCCTTAATTGCTAACCAGATTAAGCTATTATTGGATGTTATTGCGTTGCTACGTATTACTAATCCCGAGGCGACGAAATGCAACTCACCAGGGAGGTATGCACTGCTCAATACATCTATTAACTAATTCACCCCTGAAACTTCTAATGGAGAATTCCATTTTCCAAAAAAAGTCTACTCGTCCATTTACGATTTTTTAGGATTGATTTTAACAATATATTTCAAAATGACAAACAGCGTAGAAAGGAGCACTCTGATCAGGGTCTACAATGTTTGCAGAGGATAAGTGTAATCTTCACAGGTACGCTGTTTGTAAATGACGAGTATATTCGTCGCTAGAGTTTATCCTTATCTAACCTGTATATCGTCTGTTTGAAATTGTCATCTGCAAAATTTGTCAAGTTATATTTCAGTTATTTTTAAAAAGAAGAAACTGAACGACGGTTATCAAAAGGTTTGGATCCATATCAGAAGCCGCGTGACACGGTGTCTGATCTGGATCAAAACTGTTTGAGAATACATGTTAAATTGCAATCGGCAGGAAAAGGGTGAACTGGTTCAATATGTCCGAACTCATTGGTATTTGTAACATATTGATGTGAACGGCAATACCGCCTAAAAATCTAAACCTATTTAGAACGATACTAAAAGCTATTAGATCACTGGACCCTTGTGACAATTATTCTCATCATTTACAAACGATGAAGTACAATGCATAAACGAAACTACCCTCGATAGTTAAAATTTGAAAATATAAGTCATTTTGAAAAAACAATGCAAAATAAAACCTTCCAAAGATAGTAAGAATTTGGCTGGACTTGAAAAATAGAAGTGTCCATTTAAAATTTTAAGAGTAAATGAGTTAATTAGTTTTACACTGCAGTAAACAGTTATAGAGATGTTATTCTTTTCCGTTTCAGTGAAACAAACGTAAAACCCAGATCAATGAAATCTAAAAATTGCATTTTATTTTTTGAAATTATTAAGTACATGCATTTGTTTTATTCTGAATAGAAAAATAATGTTTGAAGTATGACCAGAAGCCGAATACCACAGCGTCTTATCTTGCTCAAAATAATGGCAAAGGATATATGCGTTTTAGCTTAAAATACACGTTTTCATTGGGACATAATAACTTCTCGACTATACGTGTAAACAAAGCTAAAGGCAATCAAAATAATGAAAATATTGCTTTTATAATTACAAAATAATCTTGACGATTTATTTTTATAAGGGCCAAACAGTTTGTAACTCTAACAGTGCTGGGGCCCGTTTCATAAAGCTTCGTACGATAAATGTTGTCGTAAGTCAACAATTATAAAAGTCTCAATTATTATTTATTTCTCCATCTAATCCTGTCTTTTGACATCTCGTTGGAATTGTCTTTTCAAGACGATTCCAATGAGATGTCGCAAGACAGGATTAAATAGAAAAAACAGAACTTAAATGTATTTCAAAGTTTTGACTTACGACTGTTTTTGTCGTACGAAGTTTTATGAAACGGGCCCCTGAGCTACATTGAATAAGACGTTATTTTGTCCTGTTTAAACGAAACTAAATGCAAACGTAATGCATTTAAATGTAGGAAATGTCAACATTTGGAAAATGTCAACATTTATGTTTATTCTGATTAGTAAACAGTTATGATGCTAATCAGACGTAGGGTAAATTCAAACTGTTGCTCCTCCGATAAAAGCTACTAAGTAATATTTTTTCGAAGAGTTTCCATTTAGACGTTTGAGATATATTATTGGTTTCCGTTTGTGTTTAAGTTTCGTTTGTTTGTTCAAAAACTTGTAAGGCGTTTGGTGATGAGGAGGAGGCATCAATCAATTTGCTATTGAAATGAAAACATTTGTACATGATCAGATTTTTAAAAACGATGCCATTTCAAACAATCTACACTAGATAGTTATTCATTTCAATGGTTTCGTACATATATTTTAAAACGGTACCACTTGACCTGCGTGATCTGTGTCTTAGTTTTCTATGTAACGACCGACTCGGGTTTATTTTGATATTGCGAATAAAATATATTATCCAATATTAATAGCAAGAATACCATATATGAATATTTCAGAGTATAATACTCAGGCCCATTTAAACGACATAAATGCTAGCTCAATGTACTTAAATGTACAAATAAACTACTTTTTAATAACGTTAACTATTAATTTTAAAAGGATCTAATCTGAATTGCACACAATTTGAAGCCTGGACAGAAGCCGAATCACACAACTGTATTCGGTGTCTGATATTGCTCTAAACAATTTGAAACGGACATTTTTGTTTCACCATACGGTGAATTGTTAAAAAGCTGGATGGATTTAAACCCTTATTTAATATTGCAACAACAAAAACAACAACAATATGTTTTGAAATGTACATATGTTTGAAATACAGTGGACACGACGTTATTTTCGCCCAGTATAAGCGGTGGTTTTTTTCTAAAATGTTTAAACTGTTTGTGATTGATATGAGTTCCTAAGCATAAACGATTGAATTGCGAAAGAAGATCATCAATTTGACGCACGTTCAACAGATCATATATTCAGATACACGTATATCAATTCTTCAATGAGTTGCCGCTCAACACAGATTCAAATACGTTGTACTTTTATTGATTATTGGATGTGCACGGTGTACTAGATTATCTTACAGAGCATATAACTATTTATGCATTACATTTACAATGGAAAATACGTTATTATTTCCAAAAAACGCATTTATGCTAGAACTATGCCTGTAATTGCAAACAGTTTGGATTTTAAATCCAAATAAATGGTCAGATTTGCCAACAAGTATAGTCATTTACTACGTTTTGTTGCAATGCGTTTGCATTTCGTTTGCGTTTAAACGAGAACGAAAAACGTATTCACCACTGTTATAGTTGTACGTTACATGCGATCCCTTCACTAACATGACGTCATCTGCTTTAAACGATTGTCTGATCAGGATTCAAAATGTTTGTAAACGCGCTTCAATGCGTCATTGAGAGCGCAAGGGTTTTGACCCTTGTCAGATGCCGTGTATATACATGTACAACTCGGGATCTGAACAGCTCCAAACTACTTGCTTTTCATATTAAAACATATCATTAACATTTCTAGTTGCTGCTATTTTCTTCAATTTATTGTATTTCCTCTGTGTGTTCTTTCGTTATGGGCACACGTTAATGCAGACGATATTGTTACCCAACAAAGTACATGTAGAATGATTTTTACGCATTATCTTTCAATATTATGTTCGAAAACTTCTCGTTTAGTTGATATTCATACAGTATGATTATATATTGGTATCACGTGGCATATGCCTGAAAACCATATATCCTAGCGGTTCATATTTAACCCTTATCCTGCGGTGATTTCGTTTGCATCGAAATTGTCGTCTGCAAAGTTTGTCAAATTTAGATTTATTCATTTTTTAAGTAAAGAAACCTAAAGAAGAGTGTCAAACAGTTTAGATCCAGATCAGACACCGCGTTACGCGGTGTCTGATCTGGATCTAAACTGTTTGCAAAAATCAATAAAGTCGCGACCAGCAGGCAAAGGGTTAATAACCATTTCACTGCAAACATTCACTTTATCGTAGACAGATTTTATTTCGGAATTAATTTAATATGGCCATCTTAAAAACATCTAAAGCTTAATACAGCTCAGTCTAAGCAACTAGATATATTCAAAAGAAAAACACGCTGCATTTTAAACCAGGAATTGGCTAAACGCAGGTCATAAATGAATTAATATTAAAAAATCCTTTAGGAGCTTTCTGCCTAACTTTTATCTTGTATTAATCGGTCACCTGTTCCCGACTATCTGAATGCTGTTGGTACCGGTAACTGTAAATGTAATAATAACTACTGAAACAAGTTTGAGCCAAGATATGACACCGAGTACCTCTGCGTCCCGCTAGGGTCCAAACTGTTTGATATTTTCAGAAATACAAGTAATTTCTGGAAAGAACCCAATTCAGCGGGTCTACCAAAATAATTTGCAGATGTAAATTACAGGAGAGAAGACGTTATTCTTTCCCAATAATTGTGCTAATACAATTACAGTGAAACCCCTCAAACCGGAACCTCTAAATACCGGAATTCTCTCTAAACCGGACAAAAACGTTGGTCCCGTTCTTTTTTCTAACCCATTACACCATAAATATGCATTTTACATCTTTGATTTATTCCTACACTTAAGAAAATACATTTATGAATATGTATCATCAGAAACATTTTCTATACTCTAGCAGATGATAGCTTAAAGCAAGTTGAAAGTAAAGCAGAATGCGCCTTAAGGCGCATTCTGCTTTACTTTCAACCTGCTTTAAGTGAACAGCTATCTTAACTTCCATACTAGAAACAAGCTATGGGTTAAAACCCCTCTAAACCGGAAACCCCTATAAACCGGACGTTTATGTTGTCCCCAAAAGTGTCCGGTTTAGAAGGGTTTCACTGTATGTCCATTGCACACATTTTGGAGTCCGAAAAGACGCTGGATAACCAGGCGATTGACCAGGCTTCAAACGTTTTGTCACTCAGATTAATATACTCGGCTGAGAGTTGTCATATTCTACAGTTAATAGCATAAACGGGAAAGACAATAACACCATCTCCACGAGAGGGAGGCTGAAGTTGGTAGCGTAAACGGAACTGGTTGCCAGTAGCGTAAACGCTACTAGTTTCTAGAAGCCAGTAGCGTATACGCTAATAGTTTCTAGAAGCCAGTAGCGTATACGCTACTAGTTTCTGGTTGCCAGTGTCGTTTAAGATAAAATTTAATTTCCACTTTCCTTAAACGACACTAGTTTCCAGAAGCCAGTAGCGTAAACGCAATTTAGTTTCTGGCTTCTAGAAACTAGTAGCGTATACGCTACTGGCTTCTAGAAACTAGTAGCGTTTACGCTACTGGCTTCTGGAAACTAGTGTCGTTTAAGGACAGTGGAAATTAAATTTTTTCTTAAACGACACTTGCAACCAGAAACTAGTAGCGTATACGCTACTGGCTTCTAGAAACTAGTAGCGTTTACGCTACTGGCTTCTGGAAATTAGTGTCGTATTAGGATAGTGGAAATTAAATTTTTCTTAAACGACACTGGCAAACAGAAACTAGTAGCGTATGTATACGCTACTGGCTTCTAGAAACTAGTAGCATTTACGCTACTGGCTTCTGGAAACTAGTGTCATTTAAGGAAAGTGGAAATTAATTTTTTTCTTAAACGACACTGGCAACCAGAAACTACATGTAGTAGCGTATACGCTACTGGCTTCTAGAAACTAGTGTCATTTAAGGCAAGTGGAAATTAAATTTTTTCTTAAACGACACTTGCAACCAGAAACTAGTAGCGTATACGCTACTGGCTTCTAGAAACTAGTAGCGTATACGCTACTGGCTTCTAGAAACTAGTAGCGTGTACGCTACTGGCAACCAGTTCCGTTTACGCTACCAACTTCAGCCTCCTCTGTACTGTAGCAGACTGCAATACTGACAATGACACCGATTTATGAAGGTGTATAACAATAGTGTACTTTTAGCTTAACTCTTTCCTCCTTGAAACCTAAAATGGACAATTCTAGTTTTCAATTAGTCTAAGCCATTTATTTACATTTAGGGTTGATTTTTAAAATATTTGTCAAAATGACAAACAGTGAGGACCCTGATATGGATTCAAACTTTTGATAACCGTCTTTCAGTTTCTTCTATTTAAATATAACCGAAATATAACTTGACATATTATGCATAAGACAAGTGTTCTCCTCACAGGTACGCTGTTTGCAAATGACGCATATATGCGGGATTAGGGTTCAAAGAGTTAAGCTCTTCACTGCCATGATACATTCATTTCATAAATATAACATTGAGCGTCAAACAATTTGGATCCATCTCAGCTACGATAACAAGTAGTGTACTCGGAGTGAGGCAGTGCCTTTTATTTATAATGTTCTTGTATATTTGCAGACGGACGTCACGCACGCTGATGGCTTTGACTCATATAACGATGCTAGCGGTCTGAAGAAACGTTACGATATCAAACGGACCTCGCTACAAGACCAGCAGAGTATCCGGAAAGCCAAGCCTATCTTCATCTATAACAATGGAAATATCAAAGGTCCGCTCAGGCTATGTTTCAGCCGAAAAAATTACAGGACGTTCGATACACTAATGAACGAAATTCATACTAAAATGCATCTGTCTACAAAGCAGAAAGTGGAACACCTCTACTGTTGGCCTAGTGGTCGAGAAGCTAGAGATTTATCTGATATCGAACAAGAGGGACAAGTTGCGTTTGTTTGCACGCAAAAGCATAAATCTTTGCAAGCAGATGGTATGAGCTACCACGGCATTCTGGACGGCGAAGAAAGCCGGTACAGCAGCGACGCCTATGGGTCTGGAAAGCCGTCCCCAACGTCAGTCCGGTCATCACATGCGTCCTCTCAGCGGTCAGTAACTTCACAGCCAATCCAGATCTACGTTATATATATCAAGAACCGGGCCAATAAGCAAATGGTCTACTGTAACCCAAACAGAGGGTTCGAGAGTTTGCTGGAAGATATCAAAGGAACGCTTAAGATGCCCACTCCTTGCAAGGCGCTATACCCTGTGAAGAACACGAGGGAAAAGGTAGGTAACTTTTAGTAGAGAAGCAGAGCTACAGTGGAGAAAACGTTATTCTTTCCTGTTTAAACGCAAACGCTTTTCACTAAAATGTAGAAAATTACAACCTTTTGACATTTCTCACTACATGCATTTATTTTAATCTGAGTGGCAAACAGTTTGGTGTCTGATCAGATGCCGGGTGACCCGGCGTCTGATCTGGCTCCAACCTGTTTGCAAAAGAAATAATAGTTTTAACGTAAACGCGATCATTGGGAAAGGATAACGTTTTCTCCACTATACAAAGACTAATTTCCTTATGACTTCAACATATACCATCTTAAGCCTATGTTGTGACTCACTCATTAGAATCGTCTCTTCGGGACGATTCTAATGAAAACGTCACACCATAGAGTCTGGTGGCGACATAGTGGAGAACAAAGCGACGTCATTCTTCTCCTTTTGAACGAGACTAAATGCAAACACAATTCAATAGATTGTAGAACATGAAAACGTTTTAATATTTCTTACATGTACTATCTAAATTTCTTTTCCCGGTTGCCAACAGTTTGGAGCCTGGTCAGACGCCGGATCACCCGGCGTCTAATCTGGCCCTAATCTGTTTGCAATTGATATGTTTTTTTAGCGTAAACACGTTGATTTGGGAAATTATTACGTCTTCTCCACTGTACACACCCTTTTACAACGGTGCGTGCCACTTTGATATTCCAAGATGTTACCCGGCGTCTGATCTGGATCCAAACTGTTTGCACTGTAAATAATAGTTTTAGCATAAACGCGTTTATTGGGAAAGAATAACACATTCTCCACTGTACTCGCACATCAACTTCTGTACCTTTAGCTGATGTGGTACATTTGCATAAGAATTATACTCCGAACATAATTGTATTATAATGGAGGTCAAACATCTAGATCACAGTGTCCTGGTAACGGCATTATCCCAAGATGAAATCATATAGCAAAGGTTTGCCTAGTTGACATAGTTGACATAGTTAAAGACATTAAGCCAGTCCATTCATTGATTCCCACCCCATTGTTCTCACTAGGTGTCAAAATACATGTAGTCTACCGTAAATCATGAGAAAACTGTGAAGGTAACGGCTGAGCCATCTGAAGCTTTGAATAGAGGCTCTTACATAATAGATCTCAATAGCTTTTTAAATGGGGTTTACTAACCAAGCTATCAAATATTAGGTGCGGGCCTCACATGAGACGCCTGAATGATTCTTTGCCTAGACGCTAGCCGAGTAAGTACATGGGCTCCATGCTTTGACTCAAACTTTCTAGGTGCCAGGTGTTACCACCCAAGCTTGGTCATGTAATGTCTTTAAGAAAATATGCTCTTGAGAAGGTTTTTTCTATAATTCACGTCAAAGAGGTCATGTACCGTTAGCGTGATCACGGAGTGCTTAGACAAAACCCTGAAAATGTTGCATGTCACTATGTCGGTTCAAAATGTATTCATACACCAAACTAATGTGGTTTAGGCTAAAGGGACACGGACGGACGGACAGACTGACACACATGATATTAAATGATTTTTGAACCCATAAAATCCACAGTATTTAGTCACTAATTATGGTATACTATCCATTTTAGGTTGATAGTCTAAGTGGTCTCAAAATGGTAGTTAAAAGCAGAGGATATGACACATTCTATGCCGTGGGAGAGGAAGGGTTGGTTTCACCACGTAACCTTTCACCAATGCGCAACGGTTACAACCACTACCAACAGAAGTCGAAGAACGGCAGCTCGCGTCAGAATGGCTATCACATGACCAATGGTAACAGTAAGGGACGCGATGACTACGAAGACCATGAGGGACGAACCTATAGACGTCACCCAGACGACCCTGAGGGCAATGACGATAGCGAGTACACCCCAAGAAATGATAAATATGATCGGCGCCGACGAGAGTCACCTGGGAAACAACATGACGATAGAAAGGAGTGGAGGCGAGATGGAAGGAATGACGACAACAGGAGAAGCCAATATGATGATAATGACAACCGTGACGCCTATGATGACAAGGGACGTGATAAACATGATCGTCGTGACGACCGAAGGCGTGATGATTATGACCGTCGTGACGACAGAGGACTAAACGACAGAGATCGTGATCAGAGAAGCAGATATGACAGAGAGCGCAGTGAAGAAAGAGAAAACGAACGAAACCGAAGAGATAACAGTCGCAACGAAAAGGGACGGAATGAGAGGAATGGGAACGATTCCAGAGATCGAAGTGGAGACAGACATGACGATAAATGGCGTGATAGCGACAGGGGCCGCAGAGATGACTCTCGTGACAGGAAGGGTGGCAACGAAAGGGATCGCAGTGAAAACAGAAATGAAGACAAGAGGCGAAACAGCAGAAAGCCAAGTGATAGCAATTCGAATCGTCGGCCTTCTAACCGTGACGATCGCAATGGCCAGAGAAATGATGATAGGAACAACGATCCAGGGAAAGGAAATCATGATTATAGCAGAGAGAATACAGGAAGTATTTCTCCGACAGACAGTGAAATGTACCAGCGCATTGATGATATGAAAGGCAGAAAGGAAGACTATGACAACGCCGTTGACTTTTAACGGCTTCACTGCCATGACGTCATTCTCTTTAAAAAAAAAGTGTCGTCTGGTTGTCTACTGTCGACAACTTGACTGGTTTTCAAACAGTTTGTTTTTATCAGACACTAAAACACAGCGTTTGATCCTAAATCAAACTCATTGACACTTAGATCGATGAATATTATCAGTGCAAAAACAGGTAAACTAAGTGTAACTTTGTTTCAGACGATTTGACCCTTTTTACATGCCAGACAAATTGTGCGGTCGAAAGAAGAGGAGTTATAACACGTTATGGGTTTAAAAAAAATTGCCTTTGATCATCTCATCAAAGTCACAAGTGCATAATTTTAAGGCAGATGACAGGATGAAAAAAAGCAGAATTTATCTGCAGGACTATTCTCCAAACTGGCTGTACTTTAACCTTTTCACTCTCAATGACGCCTTAGAGCGTAGTTACAAACAGTTTGGGTCCTGATCAGACGCCGCGTCGCGCGGCGTCTGATCAGGATCAAAACTGTTTGACTCTTTTTATGAAATGCCTTCATTCATACTGCCTTATTCGTTTAACTTTCAAACGACATTGCAGACAACAAAATTGAAGCAGACGACAATGAAACGGTGAAGGGGTCAAAATCTCACGAAATATTTTGCAGTGAAAGGGTTAACCCCTTCATTGACAGGTCCCACATGCAAACGCTTTAGATCCAGATCAGAAATTGTGTAACTCTACGTCTGATCAGGATCCAAACTGTTCGAGACTCAAATATCATTGTTT
This sequence comes from Gari tellinella, assembly GCA_922989275.2. Lineage (NCBI taxonomy): Eukaryota > Metazoa > Mollusca > Bivalvia > Cardiida > Psammobiidae > Gari > Gari tellinella. The sequence continues at coordinate 63,248,743 of OV277857.1, read as the reverse complement.
TAAGTCAAAACGTCTGGCGATTTAGTTTTTGGAAAACAAATATTTTTTAGCAGACGATACCGTTGGAATGACGTCATAATGGCGGTGGAAAGGTTCGTCTGCTGAACGTCTTAAACGCATGGGGCCCGTTTCAAAATTTCGTACGACAAATGTCGTCGTTAGTCGTTTATAAAAGTCTCAATTAATTTTATATTTCTCCATCTAATCCTGTCTTGTGACACATTTTTGGAATCGTCTTGAAAAGACGATTCCAAAGTGATGTCACAAGAAAGGATTAGATGGAGAAATCAGAAATTAATTGTATCTCAAACTTTTGACTTACGACAACATTTGTCGTACAAAGCTTTTGTGAAACGGGCCCCTGAAGTGATTGAATGCATCTAAAGGCGTTAACTTAGATGTTTTCATAGGCTTACGTGGAGAAACAGGTTGAATGGTAGCTTCGTCGGCATACAGCGGAGACGAATTTATTCATTCCCAAAAAATGCGTTTTCGCTAAAACTGTTATTTCCTTTGCAAACAGTTGGAAGCCAGTTCATACGCCGGGTAACCTGGCGTCTGATCAGGCTCAAAACTATTTGCCATTACATTTAAAACAAGTAGTAAGAATTACCAACAAGTTGTCATCTCTACATTCAGCTGCAATGGGTTTGCGTATCGTTAGCGTTCAAACGAAAAAGAAGAACGTCTTCTACAGCGCTCCCTCTCTACAACGACATCCAATGGGAGACAACAAATATGTGCGTTGTTCGGAGGGAGTCGTTATAGGGAGGGAACTTGGTTAACAGTTGCAAACAGCTCGAATCTAGATCAGACGCCGCGTTACGCGGCGTCTGAACTGGATTCAAGCTGTTTGTCATTTGTTATTATGTTTTTTTCTGTCAAAATGTCATTTATGTAAGAAAAAACAGCAGACAACAATTTTAGGTAGATGATGATGCATCAGTGCAAGCATAAAACATAATTTTCGTGGGAATAGCGGTGAGTGTCGTTGTAAGGAGGGAGTCGTTGTTGGGAGTGCCGTTGTAGAGAGGGAACGCTGTATACTGTACAATGGGGACATCGTCATTCTTACCCATTTACACCGAACATAAACGCATTGCAATAAAGCAAAACAATTGAGAGCTGTCTTAATGACTCTGATCATTTATTTTTTTCCCAGAGAGGTAAACAGTTGTGGAATGATCAAACGTCGAGTTACTTCACGTCTTATCTGGCTGTGAACTGCTTGCAATTAAATTTATCGTTTGTAAAAAAACACGCGTTCATGGATAAAATCTTTCTCCTCTGTATGCACTATGCAATATGTACTTTGTTAAATGATTTACCTTAATTTTCGTTTCGACAAAACAAATCATGAAAGCTTCAAGTACACTTAAGTCTCGCTATATAAGGACCAATAGAAACAGGTGGCATATTAAAGTCGAACGAACGTCAGATGGAAAGCTCATACATGTAAATGAGAGCTTGGGTGTTGGATTTAACCCTTTCCCCAATAGAAGCGCCTTTTAGCGAATATGATTTATTCCTCCGCTCAAGAAAATAGTTCCAATTTAATCAGTTATGAATATCTGCTATAGGGAATATGTTTTATATTCTAGCACATGGTAGCTTAAAGCAGGCTGAAAGTAAAGCAGAATGCGCCTTAGGGCGCATTCTGCTTTACTTTCAACCTGCTTTAAGAAGTCACCTATATTCAATAATAGAAATAGACTATCAGGTAAAGGGTTAACTTGCTTCTATGGGGTTTTCTACTTAGCGAAACTTCCGTGTACATGTAATTATACAAAGTATTTGTAACCAATATGCATATAAGGTAATCTAAAAATACATAGGTTCATCCATTTACCATTTACCTGCCAATCGCAACTTGACTGATACAATGTTTCAGCTAATTGGCGTCTTATTTCGATTCAAACTACGTGATACTCATTTTTAAGTTTCTTGAGATTTCAAGTTTAAGTTTCAAAGCTGCATAAAACATTATTTGGCCAATCTTTGTAGAAAAAAAGTGTTAAGGATTATTTAAATCGTCCATTTAAGGTTTAAGGTGTTATTTAGTAAAGAGAGGCTATTACTGTACGTTTCGAATACATGTAAACGTTGTTGCTCATATCAACAATGTTGTGTTTTTGTAACCTTTAACCCATTTGTGCCCACGATCACATATATAGGACATATGCAAACAGTGTAGACTCTGATCAGACGCCGCATTTTGCGGCTTCTAATCAGAGTCTACACTGTTTGCTGATAGGAATGTCAATATAAAACAAAATGAAAATGAAAATTTTGACCAGGCATCCCTTTGATAAAAAAAAAGGACTAATTCAATATATAAACATGGAAGAATCCACTGGGTAAACATGGGTTGATTGGATTGGCAACGAAGATGTTGCTTCTTTGCTCAGAAACGTATTCGTTATTATTTAGCTCAATTCTAAAATGACCTTTCTTCATGACCTATCTATTTCCATAGGAACGGGGAATATACACCAATTTGATTCAGGTGACATCTTTGCTAGGTACATTCACAGTTGAACGTGCTCACCTATGTTGCTCTTAGTTATTTAATAACGCTAGTTTTAACTCACCTAACTCAATTTCATATTTATGAGGTGAAACCTACAGAAATGTGACCAAACATTTTAGATTCTGATGAGACATCGCGTAACACGGCGTCTGATCTAGGTCCAAACTGTTCGCAAATACGAATGTATTCTCACTCGGCAAGCAATTTGTTAACGGGACTTTATAAGGCTACATGTACCATTGGAATGTCTTGCAGGCGCTTTAAACAGAAGAAGGTAATCGATGTTAAGCCTTTGAAGTTTTTTATCTAATTAAGATCTGTTGAGCAAAAGAGACAATTCGAGTTGTTAAACATTGCTTGGATATAGAGCATGTTTGATACAAAAAGGTCATGTTCGATGGTCATTATTGGTTTTAGCTCAGGGCCCAAGATTATTAACCTTTCTGAGTTGAGTCTGAAATCGTTCTCAAACATTTCATTGGTCAAATTTAAGCAAAAGCTAAATTCTGACCAATCAAATGCCTGAGAATGCTATCAGACTGAGCTCAAACTCGCTATAACCTTGGACTCAGGTGTAAATATTACCTTTAACAGTGGGGAAGACATTTTTCTTTCCCGTTGAAACGACGTTAAACCAAACAGAATGCAAAATGTAGACAATAACGATATATCGAAAATGTAGTCAATTATCTGCATTCAGAGTGATATACTATTTGAAGCCTGTCCCAGTGCTTATTACGCCTTTGAACTTAGTCTGAGTTCGTTCTTAAACATTTGATTGGTCAGATTTGAGCATAGGCTCAAATCTGACCAATCAAATGCTTGAGAATGATTTAAGATTCAACTCAAACGCTTTATAAGCATGGACCTTGATCAGAGGCTGAATTACTTGGCATGCGATCTAGCTCTAACCTTTGTTGCAATGTTTATCATTGATGAAGCACAAAGACTTTTCTTGGGATAGAAATGTGTCTTCCCGATTATAGTTAGCATTTTGTGAATAAATATATGTAAATATCGTATATATTTATACTAGTTGATATATGAAATTTTTAAAACTTTTTTTATTTGATAAGGATTCTTGTTGGAACATGTTATCTTGTGTTATGATGTCATTTGCTGAAGAAACATGGACATAAATAAAGACAGATAGTTGCTTAATTCAGACTAAGACTAAAACAGAAAGTATCGATACTAGCTTTCTAATTAACCTTTGTCCTGCATTCGTTAACGACCTGTTTTTAAGATTCCATTTCTAAGTGGCAAATTAACACAAATATGACTGTACATCTTTATCTGTGATACATTTAATCTTTTATTATTCTTGGTTCCGTCCACAACCAACGAACTGTATCAAGAGACCAAGGGCCCTTTAGAATAATAGATAGTTTAATTCAGAAAATGGCAGCTTTTTGGAACTTCTGACGATATTATATAATATGAGTGGCGAAAGCTCTGAACTTTTATCAGACGCCGTGTATTCGCTCAGGCTCAAATCTGACCAAACAAATGCTTTAGAATGAATTTAGATCCAACTCAAACGCTTTATGAGCAAGGACCCAGACACTGTGTCTCCAACGCCAACGTAAGTGGAGAGGTTTGTTTTCAAGTTTTATCGCAAACGGAACGCAATTGCATTGCAATAAAATGTAGAAAAATATCTCATTTCTAACCATTTACTCTAAAGTGATGCAAAAACAGTTTGGAGCCTGTTCAGACGGTCTGTCACCCGGTGTCTGATCAGGCTTCAAATTGTTTGCAAGGGAAATACGTCTTTTAAAAAGGGTTGTTGTTGGGAAAGAATGACATCTATACTCTACATCTGGGATATTTGGCTCTTGGCAAGGTTTGTTCGTTGCTTGTATATATAAATTTGCAATTATTTGTTTAATCAACCATGTATCTCACTCTTGCACTAGGGAGGCAGATTTTATATATTAACCCTTTCCCCCATAGAAGCGCCTTTTAGCGCATTCAGTTTATTCTTGCCCTGAAGAAAATAGTTCCAATTTATACATTCATAAATATGTATAATACAAAATATTTTCTACATTCTAGCAGATGATAGCTTAAAGCAGGCTGAAAGTAAAGCAGAATGCGCTTAAAGCGCATTCTGCTTTACTTTCAACCTGCTTTAAGAGGACACCTATATTCAGTACTAGAGATATGCTATGTAGGAAAGGGTTAAAGTGTGCAAGATGTAAAATTGTTTATCATTCATATGTTTGTGTCTAGCTCTGAAGGCCCTTCAACTTCATACAACTTGACGGAAAAACCGTATATACATTGTATCTTTAACCCCTTCACTCTCAATCGCGCTTCAAAGCTCGTTTGCAAACAGTTTGGCATTGCCTTATTCTTTTACTTTATAACGACATTGCCTACATCAATATTGAAACAGACGGCAATGAAACGGTGAAGAGGTTAAAATCTCACGAATGTTTTGGCAGTGTAAGGGTTAAACAGTGTGGACCCTGATGAGACTCTGAGTTACTGGGCATCTCTTCAGCATTCAAACTGTTTGACACCCTGACCAAATTTTGAAAAGAAGTCATCGAAATTCTAGAAGTCAATTAGACTTCTTGTTACCGTGTGCTTTTTCTTGCCATTCGGAAATTTTACTAAACACAATATCAGTTTGAAATGCCTAATGATTTAAGATAACTATTTATTTATTTAAGTGGTAGTGTGTTTTTTGTATGTTTAGAAGATGTGTGTGTTTTAAACCCATTTATGTCAAGCCTACCAAACAGTTATGTAAACAAGCATTGCAGAAAGAAATGAAACCCTTTGACCACAGGTTTCCGTCAGTACATGTATCTGTAATGTTAAACTAACCCTTTACCCCAATGAAACGCCATTTAGCGCATTTAATTTAGCCCCCCACTGAAGAAAACAGCTCCAATTAATACAGTCATGAAGACTTACCAAAAGAAACATTTCTATATCCTAGCAGCTGGTAGCTTAAAGTAGGCTTTAATTAAACCAGAATGCGTCTTTATGCTGTACTTTTAACCTGATTTTAGTACTCACATGTCTTCAGAACTAGAAACAGTTTATAACGTAAAGGGTTAAATTCAAATTGTTATGATTTTGAGGGAGGAAAAAGATAATTACTACTCAGTAAAGTCATACTCGTTCGACAACTTAAAAAAATTATCATTGGTGTAAACAGCAATCAACTACTTAATGCAGGATGAAAAGAAATCAGAAAGCCTTCTGTTTACTCTCATCTTGCAATAAGCAACCAAATACGCTAACTACCAAAACATTACCCTTTTCTTGTTCGTAATTGCGTGGCATTTCAATAACATCCTTATACCTAATTTATTGCCCCTACCATTCTAACAAATAAAATTAACGCATCATTTGCACACAGCCTGGCATAAATGGGTTAAAGATAGATCAAATGATAAAGGTTTCAAAAGCAAACTTCTTCAGGACCAGGTTATAGCAAACTGTATTGATCCATTTGTTCCATCACTACCCGAACTGACACAGTTGCTCATTGACTGAAACGAAAACGATCACAATATGGAGACTGGAAAAATGAGCATCTCGAACAGTACAAACTTTGAAGACTTAGTCCGAAGGAGGATACTACATGGAAACTATTGGTAATGGCGATTCAGCGGGGAAGACGTTCGCTCTAAGTATGCCCATTGCAAATAGTTGGCAGCCAGATCAGAGAACGGATAACCCGGTGTCTGATCACGCTCCAAACCGTTTGCTCCTCAGATAAGAATTAAATAGATTTTTCAAATATCTGTCACTCTCTACATTTTATTTAAATGTGTTTGCTGTTGGTTTACGTTTAACCCTTTCATTCTCAATGACGCTTAAAAACGCGTTTGCAAACAGTTTGGATCCTGATCAGACGCCGCGTCACGCGGCGTCTGATAAGGATCAAAACTGTTTAACACTCGTTTCGAAAATTCGTCAGTCATATTGCCTTAAATATAACTTTAAAACGTGTCTTGCAGACAACAATACTGAAGCAGACGACAATAAAGCGGTGAAGGGGTAAACATCTCCCGCATAATTTGATCATGAAAGGGTTAAACGGGAAGAAATAACGTCTTCCCCGTCGCACATGTACTGTACATCAAAAAATCTTGCCCCTTCGGTCGAAACTTTATTTGTATTGGCAGACAATCCTTTCATTTAAAACAATTGTTGTTGAAGACTCTAAGTTCATTGGTGTCTGATCAGAATCAAAATGTCTGCAGATGCTAGTTCATACGGTGAAATGCACTGAAGAGGTTCAACACGGATCGTACATTTGAGCCGTGTCATGAGAAAACCTGTCTTATTACATTGCAAACAGTGTAGATCAAGACCAGCGGCCGCGTCTTAGACGCGGCCGCTGGTCCTGATCTACACTGTTTGACACCATCTTAACCATTTTATGTTTTATGTACTGTAGCTGTATCATATACGGTATTTGACAGTGTGGACCAAAATCAGATACTGCGCCTTTAATGAAAAGCGTCCTTGAGTTGTATCATGATGAGCACAACGTAATGAGGATTGTTTTGTCATGGCATTGCTTATTTCCTTTCGTATGGGTGCTCTCCGTAGATTGGTCGGCAGATGGAACAAACAGTGTGTACCGGTAGCTTTTGAAACCAAGCATTTACTACATGAATGATTAAATTATTGCTGCACATTTTTAGAACATTTACTTATGCTGTCATGTGCTATTGTGTTTCAAAATAAAAGTTATCTCTTTAAATATTTGTTGCATGTTTTTGAAATTTATCCCAATGTCATACAGCCCATAAAGAAGACGAATATTGAAAAGTGATACAAAATTACAGCGCTCCCTCTCTACAACGACACCCTACCGGAGACACAATTAGTGTGCGTTGTTCGAAGGGAGTCATTATAGGGAGGGAAAATTCAAAACAGCTTAAATCAAGATCAGACGCCGCGTATCGCGACGTCTGATCTGGTTTCAAACTGGTTGTCAAAATGTCCATAACGTTTTAGAAACTTTAGATAACTTTAAGAAAAAACAGCAGACAATTTTAAGCAGACGACATTTCAGCCGTGAACAGGTTGCGCATTTTTGTCTTGTCTAGGGAACCGCGTCAGGATCGTTTTAAGGAGGGAGTAGTTGTTGGGAGGGTCGTTGTAGGGAGGGAGCACCGCATATCAAAATATTCCAAAAAGACGTTATGTATGTGACATAAAATTTGACAATGCATTTATAACATTTTCGTTGCTATATTGACGTTATAACACATCTAACACAGTTGCCGCCATATTTGCATCTGCTGATATATTCGTCTGCTTTATCAGTTACTTATGAATTTTGGAAATCTATAAGTTTTTTTATTTAAGAAATAATGATTTGTATGTCAAATCGTTTTTGATCCTGATAAGAAGCTTTCGTTACGCGGCCTCTGATCAGGATTCAAACTGTTTGTAAATGTCAGCGTTGTCAGCCATGGCAGTGAAATGTTTAGCCAGCTTTAATGATTTATATACAGTCGAACTTCGATATCTCGAACTCGCTTAACTCGAACTATCCGATAGTTCGATATATGACCTGCATTGTTTCATGCTCGGTTAGGTCGAACATACCCATATTTCAAAGTTAAAACGTGGCTAAGCCACGTTTTAACTTTTAAATACGGGTATGTTCGATTTAACCGAGTTCGATATATCGAAGTTTGACTGTAGTTGGTGTGTTGCCTGGTTTTAATACAGGTGACTTCTCAAGCGGCATGAAATTAATGCATAATTCTAGCTTTACTTCCATCTTGGCGTAAATTATTTTCTTTTCTTACACCGTGACTGGATTTCTGTTGAGTGGTATTAAAGCCGTGTTTTAGTACACTAAATCCTACATGTAACGACGAGTATACTCGTCATTAGGAAAGGGTATCTGTGTAGAGTAGTTGTTCTAATCAAGCAGTGTATACCCTAATCAAAGTCTACACTATTTGTTGTTTTGCAATATTTTAGAACTGAGCCCTAAATAGTCAAATAAATAAGACTATATTTAGTTTGAAATTTGAATTGTCCATTAAACGTTTCATTGATGATTGAGTTGATACTACTGCATAATTCATTCAGAATGTAATAGTAGTATCATTACGAGTGCATCGTTCTGCTTTGCATCGGTTAATTGCATTTGGAGGAAGGAACAATTGTTATAGAGGTTTCAATTTCATTTGAACCGAGGCGTGAAGATATGCAAATTTGCTCTACACGGTGCTTTTATTTTTGTATATTATTTATTCAGTGGTTCGTCATTGCCCTGTTCATTTCTTTCAGTTGTTAGAGCACTAGTTCATCAGATAATCTGTAACATCAAACTCCGTGTCACAGTTAAATCTGTGTAGAGCAACTTGTCATAAACACATACTATATAGTATATATCATATTTTCAGACAGGTTTGATACAGTGGAGAATCTGTTATTCTTTCCCAATAAACGCGTTTACGCTAAAGCTATTATTTGCCGTGCAAACAGTTTGGAGCCAGATCAGACGCCGGGTAACCCGGCGTCTGATCAGGCTCCAAACTGTTTGCCACCAAGATAAACATGAATTATCAGAATTGTCCAAAAGTTGTTATTTTCTACGTTTTAGTGTTTTGCGTTTGCGTACGTTTGCGTTTAAACGGGAAAGAATAACAGATTCTCCACTGTATCATACAATGGAGAAGACGTTATGTTTATCCCAATAACGCGAAAACTCTTTTGACCACTACAAATAGCTTGAAGCCAGATCGCAACCGGCATCTGATCAGGCTCCAAATTGTTATAAATCGTTAGAAATTTAGAAAAATATATTTTGACTGAATTGCAATACATTTGAGAATTCGAATAGAAATATCACGTCAATAAATGACATTGAAGTCATATACAGTTAGTCGTGTACGGTGTTGATATATTGTACCGTTTTAAAACTAAACTAAACCAAACGTATTGCAACAAAATGTTAAAATTTATAACATCTAATTTTGATAAATACAAGCAGACGATAACTGTTTTAAGCATATGACGTCATGGTAGTAAAGGGGTTAAGTCAAATTATAACATAACAGACGTCTCAATCGTTGAATAGCACCCGTTGTTTATTTATCATACATATATACCTTAATGTAGTGATATATATATATGCAAATGAAGTGAGCGATGTCGCCGCGTACATATGACGCCATTACAATGCGTGCAATATCCTACGTCATCACTCATGCATGTAAATTTGATTTATAGATTCAAAAATATTTATCATTAATTAAAAGAAAAGATTATGCTGAATCTATCTTCTGAACGAATGGAGTAAATTTTAAACCACGTTTTTCTTGGCTACTTTTTTCGCACTTAACCTAAGTATGAGTCATTTACTTGAATTACAGGGCTGCGACAAATGCAAGTGCCAAAAAACACAGAAACAGCTTCTCTATGTCATGTAATAAAATGAATATAACATGATTGTTTATGATTTATTTGATTTCTCAAATTTTTCGTTTTAGAAAATGATAAAACCCGGCAAAGTTTCGGTTTTTATCGTTTTCTAAAATATTCTTTTAATAACTCAAATACATTATGAATACTCATGCAATTTATCCCATATGTACACGGCATCTAAATATGATGATATATACGGTGATGACATTCTACGTAACTGACAACATGCAGACAAAGAAAGTGTTAACTCTGTCGTTGCATGAGATCCGTTTACTGTTTTATGTATAGTTTACCAACAATGCAGTCTCGGCAGATATTTTTCTGGAACATTGGCATATATTTGTTCATTACAAATATTTACAAAAACACGCAATTAGACTATTGTTCTTCTGTGTGTAAGGAGGTTCTATGTACACATTGTGTAATACAAGTCTTGTTCCCCTGTGTTCCTGATCACAAGAATAAATAACTAAATTAAGAAAAAAGAACCGTTGATCAGTATATGCACTGTCTGTTTGACATTTATTTTTCTGAAATGAATTCTAAAACAACCCTAACATGCCGATTAAGTAGGTATATTGTTTTTCAAATAGTGGAATACACCTTACTACTATTAACAATTCAGCATAAAACGTGAATTCTCAGGAGAAGACAGCTAGTAAATATATAGCAAGCTCAGATAAATCATTTGTGTCTTTTCATACCAGCTTATCACTATGGCTGATATATTTCATTAACCACTAAACTACCTAACAATGTATACAATGGTTACTTCAAACAGTTTAGATCCTGATCAGACGCCGCGTAACGCGGCGTCTGATCTGGACCTAAACTTTTTGACACTCATACCCATAAAACTTTAGTCCATTTTTCTAAATTATTTGAGAAATAAAAGAAGATGACACCCGTTTAAAGCGGATGACAGCATGGCAGTGAAAGGGTTGGCATATCGATTGGACTAGTGAGATGCCTACCATCCTTTAAACAATTAGTTATTCATTCATCATTACAGTAGTAGTAACTATGGTTACAAGGATACTATGAATGCCGACACAGCCTCATGCTAGTGTCAGGACAGGTTTTCAATAAATCAGTAATCTCTTTATCTTAAATACGATATTAAGGAAACAGTGACAGTTAATATATATATACGTTGTCACATTCATTAGTCTAACCTTTATCATGTGGAGAGCATGTCCAGATCTTTATGTTTCCATTTTGACAGGTATGCTACTCCGGAACAACACTACTAGTGTCGCTATACTAGTATCCTGTCAATAAGTCGAGATACCTGGTACTTTTTGTTCAGAATGTAAAAAAATTGGAGTATCCATTTACCACCTGCTTAAACGGTTACGTCGGCAAAATTGATTTTATTGGGGTTTTATTACTATTTTTCAATAATATTCTAAAATGAAATCACAGATATGTTAAAATGATTGTTATATAATTGTTGCTTTTAGATTAACCTAAATGTAAATGCCTGTATATATAGAGCTCTGATATCTGTTGATGAAGCAAACAACGAATACCCTGATCTGATGGTTCCTTATGTAGCAACAATATCTGAGTCAACACTGTTTGCTACCAATATAAGAGATATCTTTTGGCATTCATTCGTTTCATTCTTATAGTCAATATTGGCACCTGCATATTTTATAGCTTGGACACTAGTAGATGTATCGAACAATGTAGATTCAGACCAGATACATTCACTATCCGGTATTGTTCTCCTTTATTTGCCGTTAGCCCATAATAATAATAATAATTATGATGTGCTGATTGAATAATAGGAATGTGTCATTACAAAAGTAGTATCTATGGTTACAAGGAAACACGCACTACAGTGGAGTAGACGTTATTATTTCCCGGCAAAATAGACACAAAATCATCGCAATTTAATGCAGAAAATGACAACTCTTTTACCAGTCTGACTGTTTATTGTAATATGAGTGGCAAACAGTTTGGAGCCAGATCAGACACCGGGTAGCCCAGCGTCTGATCTGGCTCCAAACTGGTTGTATTGGAAATAAAAGTGTTAGCGTAAACGCGTTTATTAGGAAAGAATAACGTCTGCCTCATTGTACTTGTATGAATGCCGTCACAGCTTCATGTCGGTGTCGGGTCATAGGTTTTCAATATATCTATGATCCCTTTATCATTTTGACATTCAGGAAATAGTGACAATAAATATATGATGTTAAATAATCGATAAAATCCATATCATCCAACCTCGATAAATCGAACTCACTTTAGTAGAACTTATCCGAAGTCAATGCGTTGCTTAGTCACGTTTTAACTGAAATCAGGATACATTTGAGTTGAGAGAGCTTGGGTTATCGAATTCTAATGTAGGATAAACGAATGAGTTCGATATAAGCGATTTTGATTTATCATGTTTCGACTGAATTTAAGTCCTGATGATGTTGTCTTCTTCTAAAACAATCAGAGCATGATTTCCCTTTTTCAGCGGGGTATCTTTGCTTTATTAGGATCCTATTGATAGGTCGTGATAGATCGTGATATCTGGTGTTTGAGTTCATATTGTCTTAAATGTGACACGTTTATAACACAGCGTGTATTAGGACATTTACCTCATGTTCAAGCGGTTATGTCGATTGAGTTCACTTATATAGGAGAAAAATGTCAATACAAATAATTGTATACATCTTCGATACTAAAACAGCAAGCAGTTAAAACCCTTTACCAGGTGTTCTTTTAAAGAGCCACTTGACTGGGTCGGCACCATTTCCTTTAGCCCATATGTAAGATATTGTTTATACGAGTATATGTGTTACAGGAATAAGGTGTTATCAGGGATTACGCGTAATCCCTGACATTTTAGGGAGTTCACGTAATCACTGGGCGCTTTAGGAAATTTATTAAATGTCCTCTTTTTCATCAAATAAATAGATTAATTTTTCAGTTTTATCATGACATTTCTTTTGGTTTAAAACATTATGCTTTCTTGAAATAACATGTTCTATTGAACGTTCGTACAATGTTTCTCGCACAAGTGAACAAAAGTAAGTGAACAGTGTACATATAAGCCGGAATGATTACAAACCAAGACATCTGTCTTGTTAAGAAGGTTAACAAAATATTTCATAGCGTTGTACTTGCCTTTTAACTAAATGAACTGAACAAGGTAACTGCCAAGTATTTATAAACAAAAATCAACAAAAAGCTTCAAAATTACGCCTTTTCCCTGGGAGATTTAGGGTTTTTGTGAAATCCCTGATTTTTCAGTGATTTCTCGTATTCCCTGATTACCCTTATCCCTGTTACATAAACATGTAATGGTCGATTTGTCTTTAGATGTGATTTGGTGTGGCACAGCACTATTTGGCTCTATCTCATCCTCTTTGTGTACATGGAACACTGGGTGTTAATGGGTTCAGAAATTCAGATCGATTGGATTCTGATAGCCTGGCAGATGCTACTTGAAGTGACCATGCATGAATGAATCGCGTTTCGTAAACAATCAATTATTGACCGACCAAGAAAAAGAATTAGAGACTTTGCCACCATCATAGCATGTTTTGAATTAAACTTCATCAAAGAGAGTATAAACACATTCAACCTAGCGACGAGTATACTCGTCATTTACAAACAGTGTGCTTATGAGGAGAGCAAGTGTTCTATGTCAACAGTGTAGACCCTGATCAGAGGGCTCCTTAAGGAGCCCTTTGATCAGGGCATACACTGTTTGCCATTTAGAAAAATATTGCAATTAATACCCCTAAATAGTTAAAACTGGACTCGCCTGAAGTGTAGATTGGAATTTTCCATTCGAAGTTTCAGGAATGAATGAGTTAATTCGTTCCCCAACATGTAGCTCTGTCACAGGCTATATGTCTAAATGTCAATTACCTCGTATTGCATTTCAAGTTCAATTTATAAACAATAAATCACACCTATTGAAATAATAAACCACGTTGTGTATAAAGTATGTCAAATATAGTTTCAGTCGAAAAGAAATGAAATATTAAAGATAAAGCTTAGACCTAAACATGGTTTATGTGCATTTTGAAGTTTTAACTGTTATAACCTTTTGATGAATATTTATTGTACATATCTGGTCATGGTCTTCACTGTTGTTTAAATATTTTCCGCTCAGATAACAATTAATCTTTAGAATATTTCAAAAGGTGTATTTTTGTAACATTTGAAATCAATGTTTTTGATAGCGTGTCTTTTTCGTTTGAACGGGACATAATAAAGTCTTCTAAATTGTAATATGCTTCAACAGGTGGTAGTGTCCTAACAGACCATCTGAAACCTTTAGTTCTACAATATATATTATATTGTCAAATTGGTTAGTTCAAGCATTCTTACTTCCCCCCATTCTAATATAGACAGGAATAACTGTTTATGTTCAGCAAAGAGTGTACATCAAAAAAGTCCAGCGTTTCAGAAAATCTTTCTTTAAACTGGATTAACTAAATATTCCCATATCTCTCTCACCGCGTTTAGCCTAAGTATGCGCCTTTTTACGCCTCCTACAGATGCGTTTATTTGTTTCGTCCGAATTCTGATAAAGAGCCAGCAGAAACTATTTTCCATCTGGACAGGTGGATGCACAAAGCAGACTAGGAGTTTAGTACTTCCAGCTTGTTTAAAGCAACACCTGTCTAAATGCTGAAGACAAGCTATGAGGCTTGTCTTCAGCATTTAGACAGGTGAGGTTATGAGGTTATGAGGTTATCGATCAATCTACAATTGATAACTATGCTTTCCTCTTTGGTTGTGCGACGACAGACAGGGCTTAGCACTACATGATGATGTATCTCTAAAGCCGTCCTTAACCGGGAGAGTTATGTCGGATTTTCGTGCTTTGTTTTTTCTCTCCCTCTCTGTCGTACCCTGAACCCTTCCATGTCTTACAGTTACTCGTGACTACCGACTAGTCGCTTGAGTACAATTTGACCGTTGCCATAGTGGGTTATTTTTAACACGGGCTTGAATGTTTAATTCCTTCCCGTGTTACTAATAATCTTGTCATAGAATTTTGTTAGATGTTTTACATGTATTTACTTACTGTGCGGGCGGTCTTTTTGATTGTAAGGTTGTGGAACAGGGTTTATATTTTATGTACACTGTTCGTCTTTATAGGTGAATATAGGCGATAAGTGTGAGGTTGGGCGCCCCTAAACCCAGGTTTACCCCCCCCCCCCCCCCAGTGGTTGTTAATGGTTAATTTATCATTGATTATTGATTGCTGCTGACCGTACCAAGGTGGGCTCCTTTAGAGGTGGGTGCATTGTTTGTGTTGCATTTCCTGCTTGAGTCTTCTTTCGTATTTATTAGTGAAAAATGCCCTGTGTATAATACCAGAAGTAGAACTATAAAGTTGCTGAATGAAAGTTCACCCATCGAACTCTAATGACGCATTATGTGTCCATTATATATAGTGCACCTGTAGGGAAAGTACATTTGTCATATATAATCAGTATAGAATAGATACATATCAACGGGTTCTTTACATGTATGAGCCATCTGATAAGAGTTTGTACGGTTTCTATCTTTGCAATACGGTACGACAGGCATTTTATATAAAACAACCCGACCTAGTCACAAATTAGCTAGACTGGAATTGTACAGTGGATATTCTGTTATTCTTTCCCGTTTAAACGCAAACGTACGCAAACGCAAAGCACTAAAACGTAGAAAAGAACAACTTTTGGACAATTCTGATAATTCTTGTTTATCTTGGTGACAAACAGTTTGGAGCCTGATCAGACGCCGGGTTACCCGGCGTTTGATCTGGCTCCAAACTGTTTGCACTGCAAATAATAGTTTTAGCATAAACGCGTTTATTGGGAAAGAATAACAGATTCTCCACTGTACATTCAAAGTTTCTGTGCTCAATATGTTAACCCTGTTACTCTCAGTGACGCTTAAAAGCGCGTTTGCAAACAGTTTGAGTCCTGATCAGACGCCGCGTTACGTGGCGTTTGATCGGGATCCAAACTGTTTGACACTCGTACCGTTATGTTTTGAGCCATACTACATTGAATATTATTTTGAAACGATAATACAAACAACAAAATTGAAGCAGACGACAATAAAACGGTGAAGGGGTAAAAATCTCACGAACTATGTGGCAGTGAAAGAGTTAATGAAGCAGTGTGCAGAAAATAGAACACTCAATGGATTCCCATTGATTAGCACAGGAGTCAACAAATAAAATATGATAGTGTAGGAGAATTTCACACTTCAACAGTTCTAAGCTTTTATAGCGGTAAAGCAGTGCAAGGCAATACAAATGTCGTGTCAAATCAATATTCTGACTTTCTGATAAACGGTCATTTTTACAGTAAAAACTTGTGTAATACGGTCACATTTGAGGCAGAGTGAGGAAGTATTCTAAACACAAAAGAGTGTTAAAATGCAAACCGACTGTAGAGCCTATAGTTCCGAGAGGAGCTATATGTGCATGCGTGTCGAATCTGTCTAAAATATGCCTTATTCATCATCTTTTAAATGACTGCATAACACAAGATCAACTAATTTGATATCGGATGGAGAAATGCTAGAATCATTTATTAGATTATAACTGGGTGCACATATACAGTGGAGAATCTGTTATTCTTTCCCGTTTAAACGCAAACGTACGCAAACGCAAAACACTAAAACGTAGAAAAGAACAGCTTTTGGACAATTCTGATAATTCTTGTTTGTCTTGGTGACAAACAGTTTGGAGCCTGATCAGACGCCGGGTTACCCGGCGTCTGATCTGGCTCCAAACTGTTTGCACTGCAAATAATAGTTTTAGCGTAAACGCGTTTATTGGGAAAGAATAACAGATTCTCCACTGTAGTATAACCGATATGCATGTACTTTAATTAGTATAGACTTCAATTAACGAACATTACTACAGCTAGTACAACTACTCCTACTACTACTACTTCTACTATTACTACTACATGTACTACTATTACTTCTACTACTGTTACTATTAATACTACTGTTCTACTAGTACTACTACAACTACTATTATGAATTTACCACTACTATATCTACTAACACTTTAGTTACTGCTTCTCTCGTTACTTCTGCTACTTCTTTCTCTCCTACTACTTTTTTTACAAATTTACTTACATGTATATTATAGTTGTACTAGATGTACCTCATCTACTTCTACTTCTTTTACTACTATTGTTGTTTATACAACTATAAAAGAAAATAAAAACTATTATGGCGATGGATATGACGACACTACTACTGGTATTGTTAATTTTTACATGTTTAGTACTTTTTGCGAGCACTCCCTTGTCGGACTGTTGCATGGCTCTGTGGATAGTCTCTTCTCTTTTGCACAGTGGAGTAAACGTTAACCTTTCCCAATAAACGCGTTTAAACTAAACATTTATTTCCATTGCAAACAGTTTGGAGTCAGATCAGACGCCGGGTAACCCGGCGTCTGATCAGGCGCCATACTGTTTGCCACTCAGACTGACACGATAAGTTAGAACTGTCAAAATGTCATCATTTTCTACATTTTAGTGTGTTGCGTTTGCGTTTAAATTGGGAACGAATAACGTTTTCTCCACTGTACGAACACTCCCTTGTCGGACTGTTGCATGGCTCTATGGATAGTCTCTCTCTACATCAATACAGGTTATCCTTTGATCTGCGTTTATCGATCAATTGATTGTATTTCATCTTCAGCTTTGAACAGCTATTCGCAATTACTGTTGCTAAATTGAATCAGGTTGTATTCAGTGACAAATTGTTCCTTAGAGGGAATAGTGTTAATGTAAAACGACTCGAACATGGCAGGACCTTTGTTACAATATGTCAGACAGGGTTTCAATTGATGTCATGAATACACATAGGACCAATAAAATAACAGTTGCTCTAATTTTAAGCACATTAAAAATAAACCTCCTTATCGGTATAAAATTTCATGCATGTGACAGCTTAATAAATGACAAAAGTAATGCAGAACGCTCCTGAGGAGCGTTCTGCATTGCTTTTATCATGAATTAAGCATTCATCTGCCTTAATAAGGTTATTTCGTCTTGACTGAAATGTCGCCCATAATAGATGGTATTGTATCTTCAGGGTATTTAGGACGAAACCATTTGTTTACTTAATTGTGTATGCAAGCAATGATAAACAATAACTTTTACATTAAAATTCATAACACATGTATGAGGTTTTGTTTTGTTTCCATTAGTAACAAGTAAAGTAAAACTTGTGATTAACGGCAAGTCAATAAAGAATCATGTCCATATATGTAGCTGTAGATAGTTTACTGTTTAATGCATGACAGAAGTAAAACAATAGTCAAATGTACATGCAAGAGAGTTAACATGAACACATCAAAGTATTTTGTACAGACCGCACTTCATAGAATATTTATGTACATTTATACCAAAGAACATAACAAGAAATAAAATGCCAACTTTAACATATACGCATGTATAACCCTAGCGACGACTATTCCCGTCTTTTATAATAGTATATACACATTACCAGTTGACAGTGCGATACAGAGTGATGTATTTAGCTCGAGACGATTTTGGCGGAAATAGCCGATCTGACGAGCGCCTTGGCGCGAGTCTGATTGTTTCCGCCAAAAACGTCGAGAGCTAAATGCAACACTCTGTAGCACACTGCCAACTGGTGATGTGTTTATTATATGCCTTGAATACAGACCAGAAACAATTAAATAGTTGTTAAACTCATTTTAAAGCCAAAATTTATTAGTTATTTTAAGCAGAACAAGATTTTTTGTTTGCCACAATGAATAACGCGGCACTTGTACACGTACGTAAATGACGTCACGTTAAATCGAAAGCGAGGTCAGAGTAAAATACAAAGTGGCTGATACAAGGTGGCTGATACAGACTCTTGTATTTTACTGTGCAGATACACGCGGAAACGCTCGATATCATACAAAGGCATATAATAAAAGTATGTACCTGTGAAGAGAACACATGTTCTATGCAAACGATGTTGACTGTAGATGACTCCTACAGGATTCCTCTGAGCACAGTCTGTACGTTTGTCATTTTACAATGTATTGTTAAAATAAGAAATATGTAAAAATAAATTATGCCTGATACATGTAGGGAACTGGGATTCTTCAATATGAAGTACAAAGGTTGAATGAGCTAACGCATCGTTAATGTGAATAAAAACTTTTCAAACTTATAGTAGTCTAAATTAGATTCAGCGGAGAAGATATTATTATTTACTGTTTAAATATAACCTAAACATGAACGCAATAGCAATCAAATGTTAAACATTACATGCATACAGTAGAACCTCTCTATTACGACCACTAAAAAAGAAGGCTAATAGTCCGTATAAAGGACAGGTAGGAGCTTTCTGTTTCACTTTTACATTGCTTTAAGCAGTCACATGTCTTTACCGGCTAATATTTGACACAACTTAGTGGTCGTAATAGAGAGGTTCTACTGTATTACCTAATAAACGAGCTAATACTCAAACAATAATGTCCGTTGTAAAGAGCTTGATGGCAGGTCAGACGGGGGATTATCGAGCGTACATGTATGACCAAGCTCCAAACTGCTGGTCACTCGGAACTAAATAAATCGCACAGTGGAAAAAAACGTAACTCTTTTTCGTTTAAACGCAAACGAAACGCAAACGCATTGCAAAAACATGTACAAAATAACATTTTTGACAACTCTGATGGCAAACAGTTTGAAGCCTGTTCAGACGCCGGGTAACCCTGCGTCTAAAATGGCACCAAACTGTTTGCAATGGAAATAATAGTTTTAGCGTAAACGCGTTTATTAGGAAAGAATTATGTTTTCTCCACTGTACCAATTTTCAAAAGGTTGTCTTTTTTCTTCATTTTATTGTTTTTCGTTTGTGTTAAATATCGTCTTTTCGGATGTAAAACCTCTCTTCAACTAAATTATGTAACGTATTGTGTTTATAGGCAGATGGCTGCTTAAAGCAATGTGAAAATAAAACCGAAAGGCTCAATTAGGAGCTTTCTATTCTACTTTCTCATGCCGCCTGTCTTTCGTTTTAGTGGTCGTAATAGAGGGTTTGCTAAACCTGTGCTACAGTATTTTAATTTATGGTGATTTAATTAAATGTAAAAGGGTTTTGAATATGGTTCTAAGAAGCAGACTTAGTTGATAAGGCTCCAATTTGTTTGCAATAACCCTTTTTGGAGAAAAAAAATTAATGCATTTTTTTAAAATTAATAACGTCTATTTCTAATGTTCTGAATACGTTATATTCTACCCGTTTGATCAAAACTATGCAAGGCATTCAAATGTAGAAAATGACTTCTTGAAGATGTCTGTTTATTTGTTTTAATCTTTTGGTCACCTGGGACCCGTTTTACTAAACGACTTACGCAAAATTGTTGCGTAAGTCAAAATTTTAAATTTTAATTTATATGTTTTATTATCACTCGCTACAAACAGCAAATAGCCAGATCAGAGGATGCGCTTTTAGCGCGTCCTCTGATCTGGTTATTTGCTGTTTGCAAACGTTTATGATCGAAAAATAAGAGTTAAACGATTTTGACTTACGCAAAATTTTTGCGTAAGTTGTTTAGTAAAACGGGCCCCAGGTGGCATATTTCTGGCACCACTTAACTACTTCTTATAATGGTTTCCAGTTAATAGCTCATATAATTTTTTAATGAGTGGAAAGTAGACTAATTTCATACATGTAAAGACCTAGTCATTAACGTATCGAGTCAAATGACCTTTTACTACCAAATAAACAAAGTTTTAAAAAGAGCATATACTGCTATCATATCATATAAATGAACCGCAAATGTGTTAAAATAGTAATTGTTAAATTGTCTAAAAGTAGACTGTAGTCTTTGATCTAAATAGTTTGAAAATTCGATGATTTTCCGTGGAATTCTTCTGTACAACAGATGCTTTTAATTTTAGGTAACTGGTTACATTTTCTAGCGAATTACCGATATTTGTTTTCGTGATAAATATTTAAATTAAGTAACTAGATACATTAGTTAATAGGTGACGATTTAAACCACTCCCATGGCAAAATTCCTGTTAAGATAAGTACATTGTATCTGGTTATCGACAAACATTCCTATATTCCACTTTACTGATAAAATATCTAAAACTTAACGCCAACGTTTTGGCGAAAAGAATTAGTTAAATAATTATATGAGCTATTAACAAAAAAACTTTCTCGTAATTAAGGGTTATAGACGAGAAAACGTTATTCTCTCCTGATAACCGCGTTTACACTAAAGCTATTATTTCCAATGCAAACAGTTTAGGGTTAGATCAGACGCCGGGTTACCCGGCGTCTGATCAGGCTCCAAACTGTTTAGCCACTCGTATAAAATTAATAGTCAGAGTTGTCATAAAAGTGTTATTTTGTACATTTTATTGCTATGCATTTGCGTTTCGCTTGCGTTTAAACGGGAAATCGTTTTCTCCAGTGTAACTGATATCAGATATATCCCATACTGTCCGACTGGCAAACAACTTCAGACGTCCCAAGGTTATAACGCGTTTGCGTGGAGTCTGAGGTGAGACCTGGATCAAATATGACCAATCAAATGCTTGAGAACGATTTCAGACTCAACTCAAACGCTGTAATACTTTGAGCGTAGATCGTACGCCAAATTAACACTATCTTGATTCAAACTGTGTACAAAGGTAATATTTGTAAGGTTTACATGTAAATGCATTTCATTTTAGAAAGAATAGCGTATTGTCTACGTAAGCGTCTTAAAACTCCTTCATGCATCCATCGTGTTAATAGCAAGCGACAGTTCTAATCAGAATAGACGTAAAACGGAAAGAACAAATTGGAGCTTAATGCTCATTTTTATTGCTAAATTACGCAAAGCGTTAAGATAAGTACTTTGTATAGTACCATGCATATCGTATCAAGTGGACGCAGGCGGTTCGCACCGATAGTCATGGAGGAAATTGTTAGAGTTACAAAATGTACATGCATATTTCATTCCGTCACTGCAACTGACAATTGCAAACGGTTTGGATTCTGATCAGACGACGCGTTACGCGTCGTCTGATCGGAATCCAAACTGTTTGCCAGTGATATCGAATGATTCTTTAGGCAAATATGTATTAAATTTATTTTGTTAGATAAATGCATTCCACAAATTTTGAAGCATATAGAGTCCGGGCGGCGAAGGATTTAATGCTTGCAGCAAGCCTATCCATCATTTGACTATACAGTGGAGAAAACGTTATTCTTTCCCAATAAACGCGTTTAGGCTAAAACTATTATTTCAATTACAAACAGTTTGGAGCCAGATCAGACGCCGGGTAACCCGGCGTCTGATCTGGCTCCAAACTGTTTGCCACCAAGATAAATATGTATTACCAGAATTGTCCAAATGTTGTTCTTTTCTACGTGTTAGTGCTTTGCGTTTGCGTTTCGTTTGCGTTTAAACGGGAAATAATAACGTATTCTCCACTGTATCGTGACAATTGATAATCTTAAAACATTGTCCATGGACATGCCCGAATAAAATTCTCCCTAAATCATTTAAACAAACTTTCTCATGTGTGTCTTCTCTCTAACAAAACCATTGTTTCTACGCTTTCCAAAATTGAACATTTAAAACAACGATGAGCGACCATTCAAACGAATATTTACGGGTAATATAGTGGAAACACCTTTTGCATGCGAAGTGAGGATTCTGAATTCGACGTGGCTTATGGATCCAAACGGTTTAACCCTTTCAATCCTAAATTTCTCTTGTGGGTATTTATAAAACTTGTTAAACCAGTATACTCTTTAACGTTTGATATGACAACAAAAACATTGACAATGTTCCTATAGGAACCCTCTGATCAAGGTCTACACTGGCTGTAATATGTAATCAGCAATCTCTACAGAGGGCTGTATGGTTGAAAGGCTTAACATTTACGGATTATATATTCTGAAAGAAAATGCTGATAAATCAGTTCTGAGAAATTTTGCAAATGACACAATTAGAAGGCAAAATAACATGTAGAGCGGAATACTTTATTCTTTCATGGTATAGTCAAACAATTGAATGATAATATATGTATTTCCACGGCAAGCAATTTGGAGCCAGATCAGCATGCGTCTGATCAGGCTCCATACTGTCAGACACACTAAATAATACAGTAATTGAAATTTTGAAAAGCTGTCATACATGCACCTATATTTTACTACATTTCGTTTGCCTATACAGTGCTCCCTCTCTACAACGGCCCTTCCAACAACGACTCCCTCTTAACAACCACCTTTGTCGCAGCTCCCTATAAAGGACAACTATGTACAACCTTTTCACAGATGCAATGTCGTCTGATTAAATTTCTCGTCTCTTGTGTTTCTTAAAGTCACATATTGGACAGTTTAACAGAACAAAACATAATAACGAGTGACAAACATCTTAAATAAAGATTAGACGCCGCGTTACGCTGGATTCAAGCTGTTTGCAAATATAAACACATTTCCCTCCCTATAACGACTCCCTCCGAACAACCCACTCGTTTTTTGTTTCCCATTAGGTGTTGTTGTAGAGAGGGAGTGCTGTAGTTCAGTTTACACTGGTAAGAACTGCGTGTTTTTCACTGTAGTTTATTACATTCACCCTTGGAACCACAAAATGAAGACTTCTTTATGTAGCCTGGTTGATTTTATGATTAAATGGTGAGAGATTTGTGTAAGCGGCCCGGTGGTTCAGTCGTTAGAGCACTTGCCCTGTAAGCAAGGGGACCCGAGTCACGGTCTGGTTGCATAGTTTTCTCACCATGTTACATTTAGAAGCTCTGTGATCTGGTATACACTGGTTGAATGGGACAAGTATGCTCTTCAAGGGTGTGCTGTTGGATGACGTGCATATTTATCGATATGGTTGAATGTATGAAACTAGAGTTGCAGACACATCTTGGATAAAACTATAAATTGTAGCTAATACTGAAACCCTAACTGCCATGACGTCATCATCTTTAAACATGTGTAGTCTACTTTTATTTCTCATATTTAGATATTAGGTATTTTTAATGAAGAAATATACAATTGAGTATTAAGCAGTTTGGATATTACATAGGTCTCGTTGTTTTATTGGATTCATTAAACGAGACATTTAGCAAACGATATAAAACGAGATTTTGTCTAGTGATAATCGTTTTATTAAACGACGAGTTTGATAAACGTTCTGATATACCAACACACGAATGTTATACATGTATTCTTTATTTAACATAACGTATATAATTTTAACTCAATTCATGTTCGTAACCTATTAGGCTGTGCCTTGAATTTCAAATGAATGACTTATACAAAATATTTATATAAACAAGTGTCATACACACAGTGGTAAAATACGCTATTTCTACCCATTTACTCGTTAATCTATGCGTAAGAAAAGCATAGTGAACGGTTAACGATCGCTTAACGAACGGTTAACGCCTAACGATTTTAACGCGTTTAAACGCGTAAATAAACGATTATACCAGAGATGCTGCGATTGGTGCATCAGTTTTCCGTTTCACGCGGAGATTTCGGATCTTATCGATGAAAAACCCACTAATCCGATTAGTGACACTAGAGTTATCAACCAGACTCATAAATCATTAAACCACCCGCCGCGACAGACTTGCATTGGACTCGCCGCTACGATAACGACTGCAATCTTTACTTACCGCATGAAATGTCGGAACATTTGATTTTTTGCTCACTTTGTTAACGACCCGAGTCAATATTTCAGGAGTATTCTTTAGAAAATTAAGACCGACATCCGGGCTCTTTTAAACGCGTAAGAAAACGCGTAAAGAAACGGCTAGGAAATGACTTAAACGAAACGGATAATAAACGCGTAAGAAACGGTTAAGAAACGCGTAAAGCGGGTAGGAATAGCGTATTTACCACTTACATCTCGCCTCCTTTGAAATTCAGAATAGCATTTGCAAGATTTAGATGCTTAACCCTTTACCTGATAGCCTAGTTTTACTATTGAAGATAGGTGACTACTTAAAGCAGGTTGAAAGTAAAGCAGAATGTGCCCTAAGGCGCATTCTCCTTTACTTTCAGCCTGCTTTAAGCTATTACCAGCTATAATAAGGAAAGTATTAAATATGACACATATTCAGTACGGTATATATTGGAACTATTTTCTTCAGCGGATGAATAAAATGCATGTGCTAAAAGTCGCTTCTATCAGGGAAAGGGTTAACGCATAAGTTGATAATTGAAATGGAAAACAAGGTTACCAAAATAGAGTTAACCCATTTTGTAAGAAACAATTTATTGAAGACAGGTTCCACTTTGTAGTGATATTTCAGATACAGTGGAGAATCTGTTATTCTTTCCCAATAAACGCGTTTACGCTAAAACTGTTATTTGCAGTGCAAACATTTTGGAGCCAGGTCAGACGCCGGGTAACCCGGCGTCTGATCAGGCTCCAAACTGTTTGCCACCAAGATAAACAAGAATTATCAGAATTGTCAAAAAGTTGTTCTTTTCTACGTTTTAGTGTTTTGCGTTTGCGTACGTTTGCGTTTAAACGGGAAAGAATAACAGATTCTCCACTGTATATAGAGATTTCAGGAATCAATATATAGTCGAACTTCGATATCTCGAACTCGGTTAAGTCGAACATACCCGTATTAAGTTAAAACGCGGCTAAGCCGCTTTTTAACTTTGAAACACGGATATGTTCACATAAACCTAGCTTAAAATAAGTTAAATTCATGTTTCGAAATATCGAATATTTCGAGTTAAGTGAGTTCGAGATATCGAAGTTCGACTGTATCGTGAACTCAAACAATGCTACACCATCATACAATTGACGTCATCATCTGATTTGTAGCGACGCAACTTTTGACATTAAATTGACATTGCATTAGGGTTTAGTTTCTTTTCAATTGCAAGAAACACTGCCTTTTCATCTATAAATACGAAGTATAGAAACTACCTTAATTTTCAATTTTAACTCTTTCGCTCTCAATGACGCTTAAAAGCTTGAAACGTGGCGTCTGATCAGGATCCAAACTGTTTGACACTCATTTTGAAATTTCTTGAGTCATACTAACTTATCTTTTGACTTTGAAACGACATTGCAGACAACCAAATTGAAGCAGACGATAATGAAAAGGTGAAGGGGTAAAATTAAAATTAGGTTTAAAAGAAACTAGACACAAGTACAATGTAATTACATGTAAAAAACGACAGGTTAATTAAGATGTTGACAAAAAGTTTTCAACCTGATCAAACGCCGGATCATCCACGTCAAATCTGCCTCAAAACGTTTTGCATGAAGTTGTTTAACACAGACGCTTTCATTTGGAAAGAACTATATACAGCACTCCCTCTCTACAACGACACCCAATGGGAGAGAAAAGTTGTCTTCGTTGTTCGGAGGGAGTCGTTATAGGGAGGGAAATCGGCTTACATTTGCAAACAGCTTGAATCCAGATCAGACGCCTCGTTACGGATTCAAGCTGTTTGTCACTCGACATTAAGTTTTTTTTTCTGTCAAAATGTCCATTATGTCACTTTGAGAAAAACAGCAGACGACAATTGAAAATAGACAATATTAAAGCACCAAAAGCGTTAGGCATAATTGTCCTGTTCAGGGAACTGAGGCAAGGGTCGTTGTAAGAAACGAGTCGTTGTTTGGAGGGTCGTTGTAGGGAGGGAGCACTGTACTGTCAATCCCAACCTACTTTGCAGTTCATACAGTGCAGTTTACACTTATACGAAAGTGACATCCCTTGCTGCTTAATTATAGAGGTCTACAGAAATAAACACTTTAGATTCAGTTTCTTGATATATTTTTAATGATTTAAAGTCAATACGATAATAAGTAAACTGAGATCATGATCAAGCGTCAGGCTAATCGGTTTCTGATCTTGGTACAGGTTGTTTGAAAGCACACGCCTATACGGATATTGTACATGTAGAATAAGGCAAATACTTCTATCGTTTGAACTTTTAGTGCGAAGCAATGGGGACTTTTAAAATTGTCCCAATGGATATAACTTCTTTTGCATATTTTATAAACACATTTTATATGATCCATTTTATTATATACAGTTTAATCCTGATAATTCGAACTCACTTAAGTCGAAATTACATGAATCAGTAATTTTGCCGTTGAAATTCGATATATCGAATTCGCTTAAGTAAAACTTATCCGTATTTCAAAGTTAAAACGTGGCTATGCCACGTTTTAACTTTGAAACACGGATAAATTTGACTTAAACAAGTTCGATTTTTCAAGGTTTTATAGTATTGGAAGAAAAATGTACCCACTTATGTACACAGGTACTTGACACATACTTTATTATCTATGAACCCCCTCACCCCTTAAAAAAAAAAGAAAACGACAGAAAACTTTTTGATGCTTTTTTTTGTTATAATTCACGTACTGTGGCGTTATTTGACGGAATTTGATGAAATAAAAAGTAGATATTGATAAATTAATCATTTCCCGAGGGTACCACAAGAGAATATCGGCGATCGAGTCTATTTTAGCATCAGTTTAAGTCGATAGTAAAGACTAGGTGTCGAATTGCGCTGTTTACCTTGTATCTATAATAGAAGTAAAGTAAAAAAAAAAAAATTTTTTTTTTTTTAAGGGGTGAGGGGGTTCATAGATAATAAAGTATGTGTCAAGTACCTGTGCTTATGTACGAACATTTTTCATTCACCCAACTGACCTCAAGTGAAAGGTGAAGGAACAATGCTAACCTTTCAAGCTTAAAAAATATAGTCCGCTTTCTTTTATCCAGGAAATGCATGCTGAATGGTAGAAATTAGACATGCATTGTACTGTGGATAAAACATTATTCTTTCACGTTTAAACGCAAACGAAACGCAATCACAGAGCATTAAGTCAAACTTACATACAACCGTATGTTTTGCCGTTTATAATCGATAGTTCGAATTCGCTTAAACCACGTTTCAACTTTGAAATACGGATAAGTTCGACTTAAAACAAGTTCGAGTTAGCAAGGTTTGATAGTATTGGATGACAAATATACCCATTTATATACGACATTTTTCATTCACCCGACTGACTTCAAGTAAAAGGTGAATGAACAACGCTAACCTTTCAAGCTTAACAAATATAGTCCGCTTTCTTTTATCCAGGAAATGCATGCTGAATGGTAGAAATTAGACGTGCATTTAGTGGAAAATACATTATGCTTTCAAAATTTAAACGCAAACAAAGCACAAACACAATACACTAAAATGAAGAAAATAAAAAGTTTAAGAAAATGCTGACTATTCATCCCGAATCTGAGTGGCAAACAGGTTGGAGCCTGATCAGACGCCGGGATACCCGGCGTCTGATCTGGCTTCAAACTGTTTGCAATAGAAACAGTTTTAACGTAAACGCGTTTTTCTTTAAAGAATAACGTTTTTCTACTGCTTCCTTTCATTCCATAGCTGCATGGTACAGTGAATAATACTTTTTATATCCCGTTTTAACGATTGTAAGCAAAATTGCAATTCAATAAAATAAGAAAATGGGACCTTCTCGAATATTCATGAATATCAAATCTAAGTTGCCTTCACTTTTGAGCCTGATCAGACGCCGGATTACATTTACCCGGCAACTGATCTGGTTCCAAACTGTAAGCATTGGTAATAATTGTATGAACATAAACTCGTTTATTTAGAAACAATAACGTTTCCTCCCCTGAGTATAATAAATAAAAGATATGTAGAAAGTGATTGATGGATATTGAGTTCAACTGTTCTCTTGCCATGTGTGACTTGTCTAGCATTTGTAAATAGTTTTGATCCATATCAGACTCCGAACTCGGTATCTGATAAAATTCGAAGGTGTTTTTTTTTTTTATCGCATTGCCTTCAATATGCAAAATATGTATATGTGTACACATGTTTCAAGTAAGCGATACAGCGCTCCCTCTCTACAACGACACCCAGTGGGAGACACAGATTGTGTGCGTTGTTCGGAGGGAGTCGTTAGAGGGAGGGAAATTATTTTACATTAGTAACCAGCTTGAATGCAGATCAGACGCCGCGTTACGCGGCGTCTGATCTGGTTTCAAGCTGTTTGTCACTCTTCATTAAGATATTTTGTCAAAATTTTCAATATGTAACTTTGAGAAAAACAGCGGACGACAACTTAAAGCAGCCGATATTACAACTGTGAAAGCGTTAGACATTATTGTCATGTTTAGGGAACTGCGACAAGGGTCGTTGTAAGGAGGGAGTCGCTGTTGGGAGGGCCGTTGAAGAGAGAGAACGCTGTATAAAGATATAAAGAAGGCTTTAACCCTTTCCTTCCCTCCCTAGAACGTCAAATGGCCACACTCACTTTAACCCTTTACCTCATAGACTGTTTCTAGTTTTGAAGACAGGTGACCACTTAAAGCAGATTGAAAGTAAAGCAGAATGTGCCTTAAGGCACATTCTGCTTTACTTTCAGCCTGCTTTAAGCTAAAATCTGCTAGGCTATGTAAAATATTTGTAATGGTAATTGTTCATGAGGGTATAAACTCGAACTATTTTCTTCAGCGGAGGAATAAATTAAATACGCTAAAAGTCGCTTCTATGGGGGAAAGGGTTAAAATGTAATATTGTGTATTACGAAATAACAAACAGTACAGATCCTTATCAGATGGCTTCTTTGGCCGCCACTGTTTGCATATAACAATTTTCTTTAATCTACTCTACACACGTTACGTATACTGTTTGCAAAGACTAGGGTTCAAAGGGTTAAACAATCTTTATCCAGCACCCTGGAAACAAGTGTCAATTAGACATGAAGAACAATTGGTTTGTAGGACAAACAAGCGCTTAGCAACCATATCTGAGACTGGATCTAGAATCAACAAAGAACAATACATGTATAACTCATATTAATAAATAACGACTGAAGTAATTGTTCGAACCATACAGTTTATGTACGGTGTTCAACCCCATTTCCAATCAAGACAGCCCGTACATATATATACGTTGCATTTTTAAACAATCTGTATCCAGATCAGACGCCGAGTAACTCGACGTCTGATCAGGATTCAAACTATTTGGCGCGCGTGTTCAGATCTCTTGAATTGAAAGTACAATAACATACACACTATTGTTTCGAATCCCATTTGAACTCCACTGGTCGTGAACTGTACCATGGCAAAGATTCCCATAATAGAAAGGTTGATCAGCTTCATTTTCTGCCTTCATATCTAAGTCGGTTAAAGTGTTTGAATAGCAAGCCAAAGACATTGGATTTGAGTCCCAGTTGAGTCGAAACATATTACAATGTCTAACCCGAGTTTATTGACCTATCATTTATGAATAACGCACAGGTCAGGTGGCAACTTATTTTCTAGCCTTCGACGGTTTGAATTAACATTTTGCTACGATCAGTAACAAGGAATATTTGACAGTCATCGCGTACGGTCGAATCACGTAACATGTCGCAGCGGCGTATTATTTACATGTAATTTCCAGTTTGTTACGATTTTTGTTTTTTGAGTGTGTTATTTTAAAGTCTGTTTTTCACATTTCCAGGATCGATATGGCCCATGATAATGTATGAACAATATCATTAAGCTGGGTAACATTTCAGATATTTCCAAATAGTATGATTGCAAAACGTGGCTTCAAATTTGGCCGACAACAATTTCAAAGCAGATTGTACATGTAGTATGCATGATGAATGGTTAGGATCAATAAAAATTATATAATTCATATCCTCTACCTCGGAAAAGAATATGTTTAACCATTTGCATCCTAGTTAATCATATACGCGTCGTTTGAAAACGATTTACATGTGGAAAAAACATTTGTCCTATGCAAACAGTAAATACTGACATCGAAAGAGAAGCATTCTGATCAAGATCCGCACTGTTTTACAAATAACGATTTAACCCTTTCCCACAAAGAAGCGCCTTTTAGCGCATTTAATTTATTCATCCACAGAATAATTTAGTTCCAATCTATACAGTCATGAACATGTACCAAATGAAATATTATATTTTCAATACACTAGCAGATGATTGCTGAAAGCTTGCTGAAAGTAAAGCAGAGTGCGCCGTAATGCGCATTCTGCTTTACTGCCAACCTGCTTCAAGTGATCATATATTTCAAAACTGGAAACAGGCTATTGGATAAAGGGTTAACAACTGTATATAGCATGTAGCTGTTCAAACAAACATAACTGTGATGTGTTGGTGTTAGTGGTGTTCTAGTGTTGTCGCCCTTAAAGTCCCATTGTGTTTTCAGACCTTTTCATAATGTCTGAAATACAATAACGGTTAATAATAATGTTTGAACATTCTAATGGGCCAAACTGATCTATGAAATGATGAAGACGGACCTAAATCACCAAAAAGGGCGATTTAAAATCATAACAAACAGAAATTAGAGCGTCTGCCATAAACCTTACCACACGGCTTAGTATCACGTGATACAGCCGGAGTCAACATCACCGTGTGCAACCGCAATTACCTTCGACGGTCGATCCATCAGTCAGTTAGACTATCACACGTTTTTGTCCGCTCTCTAACTCGAATATCTTTTATCCGATCTTCCACAAACTCGCTGAAAATGTTCATTGATATAAAAATCAAGGTTTAGTTTGATTACTACTAAAATCGCATAAGGTGTTTTTGAGTTATTGCCTGTTAATTTATAAAAAATGACTGTTTCAGTCATTTTTGCACTCTAAAACAAACAGTTTTTATCGGATATTCACCAAACATGCTGAAAATATTTATTCATATAAAATTCAGGTCTAGTTTGATTATTACTAAAACCGCATGTGGCATACCTAAGTTTTTGCCCTTTATGTATTAAAATGACTGTTTTCAGCAAGGTTTGCTCTCTAACACAAATACGTTTTATTGGATCTTCACCAAATTTGCTGAAAATATTTATTGATATAATATCAAGGTTTAGTATGATTACTACTAAAGCATAAGGTATATCTAAGTTATTGCCTGTTTATTAATGAAAAATGACGGTTTCAGTCACTTTTTGCACTCTAACACATACAGTTTTTATCGGATATTCATTAAACTTGCTGAAAATGTTTAAGTATATAAAATTTAGGTTTAGTTTGATTATTACAAAAATCGCATGTGGCATATCTGAGTTTTTGCCCTTTATGTATTAAAAAATGACTGTTTCAGCATTTTTCAGCAATAACTCAGACATGCCTCATGCGATTTTGCTAGTTATTGAACCTGACCTAGATTCTATACTAATAAACATTTGTAGCAAGTTTGGTGAAGATCCAAAAAGAAATGTTTGAGTTAGAGAGCGGACAAGGCTGAAACAGTCATTTTCAGCAAGCTCAATGTATACACTCTCTATAGTTTATTTGACCGTTTACCCACAGTGAAAGATATGTACACGTTGTTATTGAATCTCATAGTGTTTAACCCTGTGCCTACTTTACGGAGTTTACAAACTATTTGAATCTAAAAAGACGCCGCGTAACGTGGCGTCTCATCTGGATCCAAACTATTTGACACTCGTCTTAAGGTTTGTTTAATTAAAACAATGCATAAATCTAAACTGAACACATTTTGCAGACGACAATGTCGAAGCAGACGTCTGTGCAGCAGAATAAGGGTTATCCAGATGTTCCAGCTAAACATGTAAGCGAGAGTAATCTGAACCAATCTAACATTTTCTCACTCATTTCAGCACCGAATGCTATGGTGTTACTACTGATTAAACCGTCTATTCGAGACACTTTTAATGAGTATGACACCATTGGGTTTAAAAGCAGAAATAAAGATTTAAGTTTTCGAAATACTTCCGTTATCTGGAGCCCATTTACAGAGTTGTCATTCTTTCCATTCACAAGGGAGGCTTTTTAATTGGTGCTAGCACAAAAATATTATAAATAAAATTTAAAAAGTGAATTGCTTAGATAAAACCGGTTTTTGTGAAAGAATCACGTCCCATGTAGTTCAAATGGGACCCCAAACAACCGTTTTATGCAGGTTTCTCAAAAGCACAATGCGGCTTTAAAGGGACCAATGTAAGCACAATTCAGTCGATATTCAAAGGTTTAATGCTCATATTCCAAACCAGATGGGGATAGCTCATGCGACATAGTGACCTTTACCTCTTCATCCCATAACATATACTTAACAAAACTGCTAAGTACCCCAGGGACTATTTTGGAATTTTCTTTTTCATGGATGTCGATAACGCAAAGGATTTTCAATTTATGAAATATAATAATATTTTAATTATTCCATTACAACATAATAATGTTTGAGAGCAAATGATGCTCAGATAGAAACCCTTTACGTTATCACCATCCATAAAAAATCCAAAATAGTTCTTGGGGTACTTAGCAGTTTTGCTAAGTATATACAATGTATCTAGTTTTGAAGACAGGTTACCACTTAGGGCGCATTCTGTTTTAATTTCATCCTAAAATAACTAACCGTCAGCTGAGGTATGGAAACTATTTATTGTTTGGCGTGTATTTATCACTGTATAAAGTTGAACTATTTTCTTCAATGGAGTAATACATTAAATGTGTCAAAACGCGTATCTTTAGAGTAATGTGCTAAAATACAGAAAATAATGTATCTACGGTCTACACTTTTCGTCCGCAAACTCTTTAGACTTTTAAAGTCGTATATTACGAAATACTGACAAAGTTCTACTCAGCAAATACCCAAATAAGATGTTTCTATAGGAACATTTACATGTATAAGGGTGTGTGCAGCTAATCAGGTAAACACCTTGCAAAGGTTCTACTATATCACCTATTCCTAGATCTTTGTTTTAAGGATTAGTGAATGCACAGGTGCCGGGAAATTGTCCGGTTCTCAGATATTGTTTGAAAATTCTAACAGGTTATTTCAATCTGAATGGCAAACAGTTCAGAGCCAGATCAGATGCTGGGTTACCCGGCGTCTGATCTGGCTTCAAACTGTTTGGAAAGGATGTCATTGTTTTACCGTAAACGCCTTTTTGGAAAGAATAACGTCTCCCTGAAGTTAAGCATAACCTGTTTTTTGTTGTTTAAATGGTTACATTCTTGATTAAACCATTTCATCGTCAATTTAACTACAATCGTCATTCAAAGTAGTTTGGCTCTAGGGTCTATAGTACGGTGTTATGGTTGACAACAATTTTCATTTGGCAGCGATAAGGTTACAGGGTTCCAGATAAGGGGATTTTTTTCAAAAACTAAAATCTTTTTTTCTGCATTAAACCCTATCGTGTCTTAGAGACAATTCTAATGAGTAGCAACGTCAAAGGATTTGGTGCTTAAATGAATGAGAAAATGTTAGATTTGTTCATTTTACTCCCACGTATCTGGAACCTTGGCGCCGGTTACATGTATTCCAGATATTGCACACCCAAGCTGGATGGTCTAAAACATGATGATGATCCTCCACTACTAACTTGCATTAGCCCTGGGGTAACCTATTACAATTGAGCATACGTTTCTCTTTCCCGCTTGAACAAAACGAAATGCAATAAAACTCACAAAATGACAACATTTTTAAACTGTTGATAATCAATGTGTATCTGAGTGGTTTACCGGGGTCTGCTATGGCGCCAAACTGTTTGCAAACAAAGGACATAAGCATCTTCATATAAAAAGTATAACTATTTCGCCACTGTATATTACAGTCATGTAAACGGAAACAGTGTCCTATTTAGAGTAGCCGCAATATTGGTTTTCGATAATTATGTTGTCACGTTCAAGTATATTTCAATTTAGTTTTGCGGTCTGTGTCTTATCAATAGAACATAACGATATACATCTTAGGTAATTGTTGAAAATAAATATAACCAAATGAAGTTTAATAAACTGCTGTTAAATACCGAATAATAAATTTGTTTTATACTTATCTCTATTGATATTGCATTTACAAACATATTAGATTCTAGCCAGACGTTAAGAACATGTTTATACGGTTCTTATCAGGGTTCAAACCATCTGGTATTAGTCTTTATTTTTTTCATTTAAGTGATATTAACTCGTTCACCGCCTTACCTCGAGTAGAATCTACACGCTTTATTTGCCTATATCCATTGCAGCGCTCGCTATGTGCTGTTACATGTAATCTATTTCAGACAAATGCGTACAATATTATAAGTATTAACTAATATTATAAGTAATAATGATAAAATTAACAATAACAATTATAGTAGTAAATATCTTATTTAAAGAGGAGACACATTCTTCATTTAAAGAGGGGACAATCCAATTTTCCATAGCATATGTACAATCAAAAACTCGACAACAATATCAATCAAAGGCAACATTTAAATTGTACATTTGTATACAACAAAACTGCACGACAATTATCCGAAATGACATAAAAGTATATAAGTCAATGAAGGAAATGAATGAAGTACATTAGATTAAGCGTTTACGGTTTATAATACTTAACTGTGCCAAATTAAACCTTCTGAATTAATATTTTCAAAGACAAATTATCGTATTCTAAAACGTATCGTCAGCAATTACAATAAAGTACCAAGTATAGTCTATTTTCAGTCTGAATGGCCGTTCAGCCGACTTTACATTTGTGTACAATTGTATGTAAAATGCATGTTTTAGAAAATCATATTAATGTGAGTGCCAAACAGTTTGTTTCTTGATCTGACACCACTTGGTGTCATCTGTTAACCAATTATTCCACCAACCAATGAAAACAATAGTCAACAAACCAGTCGACAAGAAATAACCAATGGCTTTCTACTGAAATGAAATAGTTTAACCCTCAACAGACTGAAAAGTCGCCTGATTAAAATATATCGTCTGCGAATGGAAATTCAAATTATTTGTATGTTATTTTAAACTCAAGAAAAACTGAATACCAGTCTCAAACAGTTTTGATTAGATCAGACCCCGCGTTACGCGGCCTCTGCTCTGGATCCAAACTGTTTGCCAGATCGCACTTAGCACGCCCAGGGTTAACATTTATTTTCCCGAACAATTGTCTGGTTTAAAATTGTCGTCTGTAAAAATAACCAATATCAAATAAAGAATTACACATTTTTTATAGAAGAAACTTACAGACGAGAATCAAACAGGTTGGATCCATATCAGATAAGATACATGTTATACATGTATCATAATATATTACTTATAAGGTACGAACCGCAAAATGGATTAAAATCGTGACTACTTCATTATAAAACAAGAATATTACGACAACTCTAAATACGTTGTCTGTTTTTGCGCGCATGTCAATTATATGTTTTATTGTTGATAGTATCATGTGTGCTCTTAATGGGTTTTTATACAACCTCTATTAATACGCTTGCAGGAGTTATTGTTTTATTTTTAGAAAAGTTGGTCTTACCGATTTATAATCGTTTGCTTTTAATAACCATATACTTTAAATCCTGTTTTACTTGACAATTTTCTTCTCCTCGGTTTGTAGAAATTTTAGAACGTTACATTAATGGAGGTCGTATATTTCTTTCTTTTAAGTATTATGTATATAATACTGTTTTTGTATTTCTTAAACTAGTCTTAATTAAATTTATTAAGTAGTAGTGATATTTGCATTGTGATAAGTCTCTTATAATTCTTTAAAGAATGCCATGGTTTAAAATACTATTTGTAAGATTTGTTTGTGTATACTATGTTGTAACCATGATGAGACTATAATAAACAATAAATATGACATATACAGCAGTGACGAAGACGTTATACTTTGCCAAAAAAATGCGTTTCTGCTAAAAACCCTTATGGTCATATGGCCATGCATCTTATCATGCCCAAAACTGTATGCCACACAGATTGATACACTGGAGAATCTGTTATTCTTTCCCGTTTAAACGCAAACGTACGCAAACGCAAAGCGCTAAAACGTAGAAAAGAACAACTTTTGAACAATTCTGATAATTCTTGTTTATCTTGGTGGCAAACAGTTTGGACCCTGATCAGACGCCGGGTTACCCGGCGTCTGATCTGGCTCCAAACTGTTTGCACTGCAAATAATAGTTTTAGCGTAAACGCGTTTATTGGGAAAGAATAACAGATTCTCCACTGTATGATCGTTAGACATTTCAAAAACAATTGTATTGTATACATTTTATTGAATTATGCTTGTGATGGGTTTCATTTAAACGGCAAACATAACATCTCAGTCACGGTACAGTAACACCCCCCCCCCCCCTATTACGACCAATAAAACGAAGGCTAATTGTTTGTATAACAGATAGGTGTCAGCTTAAAGCAAGATAAACTAACAACAGAAAGCTCCTTACACCTAATAATTGAAAAAAATTAGTGGTCGTTATAGAAATGTTTACTGCATAAGAGAAAGCAGACGAACAATATTAACCAGATGCTATCACTGCAGTTAATGGGTAAAAATGACATCATATAAATGTTTTAACCATAGAAGTTTTACACATTCAATCCTAACGACGAGTATACTCGTAACTAACAGTACCTGCTAATAGTTGTCCTTTGCAAACAGTGTAAACAGGATAAGAACATTTTTTCATCTTTTAATTTATTGTTAAAACCAACCCTAAAATAGTCTAAAATGAACTAAACTTACTGGAAATTGGATTTGTCCATTAAAAGTTTCAAAGGTGAGAGAGTTTATCAATTAGCGAATACTGTGTACAGCGCCATCTTGCTTCAGGCATGTTTTGACATTATCTCTTCTCATGCCGACATGTCGTCTGCTGACATTTGTCAAATTAAGATTTGTCCAATTCTATAGTGAAGTACAGAAGAGTGTCTAAACAGTCTGAATCTAGATTAGATGTCGCGTTACAAGGCGTCTGACCTTTATCATAACTGTTCTTAAACATGAATATGTCGTGTGATATGCAGTTAAAAGAATACAATTTTGTTATGCACTTTTAATTTTCCAAAATTTTGTTTGGTAGATTATATTGAATACCCGAAAACATGTAATGAGGACAACAAGGTCATTCATGTATGATCTTTATCTTGCAAAGTAGCATGCTGCTACAAATTGGTCGACGTCAACTTGATCTATTTCAATTCTTGCTTGCCCAAAGCTAGCATTTGGCACATATTTTTATAGTGATTGCACTAGACATATGTCCGTCCGTCTTTGCGTTCGTCTATGTTCCTTTTTTCCGGGTTATATCGCCTTTAACACATAAGTTTCGGATACCTAATTCGGAATGTGAATACATCTTTGGATGGCCAATTGTCCTGTGTAAGTTTAAGGTCACTGTGACCTTGGTCAAAATAAGCTGCATTTAAAACCACAAATGCTCGTCGCACACTATGCCTCCACAACAACAACAACCGGAAACACAAATGCATATATTTCTTTCTCTAAAAAGGCCTACAGAGCTATAATGTTCGCTGTTTAGTTTTGTGTTATATTTGTATTGCATTTTCATTTTGTCCATACCGCAGAACACTTCATATGAAAATGGAAAATCATGCAGACCCTGATGAGATGCCCTCTGATCAGGGTCTACACGGCATAGAGCAAGCGAAGGTAACTTACATCGTTGGTAACTTACTAGTACAGTGGAGAATCTGTTATTCTTTCCCAATAAACGCGTTTACGCTAAAACTATTATTTGCAGTGCAAACAGTTTGGAGCCAGATCAGACGCCGGGTAACCCGGCGTCTGATCAGGCTCCAAACTCTTTGCCACCAAGATAAACAAGAATTATCAGAATTGTCCAAAAGTTTTTCTTTTCTACGTTTTAGTGCGTTGCGTTTGCGTACGTTTGCGTTTAAACGGGAAAGAATAACAGATTCTCCACTGTAATACTCGTCGCTAGGGTTGGATGTGTTAACCCTTATCATGCTAAAAGCGACTTGGCTACCTTTTGAAAACAGTCTGGAAACAATTTCAGACGCCGCGAAACACGGTGTCTGAAATGAACACCATCTGTTTGTTACTTATATTCAATATTTCTTCAGTTTATAAAAAAAAAAAAAATTGAAATAAAAATTACAGACGATATATTTGAAGCAGACGATAATTCAGCGTGACAAGTGTAAACGTATTAAAAGCAGCTACGTTTCTAAAAAAAATCAATTACATGTACATGTAACGTCTTATCCACTGCACTAGTGGTAATGGTTAGATTCTGATACAGTGGAGAATCTGTTATTCTTTCCCAATAAACGCGTTTACGCTAAAACTATTATTTGCAGTGCAAATAGTTTGGAGCCAGATCAGACGCCGGGTAACCCGGCGTCTGATCAGGCTCCAAACTGTTTGCCACCATGATAAACAAGAATTATCAGAATTGTCCAAAAGTTTTTCTTTTCTACGTTTTAGTGCGTTGCGTTTGCGTACGTTTGCGTTTAAACGGGAAAGAATAACAGATTCTCCACGGTAAGCCTCCCAATTACCAAAGTTTCCTGAAAACGTCACGGTTAACCTTTACCCTGTTTTGATATCGTCCGTTTTGAAATTATCGTTTACAGCAATATCTGAAATTAAGATCTGGCATTACCAAATTAAAGAAACTTATAGATGCGTGTCAAACAGTTTGAATCAAGATCAGACACCGTGTCAAGTGGCGGAAGGTCAGTATCCAAACTACATATATGTGTAAATACTATTCACATCGCAACTGGTTGACAACGGGTTTATAGATAAATAAGTCAGTGGACAATTGACATCAAACAGCCAATGAGGTCAAGAAGTATAAAGCAATAAAAACTAACGTATTTCTGAAAGTAGAATAAATACGAAAGACTCAAGCAGGAAACGTAACACAAACAATACACCCACCTCTCAAGCAGAACACACACACACACAGTCATACCACAACAAACACACACACACACGCAATACCATTCCTTCATCTACACACTAAATAGAAAACAACACGCAAGACAAACATAAAGCAAAATGAATATAGGAGCCCGCCTTGGTACGGTCAGTAGCAATCAATAATTAACTATAAATTAATTAACCATTAACAACCACTGGGGGTTAAACATGGGTTTAGGGGCGCCCAACCTCACACTTATCTCCTATATTCACCTATAAAGACGAACAGTGTACATAAAATATAAACCCTGTTCCACAACCTCACAATCAAAAAGACCGCCAGCACAGTAAGTAAATACATGTAAAACATTTAGCAAAAATTCTATGACAAGATCATTAGTAACATGGGAAAGAATTAAACATTCAAGCCCGTGTTAAAAATAACCCACTATGGCAACGGTCAAATTGTACTCAAGCGACTAGTCTGTAGTTACGAGTAACTGTAAGACATGGCAGGGTCCAGGGTACGACAGAGAGGGAGAGAAAAAACAAAGCACGAAAATCCGACATAACTCTCCCGGTTAAGGACGGCTTTAAAGATACATCATCATGTAGTGCTAAGCCCTGTCTGTCGTCGCACAACCAAAGAGGAAAGCATAGTTATCAAATGTAGATTGATCGATAACCAAACGTGAAGTGCGCAGCAATATAGTTGGATCATAATCTTTTTTGAGGAAAAATCTAATACGTTTCACAAATAGGTTTTGAAAATGTATATGTCCAAGAATCTTACGAAGTCTGTAAATCACATCACCATAAAACTCCGGATGTGAAATACCTTGCCGCAGAAAAGACTTTAAGTTACATTTATACTTGTTAATGAGAGGAAGATTTCTATAAAAGAATTTAGAAAATGTTTTACGAAGTTTATGAAATCTGAACCCCTGTTTAAGAAGCTTTTCAGTAATAGTTTTATTACGAATGTGGAAGTCCTCAACAGAGGTACAGGCCCTAGCAAAGCGAATAAGTTGTGAATATAAACCCCGTAAGATGTGGAACGGGGAACATCGCCATCTAGATGAGGATCATTTACAATACTAAAATCAAAATCATCTCGTTTATCGTAAATCTTAGAAGAAACAATTCCGTTATTTATAAAAAGATCCAAATCTAAAAATGGTGCCGACAAATTTGACTCGTTTGTTTTATTAAGGCGTAGTTCTTTTGGGTAAATAAAAGGAAACAACGTATCAAAAAATGGGTTGTCTATATTAAAAATATCATCTAGATAGCGCGATGTATTGTTAAAGGCTTCGATCATATCTGCCTGTGTATCAGGTTTTAGA
Source organism: Gari tellinella (assembly GCA_922989275.2). Classification (NCBI taxonomy): domain Eukaryota; kingdom Metazoa; phylum Mollusca; class Bivalvia; order Cardiida; family Psammobiidae; genus Gari; species Gari tellinella. The sequence continues at coordinate 63,207,803 of OV277857.1, read as the reverse complement.
CTAAGCATAAAGTCCCTCTCATAACAGTACAAAAATAGGTCTGCGACAAGGGGCGCACAGTTTGTACCCATAGGAATACCAATCACTTGGCGGTATATGGTACTCCCAAAACGTACATAAATATTATCCAGAAGAAATGTTAGTGATTCACAGACATCGGTGCAAGTCCACATAGTGTAATGCTTAACCGTGTCATTTGTAAAAAATGCACGATCAGTATTACACGCCAGAAATAGCTTCCTTTCTCTGGCAAAAGTCTTTTCAATAAGTTGTATAAGTTTAGCTTTTATTAGATTATGAGGTAAGGTAGTATATAGTGTTGAAAAGTCGTACGTACTTATATTGCAAGCTTGGTATTTTCTATATTCAAGCTTCGCCAAAGTTTCATTAGAGTTTTTGATAGACCAAAACAGATTAAGTCCAGAATTTTCGTAAGTCTTATCACAATACCTTTGAACATGTTCTTTGATTTTAATTAAAGACGATGTTAAAAGTTTGGAAAGCTTAGTAGTAGTACATGCACTTGAATTAGCAATAAAACGAGACTTATAAGGTGTTTTGTGGAGTTTTGGTATCCAGTACATTGTAGGAAGTTTGTGACATGTAATGTTGACATCAGCTTTTAATTGTTTACATGTATCAAGATGATCAGATACTACATTACGCTCCGTTAAATTGGTAGATATATAGGAATTGGTATTCACAAGTTCCTGGTTTAAAGTATTAACATAATGTAATCGTCATACAATTATCACATTATTGGATGCTTTGTCGGCAGGAACGAGTACATACTTGGAATGAAAGTCTTGTATGCCCTTCTTTAAGTGACGAATGTTAAATTTAGGTTTAGGTGGTAAAAGATGGTTATTGGATAAATAGAACGAAATCCGGATATCGATAATATCAAAAATTAATTCTTTCCATTTTGAAAGAGCGTCATTTTCAGCATGTTCTCTTCGGCACCAGTTGGTACTATAATTATTCAAAGCTTCCGAAATATGATTACGGCAAGTATCGAAATCAATTAAGGCAAGTAATCTAAATTTAGGTCCCTTACTCAAAAGCGCTCTGATGCGTTTATCTTTAATGATATCAAAATTGCTTGTTATTATATGACCCACTGGGGCGTAACAGAATTTAGAAGAGGTACAGTCTCATGTAGCTGGTGTATTTTCGAGAATTTTAAGATCAGAAACAATTTTATTGTAGTTAAAATTAACCCTCTTACAGATTTATTATACTTATAGCAAATAATAGGTGGTTCAAGATTTTTGAAATAATTTGGAACAGCATTCATCACATTTTTGTTTCGGAGAATACTTTGTAAATCTATAAAATCAATACCTTTATTTATAAAAGGGACCTTAATGAAAAATCTTTTGTGATCGTTTAAAGAATCAATATGAGGTCTGAGAACATGCTGAGTATAACTTTGTATTAAACCTGCAGTATAATACAGAGGATCTGTGCGTAAAATTATATTATCAGCCTTGTCGTCAATATCTCTTAAAGACGTCAATGACAACGAAGAAAGCCGAGAAAGCATTTTATGTTTACCAGAATGTAACAGCAGATTATGCAAATCTTTAATAGAAATCGACTGACGTGATTTACGTTTAATATTACCAATTATACGAATACCATGCGATCTAGATTTACGGTTTCGTTTAGAATAAATCGAAAAAATATCAATTGAAGGTTCTTTAGAAATATTGCCAGATTGGTATATATTATCATTCAAGCCTAAAGGAAAGGGTGTCTGTAAATTTTTAATCCATTTTAATTCCGTTATAAATCTAGCCTTACATTTGAAACTATTAGTAGCATTTTGATCATACGTAATATGTTCGACAGGTTGAATTGAAATAAAATCTAATCCATGTCCAACTCGGTGAATTTTAACTTTATCTTATTACAATGATCCCTCCGCACAACGCCCCCCTGAACAACGATTCCTTCCGTAAAACAACGTTTGCCACCGTTCCCCAAACAAGACAAATATGTTCAACCTTTTCACTGCTGCAATATCGTCTGCATAAAAGTGTCGTCTGCTGTTTTTCTCAAAGTCGCATAATTGGCATTTTGACAAAACGAAACATGATAACGAGTGGCAAATAGTTAGAATCCAGACCAGACGCCGCGTTATGAAAACAGTTCCACTTTATGCAGTGATAGGAGACGGTAGCTTTACGCAGGTTGAAAGTAAAGCAGAATGTGCCTTAAGGCGCATTCTGCTTAACTTTCGATCTGCTTTAATTGGACTACTGTCTTCAAAATTAAAAACAGACTATGAGTTAAATTATTTAGCTTGAAACAATAATTATCAAACAGTCTATGAATTGCAACGACAAGCGATAATTGCTCTAAGTTAACATTGTTTGCAAATGTCGGTCAATTGATTTAACCGGTACAGATTCGGGTTTGATTTAGTTATGCATGCTTAATTGGATCAATAATTAAACCATAAATCCATATACACATCTAGCACCTTAGCAAACAGTGCAGACTCCACAGAGACGTCACAATGTGAGCTTCTGTATGGACAAACACTGCAGTGTATTCAGATCAGACTTTTAGATCATGTCCAATAAAAGTTTCTAACAAGCAAATAGGGAGCGTTCATGGCAATATCCAGGGGTCAAATATGCTAACCATTAGCGTTTTTTGTCTGTAATGTACACATAGTCGCCAGCAGCAAATTGTCAAAACTGAGTCATGTGCCTTATATATAATTGCTTTTAACTCAAGTTAAGCCAACTTTAATCGTCTGATTTAACCCTATTACCGTCAAAATACGAGGGTCGTTCAAATAGTGTTGATACTGGACCAATAACTCCATTGAAATAAGTGCAAAACGCCTGTGACATATATCATTGTAAAGACCAATTCTTTGTCAACACGTTGGTATAATGCACGATAAGTTCTCGTTACTCGATCAGCCCCAACATGAACCTAAATGACCCCTCCTCGGGGACACTTGACCTTTTTTGCGTATTATTGAGTTAACTTTCTGAACACAATTTGATACTATAATTATTATTACGGCTTAATTATTTTGAATAAGTTTATGAAATTTTCTGTCAAATAAATTCAGACAGCAAACACTACACAGTTTTAAATGTTATTTTATATAAAATATCAAAAATAGAGCTAATACTAAACACGTTCTGAAAATTTAATGAAAATGTTAATCTACTGTTATGTATAAAAGTAGTGAGTGAAATCACAAACTCATTTTTCATATTAAACCAGGCTATAATTGAAGCCATTGAAGTAGGGTTTCATGTTTAAAAACCAAGATGTAGATATTTTGATATAGAACATTTTCATAGCTTTGGACAAAACATGTCCACTTTCGTCATTACCAACATAAGAAATCTCGTTTTTGAAAAAATGAGATTAAAGACAGTTAACCCATTTAATAGAAATAAAATTTTATTTACTTTAAAATTTAGACATACATGTAAACTGATATGTTTCAAAACAAACTCTGGAAATTGTACTCTTTAAGAAGTTATTACGTCAAAAAATAATGTCTGAAAAGTGCTATGTTCCAGTGTCCTCGAGTAGGGGTCATTTAGGTGCATGTTGTGACTTATCGAGTTATGTGATCTTATCGTGATTTATACCATCGTGTAGGCGAAGAATTGCTCTTTAAAATGATATATCACACATGCATTTCGCACTTATAACACTGAAGTTATTGATCCAGTATCAAAACTATTTGAACACCCCTCGTATCGCCTGCATTGGTAGTGTCGTCTGCAATATTTTGTAAGTCAGCTTAAGGGCTGTTTTGACTGAAGAAATGTCGTTACGACAATCAAACAGTTCGGATCCTGATCAGACGCCGCATGATTCAAACTGTTTGCAAAGTCGCCGTTTGGTGCCGTTTGCAGTGACAGGTTTAATACACGGTTAGGATTCCAATGATATTTTGATAAGCGTGTGATGTGTCACATCTAGTGCATCATTGCTGGAAATCGCACTTGACAAACAAACTTATGTTTTGCTGAGCAAACAGACAATTTTGGTAAGAACAATTATAACTTGGGTAAGAGAAAGACAGACAGAGAGGGAAAGAGAGAGAAAAAAACAAAAAAGAGAAAAACCCCGAGAAAGGGGAGAGATTGTGAGCAATATTATTAAAATGCGCCTAAAGTCAAAACTAATTATACTTATTACATTACATGAATGTCATATAAAGCAAATATATGACCTGGATATTAACCCATTCAATGTCCTTCCAAGAGTACAATAGTTATTTGCAAATGGTTTTGATGCTCAGGATTCAAACTGTTTGCCACTCATTTTAATATTTCTCAAGTCAAAATACCTAACATTTGAATTTGACAAATAAAAGTAGATGCCAGTTGTTTAACTTTGATGACACCATTGGCATCATGGCAGTGAAGAGGTTAAGACTATACCTTATAGAGGTTCCTCCGTATATCTCATGTAGATGTTAATCCATTCATGATAAAAAAAATATTCGGGAGTTTTTTAACCCTTCGCCGCTTTATTGTCGTCTGCTTCAGTTTTTGTAGTCTGCAAGACACGTTTCAAAGTTAGAATTAAGGTTGTATGATTTAATAAACATCGATAAGAGTGTCAGACGCGGCGTCTGATCAAGACCCAAACTGTTTGTAAACGCGCTTTGAGGCGTCATTGAGAGTGAAAGGTTTAACACATTTATGACGGGATATTCATATGAACAATTTGCAACTATGATTTTCTGGTCTTCTTTTTAAGTAAGACGGTTGTAATTTATTGCGTTAGGTCTCATTCTAATAGGAAAACATAATGTTTTCATCATGTTGTTGAATTCCAGCCGGAGCCAGTGAATACATTTTCATGACGTCATTAGTTATCATAGTTATTGACCATAATATAAAGACCTTTGGGGTATGCCTATATAGACATAAAAGTGAACTTACATTTCACCTTTTGAATAAAAAACATTATGATACCTGCACGTAGTAGCCCATACTGACCCATTTATATTCTACATGTAGTGATGGGATAGAATGGGAAATTCAATAAATGGAATCCAAGAGTGAACAACAACAGTAAACCCCTCTTTTTCGACTACTACATTAAGTTTATTATTTTGGTGTCTACGAAGTGTGGCTGCTTAATTCTTTCCTTCCTGCAACTTTAAATGGACAATTCCAGTTTCCATTTTTGTCTAGTCCATTTCTGACTTTGAAGGGTTGTTTTGTCAATGTTTAGCATTATGACAAACAGTGAAGACCCTGATCAGAGGGCTCCTTTCGGAGCCCTCCGATCTGGGTCTTCACTGTTTGCATAGGACAAGTGTGCTTTTCACATGCACACTGTTTGAAAAGTACGTCTATATGCGGGACTAGGGTTTAAAGGGTTAATTAACATAAGGTTTCGCCTTGCATTGAGCTGTTATCTGTCATATATACAATCAATTAGCCTCCCTTTTAGTGACCGTAATAGAGGGGTTTGACTGTATATTTCACTTTTTTTACCATCCCCTTGGTGGCATTTTATTGGATAAACATAAATTGAATCAAAGAATGGCTGATAACATTCCCCGTATTTAAACTTCCCCTAACCCTTTCAATGCTGAATGTTTTTACATCGCCAATTCCACATTTGAAAACAAATGACCATATTGCTTTGATTTGTTTAATTTGTTTTAGAACACATTTCAAACAATATATAAGAGTAAAACAAGCAGTGTAGATCCTGATCAGATGATGCTCCTTTGATTAGTGTCAACACTGTTTGCATAATATTATTTCTGAAATAATTTTTTTGCATCGCGCTTAAAAGTTACAGTGGAGAATATGTTATGCTTTCCCAATACACGCGTTTACGCCTAAACTGTTATTTCAATTGCAAATAGTTTGGAACCAGATCAGACGCCGGGTTACACCGCGTCGATCAGGCTCCAAACTGTTTGCCATTCAGATTAACATGCATAGTCGGAGTTGACGAAAAGTTGTCTTATTTCAACATTTATTGTGATGCGTTTGCGTTTTGATTTCGTTTAAACGGAAAAGAATAACGACTTCTCTGCTGTAAAAGATCATAGCGAAGATATAGATACAGTGTAAGTGCGAGTCATGTGTGAAGTATACCCCGAGGCAGGCAATTGCGTAGGTCATACAAAGTAGCCAATGCTTTTAGCAGCGATAATAAGCAGCATCAAAATACGTCATTTTGGTTAACCAATAACTGTAATTGCCCAGGCCTTATGTAATTTATTGCACTATATAATAGAATAACTTTTTGAAAATTAATCAATTAAGACACAAATTGTGAAAAAGTAGGGAGAATGATAATAGGTAAGCAGTGTTAACTATTCTATTACAGTTGCCTTGAAAGAAACTTATGAATTAAATAAAATATTGATCTATGTTATGAATAAGAAAGAAAATAAGCAATAAATTATTTATTGTTAGATAAAAATAGTCAAATTATGTTGTAATGATAACTTAAAACGTGTGTCTGGGGTTTTTTTCTGGCAATAAAGACAGGTTGTTAAATTATGTGATTGCTAAAATGTTTCAAGCCTGATCAACCGCCGAGTAATTTGACGAAACATTTATGCAACATCAAAATTATATTGCATTTTTGAACAACTCTAATATGTGTGAAAAAAATGATTTAATTGCTTTTTCAAATATTAGAACGTTGATTATTGAATAAAACGTTTTTATATCATTGAATGAACATCAAGTTAAAGCCACTATATTACTCCCACATAATCAGAATCAAACATTTTTCTTACATGAAATTTATGTCACTATCGTAAGCGTTCCATATAAAAAGAAGTAATACGTGGTGATATTTGAAGCAATATTGCTAACGAACAGTGAAATTTGTGGAAACAAGTAATCAAGTTTGTTTATTTTTGAATAGCGACGAAAATTTACGGACATACTCGGTAAAGCTCATTTGCATAATTCTATACAACAAGTCGAGTGCTTTACAACCAACGAGAGACAACTCCTTTAAGTTTGGTCGTTAAACTGATGTAATGTATACACATTGTCGCTGCCGAATCAATCACGTGACCTTTATGCGATCGATCGAAAATTCTCGGAACCAGCCCGTAATCTTATTTGTAAACAAACCCGCTTATAATGTAAACCACCACGATAAGAATTCGACACATTTAGGTAGGATTCTTTACGAAGTGGGTGCATATGTCAGGCTTCTTACACTCGATTTCACTTAGTTTTAATACATAGAAAATGCACACATATAAGAAATTGCGCGTTTTAAACACCAATTTGAGCGGGATTGTGCCTTTAATATTACATAAATAGTTTGTTTACCATCAATGAAAAAGCAATTCAAATAAATTATTTTTGCAAACATAGAATGGAAGTGTTGCAGTAATATCGATTGAAAAATAAGTTGCTAAATAGATATTATTTTATTTTTTGAATTAATTAATACATAATATTGCAACGTTTATCATGCAATGATATCTGGACGATCATTCATTACTATTTTAAAGCGGGAAATAGTAATCATGTTCCATAAAAAGAAAAAAAAGCAATTCAACAAAATATGCATAGGCCATTGAACACTTTAACCAATCAGCATTTCAATATCGTTTTATTACTTCTGTGAGTTTTTTTATTATCCATTAGTCCGTTTTAATTTTGAAGAAAAATGACCTATTGAGCCAGATTAAAAGTAAAGCAGAATGTGCCTTCATGCGTATTCTGCTATACTTTCATTCTAGTTTAAGCTACAATTTACCAAAAATATAGAAACATATTTATAATGATACGTATTCATAACTGTATTCAGTAAAATTCTTTCTTTTAGTGGATAAAAGTAATTATGTAAAGCGGAAGACAAAAGAAAATTTTTACTTTTTTCAAATATTGAATAATATCAAATAAAATTGATAATTCCAAAAATACTTTGAACGAACTTCAGGTACACATTAAATAGACAGTTTTTGTACCATCAATGAAAAAAAGAATTTGAATGAATTATTTGTGCAAACATTGAATGTAAATGTTGCAGTAATACGGACTAAAAATAAGTAAACTGTTGTTAAATAAAAACTATTTTATAATTGATACACTAATGTATAATATTGCAGCGTTTGTCATGCAAGAATAATTGAACGATCTTTCATACTATTTTTAAGCAGGAAAATAGCAATCGTATTAGTTAAAAAGAAAGTAAACGTAATCAACAAAATAAACATGAGCGTTGTAGCATTTAAAAACACCTGCTTTTAAAGATATACTGTTACTTATTTCATTACCATGAAGTTTCTAGTTTTAAAGACATGAAACCTATTAAAGCAGATTTAAAGTTAAGCAGAATGCGCAGTCTGCTATACCTTTATCCTGTTTTAAGCTTCATTCTACAATGTACAAAGATATAGAAAATATTCTTATTGTACATAGTCATGACTTGCCTTCTTCCGGTGGAGTAATGAGTATGAAACTGCGTATTAATTCAGGAATGGGTTGAACAGGCTCCGATGTTATAAAGCGTTTTAGTTGAGTCTGAGTGTGTTCCCAGGCATTTGATTGGCCAGATTCGATTCGAGCCTAGGCTCAAATCTGACCAATCAAATGCCTGGAAACGAGTTTAGACTCAAGTAAAAAGCTGTTCCTATTGCATTTGCAAAATTGTGTCTTTCTAGCTGTGATTTTACTGGCGCTGGCGCCAGGCTTGATATCTGGTCGAGGCATTGACAACAGAATATTCGATGGAAGAAATGCAAGACGAACAGAAAACAGATTCACAGTATCGATAGAAAAAGAAGACTTTCCGACATATTCCTGCGGAGGATCATTGATAGAAGAAGATTGGATCGTCACGGCGGCTAGCTGCTTTGATGGCAACCAGTAAGTAAAGTATAGTGCTCCCTCTCTACAAAAAACGCCCAATTTTGTGCTTGTTATTTGGAGGGAGTTGTTAAAGGGAGGGAAGATTAATACCTTTAGAGTACATTTGCAAACAGTTCGAACCCAAATCAGACGCCGCGTAACGCGGCGTCTGATCTGGGTTCAAACTGTTTGTCACTCGTTTTTATGTTTCTTCTGCTAAAATGTCCAATACGTAACTTTCAGAAAAGCAGCAAACGACATTTTAAGCATGCGATATTGCAGCGGTAAGAAGGTTAGACATAATTGTCTTAGCGGCAATCATTAATGTATGGAGGGAACCGTTCTTCGAAGGGCCGTTGTGAGGAGGAAATTCTGTATAACCTTTACAGTTTGAAATATTTCTATTTCTTCCTACAGTGGAGACTCTGTTATTCTTTCCCGTTTAAACGCAAACGTACGCAAACGCAAAGCACTAAAACGTAGAAAAGAACAACTTTTGGACAATTCTGATATTTCATGTTTATCTTGGTGGCAAACAGGTTGGAGCCTGATCAGACGCCGGGTTACCCGGCGTCTGATCTGGCTCCAAACTGTTTGTATTGAAAATAATAGTTTTAGCGTAAACGCGTTTATTGGGAAAGAATAACACATTCTCCACTGTAATACAATGAAAACCCTCTTTTGAATTTTACGACAACCAGCCAAAGGCTAATTTTATTTTATGAATATCATTCTCGAAACCTTGATTGGTCAGATTTGATTATTCTGCTCTTATCTGACCAATCAAAAGCATAAGAACGATCTCACACTCATCTCAAAAGCTTGATAACCAAGGAGCCAGTTCTTTTGCCACTATAGTAAAGGCCTTCGCTGGACTTCGCATTTTGATCGATGACCGATCTAGGTTAACAGTGTGTGCAATATCAGTCACTTTTTCAAATGTTGACCAATATCTTGTTATGTTCACAGGCTGTTGAAAACTTACAAAGTTATAGCTGGGGACTTTATCCGGACCAGAGAAGATGGTGAAGTTATCATCCAACCTGACACATACATTCTGGTACGAGTCTTTTACCCTTTAATGATCAAATTATTCGGGAGATTTTTACCCCTTCACCGCTTTATTGTCGTCTGCTTTAGTATTGTTGTCTGCAAGACACGTTTCAAAGTTAGATATAATGTTGTATGAGTTAAATAAAATCGATAAGAGTGTCAAACAGTTTGGGTCCTGATCAGACGCCGCGTTACAAACGCGCTTTCAAACGTCATTGAGAGTGAAAGGGTTAAATTACATTTTCAACTGACATTTTCTGTACAGTGAAGAAGGCGGCATTCTTCTCCGTTCAGTGGAAACTAAACTTAATTGTAATAAAATATACAAAGTGGCAACATTTTTTATTAAAATTCCGACTTTTTTTTTTTTTTCTAAATGGCACAAATTTGAAAGCCTGAGTCAAACACGGGGCTACCCGGCGTCTGATCTAGCTCTAATACGTACAGTGGAAAATCTGTTATTCTTTCCCGTTTAAACGCAAAAGTACGCAAACGCAAAGCACTAAAACGTAGAAAAGAACAACATTTGGACAATTCTGATAATTCTTGTTTATCATGGTGGCAAACAGTTTGGAGCCTGATCAGACGCCGGGTTACCCGGCGTCTGATCTGGCTCCAAACTATTTGCACTGCAAATAATAGTTTTAGCGTAAACGCGTTTATTGGGAAAGAATAACAGATTCTCCACTGTATGCAAGAGAAATAACTATAACTGTTTAACCCTTTCATGTGTAGAAGCTAATGTAAGATCATCTATTTATATGCAAAAATCCGAATGTCAACTGCAAATAGTTTGGAACCAGCTCACACGTTGGGTACACCGGCGTCTAATCAGACTCTTACGTGTTTGCCACTCAAATAAAAATAAATCGTTAAAAATTTATTTGTATTTTTTTTATATTTTATTGAAAAGTCTTTTTTCTGGTCAGACTTCAAACCATTTGACACTCAAATAAGAATAAAACTTGAAAATGTTCCTAAATCTGTTATTTTCTACATTTTATTGCACTTACAGCATCCAGATTATAACAGCACTACACTGGAAAACAATATCGCAGTTGCTCACCTTGCGGAGAACGTTAATTCTAGCCTTGTCAATATCGACATCGTCTCGAGACTATCCACAAATATTCTTGATAACAAAATACCCAGGAAAGATCGCTGCGTCATGACGAGCTTTGGTCCTGATCGTAAGTATTACTGTACCTTGTATATAATGACCTCACCCCGCAACGATTAGTTGGGGGTATCGTGTTTTACCTCTGCGCGTCCGTCCGTCTTCCCGACAAATAGTTACAGAGCCGTTCCCGCCACAATATTTACTCGTGTACACATTTGCTTACCAGGTATACCGTACCAAGGGAGTCCATTCTCTCAATTATTTCATCCGCTATCTTGTGTCGTTGTGCAGTATTTAATTAATATAAAGATGAAAATGGTTAATCGAATTGAAAATATTACTCTTACCATGTAACAAGCCGAGCCGCCATTACAGATTTGAGACTCAAATTTCGCAAATTCACGAAACCCACCGATAGACGAACAATTAATTCCAATTAAATAATACCTTTTCGACAATGCAGCGGAATAAATACCTCCGCCAAACTGATCTTCTTTATTTCTCCATCTAATCCTGTCGCGTGGCATCTCTTTGGAATCGTCTTGAAATGACGATTCCAAAGAGATGTCACAAGACAGGATTAGATAGAGAAATCAGAATTTGAATGTAATTTAAAGTTTTGACTTACGACAATTTATGTCGTACGAAGTTTTATGAAACGGGCCTCTGACTATTCACTGTGAATTCTACCAAGGAAAAGTGTCGATTTGCGCTAAGACATGCACTTTATACTAGTGGGAAAGTGCTAAACCATGAAATAAGCGGAACACTCAAACATTATACTGGAATAAAAAATGACAACAAATCCGTCATCATCACATGTTACAGTGGAGAATCTGTTATTCTTTCCCAATAAACGCGTTTACGCTAAAACTATTATTTGCAGTGCAAACAGTTTGGAGCCAGATCAGACGCCGGGTAACCCGGCGTCTGATCAGGCTCCAAACTGTTTGCCACCAAGATAAACAAGAATTATCAGAATTGTCCAAAAGTTGTTCTTTTCTACGTTTTAGTGTTTTGCGTTTGCGTACGTTTGCGTTTAAACGGGAAAGAATAACAGATTCTCCACTGTATATCTTTTCTAGAATCTGGCGACCAAGCTACCCGTTTACAAAGCCTTGATGTTACGGTACAAGATGACAGCGAGTGTGCCAATATCAGTAACTACGTTGATAGTAGTACTCTTTGCTATACCGGTGACCCAGGCGGTGTCTGCAACGTAAGTCAAACACGGCCGAATACTCTTCCAGATTTTTTTATACTTAGGACAGAGTTGAGTCCCTTCACATGATTGTATTTCCTGCCAAATGATATTCGCATGGCGCCTTCAAATAGTATGGATATTTGTCAGTCGCTAAGTTCTATGGTGTCTGATTATTATCCAAACTGCTTTGACACTGGTATTATTGTTCACCGCCTACATGTTGGATTTGAAATACAAATACAGACCTAACTTTAACACCGTCGCTACTGAGTTTTTCAAAAGGACTATTCCAATATTTACAAATGACCGGTTTATTTGGATTTCGAAGGCTGGTTCGAGAACATAGATCAGAAAATAAAAGTTTAACACACAATACATACCCTTATTAAAGTAGTTTACCAAACTGCAATGGTTATTTGCATAAGCTTTGAACCAGATCGGAGGCGGCGTAATGCGGCGTCTAATCACGATCAAAACTGTTTGGCACTAGTATCGATGTGAAGTCCACATGCCTTCATTCTAAATATGAGAAATAGAAACAGACGACAAATGTTTACAACATATGACGTCACGGCAGTGGCTGAATTCGCAGCAGAGAAAATGGTATTATTTCTCGTCCAAACGCAAACACAACGCAAACGCAATTAATTCTATAATTCCACAAAGTAACACTTTTTAAAATTTCTTAATATTTTGTATACTCTGGGTGACAAACAGTTTGGATCCTGATCAGACGCCGGCTACCCGGCGTCTGATTTGGCTCCAAACTGTTTGCAATTGAAATAAGAGTTTTGATGTAAATTTATGCATTTATTGGAACAGATTGACGTCTTTTCCACTGTGTATTATTTATTATGTTTTCAGGGTGACGAGGGATATCCGGTAGTATGCCTGGTGGGACGTGACTGGGTACTGGTCGGTGTACATTCAATAGGGAGCTGTACAACCGGAAGTCAGGCCGCGTCACAGGTGTCGTTCTTTAGAACTTGGATAACACGCACACTTAGAACTTCAACGCCAACCAGTAAGTTTACACAGAATGAAACATATTAAATCCGGTTTTAACCAATTACTAAATAGATACGCAAATTCACGCCTTTAATTTATTTCTCAACTGAAGTTCAAATTTATACAGTCATCACAATTCATCATAAGAAACAATTTCTACCGAAATATACTATAGCGCATGTTAGCCTAAAGCAAAATGAAAGTAGAGTAGTATTGCACCTGTCCTGTGCAAACAGTGTAGACCTAGATCCAAGAACTCCTCAAGGAGCCCTCTGATCAGGATCTACACTGTTTGTTACTTTAGAAAAATATGTACGAACATCCTTATCTTGTTAAAGTGTCTTTGACTTAATTGTAAATTCGACATTTGAATTATATTCTTATTACAGTACATTTTGTACTAGAAATTTGTTTACGTACTTGACAGTTTCGATGTTCTCAAACCGTGGATCATCGGCGATTTCCGCCTGCGCACTTGCTAACGAAAACCGGGTCCCAGACATGAGACAGTTTCTAGGCCCCCTAGTCTCGGTTTATTGTTGAATTCACATGTTTTATAGGTTGCGGATCACCACCGACATCTACTAACGGAACGTACGAAACTGATGGAACTAATATTGAAGATGACGAGGCAACTCTGACATGTGGCGCTGGATTCTCTCTCTCCTCATCCACACCTTCAGACGCAACAATAACATGCCAGAGCGACGGACAATGGAGCTCAACCGACGTTACCTGTCTAATAGGTAAGTCCTATGTTGTTGTTATCACGGTGGGAAGAAGGTACTCCTTACCGTTAACCCAGTACCAAATAAATACGCCTTTTTTCGCCTAAATTGGTCCCCCACTGAAGAAAATAGTTTATACAGTTATAAAAATATGCCATAAGAAGTATGTTTCCATATCCTAGAAGCTGATAGCTTAAAGCAGACTGAACGTAAAGCAGAATGCGCCTTAATTCTGATTTACTTACTTTCAATTGTAAGTGGTAACCTTTCTTCAATACTTGAAACAGGCTATGGGATAAAGGGTTAAAGGCAAAGACTGAAGCACAATGCATTATAATGTTGAAAATTGCAATTTCTAGGTATATAAATTATTTACTTTATTTTCAGATTGCGAGTCTTTGCCGATGGCATCAAATGGGTCGTACGAGTTTATCACATCTTCTAACAGATCAGCTCTACTTACATGTGACAGTGGTTATGTACGTTCATCGGCTTCTGAATCAGACGCAACTATAACATGTCAGACTGACGGGTCTTGGAATTCTTCTGATGTTACATGTTTAAGAGGTAAGCAACAGTACATACGTTTTACCCTTTCAATTGTCACAATTGTCCGTAAGATTTCTACTCCATCACCGTTTCATTGTCGTCTGCTTCAATTGTATTGTTTGTGAGATCGTTTCAAAGTAAGATTCAATGTAGTATGACTTGAAACATAAATATATGAGTGTCAAACAGTTTGGATCCTGATCAGACGCCGCGTTACGCGGCGTATGATCAGGGTCCAAACTGTTTGCAAACGCGCTTTTAGGCGTCAATGAGAGTGAACGGGTTAAGGATTATACAAGTTATTTACGTTTGATCTGGATGGAACAGAAAATTCAAAGACTCGCGATTATGGCAAAATCTAGAAACGCTTTGTTAGCCGGCGACTTCGGGGAAATGGGGTTAAAGAAAAGCAGTAATCACGTTAAGCACAAAAATCTCTCTGGTAGTGTGCTAAAGTCACAACTTTTTTTCCGTAATTAAACAGTGTTATCGATCTTTAGGATCTGCTTCTGCCTTGCTCAACCACGAGAGCTACAAGAATAGGGGACCATGTCGTATTCACTTTACATGCTCAGTACTTATATAATTAATTAGTAGACTAAGATAAATATGACGTTCGCCAATATTCGCGTTATTTTATTTTAGTCAGCTTGAAAAGTATTAAGTCATGAACATTCATATAAGAACATTTATGTTATGTACCAGTGTTATGCTCTCAGTCACCGTTGTTGTTTTAACTCTAACATTACATGCATTTAACCTCTTTCACTGCCATGACGTCATCAAAGTTAAACAATTGTCGTCCGATTATATTTCTAAACAAACAGGTTTTAGGATTTTTGACTCAAGAAATATTGAAACGAGTGTCAAACAGTTTGGATCCTGATCAGACGCCGCATTCCGCGGCGTCTAATCAGGATCCAAACTGTTTGCAAATACCTACTGAACTCGAGGTAAGGCTTTGAAGGGGTTAAAACTAGTCGTTGCGCAAATCAAAGCCAAGTTAAATAATTTATATTTTGATTGAATAGATAATGATACAAGCGTCAAAGTGTGTAGATATAGATGAGACACTGAGTAATACTTTGTTTTCTAATCATAACTGACAACAAACAACCATTACAAAAAACACTTGTCAGGGAATGGAAAGGGGGAATCTTTAAAAAAAAAAAAGAAAAAAAAAAGGTATTATTCATGAGATAAACACCGCTATGACAAACATTAGCACTAGATATACAATAAACTCTCTGTATTAGGATTACTAAATTATGTTCATTAATATTTAAATAAGATAGGTGAATGCTTTAAGCAAGGTGACAGTAAAACAAAAAGCTCCTTTAGGAACTTTTTGTTTTACTGTCACCTTGATTTTAACTGTCACCTGACTTTTAATACAAGCTTTTTTGTGGTCGTTAAAGAGAGGTTCCATAATAAATTATTAGATAATTCAACCGTGTCTGTCGAATGGCTCACTCATTCTTATGTTTATTAGTTACTTCGGTAATATATAACAATCATAAACGAACAGGCCTTGTTTGAACGACACGTTTGTCTGTATACATTATGTGTAGTTATTTGATGCAATATGACGCCGACAAGGTTTTGGAAACAAACCGATGGAGTATTATATGCCAATGTTTCATGTTTTATAGTAAGTAATGAAATACAATATTTATCATAAGAACACACCCAATTTAACACAATAAATATATCATCGATCAGAAACTGGTTGATGTCCTCAATTTCCTATATTCAGCAAGTATTTTTTAAAAAGTCGTAGTCAAATTGTGGAAACGTGCCTGATGGAACATAATTATTATCTTTTTCATTATATCATTTTGACTCTAATAAATAGTTGATGTACATAACATCATCAGCATGGCATAACTTCGCTAACGAAGAATAAGGAAGAAGGCAGCCCACTTCGGCTGCAAGCTCGCATGTGACTGACAAGTCAAATACGAGATCGACATGCCCTGCTACAGCGGACACACTGGAAAACCTGGTCAGGGTACATAACAATATTTGATGTAAATAACAATATTTGATATTTTGACAGGTTGTGGAAACGTACCTGATGCCCTGAATGGAACATTTGCAACAAATGGAACAAATATTGTCGATGACACAGCCACTCTTGAATGCGATGCTGATTATCTAAGGTCTACTGCAAATGATTCAGAGGCAACGATTACTTGTCAAATGGATGGATCATGGAGCTCGACAAGTGCAACTTGCATAAGAAGTAAGTGTTCGAAGTTGATATAAATCTCAAATACAAACCATTGAAACACGAATCAGTGTTTGCAATCCAGCAGAAACCTTAATACATCCTACAATTTACTATCAGCATTAATGATCGGCTACTAGTATTAATTATCAAACATATCATGTTTAACATCAACGGAAAATGTTTTATCCGAAGATTTGATGTTCTTATAATTTTCAATCCGATTTTGGGCTCTAATATACGTTTGATGTAAATAACAATATTTGATATTTTGACAGGTTGTGGAAACGTACCTGATGCCCTGAATGGAACATTTGCAACAACTGGAACAAATATTGTCGATGACACAGCCACTCTTGAATGCGATGCTGATTATCTAAGGTCTACTGCAAATGATTCAGAGGCAACGATTACTTGTCAAATGGATGGATCATGGAGCTCGACAAGTGCAACTTGCATAAGAAGTAAGTGTTCGAAGTTGATATAAATCTCAAATACAAACCATTGAAACACGAATCAGTGTTTGCAATCCAGCAGAAACCTTAATACATCCTACAATTTACTATCAGCATTTATGATCGGCTACTGGTATTAATTATCAAACATATCATGTTTAACATCAACGGAAAATGTTTTATCCGAAGATTTGATGTTCTTATAATTTTCAATCCGATTTTGGGCTCTAATATACGTTTGATGTAAATAACAATATTTGATATTTTGACAGGTTGTGGAAACGTACCTGATGCCCTGAATGGAACATTTGCAACAAATGGAACAAATATTGTCGATGACACAGCCACTCTTGAATGCGATGCTGATTATCTAAGGTCTACTGCAAATGATTCAGAGGCAACGATTACTTGTCAAATGGATGGATCATGGAGCTCGACAAGTGCAACTTGCATAAGAAGTAAGTGTTCGAAGTTGATATAAATCTCAAATACAAACCATTGAAACACGAATTAGTGTTTGGAATCCAGCAGAAACCTTAATACATCCTACAGTTTACTATAAGCATTTATGATCGACTACTGATATTAATTATCAAACATATCATGTTTAACATCAAAGGAAAATGTTTTATCCGAAGATTTGATGTTCTTATAATTTTCAATCCGATTTTGGGCTCTAATATACGTTTGATGTAAATAACAATATTTGATATTTTGACAGGTTGTGGAAACGTACCTGATGCCCTGAATGGAACATTTGCAACAAATGGAACAAATATTGTCGATGACACAGCCACTCTTGAATGCGATGCTGATTATCTAAGGTCTACTGCAAATGATTCAGAGGCAACGATTACTTGTCAAATGGATGGATCATGGAGCTCGACAAGTGCAACTTGCATAAGAAGTAAGTGTTCGAAGTTGATATAAATCTCAAATACAAACCATTGAAACACGAATTAGTGTTTGGAATCCAGCAGAAACCTTAATACATCCTACAGTTTACTATAAGCATTTATGATCGACTACTGATATTAATTATCAAACATATCATGTTTAACATCAAAGGAAAATGTTTTATCCGAAGATTTGATGTTCTTATCATTTTCAATCCGATTTTGGGCTCTAATATACGTTTGATGTAAATAACAATATTTGATATTTTGACAGGTTGTGGAAACGTACCTGATGCCCTGAATGGAACATTTGCAACAAATGGAACAAATATTGTCGATGACACAGCCACTCTTGAATGCGATGCTGATTATCTAAGGTCTACTGCAAATGATTCAGAGGCAACGATTACTTGTCAAATGGATGGATCATGGAGCTCGACAAGTGCAACTTGCATAAGAAGTAAGTGTTCGAAGTTGATATAAATCTCAAATACAAACCATTGAAACACGAATTAGTGTTTGGAATCCAGCAGAAACCTTAATACATCCTACAGTTTACTATAAGCATTTATGATCGACTACTGATATTAATTATCAAACATATCATGTTTAACATCAAAGGAAAATGTTTTATCCGAAGATTTGATGTTCTTATAATTTTCAATCCGATTTTGGGCTCTAATATACGTTTGATGTAAATAACAATATTTGATATTTTGACAGGTTGTGGAAACGTACCTGATGCCCTGAATGGAACATTTGCAACAAATGGAACAAATATTGTCGATGACACAGCCACTCTTGAATGCGATGCTGATTATCTAAGGTCTACTGCAAATGATTCAGAGGCAACGATTACTTGTCAAATGGATGGATCATGGAGCTCGACAAGTGCAACTTGCATAAGAAGTAAGTGTTCGAAGTTGATATAAATCTCAAATACAAACCATTGAAACACGAATTAGTGTTTGGAATCCAGCAGAAACCTTAATACATCCTACAGTTTACTATAAGCATTTATGATCGACTACTGATATTAATTATCAAACATATCATGTTTAACATCAAAGGAAAATGTTTTATCCGAAGATTTGATGTTCTTATAATTTTCAATCCGATTTTGGGCTCTAATATACGTTTGATGTAAATAACAATATTTGATATTTTGACAGGTTGTGGAAACGTACCTGATGCCCTGAATGGAACATTTGCAACAAATGGAACAAATATTGTCGATGACACAGCCACTCTTGAATGCGATGCTGATTATCTAAGGTCTACTGCAAATGATTCAGAGGCAACGATTACTTGTCAAATGGATGGATCATGGAGCTCGACAAGTGCAACTTGCATAAGAAGTAAGTGTTCGAAGGTGATATAAATCTCAAATACAAACCATTGAAACACGAATTAGTGTTTGGAATCCAGCAGAAACCTTAACCCTTTCCCCCATAGAAGCGACTTTTAGCGTATTTAATTTATTCCTCCGCTGAAGAAAATAGTTCCAGTTAATACCCTCATGAACAATTACCATTACAAATATTTTATATAGCCTAGCAGATTTTAGCTTAAAGCAGGCTGAAAGTAAAGCAGAATGTGCCTTAAGGCACATTCAGCTTTACTTTCAACCTGCTTTAAGTGGTCACCTGAATTTAAAACTAGAAACAGGCTATGAGGTAAAGGGTTAATACATCCTACAGTTTACTATCAGCATTTATGATCGACTACTGATATTACTTAGCAAAAGTATCATGTTTAACATCAAAGGAGGTTCATCCGAAGATTTTGATCAATCCGATTTTTGACTCTAATAAACGTTTGATGTAAATAACAATATTTGATATTTTGACAGGTTGTGGAAACGTACCTGATGCCCTGAATGGAACATTTGCAACAAATGGAACAAATATTGTCGATGACACAGCCACTCTTGAATGCGATGCTGATTATCTAAGGTCTACTGCAAATGATTCAGAGGCAACGATTACTTGTCAAATGGATGGATCATGGAGCTCGACAAGTGCAACTTGCATAAGAAGTAAGTGTTCGAAGTTGATATAAATCTCAAATACAAACCATTGAAACACGAATTAGTGTTTGGAATCCAGCAGAAACCTTAATACATCCTACAGTTTACTATAAGCATTTATGATCGACTACTGATATTAATTATCAAACATATCATGTTTAACATCAAAGGAAAATGTTTTATCCGAAGATTTGATGTTCTTATAATTTTCAATCCGATTTTGGGCTCTAATATACGTTTGATGTAAATAACAATATTTGATATTTTGACAGGTTGTGGAAACGTACCTGATGCCCTGAATGGAACATTTGCAACAAATGGAACAAATAGTGTCGATGACACAGCCACTCTTGAATGCGATGCTGATTATCTAAGGTCTACTGCAAATGATTCAGAGGCAACGATTACTTGTCAAATGGATGGATCATGGAGCTCGACAAGTGCAACTTGCATAAGAAGTAAGTGTTCGAAGTTGATATAAATCTCAAATACAAACCATTGAAACACGAATTAGTGTTTGGAATCCAGCAGAAACCTTAATACATCCTACAGTTTACTATAAGCATTTATGATCGACTACTGATATTAATTATCAAACATATCATGTTTAACATCAAAGGAAAATGTTTTATCCGAAGATTTGATGTTCTTATAATTTTCAATCCGATTTTGGGCTCTAATATACGTTTGATGTAAATAACAATATTTGATATTTTGACAGGTTGTGGAAACGTACCTGATGCCCTGAATGGAACATTTGCAACAAATGGAACAAATATTGTCGATGACACAGCCACTCTTGAATGCGATGCTGATTATCTAAGGTCTACTGCAAATGATTCAGAGGCAACGATTACTTGTCAAATGGATGGATCATGGAGCTCGACAAGTGCAACTTGCATAAGAAGTAAGTGTTCGAAGTTGATATAAATCTCAAATACAAACCATTGAAACACGAATTAGTGTTTGGAATCCAGCAGAAACCTTAATACATCCTACAGTTTACTATAAGCATTTATGATCGACTACTGATATTAATTATCAAACATATCATGTTTAACATCAAAGGAAAATGTTTTATCCGAAGATTTGATGTTCTTATAATTTTCAATCCGATTTTGGGCTCTAATATACGTTTGATGTAAATAACAATATTTGATATTTTGACAGGTTGTGGAAACGTACCTGATGCCCTGAATGGAACATTTGCAACAAATGGAACAAATATTGTCGATGACACAGCCACTCTTGAATGCGATGCTGATTATCTAAGGTCTACTGCAAATGATTCAGAGGCAACGATTACTTGTCAAATGGATGGATCATGGAGCTCGACAAGTGCAACTTGCATAAGAAGTAAGTGTTCGAAGTTGATATAAATCTCAAATACAAACCATTGAAACACGAATTAGTGTTTGGAATCCAGCAGAAACCTTAACCCTTTCCCCCATAGAAGCGACTTTTAGCGTATTTAATTTATTCCTCCGCTGAAGAAAATAGTTCCAGTTAATACCCTCATGAACAATTACCATTACAAATATTTTATATAGCCTAGCAGATTTTAGCTTAAAGCAGGCTGAAAGTAAAGCAGAATGTGCCTTAAGGCACATTCAGCTTTACTTTCAACCTGCTTTAAGTGGTCACCTGAATTTAAAACTAGAAACAGGCTATGAGGTAAAGGGTTAATACATCCTACAGTTTACTATCAGCATTTATGATCGACTACTGATATTACTTAGCAAAAGTATCATGTTTAACATCAAAGGAGGTTCATCCGAAGATTTTGATCAATCCGATTTTTGACTCTAATAAACGTTTGATGTAAATAACAATATTTGATATTTTGACAGGTTGTGGAAACGTACCTGATGCCCTGAATGGAACATTTGCAACAAATGGAACAAATATTGTCGATGACACAGCCACTCTTGAATGCGATGCTGATTATCTAAGGTCTACTGCAAATGATTCAGAGGCAACGATTACTTGTCAAATGGATGGATCATGGAGCTCGACAAGTGCAACTTGCATAAGAAGTAAGTGTTCGAAGTTGATATAAATCTCAAATACAAACCATTGAAACACGAATTAGTGTTTGGAATCCAGCAGAAACCTTAACCCTTTCCCCCATAGAAGCGACTTTTAGCGTATTTAATTTATTCCTCCGCTGAAGAAAATAGTTCCAGTTAATACCCTCATGAACAATTACCATTACAAATATTTTATATAGCCTAGCAGATTTTAGCTTAAAGCAGGCTGAAAGTAAAGCAGAATGTGCCTTAAGGCACATTCAGCTTTACTTTCAACCTGCTTTAAGTGGTCACCTGAATTTAAAACTAGAAACAGGCTATGAGGTAAAGGGTTAATACATCCTACAGTTTACTATCAGCATTTATGATCGACTACTGATATTACTTAGCAAAAGTATCATGTTTAACATCAAAGGAGGTTCATCCGAAGATTTTGATCAATCCGATTTTTGACTCTAATAAACGTTTGATGTAAATAACAATATTTGATATTTTGACAGGTTGTGGAAACGTACCTGATGCCCTGAATGGAACATTTGCAACAAATGGAACAAATATTGTCGATGACACAGCCACTCTTGAATGCGATGCTGATTATCTAAGGTCTACTGCAAATGATTCAGAGGCAACGATTACTTGTCAAATGGATGGATCATGGAGCTCGACAAGTGCAACTTGCATAAGAAGTAAGTGTTCGAAGTTGATATAAATCTCAAATACAAACCATTGAAACACGAATTAGTGTTTGGAATCCAGCAGAAACCTTAATACATCCTACAGTTTACTATAAGCATTTATGATCGACTACTGATATTAATTATCAAACATATCATGTTTAACATCAAAGGAAAATGTTTTATCCGAAGATTTGATGTTCTTATAATTTTCAATCCGATTTTGGGCTCTAATATACGTTTGATGTAAATAACAATATTTGATATTTTGACAGGTTGTGGAAACGTACCTGATGCCCTGAATGGAACATTTGCAACAAATGGAACAAATATTGTCGATGACACAGCCACTCTTGAATGCGATGCTGATTATCTAAGGTCTACTGCAAATGATTCAGAGGCAACGATTACTTGTCAAATGGATGGATCATGGAGCTCGACAAGTGCAACTTGCATAAGAAGTAAGTGTTCGAAGTTGATATAAATCTCAAATACAAACCATTGAAACACGAATTAGTGTTTGGAATCCAGCAGAAACCTTAATACATCCTACAGTTTACTATAAGCATTTATGATCGACTACTGATATTAATTATCAAACATATCATGTTTAACATCAAAGGAAAATGTTTTATCCGAAGATTTGATGTTCTTATAATTTTCAATCCGATTTTGGGCTCTAATATACGTTTGATGTAAATAACAATATTTGATATTTTGACAGGTTGTGGAAACGTACCTGATGCCCTGAATGGAACATTTGCAACAAATGGAACAAATATTGTCGATGACACAGCCACTCTTGAATGCGATGCTGATTATCTAAGGTCTACTGCAAATGATTCAGAGGCAACGATTACTTGTCAAATGGATGGATCATGGAGCTCGACAAGTGCAACTTGCATAAGAAGTAAGTGTTCGAAGTTGATATAAATCTCAAATACAAACCATTGAAACACGAATTAGTGTTTGGAATCCAGCAGAAACCTTAACCCTTTCCCCCATAGAAGCGACTTTTAGCGTATTTAATTTATTCCTCCGCTGAAGAAAATAGTTCCAGTTAATACCCTCATGAACAATTACCATTACAAATATTTTATATAGCCTAGCAGATTTTAGCTTAAAGCAGGCTGAAAGTAAAGCAGAATGTGCCTTAAGGCACATTCAGCTTTACTTTCAACCTGCTTTAAGTGGTCACCTGAATTTAAAACTAGAAACAGGCTATGAGGTAAAGGGTTAATACATCCTACAGTTTACTATCAGCATTTATGATCGACTACTGATATTACTTAGCAAAAGTATCATGTTTAACATCAAAGGAGGTTCATCCGAAGATTTTGATCAATCCGATTTTTGACTCTAATAAACGTTTGATGTAAATAACAATATTTGATATTTTGACAGGTTGTGGAAACGTACCTGATGCCCTGAATGGAACATTTGCAACAAATGGAACAAATATTGTCGATGACACAGCCACTCTTGAATGCGATGCTGATTATCTAAGGTCTACTGCAAATGATTCAGAGGCAACGATTACTTGTCAAATGGATGGATCATGGAGCTCGACAAGTGCAACTTGCATAAGAAGTAAGTGTTCGAAGTTGATATAAATCTCAAATACAAACCATTGAAACACGAATTAGTGTTTGGAATCCAGCAGAAACCTTAATACATCCTACAGTTTACTATAAGCATTTATGATCGACTACTGATATTAATTATCAAACATATCATGTTTAACATCAAAGGAAAATGTTTTATCCGAAGATTTGATGTTCTTATAATTTTCAATCCGATTTTGGGCTCTAATATACGTTTGATGTAAATAACAATATTTGATATTTTGACAGGTTGTGGAAACGTACCTGATGCCCTGAATGGAACATTTGCAACAAATGGAACAAATATTGTCGATGACACAGCCACTCTTGAATGCGATGCTGATTATCTAAGGTCTACTGCAAATGATTCAGAGGCAACGATTACTTGTCAAATGGATGGATCATGGAGCTCGACAAGTGCAACTTGCATAAGAAGTAAGTGTTCGAAGTTGATATAAATCTCAAATACAAACCATTGAAACACGAATTAGTGTTTGCAATCCAGCAGAAACCTTAATACATCCTACAGTTTACTATAAGCATTTATGATCGACTACTGATATTAATTATCAAACATATCATGTTTAACATCAAAGGAAAATGTTTTATCCGAAGATTTGATGTTCTTATAATTTTCAATCCGATTTTGGGCTCTAATATACGTTTGATGTAAATAACAATATTTGATATTTTGACAGGTTGTGGAAACGTACCTGATGCCCTGAATGGAACATTTGCAACAAATGGAACAAATATTGTCGATGACACAGCCACTCTTGAATGCGATGCTGATTATCTAAGGTCTACTGCAAATGATTCAGAGGCAACGATTACTTGTCAAATGGATGGATCATGGAGCTCGACAAGTGCAACTTGCATAAGAAGTAAGTGTTCGAAGTTGATATAAATCTCAAATACAAACCATTGAAACACGAATTAGTGTTTGCAATCCAGCAGAAACCTTAATACATCCTACAGTTTACTATAAGCATTTATGATCGACTACTGATATTAATTATCAAACATATCATGTTTAACATCAAAGGAAAATGTTTTATCCGAAGATTTGATGTTCTTATAATTTTCAATCCGATTTTTGGCTCTAATATACGTTTGATGTAAATAACAATATTTGATATTTTGACAGGTTGTGGAAACGTACCTGATGCCCTGAATGGAACATTTGCAACAAATGGAACAAATATTGTCGATGACACAGCCACTCTTGAATGCGATGCTGATTATCTAAGGTCTACTGCAAATGATTCAGAGGCAACGATTACTTGTCAAATGGATGGATCATGGAGCTCGACAAGTGCAACTTGCATAAGAAGTAAGTGTTCGAAGTTGATATAAATCTCAAATACAAACCATTGAAACACGAATTAGTGTTTGGAATCCAGCAGAAACCTTAATACATCCTACAGTTTACTATAAGCATTTATGATCGACTACTGATATTAATTATCAAACATATCATGTTTAACATCAAAGGAAAATGTTTTATCCGAAGATTTGATGTTCTTATAATTTTCAATCCGATTTTGGGCTCTAATATACGTTTGATGTAAATAACAATATTTGATATTTTGACAGGTTGTGGAAACGTACCTGATGCCCTGAATGGAACATTTGCAACAAATGGAACAAATATTGTCGATGACACAGCCACTCTTGAATGCGATGCTGATTATCTAAGGTCTACTGCAAATGATTCAGAGGCAACGATTACTTGTCAAATGGATGGATCATGGAGCTCGACAAGTGCAACTTGCATAAGAAGTAAGTGTTCGAAGTTGATATAAATCTCAAATACAAACCATTGAAACACGAATCAGTGTTTGCAATCCAGCAGAAACCTTAATACATCCTACAATTTACTATCAGCATTTATGATCGGCTACTGGTATTAATTATCAAACATATCATGTTTAACATCAACGGAAGATGTTTTATCCGAAGATTTGATGTTCTTATAATTTTCAATCCGATTTTGGGCTCTAATATACGTTTGATGTAAATAACAATATTTGATATTTTGACAGGTTGTGGAAACGTACCTGATGCCCTGAATGGAACATTTGCAACAAATGGAACAAATATTGTCGATGACACAGCCACTCTTGAATGCGATGCTGATTATCTAAGGTCTACTGCAAATGATTCAGAGGCAACGATTACTTGTCAAATGGATGGATCATGGAGCTCGACAAGTGCAACTTGCATAAGAAGTAAGTGTTCGAAGTTGATATAAATCTCAAATACAAACCATTGAAACACGAATTAGTGTTTGGAATCCAGCAGAAACCTTAATACATCCTACAGTTTACTATAAGCATTTATGATCGACTACTGATATTAATTATCAAACATATCATGTTTAACATCAAAGGAAAATGTTTTATCCGAAGATTTGATGTTCTTATAATTTTCAATCCGATTTTGGGCTCTAATATACGTTTGATGTAAATAACAATATTTGATATTTTGACAGGTTGTGGAAACGTACCTGATGCCCTGAATGGAACATTTGCAACAAATGGAACAAATATTGTCGATGACACAGCCACTCTTGAATGCGATGCTGATTATCTAAGGTCTACTGCAAATGATTCAGAGGCAACGATTACTTGTCAAATGGATGGATCATGGAGCTCGACAAGTGCAACTTGCATAAGAAGTAAGTGTTCGAAGTTGATATAAATCTCAAATACAAACCATTGAAACACGAATTAGTGTTTGGAATCCAGCAGAAACCTTAATACATCCTACAGTTTACTATAAGCATTTATGATCGACTACTGATATTAATTATCAAACATATCATGTTTAACATCAAAGGAAAATGTTTTATCCGAAGATTTGATGTTCTTATAATTTTCAATCCGATTTTGGGCTCTAATATACGTTTGATGTAAATAACAATATTTGATATTTTGACAGGTTGTGGAAACGTACCTGATGCCCTGAATGGAACATTTGCAACAAATGGAACAAATATTGTCGATGACACAGCCACTCTTGAATGCGATGCTGATTATCTAAGGTCTACTGCAAATGATTCAGAGGCAACGATTACTTGTCAAATGGATGGATCATGGAGCTCGACAAGTGCAACTTGCATAAGAAGTAAGTGTTCGAAGTTGATATAAATCTCAAATACAAACCATTGAAACACGAATCAGTGTTTGCAATCCAGCAGAAACCTTAATACATCCTACAATTTACTATCAGCATTTATGATCGGCTACTGGTATTAATTATCAAACATATCATGTTTAACATCAACGGAAGATGTTTTATCCGAAGATTTGATGTTCTTATAATTTTCAATCCGATTTTGGGCTCTAATATACGTTTGATGTAAATAACAATATTTGATATTTTGACAGGTTGTGGAAACGTACCTGATGCCCTGAATGGAACATTTGCAACAAATGGAACAAATATTGTCGATGACACAGCCACTCTTGAATGCGATGCTGATTATCTAAGGTCTACTGCAAATGATTCAGAGGCAACGATTACTTGTCAAATGGATGGATCATGGAGCTCGACAAGTGCAACTTGCATAAGAAGTAAGTGTTCGAAGTTGATATAAATCTCAAATACAAACCATTGAAACACGAATTAGTGTTTGGAATCCAGCAGAAACCTTAATACATCCTACAGTTTACTATAAGCATTTATGATCGACTACTGATATTAATTATCAAACATATCATGTTTAACATCAAAGGAAAATGTTTTATCCGAAGATTTGATGTTCTTATAATTTTCAATCCGATTTTGGGCTCTAATATACGTTTGATGTAAATAACAATATTTGATATTTTGACAGGTTGTGGAAACGTACCTGATGCCCTGAATGGAACATTTGCAACAAATGGAACAAATATTGTCGATGACACAGCCACTCTTGAATGCGATGCTGATTATCTAAGGTCTACTGCAAATGATTCAGAGGCAACGATTACTTGTCAAATGGATGGATCATGGAGCTCGACAAGTGCAACTTGCATAAGAAGTAAGTGTTCGAAGTTGATATAAATCTCAAATACAAACCATTGAAACACGAATTAGTGTTTGGAATCCAGCAGAAACCTTAATACATCCTACAGTTTACTATAAGCATTTATGATCGACTACTGATATTAATTATCAAACATATCATGTTTAACATCAAAGGAAAATGTTTTATCCGAAGATTTGATGTTCTTATAATTTTCAATCCGATTTTGGGCTCTAATATACGTTTGATGTAAATAACAATATTTGATATTTTGACAGGTTGTGGAAACGTACCTGATGCCCTGAATGGAACATTTGCAACAAATGGAACAAATATTGTCGATGACACAGCCACTCTTGAATGCGATGCTGATTATCTAAGGTCTACTGCAAATGATTCAGAGGCAACGATTACTTGTCAAATGGATGGATCATGGAGCTCGACAAGTGCAACTTGCATAAGAAGTAAGTGTTCGAAGTTGATATAAATCTCAAATACAAACCATTGAAACACGAATCAGTGTTTGCAATCCAGCAGAAACCTTAATACATCCTACAATTTACTATCAGCATTTATGATCGGCTACTGGTATTAATTATCAAACATATCATGTTTAACATCAACGGAAGATGTTTTATCCGAAGATTTGATGTTCTTATAATTTTCAATCCGATTTTGGGCTCTAATATACGTTTGATGTAAATAACAATATTTGATATTTTGACAGGTTGTGGAAACGTACCTGATGCCCTGAATGGAACATTTGCAACAAATGGAACAAATATTGTCGATGACACAGCCACTCTTGAATGCGATGCTGATTATCTAAGGTCTACTGCAAATGATTCAGAGGCAACGATTACTTGTCAAATGGATGGATCATGGAGCTCGACAAGTGCAACTTGCATAAGAAGTAAGTGTTCGAAGTTGATATAAATCTCAAATACAAACCATTGAAACACGAATTAGTGTTTGGAATCCAGCAGAAACCTTAACCCTTTCCCCCATAGAAGCGACTTTTAGCGTATTTAATTTATTCCTCCGCTGAAGAAAATAGTTCCAGTTAATACCCTCATGAACAATTACCATTACAAATATTTTATATAGCCTAGCAGATTTTAGCTTAAAGCAGGCTGAAAGTAAAGCAGAATGTGCCTTAAGGCACATTCAGCTTTACTTTCAACCTGCTTTAAGTGGTCACCTGAATTTAAAACTAGAAACAGGCTATGAGGTAAAGGGTTAATACATCCTACAGTTTACTATCAGCATTTATGATCGACTACTGATATTACTTAGCAAAAGTATCATGTTGAACATCAAAGGAGGTTCATCCGAAGATTTTGATCAATCCGATTTTTGACTCTAATAAACGTTTGATGTAAATAACAATATTTGATATTTTGACAGGTTGTGGAAACGTACCTGATGCCCTGAATGGAACATTTGCAACAAATGGAACAAATATTGTCGATGACACAGCCACTCTTGAATGCGATGCTGATTATCTAAGGTCTACTGCAAATGATTCAGAGGCAACGATTACTTGTCAAATGGATGGATCATGGAGCTCGACAAGTGCAACTTGCATAAGAAGTAAGTGTTCGAAGTTGATATAAATCTCAAATACAAACCATTGAAACACGAATTAGTGTTTGGAATCCAGCAGAAACCTTAATACATCCTACAGTTTACTATAAGCATTTATGATCGACTACTGATATTAATTATCAAACATATCATGTTTAACATCAAAGGAAAATGTTTTATCCGAAGATTTGATGTTCTTATAATTTTCAATCCGATTTTGGGCTCTAATATACGTTTGATGTAAATAACAATATTTGATATTTTGACAGGTTGTGGAAACGTACCTGATGCCCTGAATGGAACATTTGCAACAAATGGAACAAATATTGTCGATGACACAGCCACTCTTGAATGCGATGCTGATTATCTAAGGTCTACTGCAAATGATTCAGAGGCAACGATTACTTGTCAAATGGATGGATCATGGAGCTCGACAAGTGCAACTTGCATAAGAAGTAAGTGTTCGAAGTTGATATAAATCTCAAATACAAACCATTGAAACACGAATTAGTGTTTGGAATCCAGCAGAAACCTTAATACATCCTACAGTTTACTATAAGCATTTATGATCGACTACTGATATTAATTATCAAACATATCATGTGTAACATCAAAGGAAAATGTTTTATCCGAAGATTTGATGTTCTTATAATTTTCAATCCGATTTTGGGCTCTAATATACGTTTGATGTAAATAACAATATTTGATATTTTGACAGGTTGTGGAAACGTACCTGATGCCCTGAATGGAACATTTGCAACAAATGGAACAAATATTGTCGATGACACAGCCACTCTTGAATGCGATGCTGATTATCTAAGGTCTACTGCAAATGATTCAGAGGCAACGATTACTTGTCAAATGGATGGATCATGGAGCTCGACAAGTGCAACTTGCATAAGAAGTAAGTGTTCGAAGTTGATATAAATCTCAAATACAAACCATTGAAACACGAATTAGTGTTTGGAATCCAGCAGAAACCTTAACCCTTTCCCCCATAGAAGCGACTTTTAGCGTATTTAATTTATTCCTCCGCTGAAGAAAATAGTTCCAGTTAATACCCTCATGAACAATTACCATTACAAATATTTTATATAGCCTAGCAGATTTTAGCTTAAAGCAGGCTGAAAGTAAAGCAGAATGTGCCTTAAGGCACATTCAGCTTTACTTTCAACCTGCTTTAAGTGGTCACCTGAATTTAAAACTAGAAACAGGCTATGAGGTAAAGGGTTAATACATCCTACAGTTTACTATCAGCATTTATGATCGACTACTGATATTACTTAGCAAAAGTATCATGTTTAACATCAAAGGAGGTTCATCCGAAGATTTTGATCAATCCGATTTTTGACTCTAATAAACGTTTGATGTAAATAACAATATTTGATATTTTGACAGGTTGTGGAAACGTACCTGATGCCCTGAATGGAACATTTGCAACAAATGGAACAAATATTGTCGATGACACAGCCACTCTTGAATGCGATGCTGATTATCTAAGGTCTACTGCAAATGATTCAGAGGCAACGATTACTTGTCAAATGGATGGATCATGGAGCTCGACAAGTGCAACTTGCATAAGAAGTAAGTGTTCGAAGTTGATATAAATCTCAAATACAAACCATTGAAACACGAATTAGTGTTTGGAATCCAGCAGAAACCTTAATACATCCTACAGTTTACTATAAGCATTTATGATCGACTACTGATATTAATTATCAAACATATCATGTTTAACATCAAAGGAAAATGTTTTATCCGAAGATTTGATGTTCTTATAATTTTCAATCCGATTTTGGGCTCTAATATACGTTTGATGTAAATAACAATATTTGATATTTTGACAGGTTGTGGAAACGTACCTGATGCCCTGAATGGAACATTTGCAACAAATGGAACAAATATTGTCGATGACACAGCCACTCTTGAATGCGATGCTGATTATCTAAGGTCTACTGCAAATGATTCAGAGGCAACGATTACTTGTCAAATGGATGGATCATGGAGCTCGACAAGTGCAACTTGCATAAGAAGTAAGTGTTCGAAGTTGATATAAATCTCAAATACAAACCATTGAAACACGAATTAGTGTTTGGAATCCAGCAGAAACCTTAATACATCCTACAGTTTACTATAAGCATTTATGATCGACTACTGATATTAATTATCAAACATATCATGTTTAACATCAAAGGAAAATGTTTTATCCGAAGATTTGATGTTCTTATAATTTTCAATCCGATTTTGGGCTCTAATATACGTTTGATGTAAATAACAATATTTGATATTTTGACAGGTTGTGGAAACGTACCTGATGCCCTGAATGGAACATTTGCAACAAATGGAACAAATATTGTCGATGACACAGCCACTCTTGAATGCGATGCTGATTATCTAAGGTCTACTGCAAATGATTCAGAGGCAACGATTACTTGTCAAATGGATGGATCATGGAGCTCGACAAGTGCAACTTGCATAAGAAGTAAGTGTTCGAAGTTGATATAAATCTCAAATACAAACCATTGAAACACGAATTAGTGTTTGCAATCCAGCAGAAACCTTAACCCTTTCCCCCATAGAAGCGACTTTTAGCGTATTTAATTTATTCCTCCGCTGAAGAAAATAGTTCCAGTTAATACCCTCATGAACAATTACCATTACAAATATTTTATATAGCCTAGCAGATTTTAGCTTAAAGCAGGCTGAAAGTAAAGCAGAATGTGCCTTAAGGCACATTCAGCTTTACTTTCAACCTGCTTTAAGTGGTCACCTGAATTTAAAACTAGAAACAGGCTATGAGGTAAAGGGTTAATACATCCTACAGTTTACTATCAGCATTTATGATCGACTACTGATATTACTTAGCAAAAGTATCATGTTTAACATCAAAGGAGGTTCATCCGAAGATTTTGATCAATCCGATTTTTGACTCTAATAAACGTTTGATGTAAATAACAATATTTGATATTTTGACAGGTTGTGGAAACGTACCTGATGCCCTGAATGGAACATTTGCAACAAATGGAACAAATATTGTCGATGACACAGCCACTCTTGAATGCGATGCTGATTATCTAAGGTCTACTGCAAATGATTCAGAGGCAACGATTACTTGTCAAATGGATGGATCATGGAGCTCGACAAGTGCAACTTGCATAAGAAGTAAGTGTTCGAAGTTGATATAAATCTCAAATACAAACCATTGAAACACGAATTAGTGTTTGGAATCCAGCAGAAACCTTAATACATCCTACAGTTTACTATAAGCATTTATGATCGACTACTGATATTAATTATCAAACATATCATGTTTAACATCAAAGGAAAATGTTTTATCCGAAGATTTGATGTTCTTATAATTTTCAATCCGATTTTGGGCTCTAATATACGTTTGATGTAAATAACAATATTTGATATTTTGACAGGTTGTGGAAACGTACCTGATGCCCTGAATGGAACATTTGCAACAAATGGAACAAATATTGTCGATGACACAGCCACTCTTGAATGCGATGCTGATTATCTAAGGTCTACTGCAAATGATTCAGAGGCAACGATTACTTGTCAAATGGATGGATCATGGAGCTCGACAAGTGCAACTTGCATAAGAAGTAAGTGTTCGAAGTTGATATAAATCTCAAATACAAACCATTGAAACACGAATTAGTGTTTGGAATCCAGCAGAAACCTTAATACATCCTACAGTTTACTATAAGCATTTATGATCGACTACTGATATTAATTATCAAACATATCATGTTTAACATCAAAGGAAAATGTTTTATCCGAAGATTTGATGTTCTTATAATTTTCAATCCGATTTTGGGCTCTAATATACGTTTGATGTAAATAACAATATTTGATATTTTGACAGGTTGTGGAAACGTACCTGATGCCCTGAATGGAACATTTGCAACAAATGGAACAAATATTGTCGATGACACAGCCACTCTTGAATGCGATGCTGATTATCTAAGGTCTACTGCAAATGATTCAGAGGCAACGATTACTTGTCAAATGGATGGATCATGGAGCTCGACAAGTGCAACTTGCATAAGAAGTAAGTGTTCGAAGTTGATATAAATCTCAAATACAAACCATTGAAACACGAATTAGTGTTTGCAATCCAGCAGAAACCTTAATACATCCTACAGTTTACTATAAGCATTTATGATCGACTACTGATATTAATTATCAAACATATCATGTTTAACATCAAAGGAAAATGTTTTATCCGAAGATTTGATGTTCTTATAATTTTCAATCCGATTTTTGGCTCTAATATACGTTTGATGTAAATAACAATATTTGATATTTTGACAGGTTGTGGAAACGTACCTGATGCCCTGAATGGAACATTTGCAACAAATGGAACAAATATTGTCGATGACACAGCCACTCTTGAATGCGATGCTGATTATCTAAGGTCTACTGCAAATGATTCAGAGGCAACGATTACTTGTCAAATGGATGGATCATGGAGCTCGACAAGTGCAACTTGCATAAGAAGTAAGTGTTCGAAGTTGATATAAATCTCAAATACAAACCATTGAAACACGAATTAGTGTTTGGAATCCAGCAGAAACCTTAATACATCCTACAGTTTACTATAAGCATTTATGATCGACTACTGATATTAATTATCAAACATATCATGTTTAACATCAAAGGAAAATGTTTTATCCGAAGATTTGATGTTCTTATAATTTTCAATCCGATTTTGGGCTCTAATATACGTTTGATGTAAATAACAATATTTGATATTTTGACAGGTTGTGGAAACGTACCTGATGCCCTGAATGGAACATTTGCAACAAATGGAACAAATATTGTCGATGACACAGCCACTCTTGAATGCGATGCTGATTATCTAAGGTCTACTGCAAATGATTCAGAGGCAACGATTACTTGTCAAATGGATGGATCATGGAGCTCGACAAGTGCAACTTGCATAAGAAGTAAGTGTTCGAAGTTGATATAAATCTCAAATACAAACCATTGAAACACGAATCAGTGTTTGCAATCCAGCAGAAACCTTAATACATCCTACAATTTACTATCAGCATTTATGATCGGCTACTGGTATTAATTATCAAACATATCATGTTTAACATCAACGGAAGATGTTTTATCCGAAGATTTGATGTTCTTATAATTTTCAATCCGATTTTGGGCTCTAATATACGTTTGATGTAAATAACAATATTTGATATTTTGACAGGTTGTGGAAACGTACCTGATGCCCTGAATGGAACATTTGCAACAAATGGAACAAATATTGTCGATGACACAGCCACTCTTGAATGCGATGCTGATTATCTAAGGTCTACTGCAAATGATTCAGAGGCAACGATTACTTGTCAAATGGATGGATCATGGAGCTCGACAAGTGCAACTTGCATAAGAAGTAAGTGTTCGAAGTTGATATAAATCTCAAATACAAACCATTGAAACACGAATTAGTGTTTGGAATCCAGCAGAAACCTTAATACATCCTACAGTTTACTATAAGCATTTATGATCGACTACTGATATTAATTATCAAACATATCATGTTTAACATCAAAGGAAAATGTTTTATCCGAAGATTTGATGTTCTTATAATTTTCAATCCGATTTTGGGCTCTAATATACGTTTGATGTAAATAACAATATTTGATATTTTGACAGGTTGTGGAAACGTACCTGATGCCCTGAATGGAACATTTGCAACAAATGGAACAAATATTGTCGATGACACAGCCACTCTTGAATGCGATGCTGATTATCTAAGGTCTACTGCAAATGATTCAGAGGCAACGATTACTTGTCAAATGGATGGATCATGGAGCTCGACAAGTGCAACTTGCATAAGAAGTAAGTGTTCGAAGTTGATATAAATCTCAAATACAAACCATTGAAACACGAATTAGTGTTTGGAATCCAGCAGAAACCTTAATACATCCTACAGTTTACTATAAGCATTTATGATCGACTACTGATATTAATTATCAAACATATCATGTTTAACATCAAAGGAAAATGTTTTATCCGAAGATTTGATGTTCTTATAATTTTCAATCCGATTTTGGGCTCTAATATACGTTTGATGTAAATAACAATATTTGATATTTTGACAGGTTGTGGAAACGTACCTGATGCCCTGAATGGAACATTTGCAACAAATGGAACAAATATTGTCGATGACACAGCCACTCTTGAATGCGATGCTGATTATCTAAGGTCTACTGCAAATGATTCAGAGGCAACGATTACTTGTCAAATGGATGGATCATGGAGCTCGACAAGTGCAACTTGCATAAGAAGTAAGTGTTCGAAGTTGATATAAATCTCAAATACAAACCATTGAAACACGAATCAGTGTTTGCAATCCAGCAGAAACCTTAATACATCCTACAATTTACTATCAGCATTTATGATCGGCTACTGGTATTAATTATCAAACATATCATGTTTAACATCAACGGAAGATGTTTTATCCGAAGATTTGATGTTCTTATAATTTTCAATCCGATTTTGGGCTCTAATATACGTTTGATGTAAATAACAATATTTGATATTTTGACAGGTTGTGGAAACGTACCTGATGCCCTGAATGGAACATTTGCAACAAATGGAACAAATATTGTCGATGACACAGCCACTCTTGAATGCGATGCTGATTATCTAAGGTCTACTGCAAATGATTCAGAGGCAACGATTACTTGTCAAATGGATGGATCATGGAGCTCGACAAGTGCAACTTGCATAAGAAGTAAGTGTTCGAAGTTGATATAAATCTCAAATACAAACCATTGAAACACGAATTAGTGTTTGGAATCCAGCAGAAACCTTAATACATCCTACAGTTTACTATAAGCATTTATGATCGACTACTGATATTAATTATCAAACATATCATGTTTAACATCAAAGGAAAATGTTTTATCCGAAGATTTGATGTTCTTATAATTTTCAATCCGATTTTGGGCTCTAATATACGTTTGATGTAAATAACAATATTTGATATTTTGACAGGTTGTGGAAACGTACCTGATGCCCTGAATGGAACATTTGCAACAAATGGAACAAATATTGTCGATGACACAGCCACTCTTGAATGCGATGCTGATTATCTAAGGTCTACTGCAAATGATTCAGAGGCAACGATTACTTGTCAAATGGATGGATCATGGAGCTCGACAAGTGCAACTTGCATAAGAAGTAAGTGTTCGAAGTTGATATAAATCTCAAATACAAACCATTGAAACACGAATTAGTGTTTGGAATCCAGCAGAAACCTTAATACATCCTACAGTTTACTATAAGCATTTATGATCGACTACTGATATTAATTATCAAACATATCATGTTTAACATCAAAGGAAAATGTTTTATCCGAAGATTTGATGTTCTTATAATTTTCAATCCGATTTTGGGCTCTAATATACGTTTGATGTAAATAACAATATTTGATATTTTGACAGGTTGTGGAAACGTACCTGATGCCCTGAATGGAACATTTGCAACAAATGGAACAAATATTGTCGATGACACAGCCACTCTTGAATGCGATGCTGATTATCTAAGGTCTACTGCAAATGATTCAGAGGCAACGATTACTTGTCAAATGGATGGATCATGGAGCTCGACAAGTGCAACTTGCATAAGAAGTAAGTGTTCGAAGTTGATATAAATCTCAAATACAAACCATTGAAACACGAATCAGTGTTTGCAATCCAGCAGAAACCTTAATACATCCTACAATTTACTATCAGCATTTATGATCGGCTACTGGTATTAATTATCAAACATATCATGTTTAACATCAACGGAAGATGTTTTATCCGAAGATTTGATGTTCTTATAATTTTCAATCCGATTTTGGGCTCTAATATACGTTTGATGTAAATAACAATATTTGATATTTTGACAGGTTGTGGAAACGTACCTGATGCCCTGAATGGAACATTTGCAACAAATGGAACAAATATTGTCGATGACACAGCCACTCTTGAATGCGATGCTGATTATCTAAGGTCTACTGCAAATGATTCAGAGGCAACGATTACTTGTCAAATGGATGGATCATGGAGCTCGACAAGTGCAACTTGCATAAGAAGTAAGTGTTCGAAGTTGATATAAATCTCAAATACAAACCATTGAAACACGAATTAGTGTTTGGAATCCAGCAGAAACCTTAACCCTTTCCCCCATAGAAGCGACTTTTAGCGTATTTAATTTATTCCTCCGCTGAAGAAAATAGTTCCAGTTAATACCCTCATGAACAATTACCATTACAAATATTTTATATAGCCTAGCAGATTTTAGCTTAAAGCAGGCTGAAAGTAAAGCAGAATGTGCCTTAAGGCACATTCAGCTTTACTTTCAACCTGCTTTAAGTGGTCACCTGAATTTAAAACTAGAAACAGGCTATGAGGTAAAGGGTTAATACATCCTACAGTTTACTATCAGCATTTATGATCGACTACTGATATTACTTAGCAAAAGTATCATGTTTAACATCAAAGGAGGTTCATCCGAAGATTTTGATGTTCTTATAATTTTCAATCCGATTTTTGACTCTAATAAACGTTTGATGTAAATAACAATATTTGATATTTTGACAGGTTGTGGAAACGTACCTGATGCCCTGAATGGAACATTTGCAACAAATGGAACAAATATTGTCGATGACACAGCCACTCTTGAATGCGATGCTGATTATCTAAGGTCTACTGCAGTTGATTCAGAGGCAACGATTACTTGTCAAATGGATGGATCATGGAGCTCGACAAGTGCAACTTGCATAAGAAGTAAGTGTTCGAAGTTGATATAAATCTCAAATACAAACCATTGAAATACGAATCAGTGTTTGCAATCCAGCAGAAACCTTTATACATCCTACAGTTTACTATCAGCATATATGATCGACTACTGCTTTAATTATCAAACATATCATGTTTAACATCAAAGGAGGTTTATGCGAAGATTTGATGTTCTTATAATTTTCAATCCGATTTTTGACTCTCATAAACGTTTGATGTAAATAACAATATTTGATATTTTGACAGGTTGTGGAAACGTACCTGATGCCCTGAATGGAACATTTGCAACAAATGGAACAAATATTGTCGATGACACAGCCACTCTTGAATGCGATGCTGATTATCTAAGGTCTACTGCAAATGATTCAGAGGCAACGATTACTTGTCAAATGGATGGATCATGGAGCTCGACAAGTGCAACTTGCATAAGAAGTAAGTGTTCGAAGTTGATATAAATCTCAAATACAAACCATTGAAACACGAATTAGTGTTTGGGATCCAGCAGAAACCTTAATACATCCTACAGTTTACTATAAGCATTTATGATCGACTACTGATATTAATTATCAAACATATCATGTTTAACATCAAAGGAAAATGTTTTATCCGAAGATTTGATGTTCTTATAATTTTCAATCCGTTTTTGGGCTCTAAAATACGTTTGATGTAAATAACAATATTTGATATTTTGACAGGTTGTGGAAACGTACCTGATGCCCTGAATGGAACATTTGCAACAAATGGAACAAATATTGTCGATGACACAGCCACTCTTGAATGCGATGCTGATTATCTAAGGTCTACTGCAAATGATTCAGAGGCAACGATTACTTGTCAAATGGATGGATCATGGAGCTCGACAAGTGCAACTTGCATAAGAAGTAAGTGTTCGAAGTTGATATAAATCTCAAATACAAACCATTGAAACACGAATTAGTGTTTGGAATCCAGCAGAAACCTTAATACATCCTACAGTTTACTATAAGCATTTATGATCGACTACTGATATTAATTATCAAACATATCATGTTTAACATCAAAGGAAAATGTTTTATCCGAAGATTTGATGTTCTTATAATTTTCAATCCGATTTTGGGCTCTAATATACGTTTGATGTAAATAACAATATTTGATATTTTGACAGGTTGTGGAAACGTACCTGATGCCCTGAATGGAACATTTGCAACAAATGGAACAAATATTGTCGATGACACAGCCACTCTTGAATGCGATGCTGATTATCTAAGGTCTACTGCAGTTGATTCAGAGGCAACGATTACTTGTCAAATGGATGGATCATGGAGCTCGACAAGTGCAACGTGCATAAGAAGTAAGTGTTCGTGATATAAATCTCAAATACAAACCATTGAAACACGAATCAGTGTTTTGAATTCAGCAGAAACCTTAATACATCCTACAGTTTACTATCAGCATTTATGATCGACTACTAATATTAATTAGCAAAAGTATCATGTTTAACATCAAAGGAGGTTCATCCGAAGATTTGATGTTCTTATAATTTTCAATCCGATTTATGACTCTAATAAACGTTTGATGTAAATAACAATATTTGATATTTTGACAGGTTGTGGAAACGTACCTGATGCCCTGAATGGAACATTTGCAACAAATGGAACAAATATTGTCGATGACACAGCCACTCTTGAATGCGATGCTGATTATCAAAGGTCTACTGCAGTTGATTCAGAGGCAACGATTACTTGTCAAATGGATGGATCATGGAGCTCGACAAGTGCAACGTGCATAAGAAGTAAGTGTTGGAAATTGATATAAATCTCAAATACAAACCATTCAAAAACGAATTAGTGTTTGGAATCAAGCAGAAAACTTAATACATCCTACAATTTACAATCAGCATTTATGATCGACTACTGATATTAATTATCAAACATATCATGTTTAACATCAAAGGAAAATGTTTTATCCGAAGATTTGATGTTCTTATAATTTTCAATCCGATTTTTGGCTTTAATATACGTTTGATGTAAATAACAATATTTGATATTTTGACAGGTTGTGGAAACGTACCTGATGCCCTGAATGGAACATTTGCAACAAATGGAACAAATATTGTCGATGACACAGCCACTCTTGAATGCGATGCTGATTATCTAAGGTCTACTACAAATGATTCAGAGGCAACGATTACTTGTCAAATGGATGGATCATGGAGCTCGACAAGTGCAACGTGCATAAGAAGTAAGTGTTCGAAGTTGATATAAATCTCAAATACAAACCATTGAAACACAAATCAGTATTTGGAATCCAGCAGAAACCTTAATACATCCTACAGTTTACTATCAGCATATATGATCGATTACTGCTTTAATTATATAAAGTTTCATGTTTAACATCAAAGGAGGTTTATGTGAAGATTTGATGTTCTTATAATTTTCGATCCGATTTTTGACTCTGATAAACGTTTATTGTAAATAACAATATTTGATATTTTGACAGGTTGTGGAAACGTACCTGATGCCCTGAATGGAACATTTGCAACAAATGGAACAAATATTGTCGATGACACAGCCACTCTTGAATGCGATGCTGATTATCTAAGGTCTACTGCAGTTGATTCAGAGGCAACGATTACATGTGAAATGGATGGATCATGGAGCTCGACAAGTGCAACGTGCATAAGAAGTAAGTGTTCGAAGTTTATATAAATCTCAAATACAAACCATTGAAAAACGAATCAGTATTTGAAATCCGGCAGTAATCTTAATACATCCTCCAGTTTTCTATCAGCATTTATGATCGAGTACTGATATTAATTATCAAACATATCATGTTTAACATCAAAGGAAAATGGTTATCCGAAGATTTGATTTTCAATCCGAATTTGGCTCTAATATACGTTTGATGTAAATAACAATATTTGATATTTTGACAGGTTGTGGAAACGTACCTGATGCCCTGAATGGAACATTTGCAACAAATGGAACAAATATTGTCGATGACACAGCCACTCTTGAATGCGATGCTGATTATCAAAGGTCTACTGCAGTTGATTCAGAGGCAACGATTACTTGTCAAATGGATGGATCATGGAGCTCGACAAGTGCAACGTGCATTAGAAGTAAGTGTTCGAAGTTGATATACATCCTTATTATACATCATTAAGTTATCGCCTAGTTTTTGGTAAAAAGAAAAGTAGTTGCCTAGTGTTTAGAATCCAACACAAACATTATTATATCTTTTTTAATTTCTCTGGACCTACGGATTGATATGGGGTTAAACGGTTTAGAGCCAGATCCAAATCCATATCTGGATCATAAACTGTTTTCATAATGATGTACATGTATTTTATATAGAGCCTGGCAGCTAAAGGGTTGGTACGATACCTACAATTGTGCAAGGAATTTTATACTGTCATAAATATTAACTGTTGGAAATTCCTTAATTGACATATCATATGGTAGCTTAAGCAGACTTTAAGTAAATGATTACTTTCAACCTGCTTTAAGTTGCTAATTTTGAAACCCGCTATAGGATAAAGGGTTAGTAAGGGAATAGATATGATACAACTTAATATAATTTGACACGCGCACTTTGTACTCCGCGTTTTAGTAGTTAAACCATTCGTCTATAATTACAAGTGCGAATATTTGATCACAAATCATTGTTTCGACTGAGACTGTAAAACCTAGGTTTAGAGCTTAATACACAACACGTCATGAACTGATAAGTATCATTTCTAACAAGCACGCTAGAATGATTCCCTAGAATAAAATGCCAATAATGATTTGCTAAGCTACTGTACAATAACAAAATGTATGTTTTATTAAATAGGTTGCGGTGTACCAGAGAGTATTGATGATGGGTCATTCGTGCTGGAAGGAAGTACAATAGTAAACTCCACGGCCTCGATAGTTTGCAGTGAAGGGTACGGGCTTTCCTCTGCTGTTGCTTCTGATGCGACAATTGTGTGTCGGGAAAATGGCACATGGACAGCGGCAATTGCCTATTGCGGTCGAAGTAAGTCATGCAGATTCCATATTACAGTGTATTCATCAATGTTTATATATTTGATCAGTCCTTTTTTATCTAAGGGGTGCTTAGTCAAAATTTTCATTTTACATTTTGTTTTATATTAAAATTCCTATCAGCAAACAGTGTATACTCTGATCAGACGCCGCATGCGGCGTCTGATCAGAGTCTACACTGTTTGCCTATGTCCTATATATAAAACCGTGGGCACAAATTGGTTAATTTTCTAAACAATATGTTACTATTGTTTGGTTGTCAGCAATCATTTAAGGAGGTGATCTAGAGACATTTTCTGTCTAAAATAATCGTCAAATGGACAAACAGTTAAATTGACCATTAAACCCCGATGAGACGCCGTATTAGAAACGGGAAAAGTAACTATTTTCAGTGAAGTCTTAACCGTTCGCCCAATAGCCTGTTTCGAGTTTTGATCTGGTCATTGAAGGTGGAATGTGCATTAAGGTGCATTCTGATTTACTTTAAGCCTGCTTAAATTTACCATTTGCAGGTATAATAAAACATAATTCTTGTGCAAACTGTGTGAAACTAAAATCTTCAGCTGAGGATTAAATTAAAGGCGTAAAATGCGTATTTAATGGGTAAATATTACGAGATGTGGGCATTTGAAATGACTTTAGAACTGCAATGCGGCCATTGTTATTATGAGATGATATATCGTAACGTTTTGTAGGTTGTGGTCAACTTCCCTCGACAAACAATGGAACATTTGAGTCAAATGGCACCAATATTGAAGGCAATTCTGCAGTTTTGTCTTGTGACGCGGGATATGTCGAATCTTCTTCACTGACGTCAGACCTGACAATAACATGCCAAGCAAGCGGTGCATGGAGCTCAACTGATGCTGTCTGTATCAGAAGTACGTTTTATAATTTACATCTTTAATTTGTTACTTTTGAATTATTTTTTGTTTTTGCATTTTGAATTTTTCTATAACTGGTAATATACAGTAAAACCTCTCTAGGGCGATAATTTAACTGTATTAATTATTAGCTGTTTAGCAGAGGTAACTGCTTAAAGCAAGGTGACAGTAAAACAGAAAGCTTCAATTTCGTTGTTTGCAAGATCGTTTCACAGTAAGATTCAATGTAGTATGACTTAAACATATCGATACGAGTGTCAAACAGTTTGTATCCAAATTGTTTGCAAGCGTGATTTTTGGCGTCATTAAGAGTGAAAATGTTAACTTACCTTCCAAATTTTAACAATTTGTTTAAACGATCAAAATATAGATTTATATTGTGTGTGTCCTAAACAAAATATATTTTATTTCTAGCATGTGGGTCCCCACCGTCTACGGCAAACGGAACATTCGTAATAGATGGGGCAAACATTGTGGGAAGTACAGCAACATTGACATGT
Organism: Gari tellinella; assembly: GCA_922989275.2. Taxonomy (NCBI): domain Eukaryota; kingdom Metazoa; phylum Mollusca; class Bivalvia; order Cardiida; family Psammobiidae; genus Gari; species Gari tellinella. Next base: position 63,163,583 of record OV277857.1, on the reverse strand, counting down.
GATTCTGGCTTTGTGCCCTCTTCTACTGAGTTAACAGACATTACAAAGACATGTCAGGCGGACGGCACATGGACAACTGCAAGTGCATCTTGCATGAGAAGTAAGTATAAATCTAAAGTGATGAGATAGAACGTATGGTCGTGTTTTCTATGAAGGAAACGAGTACATCTTTATTTATGCAAACAGTTTTATCAGGGTGTGCACCGGTTGGTTTACTTGTATTGTTCTATGTTGAAACCTTTCATGATCAAATTTATCATGAAGTTTTTACCCCTTTATCGCCATATTGTCGTCTGCTTCGATAATGTTGTATACATTATTGGCATTAGACCTAGATTTAAGGCAGTATAGATGACTTTGTTTCAAACAAGTCGCAAGCAGTTTTGATCCTGATCACAAGCCGCCTTACTCGGCCTCAGATCAGGATCAAAAGTGTTTTCAAATTTGCTGTATGACGTCATTGAGAGTGAAAGGGTTAGAAACGTAAACTGGTGGTCATACTTAAACCGTTGAATGGTGCATAAAGTGGATAGTGTAGTTGAATCATAAATGTCAAGTTCTTGTCCCTTTACATTATAACCAAAATTCATTTGATGGATACATTCTTGGTTACAATAATGTAGTGTCGATTATGTTACTTTTGTTATAAATGATGCTGATTTTGGCGACGATAAACGTACTCGATTAGTATGGTTATCCCTATTATCTTTATTATTTCTAAGTTCTAACATCATTATCATTTTCATCAATATCACTTAAGTTACGAATGCTTGTTTTAAGTATTGTTATTACTTTTATTATTCTATTATTATTATAACTATCAGTATCACTACCATCATCATTCTGTTTATTGTTCATAATGCCATGATCATTATATCAATGTAATGATAGTTGATTTACGGATCTTACAGTTTTTTTTCTTCTATACTAATGGATACCTATTTATATGTTTTCTAGCTTGCGGACAACCATCTTCAATTGACAATGGTACATTTACGTCAAATGCCAGGGACCTTGTCGGCGAGACAGCTACTTTAACCTGTGATATCGGGTTCGGCATTTCGAGTGCTGCCCTAGCTGACGCAGAAATCACTTGTCAGGCAGACGGAACCTGGAGTACCCACAATGTGTCCTGTGAAAAACGTAAATACATAACAGTTTTCTTTGACATCTTTAATCATAAGCATAATACAAGATGAGAAGCCGTTAATATCTTCCGATTGACATGGAAGTCCTGATAAAGGATATGTAACATCAACAAAAAGCTCCTAAATGAATGTTCGTCATTTCCGTTGTCCATCATTAGCCATATCATCGCATAAAATTGATTTTGCAAACATTTTGGATCTAGATCAGACACAGCGTATTGCAGCGTCGGGTTGGGCTTAAAACTATTTGATACTCGTATTGAAATTTCCTCAGTTATAATGCCTTTAATCTTATTTTAAAACGATATAGCAGACAAACATATTGAGGCATACAACAGTATTGTGGCGATGGGGAACATTCACAATTAATTTGTCTGTGATAGGGTTTAGCCCTATCCTGTTTTATAAGCGGCTACTACAGCACTCCCTCTCTACAACGACACCCAATGGGATACAAAGACTGTGTACGTTGTTCGGAGGGAGTCGTTATAGGGAGGACATTGGCTTACATTTGCAAACAGCTTGAATCAACATCAGACGCCGCGTAGCGCGGCGTCTGATCTTGATTCAAGTTGTTTGTCACTCGTTGTTATTTTGTTTTCCTGTCAAAATGTTCCTTATGTAACTTGAGAAAAACAGCAGACGACATTTTAAACATACGACATGCAGCCGTAATTAGTTTGTACATAATTGTTCTGTTTAGGGAATTGCAAAAAAAGGTCGTTGTAAGTAGGGAGTCGTTGTTGGGAGGACCGTTGAAGAGAGGGAGCGCTGTATATTCTTTGACTTTTTTATGGAAAAGCATAATTGTATGTGACTGAGAGATTTGTTCGGTTGTCCTATATTAGATTGTATGTAAAACGATTATTGTTTCTGTTCTTTCAGAATGTGGTTCAAAAGGAACGTCGTTTTTGTTCGGCTTTTCCCAGAATCTATTTGAAACCGGCCGACCATTTGTATATTTACAATCAGACGAACCGACAGAGGTTACAGTTGAGATACCCTTTTATCCTGCAGAGCTGACATTTACGTTGAATAGGTTTGCTAGGGTGTCCATCGACAACCGTGTTACAGGGGTAGGAGACGAGGAACTATCAAACAAGGGAATTCACATATATTCTGATAAACCAATCGGAGTACATGCTCATCATTATAGGCGTGGCGACGGACCGTCAGCTGAAGGCACACTTATACTTCCAGAGACATGTGCAGGACAAGAATATATTGTTATATCCCATGATGATTCAGTTCTTGACTCCTTAAAGAGTCAGTTCATGGTGATTGGTCTTACTGATGACACAACGGTGAACATTGCACTCCCATCAGGAGATTCGAAGGTAGTTGCCCTTGATCGGTATGGCTCGTATCATTTGAGAGAGACTGATCTTACCGGAGCCATAATAAAGGCAGACGCTCCTATTGTAACACTGGCCGGGCATACGTGTGCTAATATCCCAACTGAAGATACCGTGAGATGTGATTACATCATGGAACAAATGCCGCCGATAAGTTCACTAAAGAAAGCATATGTAATGTCATATATGAAGCCACGTCCCAACTTTGCCGTGCGAGTTGTTGCAGCTTATGACAATACTGAAGTGTCAATTAACGATGTAGATGGTTCTGTTTTGGAGACTGTGACGTTAAACAAAGCTGACTCCTATTTTACTAGTTTCTTCAATAGCGATACTATTTCAGTAACAGCAAACAAAAACATTCTTGTTGCACAGTACGGCCACGGTACATCATCTGATGATCTGAAATTTGGAGATCCTTCAATGGTTGTAATTCCCGGTCTTGGACAATATGAAAGTTCTTATAATTTACAATATCCGAAGAAATTTTATAACAAAAACTACGTTACCGTGGTCATCAACAGTGATGACAACATATCTGACTTACTCCTTAATGACAATCCAGTTGACACAGCGAACAACATTGACGTTACTGTTCCTGGATACGGTGTATTCAAAATATTACATATAAAACTTAACGAGAACTTAAATACATTAAGTCATGTTGACCGCACTGTGAAATTTGGGGCGGTTCAATATGGATTTAATTTCAGAGTAGAATACTCTTGGATGGCAGGCAGAGTGTTTTAGATTCAATCAAAGAGGACAATACATGTCGATACAATGCATCAATATTTAACTACCATATGAGGACAACTAGAAAGTTATTAGAATCAACCCTCAAACGTTTAACACATTGAACCCTTGCGATAAGTATACTCGTCATGAACATATATATCTATGAAGAGTACACTTGCCCTATGCAAACAGTGTATACCCTGATCAGAGGCCCCCTTAAAACAATATTGCAGGAATTTCCGACGTTTATATCAGGAATCAGTTCAGTGTAAACACTGAACAAGAAAACAGTCCACAAATACAAAGGCGATAATCATTATACTATATAATATTCATTTGCACGAAAACAAGCCCAAGGCTAATAAAGCATTTGAATTGAGTCTGAGATCGTTCTCAAGCTTTTAAGTGGTCAATTTTAACCATTATGCTTGAGAATGATCTCAGACTCTACAAACGTGTTCTATATTTATTGCACCACGTTTGATACGTTTCGTTTCGATTAAACGGGAAATATAAACATATTTCCGCTGTTGTAATGGACACATACACATTGTTTTATTGTATAAGTGTGATGGCTTACAGTGGAAAAGACGTTATGTCCATTGCAAAGAGTTTGAGTTCAGATAAGACGCCGGGTAATCCGGCGTCTGATCTGGCTCCAAACTTTTTGCCATTCTAATTAAACTAAATCGTACGAACTTTCCAAAAATGTTTTTCTTCATTAAAATGCAATGCATTAGCAGCAATAAGTTTCGTTGAGCGGGACAATTACGTATCTTCACTGTATAGTCCAATGCGCGATCCAATAAGTCATATTCACTCAGACGCTGGCGTTTGATGTATGGTGTTCAACGAGTTCATTCTTCTTCCTTTTAAGACTTGAACTTGCAAAACAGCCGAACTTCAGTTCACTGACTATCCCAACAAAAGACAAAATACCTATGTCTAGACGATGAGCATGTAAGAGACACTATTTACCGTAGGAAGTTTCTACTTTAGATTTGTTGTGCATTTAGCACTCATCTTTTTATAACCAACATCGTGTTAAAGTCTCAACTTTTGTGCGCCGCATCTCATAAATGGGACATTGGCAAACAGTGCAGATTCAGATCAGACGCCGCGTAACCCGGCGTCTGATCTGAGCGTCAACTGTTTGATAACAGCAATGGCTATCAAAAATAACACAAAAAAACTATTTTGATCAGGTACCCCTAAATGAAACATAGACTGATCAAATGTATAATCCTGGAATAATCAGCCAGGCAAAATCAAGTCACCCAAAAGCTTAACCCGTTCACCGCCGAAGTTGTTTGAAGTCGACTTTGCAAACAGTTTTGATCCGGATCAGACGCTGCGTAACGCAGCGACTGATCAGGATCCAAACTGTTTGACACTCGTATCCATATTTCTTAAGTCACACTTCCTTAAATCTAACTTTGAAACGACTTGGTAGACAACAATATTTCAACAGGCGACAATATAGCGGTGAAGGAGTAGATATATTTGGCGGTGAAGGGGTTAACTAACACATGTGTGACTGTAACTATAATTGTTTATATTTATTTGTGATAAGAAATTCGTCATAATTATGACGTGTTGCGATATATTTGGAATAAATATTTATTCTACATTTTACAGTTTTGTCTCCTTCTGTTTTTCCATCAGACATTCCGATGTTACAACGGAAAAGATGGTATCATTTCCCTGTGAAAGCGTTTGAAAGTCAGTCAGGGCAACCGGCATACTGTTTGCCACTCAGATAAAAAGGAATCGGCAACAGCTGTAGCATTTGCTATAATATTGCACTACTTTTGCCTTTGATTTCGTTTTAAGTTGACAGAAAACATATTTTCCACTCTACAGTGTTGTAAAGTATTATTTGTAGATGTGATCTAAAGCTGTATGCTTAAACCTTTCACTGTCAATACCGCCAACGATGACATTATCAAACAGTTTGGATCCTGATCCGACGCCGCCTAACGCGGCGTCGGATCAGGGTCCAAACTGTTTGACACTCAAATGAGTATTTTCTAAGTAAAAAACGCATATAAATTCTAAATTTCAAATGTGAAAGAGTTATCATAAGCAGACGATAATATGGTAGTGAATGTGTTAGACGGGTATTTCCGTCATAATGGCAACGAGGGAGTTAAAATACGCATTTACACTCAAATGAAACCAAACGCAAACGTAGTGTTATCAAATGGAGACAAATGACACTTTTTGTGATATATTTACGTTTTATACCAGAGTTGCAAAAGTTTGAAACCTGATCAGATGCTGTGTCTGGTAAAGCTAAGGGCTCTCAAATCTTAATTTTGGGAATAAATGTTGTTATTCCGCATTTAATCGAGTGGAAAGGTCATGCAATAAAAAATAAAACAAAGGCATGCTTTTGATGATGTTATTCATCAGAGAAACAGTTTGAGTCTGATCAGAGGCTTTTGATTTGAATCGATTCGTTTAACAGGAAATAAAATACAGTTTGTATACATATTAAGCTGTTGCCAAACAACAACATCATGACTGGTACAGTGGAGAATCCGTTATTCTTTCCCGTTTAAACGCAAACGAAACGCAAACGCAAAACACTAAAATGTAGAAAATGACAACTTTTTGACAATTCTGACCTTTCATTTTTTACTGAGAGACAAACAGTTTGGAGCCTGATCAGACGCCGGGTTACCCGGCGTCTGATCAGGCTCCAAACTGTTTGCACTGGAAATAATGTTTTAGCGTAAACGCGTTTATTGGGAAAGAATAACGTTTTCTCCACTGTATGTCATTCCAAATATACGCGTTAATACTAAAACAGTTATTTCTATAGCAAACAGTCTGTAAAAATCAAGTGTAGGATCAGGCTCCAACTGTTTGTCACTCAGATGTAAACAAATCACCAGAATTGTCAAAAGGCCGTCATTTTATCCATTTTATTGCATTGTATTTATGTGTTTCGTTTCGTTTAAACAGAAAAAATAACGTCTTCTCCACTGTGATCTATCATTCCAACAAGCTTGATGTGTATTTACTAAAAGGGACATTGGCAAACAGTATATACCCTGTTCAGACACCGTGTTACGCAGAGTCTCGTCAGGGTCTGCAATGTCTGCTATATAATATCATATGAAATATTTCACTGGCACTAGAACAACAAAACCTTTTTTTTTTAATTTAGCACCTGTATCTAAGCCTAGTGGCTATTATCATATTGACTTTCATATAGATATAAAAAGTTATATAAAGGTCTAGTGACATTTAGATCTCACAGCTCCTCAAATTAACACACAAGGTATCGGGAAGAAAAAAAAAGATAGATCTGTACTAGAGTAGTAGTCTCTATATAGGTATATAAGCCTACTGTCCTAAATCACACTAGAAATATAAAAATACTGCATAAAAGTCTAATGTGACAATGGAAATAAAATAAATATATATAAACATACTATCATAATAGTTATTGTATTTAATAATTGTGACACTGGAAACGTAAAAATATTGTATGTTGTATATATAAGCCTACTATCGTATAGTTAGTAAACTAAGTAGCGATAGCCTACTATCGATAGAAGACATTGTTGTTCTAGTGCCAGTGGAAATATTTGTATGGACAAACTTGCAATGTCTTCAAATCGCCCACGTATAATTATCTACAATGAAAATTTCCAACAAGTATACATAGAGAGTTCATTACAATATCCAGGCTTAACAATGTTACGCCTTTAAATAATTCCTCCACTAAAGAAAATACTTTTACTTTATACAGTCATAAATATGCACCATAAGACATATTATTACACCCTATTAGATAATACCTTAAAGCTGGCTGAAAGTAAAGCAGAGTGTGCCTTAAGGCGTATTCTGCTTTTCTTTCAACCTGCTTTAAGTGGTCACCTATCTTAAATGGACTATCGTAGCAGCTGTAAATGCCAGATGGGGTTCAAGGTGTTGAACAAAGTAAACAAAGTCTGATGAAATGCTATAGTCTAAGAAATCTGACAACTGCTTAATATGCAAGATAAGGATCCAAACTGTTTACATTTCAGATTAAAATGAATCGTTCACATTTTCACAAACTTGTCATTTTTAACATTTATTGCCCTGTGTTTGCGTTTAATTACGTTTACACTGGAAATGACACTGTTTTTACTGCATGTTGAAATGGTTCATAACATTATTACAGTGCTCCCTCTCTACAACGGCCATCGGAACTACGATTCCCTCCGTATTACAACAATGTTTGCTGCTGTTCCCCCAAACAATACAAGTATGCCTTACCCCTGTCACTGCTACAATATCGTCTGCTATGTTTGCTTAAACTTGTCGTCTGCTGTTTTATCTCTAAGTTACATACTGGCTATTTTGACAAAAGAAACATACTGACGAGTTGCAAACAGTTTGAATCCAGATCAGACGCCGCGTTACGCGTCGCTGATCTGGATTCAAACTGTTTGCAATATCTCAGAGTACATGTATTAGTTTTCCCTCCCTATACGTGTAACTACTTCCTCCGAATAACACGCACACTCTTTGTCTCCCATCGGGTGTTGTTGTAGAGAGGGAGCACTGTAACTGTTATATATAAGGTTATATGCATGACCTCTAAATCGAAGTCTACTTCCCAAATGTACAGTGGAGAATGTGTTATTCTTTCCCAATAAACGCGTTTACGCTAAATCTATTATTTGCAGTGCAAATAGTTTGGAGCCAGATCAGACGCCGGGTAACCCGGCGTCTGATCAGGCTCCAAACTTTTTGCCACCAAGATAAACATGAAATATCAGAAATGTCCAAAAGTTGTTCTTTTCTACGTTTTAGTGTTTTGCGTTTGCGTATGTTTGCGTTTAAACGGGAAAGAATAACGTTTTCTCCACTGTATATGTCAAAACCGGGCGAACGACTTATTTAAGTGTGCGTCGTCATGAATAGTGAAATTTAGACCATCTCATTATGAGAAGACATGATTCTGTATCAAATGATATCTACAAATAATGATGGTGTCTTAATGCACGATGAATATGAGCATGTTGCATTATTTTAAACCTGCTTTAAGCAACAGCCTATATACCGGTACAACCAATGGATCTTCTATGGAGTGGTAGCTTTACCCATTTTCGCCCAGTGGATTTTCCTATTCTTATAACTCGGATACGTCCATTTTTTATATAAGGGGTGCCTGGTCTAAATTTTCATTTTAGTTGTGTTGTACATGTATATTGAAATTGCTATCAACGAACAGTGTAAACTTTGAACAGAATTCACATAACGCGGCTTCCGATCAGAGTTTACACTGTTTGCATATGTCCATATTTAGGACGCTAGGCACAAATGGAGTAATTCTAGACTGCATGACCATGGGCCCGTTTTACTAAACAACTTACGCAAAAATTTTGCGTAAGTCAAAATCGTTTAACTCTTATTTTTGGATCATAAACGTTTGCAAACAGCCAATAACCAGATCAGAGGACGCGCTAAAAGCGCGTCCTCTGATCTGGCTATTTGCTGTTTGTAGCAAGCGTTAATAAAAAATATGAATTAAAATTTAAAATTTTGACTTACGCAAAATTTTTGCGTAAGTAGTTTAGTAAAACGGACCCCATACACGTATTCGGCGTTTGATCTAGTTCCAAACTTTTTGTTAAGGACATAATCAAGTTAGCTGGGAAAAGTCATGTGTTCTCATAATAAATTAATTTAATTAAAGTTTAATAAAAAAAAAGCCACATATTTACATTGCGATAGTCGCATCTATTGCCAAAATTTGTTAGTAATTAAAAAGGAATTATAATGTTCTACATTTTATTAAAATGTGTTTGCGTTTCTTTTGCGTTGAAGCGGGAAAGAATTGCATCTTCTCCACTGTACCACTCTTTTCTTGGTGACTTACACAAACACAACTGCTTAATTGAAACAACCGTGTCATCAGCGGCAGATCTTGCGTACTTTTTAAGACAAATGTTTACTATAGAACCAACAACAATTGTTACAATCGTGCTGATGACAGAAAAGTACTGGTATGATATTGAATACAACTTGTCGAGCCCTGAACCTTCGCTCTCATTTTCACTCGAATTATTTGGCAAATCAAGAATATTTTCTGTTGTTGTTTGTACAATTAAGTTATTTGTTTCTGATTCAGTCAGGTTTTGAGCACGATTTGGTTCGTAAGAATCATTAAATGTAGCATAATGTTGAAAATTATCAACTTCAAGAGTGTTGTAGACACCTGGCTCGGCTGTAAAATGTATAGACTGACTTGATTTTCCAGTGACATTCATCGAGGTTGTATTAACGTTTTCAGTGCACCGGTTCGTTGGACCAAGAGGTAGCCATGGTGTTTCTTGTAATGTACTGGAAAAACTATACCCAACCGACATCCATAACGAAATGACAAGTCCGAGTAGACCACCAATGATGATGCTGTTCACGGCTATTTTCTTTCTGAATATGGCCAACAGAAACATGCCAACCATGGGTGCCCCTACCGATCCTAGAACGCTTATGAATATTTGAGACAATGATCCTTTGACAAATGTCATGGCAAGCGCTATCAATGCCGCTAAGCCACCAAACAAAATCACAGATACCTTAGCAATAATTGCCTTAGCTCTGTTGGAAACGTTTCTTAGTTTGGTGAACTCCTCACATGTATTCGCTGCTAGTCCATTAAGTGTGGAAGAGATGGTACTTAGAGACGCGCTGAGAAGAGCGGCAGTGACTAGTCCCGTTATTCCAGGCACATTTCTAAAGAGATCAGTCATCAGTAAAATGAAAATTTGATTTGGGTTGCCGATTTCTCCCGATGCCAACGGATCACATTCTTTTTGTGCGTAAAATGCAAATGCAACTAATCCACTTCCATCGGCAACCAGTTGTAAAACGGCAACAAAAGGAATAAATATGAGCACTACCTTCTTTGCATCGGACGAGGTTCTTGTTGAATTTAATCTTTGCATAGTTTGTTGGCTGAATAAAAGCAACATTTGTCTAAAGAATGAACCGAGCAAAAGCGCCCAGAAGCTGTGTCGAATCCAGGGATCCGGGTTGAAGTCAAATACTTCCATTCTCTTATACTTTTTAGATAACTTGAATACTTCGTCTAATCCACCTACAGAAACAATCCCTTTGATAAATACAGTGAACATTCCTGCAAGCATGATGAAAAACTGAAAAACGTCTGTCCAGATGACGGCCCGCATTCCGCCAATCGATGTGTATACGACAGCCACAAAGGACGATCCGATTATAGACGCCCAAACTGGGAACCCAGTCAATGTATCTATGGCGTATGCTGGGCCGAGAAGAACAAGTGCGGTGTATATAATCGTAAATAACATTCCAAGAAATACAAGAAACAATCGCAAAATATCAGAGTTTTCTTTGAAACGTCTTTGGACGTACTGGTAAATACTTGTAAGCCTAAGTTTGTAAAACAGAGGAACTGATATAATATTCAACAGCAACATACACGGAAGATCACCTAGCAGTGTGAGCACGTGGCTTAGTCCGTAGATGTACACTTCCGCGGGAACACCCATCATCAGGACGCTCGACTGGAATGAAACTATTAACGATATAGCCACGGGAAAGTAATGCAGATTTCTACCAGCCAGAAAATAGTCTTCCATTGATGAGCTGGTTCTACCGGCGTACGCAAAGACTATGCCAATGCCAAGTGAAATGCCGACAGAGGCAAAGAAAACAATGTAATCCCATATCGATATAACCGCCATGATGACTTTTGGTATGTATGGTACTCTCGTATCAAGTTGCTCCCCCGAGAGTGTCAAGTCCTGTGTATTAAGCAGAAACGTATTCCCTTAGATGGTATCACCTCAACATGGGTTGTTCAAACAGTATTGTTTCAAGTACCGTTCGTAAATAGCTAAAACAATATGCTGTTTTGTATTTATAAATAAAAAACGACTCTGAAAAACGTTATTGGTTTGCGCTGAAACAGAAATAAACGCAAATGGAATGTACTTGTCTCGCCGCGCCGAGGGAGCAAAAGCAATACTAAGCAGTTGCTTTTTCGTCAAAGTTGATGCCGTCTTTGTCATCGCAGGCAATCGTTTTGTTTTGGCTCCGACGTATGAATGTCTTGAGAGCGCAATTGTTAGTGCATTCACTTCAAACCTAATCGTTTTGATGTAGTATAGTTAAAACATTAAAATATTTAGAATATTTATAAAACGTAGACCTGTTTTTGAACTTAGCCTATTTGCGGCAATCTCTAGGTCAAGGTTTTGTTGCACGTGTTCAGATTCACTAATACTGCATGAAAATAATTTAACCCCGAAAGTTGACATTTTGAACGGAGGCTTCGGATGGAATTATTTACCTGCTTCACTACCCGAGAGAAGAAATACCTGTTTTAAAGAATGTTTGATGATACTAGTACTGGCTCCGAGGTTATACAGATTTTCGCTTGAGTCTAAACTCGTTCCCAAGCATTTGATATGTCAGATTTGAGCCTAGGCCAAATCTGACCAATCAAATGCTTGGGAACACACTCAGACTCAACTAAAACGCTTTATAACCTCGAAGTCTAGTATTGTTTGGTGTACTGGTAAATGTTATTCAGATAGACACTTATTTAAAATATTTGCAATAGATGTTTTTTTACTGTTCTCCAACTGCTCTTGTTGATTAAGAAAGATAACGCGTTTGGTATTTTGACTTTATAGGAACAGTTTTAACAAACATTGTTGACATGTACATGTCTGACGTAGTACAAAAGATCTCATGTCAAATTGAATACCCCTCACTATAATTAAATGCAAAGCCATGCGTACATCGTTAGTATGACACGCTATCCCAACTCCTTCTGTGCATCAACTTTTTCTAGTGTCATAGTTGCCAAAGTCGACATTGCTAACAAAAGTTGATCCTGATCAGACGCCGCGTAATGCGGCGTCTGAACAGGGTCCAGCTGTTTGGTAATCAATATTCATTCAGCCGAAGTACCTTAGATCTAACTTTAAAATATTATTGCAGACACCAGTATCCAAGCAGACGGTTTTATGGAATCAAACTTTATGATAACATGGCAGTCAAAATGTTAACCAATTTACGCCTATGATCCCATATATTATATGGGACAGAGGCAAATTGTTTGCTGATAGGAATTTCAATATAAAACAAAATGAAAATGAAATTTTTTACCAGGCATCCCTTTGATAAAATATGGACTAATCGAATTTATAAACATGGAAGAATCCACTGGGTATAAATGGGTTCAAACAGACAACAATTAAACTCGACGTGATAAGTTAATTACAAGATTCAAGATCCAAACACTTTATTGAGTAACGTATACTTGAAACATGATACTATCGATTTCTAAGATATTATCATGTATATACATGTATATGTAATTAGCCTACATAAGTATGCGCATTCGATGCGTATATCCCCCTTCAGCGTTAAGTATGCGATAGGCTAGTGTATAATTAGTATAGTGGAAATGCGTTATTCTTTCCTACTGAACTCATTCTCCCCTAAAACTTCAAATGGACAATTCCAGTTTTCAATAAAGTCTAGCCCATTTATTACTTATTAGGGTTGTTGTTAACTATTTATTGTAAAATACCAACAGTTTAAAGGAGCCCTCTGATCTTGATCTACACTTTTTCACAGGATAAGAGTAGTCTTGGTTAGAAGGCTTTTGTAAATGACGAGCATACTTGTTGCCAGTGCTGAATATATTCAACGTAACTCGACGCGAACCCAATGCAATGATATCAAGGAAATGAATCGACAAATTTAAGCGATATTTATTCAGAGAGACAAACATTTTGGAACCTAAACAGGCGTCGGGTTAAGGATGAGAAGACGGTTTTTTCTCTCCAATAAACACGTTTATAAATGCTAAAACAAGTATGTCTATTGCAAACAGTTTTATTCGAAACTCGGTGCCTGATCAGGCTCCAAACTGTTTGCCAATTCTATTAAAATAAATATTCAGAATTGTCAAACCATCTTTTGTTTGTGTTCATAAGGGAAGAATAGCGTATTATCCACTGAACCCTGGCCGGCGTCTTATCTGACTCCAAACTGTTTTCAATAGGACAGTTTATTTAAGAACCATCGCGTTTATTTGGAAATGATAATGTTTTTTCATTGTAAATATAATTAATTAACCCTTTCGGCGCCAAATTTATCGAGGGGACTTTTCCCCTTCACTGCCATATTGTCATCTGCTTCAATATTGTTGTCTGCAATTTCGTATTAAAGTTAGAGACGATGTAGAGTGGCTTAAGACATATCGATACGATTGTGATTAAAGATTAATTGAGGAAATACCGTTTTAACTCTACAGCTACCATCTGCTAGATTATAGAAAACATTTTCTATGGTACATATTCATGACTTTATAATTTGGAACAGTTTTCTTTAGTCTTCAGTAGATACATGTTGATCAATTAAATGCGTTATAAGGCGCATTTATGGGGGGACTGTAAATCGAGTTGGAGATATTGGGGTTCGATGATATACACATTTAGGCGATCTCTTCTATTAGTCTGACACTTAAAATTGGCCATATATATTATACCATATACTCGTTCAAGCAGTTTGCAACTTGATGACAGACTAACGAAATATTGAAAGTTCCTATTGGATTTGCTTTTTGTATTGCTTTTGTCCTATATTTTTGCAGTTTTTAGTCTTAAATAAATATTAATATTAAATATTAAAACGGCTTCTTTCAGTGGTCGATCAACACTTGTTTGGCTGTATCGAATAAATGTATGCTTTGTTTGTTGCTAGTAAAGGGAAATAATACATTTGCCATAAGTAAGTATATATTATGGAGTGTTATCTTTTCAATAGTTTGTTTTGTATCTTCTTAACACTGAGGTATACATAATACATGCATGACAAATATGAAGTATGTATCACATGTAGTTACAAATGTTTATCTAAACCTGTTTGCCCATTAAATTACCAGTTAGTGACATTGACATTTCTCGAACATTGTTAAATTGTACTGAGCTCAAGAACTTCTTGTGTTGATTGCACATGCCAAATACAAAGTCTTTACTACATTCATATATGGTCATAGTTAAATTTGTATTCAGAAAGACAAACATACAGACCAACAGACATACCAAAAACAATATGTCCCGGCTAAGCCGTTCAGGGGCATAAAAAACGAAACTGAACAATTGAAGTAGTCACACAAAGTACACATGTCTGATCCTTCAGGCTACATATACATGAAACACACGTGTAATAGAATGGTGTCATAATATAACCCAATGTTGGTTTCAATTCATAGTAATTCGGTATCTGATCATGCTCAATACTGTTTGCAACTTTAATTATAATATACCGTATGCATGTTTCAAAAACGCCTCATTTCTGCATGTTATTTTATTTATTTTAATTTCATTTAAACCACTGTACTAGCCTATAACTATGGATATCTTACATCTTATTTAAAATATGTGTAAGACTTTCATATCCAAACAAATGTCAATAGAAAGTATTTAAAGCATTCATGTCTGGATAATGCAATAGTACTCTTTCTGAGTAACTGCAATATATTTCATTATAGATATACAAGGGTGATCTTATCCAACTGCGGTATTTGTCAATGCAGCAGAACATCATAATATGGAAAAGCACAGAGTGCAGATACTGATTAGACGCCGCCTAATGCGGTGTCTCACCAGGGTCTACAATGTTTACTAATGCTATTTTAGTAAACTCAAGATTTAAAATAGTAAAGATAATTTTTAACGCAGCAAAGATATAAAATAGAACTGCTCGGAGCCCCCATAGGAACTCTCTGTCTCAATAGTGTACAGCCTTATGCATTCCCTTGTCTTAAGATGTTTGAATGCTTTGTCACTGTAAATGGCGCTAGCTGAAAACTATGTCCAGTTGTCATTAGGTTTTTAGCATAAACGCGTTTATGTCACGTTGTGGTCGGCTACAGTTGAGATGGCGTTATTGTTTCCCGTTTAGACGAAACTAAATGTAATAATATGGAGAAACTGGACACGTTTCGGAAATGGTGATGATATATTTTATCCTGCGTGGAAAACATTCATTTTTTTAGCCAGAGCAGACGCCGGGAAACCGGCGTTTGATCTGGCTCCAACATGTTTGCAATGGAAATGATCTGTGTAGCGCCAACGCATATTTTGGATAGAATAGCGTCCCTTCCCCCTGCCTTTGAAAATTGTTAAGAACAATGTTTCCTGGTGACATGGCGATTAATTCTGTGACTTCTTTTGGATTAAAAACTGGAAGATATATTCTCAGATGAAATGACTGATATATCAGACGACACAGTTTGCAGACAAACATTTGCCTTGAAGTGTGACAGTAAACCCTTCTCTTCCTAAAGAGACATATTTGGTATTTGCAAATTGTTTGGATACGGAACACACACAGTAGCATCCCTTCCCCCTGCCTATGACAATCATTAAGAACAATATTTCCTGGTGACATGGCGAGTAATTCTGTGAATTCTCTTGGATTAAAACTGGAAAAAATATTCTCAGATGAAATGACTGCTATATAAGAGGACACAGTTTTCAGACAAACATTTGCCTTGAAGTGAAATAGTAAATCCTTCTCGCTTCTTCGCTTCCTAAAAGCGACCTATTTGGTATTTGCAACTTTTTTGGATACGGATCAGACACACCTTGTAATTTAACATCAGGATTTAAACTATTTTTGAAGTTCTTCTCCATGTTTTTCATAAAAAAAAATACACAAACACATTGAGACATCAGCAGACGACGTGTTTAAAGCAGACGGTACTTGTATCAAAGCAGACGAAAATAAAACTGACATTCTTTCACAAATTAATAATCATTTGACAGTACCAATATTCCTTTCATACTTTATCTGCTTAACAAAAAAGCTGCCGGTTTGAAATAATCAAATACAGAGGATTAATTTCCTGCAATGGGAGATAATAGGACGTAGGACTTTGTAATCCCCTGCTAGCCCTTATCATGATAAACTGTCGTCTGCTTCAATAATATCGTCCCCGAATTATCTGTATAAATATACATTTTAATGAAGGAAGGCATTATACGAATGGCAAACAGTTTGGTTCCTGATCAGACGCCGCGTTACGCGGCGTCTGATTAGGATCCAAAGTGTTTGCAAATGAAAGTCGCATAGCGCTTAACAAAATAGGGTTAAAATGTGTTCGTCCCAACCATTGATAGAAAATATCTATACGCTATTGAAATGTTTTCAAAACCCTGAAAGTTAATGGCGTAGCTTGTTTGTATTGCGTATTTGAGATCGACCGGCCTCCCTTAACCCTTTCATTGACTTTGCAAACAGACTGGATTCTGATCAGACTCCATGTAACTCGGCGTCCGATCAAAATCCATACTGTTTAGCGCTCGTATCAACATTTCAGCAGTCAGAAATTTAAAAAACTGAATTTTGCACAAAATTGCAGACGACAAATTTTAGCAGACGATATTTTGTTTCCGAAAGGGTTAAAGCAAACGGTTAAAGTTTGCGATGAAATGGTTAATAGAATAAAGGCAAGGGAACGCGGGTATATTGAAGGCGTTTATAGATACCAATAGAGGTGCAATTTATTTCATTAGTATAAAGTAGGTACATTAAATGCCTTAGTGACAGACATACAAGGGACAGTGCCTCATTAATGCAAAGGAAAGTGAAGGGAAACGATGGATTAACAGGTTGACATATTGTAAAGACGGTGTTTATCTGTGAGCGACACGTTGAAAGGGATCTTATAGAGAATATTTTGGTGCACGTTTTTATTATTTTATCGGGAAGCAGACACACATTCAGTAACCATGCCGACAGGAAGGTCTTTCACAAGTTACGATGTATACAGAGAGTAAGTAAAGATAATGATAAATTATCTCATAAAATATATATACAGTAAAACCTCGCTATTACGACCACTAAAACGAAGGCTAATTGTTTGTTTAATAGACAGGTGACAGCTTAAAGCAAGGTGGCAGTGAAACAGAAAGCTCCTGTAGGAGCTTTCTGTTTCACTGTCACCTTGCTTTAAGCGGTCACCTATCGTAAACACTCTAATAATTAACATAATTTAGTGGTCGTAATAGCGAGGTTTAACTGTACAAGGGAAAAACGTTATTTTTTCTCAATAAACGTGTCTTAGTTTTAAACCGTATGTACACTGTAATTAGTTTGGAGGCTGATCAGACGCCGGATTACCCGGCGTCTGATCAGCCTCCAAAATAATTACAGCCCCAAACTATTTGATTCTAAGATTGAAATGAATCGTTACAATTTTCAAAATTGTGTAATTTTGTATGTATTTTTGCAATGTATTTGCGGACCGGACAAGGATAACGCTTTCTTCACTGTATATTATTTGATAAAGTCACCTCCTGGACCCGCGCTTATAAAGTGTTTGAGTTGAGATTGAAGTCGTTCTCAATTTTTTTATTGGTCAGATTTGAGAATTCTGCTAAAAACTGATCAAATTAAAAGCTTGAGAATGATCTCAGACTAATATCAAACGCTTTATAAGTATGGACCATGTATTTAGGAACGACTCCAAAGAAGTCTTAAATATACAGTATATAATTGGTTGCATATCTGATTCTACAGTAGGCAGTTACTTGTCTTATGAGATCCCCATGCTACTTCGATAAGTGGTCGTTTATTAAAAGACTGACTGTACAGTCAACGTTACGATTAGCGACCAGTCTTTACACATTCAACCCTAGCGTCGAGTATACTCGTCATTTACAAACAGTGTACCTTAGAGGATTACACTAGTCCTGTACAAAAAGTGTAGACCCTGGTCAGAGGGCTCCCTAAGGAGCCCTCTGAGCAGGGTCTAAACTGTTTGTCATTTTGAATACATATTGTTAAATCAATCCTAAAAGGTCAAAATGGACTTCACTTAATTCGATATTGGAATTATCCATTAAAAGTTTCAGGGGTGAATTAGTTAAAGTATCATTGCCAATGTTTAAGATAGCTGACTGCTTAATGCAGTATAAAGTACAACAGTAGACCTTAGAACTATTACTTCTTTATTTTTGAACTCTCTTACCAAGACATGCACTTTTTGTTTTACATTCATTTATCTGAAACACCGTCTAAAGGCAGTCATGAAATAACCAAAAACTTAGGAAGCCCTCTGGTCCAGGTCTGCACTGTTTGTCAGTCCCTTATTTATTGTACAAATCAACCCTGAAAATGTCGAAAATTGAATAGACCTTATTTGAAACTAGAGTTGTCCATTTAAAGTTTCAGGGTTGAATAAGTAAAGCGAATTCGTGTCATCGATGCCCGACAGCATTTAGAAGTAGAAAAAAGCATCGACTTTAGTTGTTGCTTGTAAAATAAAGTTATTTTACGTTAGAGGATTGGACAAATACGACAACAATGTTTAAGTGGCCAGTGCTTTATGCATTGCGTCAAGTACTTATACAGGTGCATATTATCATTTACAAGACGCACCCCTACTTCTGTTAAAGAGTGAGCTCTTATCTCTCGTACTACAAAGCCCTTTACACTAATATTTGCAAACAGTCTTGATCCAGATCAGACGCCGATTAAACTCGACGTCTGACAAGGATCAAAACTTTTTGGCTAATGCATCAAACTTGCTTCATTTGTATAGCATTAAACTTAAATTTGAAGAAGGGAATGCCTTTGCAGATATTATTTTTTGAAGCAGATAAAACCTTTGAAGACAATTGTTTTAAAGGTCGAATACCATTCACTGCCATGACGTCAGCGGCTTTATACATGTACAATGTGCGTCTGATTTTATTTCTCAAATTTAAGTTTTAGGAATTGTGGCTTTAGAAATATTGAAATGAGTGTCATAACCAAATATAAAATTGCAAGTAACCTGTGTTCTCGGGGTGAGACGGTGAAGGGGTTACATTGTAAATCAACAATCGTTTACATGTACCTAAAAACACTACATTGTACTGTGAAACCTTTTTGAGCGATTATTTGGTAAAGTCGCGGGAGTTGAGAAGACATTATTATTTCACGTTATCAATACTAAACGCTAACGCAATTTAACAAAATACAGATAATGAAGCTGTAGCCTTGTTCAGTTTATGGTGAAATGGTGAGCGATTTGTGTAAGCGGTCCGGTGACTCGACCTGTAAGCGAGGGGTCTTGAGTTCGAGTCTGGCTGCATATTTTTCTTACCATGTTTGGCGCCTAAAAAATAACCAGAAGGATAAATATGTAATTTGCAGAGTGTACAAAATAATAAAAGGAGTTCGTGGATTGTTCTTGAAATAAGAACTCGGGGCGAATTCTTTTTGTAGATAGAGGGGTGTGTGTAGCCGGTTTCAGTTAAAAGTAAAATGGTGATATATTTCTGTTAGCGGTCCCTTGGCTAAGTCGGTAGAGCACTCGCCCTGTAAGCGAGGGTCCCGGGTTTGAGTCCCGGACTTGGTTACCCGGCGTCTGATCAGGCTCCAAACATTTTGTTACAAATAAATCGGGTTAGCATAAACGCGATCATATGTCGGCAATAACGTCTTCTTCATTGTACCAGATTAACAAATTGCCCAGGCATCTTCTATTCAAAGACCACGTCACACATTTTTGAATATATTTTAAGATAATCTGCAAGCGAAAACATATTCTAAAGTGTCGCGAGGTGGGTCTGATTGATTTTGTAAGTCAATACACAGACAGGAGTAAATCCTTTACCTTGTATCGATCGTCGGCAATAAATGGATAATTGTGTACATAGAGAAGGTCGGTGGCAGAAATAATTATATCTACGGGTAGAGAGAAAGAACTGAACAAAATCTGACATTTGCATTCAGTCTGCTTGATAGTTTTAAGGTCATGGAACAAAAAGAGGTCGATATTATTGTATACAATTACGGATGTAACCTCTTCTCTGACATGATATGATCTACTTTAACCCTTTCATGATCAAAATTTATTGTGAAGAGTTTACCCCTTCATCGCCATATTGTCGTCTGCTTCAATATTGTTGTCTGCAAAATCGTTTCAAAGTTATATTTAAGGCAGTTAAACTGATGTAATTTCAAAACCAGTTGTAAACAGTTTTGATACTGATCAGACGCCGTATTACGCGGCGTTTGATCAGGATCAAAATTGTTTTCATATGCGCTTTATAACGTAATTGAGTGTGAAGGGATTAACACTTAAATCCATATCCTGTTGATTGAAGAATTTTGAAGAAAGTGACCATTTAAGGCAGTTGAAAGTAAAGCAGAATGCGCCTAAAGGCGCATTCTGCTTTACTTTCAGCCTGCTTTAAGCCACCATCTGCCAAGATATAAAATATTTCCTATGACACATATTTATGCCTTATTTACTTCAGAAGAATAATATATTAATTCATTAAAGATGTCAAAGGCGTACATATATTTATTGGGTAGTTGGTTAAAGTCGTTTTGCGTTCTCCTTTTTCAAATTCAGTTTGTCGACCTTTTGAATAAAGCAAAAATTAACAATTAGAAATGTCAAATATTTTAGGTCCTGATCCGACACATGGTTTCTAATGCTAAAATCGTATTTGCACTGCCAGTGATTTGGGATCAGATCAGACTCCGGGTAACCCGGCGTCTGATTTAGTTCCAGACGGTATGTCAGTCAGATAAAAAGAAGCCATTAGAATTTCCTTTACAATGCAACTTGCTATATTTTAGTACGATGCAGTTGCTTTCGTTTGCGTTGAAACGAGATATAATAACGTCTTCTCCACTGTACATGTATTAGACTACCATAGCCATATCTTGTGTTGTCTATAGGTAATCATAAATAATCTTATATCGTCAATATCTAATGGATTTGTTTGTAAAACCTTAACCCATGCACTGTCAGAATATACTCAACTTGAAAAAATACTGTCTGCTTTTAATTCTCAAAGTCATTGGCAATCTTGCCCACTATCCATATACACGGGTACACCGTACATGACTTTTGTATAAACAATTTTGGATCATGATGAGGTGCCAGATCACTGTGCATCTGAGCAGAATTCAATCAGTTTTCAAATGCCTGTATCAGTACATGCATGACATTACTGTGAAGGAGTTCAATAAGCTTTAACACTTTAACTCTCAATGACGTCATGCAGCGCATTTGCAAACATGTAATGCTGTTTTAAATCTAACTTTGAAACGATACTGCAGACAACAATATTGAGGTAGACGACAATATGGCGGTGAAAACTTGACGATAAATTTGATGATGAAAGTGTTAAACGTGTTTTGGTCTTCAAGTTAAATACAGTGGAGAAAACGTTATTCTTTCCCGTTTAAACGCAAACGTAAGCAAACGCGAAACACTAAAACGTAGAAAAGAACAACTTTTGGACAATTCTGATATTTCATGTTTATCTTGGTGGCAAACAGTTTGGAGCCTGATCATACGCCGGGTTACCCGGCGTCTGATCTGGCTCCAAACTATTTGCACTGCAAATAATAGATTTAGCGTAAACGCGTTTATTGGTAAAGAATAACAGATTCTCCACTGTACAGTGGAGAACAAGATATTCCTTCCCGTTTAAAAGTTCAATAAAAAGGGATTTTTGAAGTTGTTAACGATGTTTTAAAATCAGAGTAAACAATTTTGAGCCTGATTAGACGATGGAACAACCAGCGTCAGATCTGATTCCAAAACTGTTTTCAATTAGCATACGGATTTAAAAAGCATAAAGGCGTTTATTGTGGCATTATAACGTCTTCTGCATTGTATACATAGCCGAATAACTCTTACTTTAAGAATTGATACATAACTAAGTTACGTTTTTAGTTTGAAATACTGGTAGTTCGATTAAATTGAGTTTTACCTATCCACATTCAAGGGTAGAAATACCCTTGAGTGCGATTAACTCATTACCCCATCATATTTTTATAATTAAGATGAAAACTGACCACTTTTAAAAAGCAGATTGAAAGTAGAGCAGAATGCGCCTAAATTCGCATTCTGCTTTACTTTCAGCCTGCTTTACGCTACCATCTGCTAGGATATAGACTATATTTTTATAAATGTAAGGTAAATATTCTTGAATAAAATGGAACTAACTTCTTTAGTGGTGAACAAATTAAAGGCGTAAAAAGGTTGTATTTTGGAGAGTAATGATTTAGGCGAGTTCGGGTCGTCGACACTCAGTTGTCTAGTTCTCTCTACGTTATCCATTGTGTTAGTTTATCATAATACAAGTATCTATATGTACAATGTATTGTTTGGTCTCTTCTACAACCTGTTTACTTATCTACAAGAGTCCTATTTCATGTACAGTGGAGATATTATTCTGCCCCGTTTAAACGAAAACAAACGCAAAGGCAATGCAATTAAATAAAGAAAATTACAGTTTCTTGACATTTCTAACGATTTGTTTTTTATCTGAGGGGCAAACAGTTTGAAGCCTGATCAGACGCCGGGTTACCCGGCGTCTGATCTGGCTTCTAATTGTTTGCACTGGTAATAATTGTTTTAGAAGAAACGCGTTCTTTGGAAAGAATAACGTCGTCTCCACTGTATCACAACAACGTCTTAGTCCGTACGTCTGCTTGAAATGTATCGTCTGCATTATATTCGACATTTAGGTTAGATGCATTTAGTTTCAGAAATATTTAAACCAGTGTCAAATAATGTGGTTCTAGATCAGACGCCGAATTACTCGAAGTCTTGTCTGAATCCAAACTGTGTATGGATACATGTATACCTATGAATTCAAGCTTAGCCATGTAGTAATAAGGGTTTAATTATGTTCCTGAGATAATCCAGATTATCAGTGTAAAGTCAATAAAGTTGGTCTGAAGTAGTTTGCTACTAGTGATTGTGTAATCGTCCTTTAATACGGCCGGGTTAAGGCCAGGTAATGATATCAAATTCTCTCAAAATACAAATTGTGTTTCGTCAATTTTACAAAGGAAAAAATACAATAAACTACCTCAGCACAAAAGTTCATGTACGTGTGTACGATAGTATGTTCAGTAATGTCTCTTTTAGTGTTCAAACCTATTATAATTTATGATCTGTTTTATACATGCGTAACCGTCATGTTGAGTTATAGGCACACATCTGTAATACAGACAAACATATATTTGGGGACAATCTGTTGAAGAAATAGAAATATTTTGCAAGACAGTAACTACTTTAATCGGACTACGAACAAGCCAGACACACTCCTAACTCAAAATATGCCATTACTTTCGTTCTGCACTAGAAGATTGCTCTTGTTTTTAAGAATTAAAATGATTGTTTCAACTCTTTTGACTTCACGGTATTTCATTCTACCTTTAAACCTTTAGGTCTCCCTAATTGAATAATTTCATTTTCCGTTTTAGCCATGTCCATTTGTGACTATTTAGGGCTGTTTTTGTCAAAGTATTACAAAATGACAAACAGTGCAGACACGGATCAGAGGGATCCCACTGATCTGAGTATTCACTATTTGCAGCGGAAAAATATACTCTTCACATGCACACTGTTCACAAAGGATGCATGCATACATGCGTGACAATGATTCAATAGGTTAACTCACGGTGACTCGTTATGATCTTTAATATGTTTGGAATTAATTGGTCATAGTTGTTGCAAATTGTTTGGCTCGGCGTCACATCAGGATCCAAACTGATTGGGTAGCTGATTATAATTTCTATACGACATGTAAATCAAATCTGACAGCTGTTGCAGACGACAAATTTAATCAAACGATAGCTGCAGTGCATGCTCAACCATTGTTTTGCTATTGTCGTATTTTGAATTATTTTGAAAACAGTGTAGACCCAGATCAGGCAGTCACTGAAGGAGCTTCCTGAACAGGGTCTGCATCTATTTCTAATAATATTTGACTGACACGAATCTGCATTCTTTCCTGGGGAAGGTTTCCTTATTTGATTGGTTCCATGTGAGAGTTCAAATGATAGAAGTTGATAGAGGGCGGAGTGTTACATGTACATGTATATACATGTACAGTAAACCCCCTCTATTACGACCACGAAATCGTGTTGATTATTAGATCTAGGTGTTTACGACAGAAGACGGCTTAAAGTAGGGTGACAGTAAAACAAAAAGCTCCTATAGGAGCTTTCTGTTTTACTGTCACCCTGCTTCAAGCTATCACCTATATTTTATACAATCAATTAGCCTTCATTTTAGAGGTCGTAATAGAGAGGTTTTACTGTATATATATTTTCAGCGGTAGAATAGTTAAAGGTTAAAAACGTATATTGAATGTCTAGTTCATTTTAACTCAAGAGTCGAACTTACATGTGCTCAGTGACTTGGCTACAACTAGATAAGCAGATAATGGACGGCTTAAGTTTATCTGAGGATTAATTCTTTAAATAACAGTAAGTGAGTATTTTATAAATTGTCTTTTGTAAGATTATTTCAAATTCATACAAGTAATGCCTTAAGAAAAACAACATTACATCATTATCCTATTGAACCATAGTGATAAGTACAGTGGAGAAAACGTTATTCTTTCCCGTTTAAACGCAAACGTACGCAAACGCAAAACACTAAAACGTAGAAAGGAACAACTTTTGGACAATTCTGATAGTTCATGTTTATCTTGGTGGCAAACAGTTTGGATCCTGATCATACGCCGGGTTACCCGGCGTCTGATCTGGCTCCAAACTATTTGCACTGAAATAATAGATTTAGCGTAAACGCGTTTATTGGGAAAGAATAACACATTCTCCACTGTATACACGCTTGTTGTTTATACACTAGGAACCTGTCGCAGTTGAGAAGACGTTATTCTTTCCCGTTTAACGCACACGCAATACACTAAAATGTAGAAAATTACAACTTTTTGACGTTTTCCACGATTTAGTTTTATGTACAGTTTTGAACCTGTTCAGACGCCGGTTTAAACAAACAAACCAACAGAAATAACGTCAAAATATTACTAGAGCTCTATTTGAACGTCGCATTATGTGTAACGCCGGGGGGAGGGGGGGCTTTTGACGTCACGTCAAAAGAAATATAGGATCTGTCATGAGTCGATGTTTAAGACAAGCTGATCTCAAATGAGTCTAGAATTGAAATGTTATTAAGGGTGTATCAATGTCATAAGCCAATTTTTCAAAGTATCAAACTTTTTTTATAACATTGTTTTTTGGAAGAGCTGTTTATGATGAATGAAAAAATGAAAAAAAAATATATGGTGGTGTTTTTTTTAGCTACAGCGATTTGAAAAAGGTATGTCAAATTTGGACGTTTTTTTCAAATTTTACCCATTCAGAGTAAAAGCTTCAGTAAAATTTATTTCAAAACAAAACAAATATGATAATTTGAGTTTTCATTATTTATTGCATGTCTATGGTGGTATTTTCACATATAGAAACCAAATTTAGACAAAGCAGGCACCAGGTTTGAACGATATGGATCCTTGAATATCAAAAATATGCTTTGTATAGGGCACGCTTTTATTAGATTTTTTTATTTTATAAAAAAATTTAAAAAAGTTTGAAAATGAAATAGTTCTAGTATTAAACTTTTTTTTATATTCTACCAGATGAAAGCCCATGCTAAGGCAGTTCAAAATATGAAAAGAAATTGAAAGGTCAGTGTTGAAAAAATTGAGTTATTAAAGTAAAAAGAGTTATCTCCCCTTACAAAATTTACAAAAAAGTACCATATCGATGATATTTAGAACTTTATAAATTTCACATGTGGTGCCTTTTTTTTTCTTAATTTAGTTTTTGTATGAAGAAATACTACCATAGATAGGAAATAAATAACACAAAACCAAATTATCATATTTGTTTTCATTTAAAATGGATTTTATTGAAGCGGGCTGTTTGAAAAGGACAAAATAACAGGAAGTGGGTGGGGTAAATTTTACATGGCCGTAGAGCCAACTGTTGTTCACCAAAATGTACACTTTTTCTATTTTTTCATTCATCTTAAATAGCTCTTCAATACAAAACCATTATAGAGTGTTTTCATATACTTTGAAAAATTCCGACAGTCATGACATTGATACAGCCTTAAGCGAACATTGGCAAGCTTAATAACTTTGCAATTCTTGACGAGTTTGAGATCAACTTGTCTTAAACATCGACGAGTGACGGCTTCTTTTTCTCACATATCCAACGATTTAAGCTATTTGTTAAGGCAATAGGCAATTTTAGTAGCCCCGGTTACGTCAAAGCGCCGTTATAAATAGTGAAAGTGATCTCACACATGTTGGAGATAAGGATATTCGTAATCGTTGTTCGCTATTTAGAAAACAAGGGTAGTTATGTGAGAAATAATGATACTGGAATTATCTTTTTGAAGTTTCACTGGCCATCGAGTTAATGCGTCTTCTATATGGGAACTAAAGCGGCACATTTTCTCTCCAAACTGATTTTGTTTTCAAGAGCGTATGTCCATAGTAACTAGTTATGAGTCTGGGCCCGTTTTACGAAACGTCGAACGATAGAACACGGTCGAAAGCCAAAACTTTTAAATACATCTTATTTCTGATTTCTCCGTCTAATCCTGTCTTGCGTCATCTCTTCGGAATTGTCTTTTCAAAACGATCCAAAGAAACAAGACAAGATTAGATGGAGAAATAAATAATAATTAATAATTCTAGAATTTTTGTGGTACGACGTATCAAAAAAACGGTCTCCTGATACGATAGCATATTCAAGTTATATAATACCAACTGAAAAAATATTGGACAATTCTCCCTATAGTGAGTTCGAATTAAATTCGACTGTCATTTATACACCGGTATACAATAGATAGTGGCATTCAACGCAAATATTAAATGAATAGATCTACATGTAATTAAATACAGTAGAATTCCTCTATTACGACCACTAAAACGAATTAAATATTTTGTCTTCAAAGACAGGTGAAAAACTAACGCAGTGACCCCTAGTGCCACGTGTTTGCGTCTTAGCTTTACAAACAGTGTTCACGCGAAAAATACACGTGTCCTATGTAAACAGTGTAGACCTTGATCAGAGGACTCCTACAGGGGCCCTCTGATAAGAGTCTACACTATTTGTCATTTTACAATAAGTATATATATATTTTATAGAACGACCGTATAATCAAAAATGACTAAACTGAATTAGAAATTGGTATTGTCAACAAAAGTTTGTACACGAGTGAGCAGAAAGTGTCGTCTGCTTCAATATTGTTGTATGCTATGTCGTTTCAAGGTTAGATTTAGGCTATTATGACTTAAGAAATATCGATACCAATGTCAAACAGTTTGGACCCTGATCAGATTCCGCGTAGCATGGTGTCCGATCGGGATCCAAACTGTTTGCAAAGTCGATTTCAGGCGACTTAGGCGGGGCTTTTGGGCTGTACCTCGAGTGGTGAAGATGTAACACTTTGCATGGATTATCTCACAAAGGGTGCAAACTATTTGACACTAAATTTAAAATTTATTTCGTAAGTGAAATTATCTTAACTTTAAATAAATGTATTTATTTAGAAGCAGGCGATCATTATTAGAAATTGGCGACATCATAGCAGTGAATAGGTTAACACATATTTGCTACAGTATCGTCTGCTTCACAGTTGTATTTCTAAACTTCATTTCTAAAGCTGTTTTAATATACCAAACTTTAACACGGTTGTCAAACGGTTTGAATCCAGATTAGACACCGCGTTAAGCTACGTTAATAGTGTTTGCTTTAAAATCGTTTTGCATTTATTAAATTAAATGCCAATGTCTATACATGTGTAATAAGAAAACAGCTATAATCTAGTATAATTTCCATGTAAAACAGTTCCAATCTGATCAAATCCCGATTAATTCGGAGTCTGGTATCCGTTTTATAAAACGTCGTACGACAAAAATGATCGTAAGTCAGTTTCTAAAATAATCAATAATTATTTATTTCTCCATCTGATCCTGTCTTGTGACATCTCTTTGGAATCGTCTTGAAAAAGACGATTCCAAAGAGATGTAACAAGACAGGATTAGATGGAGAAATCAGAAGCTGTATTTTAAAGTTTTGACTTACGACCCTTTTTGTCGTACGACGTTTCATAAAACGGGACCCAGGTCTGCATCAAAACGGTTAATGAATACTTTCCACAGTCAGAAGTTTCACAGTCAGTGGGCTACATGTTTATTCAACGTTTAACCCCTTCACTGCCTTACCCCGAGTGCAAGAGTAATTTGCAAACAGTTTGGATCCTGATTAGACGCCGCGTAACGCGGCGTCTGATCAGGATCCAAACTGTTTGCCACTCATTTCAATATTTCTGATATCAAAATTCCCAAAAATTAAATTTTAGAAACAAAAGCAGACGACAATTGTTTTCAATTGATGACGTCACGGCAGTGAAGGGGTTAATCGACACGTTGCAAATTAGTTTTTTCATACCTGTACAAATATTTATCAATTTCCGGCTGCTCATATTTGAACGTTAGCTGTTCGATAAAGAGAGCCCGAACAACTGATAAATTCAAACAATGTTTAACTATGGATCAATTGGGATTTTATCGCTAAATCAAATAAGAAAAAATAGTGTGATAAATTACATTTAAAATGGTCTATCGTAAACGTTTATTTGAACAGTAGAGAACGCGTTCTTCTTTCCTCATAAATGTGTTTATGCTTAAACAATTCTATCAATTACAAACAGTCTGAAGCCACATCAGATGCCGGGTAACTAACGGTGCTTGATCTTGGTTCAAACTTTTAATCACTCAGACAGAATAATTGTCGTCAGAATATTCCGAGAGTTGTCATTTTCAACATTTTATTATATTGCGTTTGTGTTTAGATTTGTTTAATTGAGAAAGAATAATGTTGTCTCAACTGTAACTATTTACATGTACATTTGTATATACGTGTTTCATTGACTCGGCAGATAAAACTATATTATCTTCCAATCTATAGTATTTAATTAAACGTAAAGTCGTGCACTGCCTTGTCCCCGAATGCACTGAAATATGCAAACATTCTTATGTAAGCAATCTGATCTGACAGACGCATAATTACTCAGTGTCTGATCAGGGTCCAAACCGTTGTTTGTACATATGGATGCTCTTTTCACTCGCTCATTGCCTGAAAGCAGAATTTGATAAACCAAAGCAGGCGACAGTTTTGTTTCTAGTTTTGAAGACATGTGGCCACTTAAAGCAGGTTGAAAGTAAAGCAGAGTATCACTTAAGGTGCATTCTGCTTTACTTTCAGCCTGCTTAACCCTTTACCTGATAGCCTATTTCTAGTATTGAAGATAGTTGAACACTTAAAGCAGGCTGAAAGTAAAGCAGAATGCGCCTTAAGGCGCATTCTGCTTAACTTTCAGCCTGCTTTAAGCTATCATGTACTAGAATACAGAAAATATTCCATATAAAATATATTAATGACAGATTAAATTGGAACTATTTTCTTCAGCGGAGGTATAAATCATATTCGCTAAAAGGCGCTTCTATAAGGTAAAGGGTTACAGCTACCATCTGCTACGATATAGAGTGTTTTATGGTGCATACCCATGCCTGTATCAATTTTTTTCTTTCGTTGAAAAATAAGTTAAAGGCGTAAAAATGAGTATTTATTTGGTAAAGTGTTAAAAAATGATGTTCACGAGTTATTTGTTGAAAATAGTTAATTCTGGTGGACCAAAGCCTACGAATTGTTTATATGTTATCTGCACTGAAATCTGGATAAAACGAATGCTTGAAAGGGATAATCATGTATAATCTTTATAACATACATATTTAACATCTGCTTTATTCCAAGCCTTGCTTATCAAGTATGAAATAAAGTCGAAGCTGAAATGTGATGTAGGTGCGACAAAAGCGAGCTAGAACTATTGGATTTCAATGTTCGACCTTTATATGATGTCAACTATATACCTATCGGTGGTTGGTAGAGATTTCTCAGATAAATTTCATATGCGCCACATTTGATATAATCACTGGTGATATCACTTTTGCGGTGACAATATCATTGTTGTTATATTTTTTCATATCAATCCAAAGGAATTGATTATCCTCTATATATCATTCTATTCGCATTGTTTCAAGATAACGTGACGCCATGAAGTCCGTTGATGTTATGATTTGAAAGGATAACGCATTATATTTTCTATACGAAATATCTTGGATTCAAAGAAAACACATTTGTAGTTATGATCCGACACTAAATAATGGCCAAGGTCACCACATAACACATACTATGTAATAAGAAAAAGTTTCCTTTGAAGAACAACTTTCCAATACGTTTATGCTCTGTTCAGTTGTTATAGATTAAAACGAGTTATCTCAGTGTACCTGTAAGTCAATGTACTTGTATGAAGTAAATTAGTCCTATACAAACAGTGTAGACCCATATCATCAGGGTCTCCGATATTTGTCATTTTCTAAAAACAGCCCTAGATAGCCAAATTTAAACTATGCTTTACTGTTACTGCAATGTGTTAATTAAAGTTCCAGGATAGAATAAATGAAGTATCAGGCGTACGAATATGCCATAAAAGATACCCAGCTATGCCAGATATTACGTCAGCATAAATAAAAAAGCGCAAAGGACACCTAATTTTATAGATCAATAGTTTAACCAAATAAAGCGTATGCCATTTCAACACTTTACAAATTCTTCTATAAGGCTTTACAATTATCCCTTTCACTGCCATTATGACGTCGTTGCACGTCTAACAGATTACGGCCATAAAATATACTGCACGCAAAGTTATCGTCTGCTTTTATTCCTTAAGTTTTCAATTTTAGACAGCTTGACTTAAAAACATGTGTATGAGTGTCAAACAGTTTGAGAACAAATCAGACGTCGCGTAACGCGGCTCTGATCTGTTCCCAAACTGTTTACAAATTGGCAGCGAAAGGGTTTTCTTGTATTCTCCTAACATGACTTGACTGATATTTGCAAATAGTTTTGATTAGATTAAACTCAATGTTTGCTCGGAGATAGGTCTGGAAAAGGCTGTTTGGCGTTCAGTTTCGGGTCTGATCTACTCCGACTATTACAAATTATGACACTTGATTTGATAACATTAACTTTGCGACGATAAATTAAAAGCAGACGGTATTTTGTATTACAGAATACGGTTAACAATTTCAACCCTAGAGACGAGTATATTCGTTGTATACAAACTGTACCTATAGGAGTCCTCTGATTAGGGTCCGCACTACTTATACATTGGAAATTGCAAGTGCTCATTAAAAGTTGCAGGAGTGATTGAGTAAGTGGTACGAGTATAATTGAACCATGTGCGTTTCTAAGGGTATAGACAAACATGTACATTGTGAGATTGACGTTGACTTTATCTGGCCATTCATTGCTACTATTGCTCCCTAACAGTGTAATGATCTTATTACTTTGCTCTTGTATATAGGGAGAATTCACGATGTTTGTATACCGAACACTTCAATTTCGGTGTGTATAAAGCTATTGTAAATAATTGAAATGTACAGAATGAAATGCCTAGCTCTCCAAACTCGTAACGCCATTTATGACTCGCTATTATTCATTTAATTGAAATGGCAAATAGTACGAAATTAACAGATAATTGAACCATAAATTTCAGACGTACATTTATATGGAAGAGAGTGACAGGAACGAACATAGGAATGTGAAGAATCAGTTTAGAACCAACAAAAAGAGTATTACACAACATCAGCACTGTTTGTTATAACAATAAATCCACTATCCACAAAAACAATCCTTAAACCCTTGTCGCGCACATACGCGTCCTTTGCAAACAGTATACATATGAAGAGTACACTTGTCCAATGCTAATAGTGAAGACTCAGTGTACGCTCGTACTCCTAAAGGAACCATCTGATACGGGTCTGTACTATTTGCCATATTGCAATACATTGACAAAAGCAACCTTTCAACGTAAAAATTGGACAAGACTAAATATGAAACTGGCATTGTTCTTTTTAAGTTTAAAGGAGGACTTTTTCATAACAGTATGCTTGTTTTTTCGTATATGGCACATTTTCGCTTACCTTTGAGTCTTTGCCCGGTAAATTTAACCATCTGTTTTACCCTTTTACAATCAAAATATCGTCTGCTAAAATAGTCCTCTGCAATGTTATGCAAACCTAAAACGAATGCAGTTTTAACTGTAGCAATATCGATACCTGAGCCAAACAGTTTGGGTCCTGATCAGAAGCCGCGTTACACGATCAAACTGTCTCAATGGTCGAGTCAGTTCGTAAATACGTACCTCAGTTGTACTACACAAGTGAAGGAAACTCACGTCCATCTTGCAACCGATGTTCACCTCAGACCTACGGTTTTTCTTCCTACATCATTTTAAACACACAAACACGCCTAACTTTCGTGTTACTTGTGTGCCTCTTGCGACCGGCGCAAGGCACATTTGCGACATTGGTATCCATGTCTTGTGAAATCGTAGAATTTGTTGCTCGTAATTTTGGTCGTCGTACGTATTTACGGGCGGTTTGAGGGATCGAAATGTCGTACTATCGACAAACCTGGTGGAAATAGCAGTACCGTACTGTTGTTACAACGACTTTTGACGTGACCGGTCATTTGCGTACAATTTACTGGTTTAGAATGATGGCCTTTGTATCAATAGTGACAACGGAATCATCAAAACGACAAACAGAAATGTATGCAACTGAAAAGAAGATTTAGATTTAATACTGTTACGTGTACTAAATGAATGTTAAATTTCATACATACATTAAATAGTCTGTATATATTTTCATTATCAAACATTATATTCTTGTTCGAAAAAAGCCCAATAATGTTATGTTTATGTCTTTTTGTCTGTCTCACGGAGAAGTAGTAGTAATCTTTATTTACATCTCATCATTATACATACATGTTTGTAAATATAATCACAAATACAGTAAACTATAGACATGTATAATGCCACTCCTAATTGGGGTTATAAGAGATGAGTAAACATTGTAACAATTATCATTTAAGAGTATATGTACATATACTGTACATATCTAAGATTAAAGATAAAACTACAATACCGATGCTAATCAGAATCTAAAATTGTTGCTCTAAAAACAAGTTTTAAGACACTGAAAGACAAAAACTGGCACTACTGTGCACTACTTAAAGAATGGTTATACGAAAACATATGTTCCTTTGATCAGATCAAAGTGAACATGATTAGCAAAGATATTACAGACCACATCAAAAGATAGTCATTTCCTGACAGTTTGCAAAAAACACAATTGACATTATTTACATTATGAAACGTTATTTACACTGTAAAAACTGCCGGTGTTGAAGAATGGCAAAACAGGTTTTGGCACAAGTACGGACCATATCTGGGTTAGAAAACAGAAAGCAGAACTTATTCATATCACATAGAGAATGAAACATGGGGCTTAAAACGTGAGCTCTTGAAAGAAGGTCTTGTCTTATATTAAAATACATGGGACAATTCAATAATACATGTACTTCATTATCGATGGTATTTGTGTCACAAAAGGGACACATTCTAGAACCTTCTGGCAGACCCTCGTAACGACCAGTTTCAATTCTAATAGGGGCAACCCCTAATCGGAATTTACAAAAGGCCGAACGATGTCGGGGTGGCAATGTAATTTTACAATAATGTTCGGCGTAAAAATCCGTTTTAAAAGATTTATAAACTTTTAGTTTATTACGACCACGGCCAGAAGGACCCACAATATTGTTTATCCTGTTTGACCAGCTGTTGATATGGACATTAAAGGTCCGAATCTCAGCCTCGTTTGCAAACGAACGAGAAATAGGGTTGGTTAAACTAGTAAACATAGAGAATTCATTAGCATCGTAATACGTCTTTACATTAAAAAACCAGTTTTTACAAGAGTTACTAGCCTTACCATAAGCCCAGAGTGCCACTCGTTTATTGACCCTTGTATTATTCATACATGAAAGTTTTGACCAATATAAAGAAATGCACTTCCATTGACGGACAATTGGAGGTGTCCAACCCATATCCCCGGATATTCCATCATATGGTGAATACTTCCCGACCCCAAGAAAAAATTGCATTGCTCTATTGTGAACGCTCTCGATACATGAATATGCTTTAAAAACCCATATAGCAGCACTGTAATTGATAACTGGCCACACGATAGAGTCGTAAAGTTTAGTAAAGACGTTATATGGTACACCGCCAATGGATTTGCATTTTGTTATTAACAGGCCCAACGCCCGACCGGCACTTTGAGCAACCGCTTTAACAGTGACCTTGTAATCTAAATGTTCCTGTAAAACAACCCCTAAATAAGTATATCTATCAACAATGTCAATAGAGTTAGTACCATACATAAAGTTAAACTGTGTACACATCTCAGATTTTGGTCTAAAATGAACAACATTGCTCTTAGAATTATTAACAGTCATGTCATTCAAGACACACCAATCGCTTAAAGAATTTAGAAGTAACTGCAGATCATAAGCGGATTCTGCCATCAAAACAATAGCATCTGCATATAACATTATGCACACCGTCTCTTCTCCTAAGCTTACACCAATATCTAAGGATTTCAGATAAAGAGACAAATCATTGATAAACAAATTAAACAAAATAGGAGAAAGAATACATCCCTGTCTCAAGCCGCAATTTATATCGAACCAGTCTGTATAAAAACTATTTACGCTTATACATCATTTCACTGAAACATATAAAGACCGTAATGCATGCATCATTTTTCCCGTATCCCTAAATCAACTAAACGTTTCCATAAAATATGTCTGTTAATGGTTTCATATGCCTTTTTAAAATCGATAAAGGCGCAAAAAGTGGATTTTCGCAACGTTTTTCTTGTATCAATAATACTTGTAAGATTAAGTATATGGTCAGTTGTACTACGGCCTTTTCTGAACCCATTTTGTTCATCTGACACTTTCCCGTTTACCTCTGACCACACACTTAATCTACTGTTTATAATGGAACAATAAATTTTATACATAGCCGGGGCTAGTGAAATACCCCTATAAGACAGCGGGTCCCTTCGGTCCATTGTAGAAGACTTAGGTATGGGATTAATAATGCACTTGTTCCACAACGACGGAAGAATACCATTATCAAAACATATATTAAACAATATATATAGGAAAGAGAGTGATGTATCATTTCTAAGTACTTCAACTGGAATATTGTCAATGCCACTTGCCTTTCCCTTATTTACTGAACTGATGACATTTTTCACCTCCAAAATAGATATATGTGCACTAAAACCTGCATCATTTACATACGTATTACTAGTTGTAAAGAAAGCGTTATTTGCAGTTTGGAACAGAGAGCTGAAGTCGTTTTTCCATTTTGATAAAACAATATCAATGTCCCTAGAGATTGAACCATCATCAAGAACCACTTCTAAAGGAATTCTATTACATGTTTCTGTTTTGCTATTTACACCTATTTTGCCAATTGATTTCCAAAACTTAGATGTATCAACATCGCACTCGTTTAAAATTTCCGATTGTAAGGAATACCAATGATGACGTTTAGCTCTCTGTACTTCCAGGTCAAATAACTTTCGAGCATGTATAAAGTATTGTCTCAACGTAGAAGTATTACCTTTATCCTTACATGATAGCCAAATCTTTTCAAATTTACACAAGTTATTCCACAGACCAGACAAAGTTTCAGACCACCAGGGCTTTCCTGGACGACGTCGTTTGTTACAATTGCCGTATTTAATTTCTTTAGAAGGTAAATATTCAGACATATTACCGGTATGTTGTACAATTCCACACCAATCCTGGTAAACGTCATCAATATCAGATTGAGTACGGAAACCAGACTCAAGTTTCAAAATGGTTTGGTTAACATGAAGCATAGTATCATGACTTAACATAAAATCAGCAGGAATACAAGATACATCATATTTATAGTGATAAGTTTCCTTTGAACAATTACCATATGACACTGGATCGTGCATATCACTCTCAATAAAACATTTCCACACAAGAAGTGAATGATCAGGCAAGGCACCTGATGAGATAGATGAAATAAGGTTTGATTCATTAATTAGATCAGTTACACTTACAACCTGAAATTGTTCAAATTGTGAGATAGATTGATGGCTAACAAAACAGTATGTTGATTGATTATATAATAACATTTTCTAGTCTGTCATACTCCTAATTAGCGGCGTTATTCATTTAAAGCACTGTTATTGAACCTCATTATGTAATTAATCAAATATTCAATACAGGTCTCAGAAAATCTATGCTGAATCGACCGACCTATTTGTAGATGTACGTGTTACGTCTAACCATGTTACTCTCAATGACGCCATAAAGCTCGCTTGCAAACAGTTTGGGTCCTGATCAGACGCGTTACGCGGCGTCTGATCAGGACCCACACTTTTTGACACTCTTGTCAATATTTATTAAGTCATACAGTCTTAAATCTAACTTTGAAAAATGTCTTACAGACAACAATATTGACGCAGACGACAATAAAGCGGTGAAGGGGTAAGAATGATTCTCCCGAATACATGTAATTTGATCATGAAAGACTTAAGTATCTGTATAGCCTCATATTGTGAAGAAGCTGGTATGCATTCCCTTGTAATTGCAAACGAAACGCAAACACCATATTGTGTTTTTAATTTTATTTCTCCACCGAAGAAAATAATTCCACTTTATACAGTCATGAATATGCACCATGTGAAATGTTTTCTATATACTAGAAGATGGTAGCTTAAAGCAGGCTTAAAGTAAATCAACGGCAAATGCATTTTACTTTCAACCTGCTTCAGGTGGTTACCTGTCATCAAAACTAAAAACATGTTGTGGGACAGTCGGTTTGCACAATCAATGCGTGGTCATAATACAGTAACGTTACTGTACTGAAATTTTAACTGGGACATTGTTTTGTTGAAGTCGTTAAGATCAAACAGTTAGGTGATACATGTATAAACAATAATAACATTTTAATCTTTATGTTAGAATGATTTTAAAACGTCGAAACTGTCAATAGTTGAAATAGACACGATCAAACACATACATGTATTGCAGTTTATTTAGTGGAATACCTCGATGAAATGTTGAAAACCAAGAGAATCGAGTGTGATTTTTATATGAGAACAGGCGTTTTGGTATAATCGTTTTTGCAGACGTACGTGTATGGACTCTTGAATTTTAATAATCTCGACGGATATCGACGGCTTACATTGTTTAAAGTAATGTAGAAGATGTACATGTAGTGGTTAATGTGTATTTCTGTTTTTAATTAACACATCATTCCACAGATACGCCTTTCTACGCCTTTAATTGATTCGCTCCACTTAAGAAAATTATTCTCTTTTATGCAGTTATAAAAATGCACCATAAGAAGATAGTTTCTGTACCTTAGCAAATGGTACTCGGTGGTAGCTTCAAGTCTGGGAGTAAAGCAGAATGCGCCATCAATGCGCATTCTGCTTTACTTTCAACCTGCTTAAAGCGGGCGCCTGTCCTGTCCTAAAAAATAGAAGCATATTATGGTTAAGGGTTGAAAACCAACTAAATGCATAAGAGATGTACATACAGAGCGAACGTTTATATGATATTGATATTAAATATTCATTTTATTTTCACTAGATAGGTTCTTCTGTCCATTAGAAATGAACATAGTATGTCGAGGAAATGTTATAAAATCAGCTTCCGATAAACTTTCATCTGTAAGGGTATAGAAGATATGTTAGTATGCAATTTGTGTATATGTATAGCAGTCATGTATATGTCAGTGAATATACTCTCTGTGCTTTTATTCTAATTCAAATAATACATGTTTTGGTGTAAAATGTACGGCCATAAGAAACCGAAGTTTTCATCTCATGAGAGATTAAGCCATGTGCCTCGAGAGAGAGAGACAGACATACAGACAGGCGGACATAGACATACAGACACACATAGAGAGACACACACAGAGAGACAGAGAGAGACGGAGAGATAGAGAGAGAAAGAGAGAGGCACATGCATACAACCAAGGTACAAGAAGACGAACATACATTAATATTAACTTTGTTTTGGATTTTTGTAGTTCTTGGCATCGCATTGTCAACACTATGTCCACGCATTCGCGTGCCAAGATGTGATTGGGCGTTGTTTGTGTTCTTCAACTCCCATTAGACGAATATTTGTTAGGAAAACCGCAGACTCATTAAGCCTTATTTTGATTAATTGTCGTCTGCTTCAAATGTGTTTTCTGTGACAAAATCTCAAAATTATATTTAGCTATTTAAACTGACAAAATGTGACCATGAATTTCAAATAGTTTAGATCCAGATTAGGCGTCGCGTCACGCTTGATCTAAACTGTTTTCAAAAGCTTGCCATGTCGCGTTTAGCACGATATGGGTTAACCAGTTCCTTACATATACAGTGGAGAAAACGTTATTCTTTCCCAATAAACGCGTATACGCTAAAACTATTATTTGCAGTGCAAACAGTTTGGAGCCAGATCAGACGCCGGGTAACCCGGCGTCTGATCAGGCTCCAAACTGTTTGCCACCAAGATAAACATGAATTATTATAACTGTCCAAAAGTTGTCCTTTTCTATGTTTTAGTGCAATGCGTTTGCGTGAGTTTGCGTACGTTTGCGTTTAAACGGGAAAGAATAACAGATTCTCCACTGTATTAAATTACGTATGCTCAAAATTGCCGTCTGCTTTAGCTTTTCAAATCTATATTTAGGTTTACCACATACTGAAAGGTTTACTAGTATCGATTGGTTTAGATGCTGATCATAGCAGACGATGAGTAACTGGTTGTCTGATCTGGATCAAAACTGTTTGCAAATGTCAGTGTTCTTTGGGCTTGTCTATGTTGCGGTAAATTATTTAGACCCAGTCAATGACCTACATCAATGCGCATAACTATTTCTTAGCCACGTGTACTTTTCGAAAGTCTCATATGTAAATGTTACTTTCATGTTGATCCAAAATTCAGTATGGCCCCAATGGAGGTCCATCTTGAAACTCTTTTTTAAGGTGGTTCGACAGCGGGCGGCCCGCATCTCGAGTTCCGGAAATGCTGATGACTTTCACCTGATCTTTGCGGCACGTGCTTATAGTAGAAAATTTAGATAAAGAAAAGTTTGATCTTACTCAGTGTCTGCTCTGTTAGCGCAGTGGATACGGTGATAGACTTGCAATCCAAAGGTTCTAGGTTCGATTCCCACTCGGTTCAAAACTTTTTTTTTTTAACAAATTGTCTGATTTTAGTGACTAGTCATTTCATAACGCAGTGATCAAAGGACAGGCTATGTTTAGTCAAGTAATAATGAATAATATCAGATGCAAGTATAGTCAAGTGACAGCTAAATTTGTGAGTATTTATAGCCTATATGACAGATGGCAGCTTAACACAGGACATAAATAATGCTAAAAGATAGATCCTAAAGGAGCTTTTATGCATTACTGTTGTTATGCATTAAGCAGTCACTTGCCTTTAAAGATCTACAGGCTACCGTTTTCAATGGTCCCTAATTACAGGTTTGACTTATGGTATTATTTAGAGCTGACGGCATTTTAAAGTTGAACTCAAGGGAGGTTATCGTTTTGTGTTTACATTTTGTCAGAATTTCAGGAAATCATGTATAAAATGTAAGTTCCACTGTAGATTTTCATTAAATTTTTGTAACTAGTAGAATTAAGTTATATCTATCTAATAAGAGTAAAATAAGTGTACGTTAAACAGCTAGATTTTTTGTAATTTGAGATTTTCAGAATTTGACTTTTTTTAAATATTGATATTTCCAACAAATATGTCATAAAATACTTTTGTTTGCCCAATATCTTTTAGTCTATGTACAGTTTACTTGAATGTACAGAAATTATTGAGTTATATCATTTTATAAAGAAAATATTCCTGTTTATCAAAAAAGGAGCTTTTTTCGACAAAAGGTCCTGTCAGAAAAAAACGGCACTGTAACTTTTTTTTATTTTAACGATATTTCACTCTCCATATGGTATATTTCAATTTAATCAAGGTTTAAAAGAATTCTGACACAGAATAAGCTGACCCGCGAACCACCTTAAACACAAGCTCAAATTCTACAAGAAATGATCAGTACATTGGCCAGACCAAATGGTGTCACTCTTACAGTGGATAATCTGTTATTCTTTCCCGTTTAAACGCAAACGTACGCAAATGCAAATCACTAAAACGTAGAAAAGTACAACTTTTGGCCAATTCTGATATTTCATGTTTATCTTGGTGGCAAACAGTTTGGAGCCTGATCAGACGCCGGGTTACCCGGCGTCTGATCTGGCTCCAAACTGTTTGCATTGCATATAATAGTTTTAGCGTAAACGCATTTATTGGGAAAGAATAACAGATTCTCCACTGTATGTGGATCTGAAATAAAAGATGGCAATAGTGGTCATCGTGCAAATATTGTCTTAACTTGAAATCTAGTTTTACTGGGCTGATCTTATTGAAACCTCGTACACATGATAAAGGTCCTGACCAAACAATATTACTGTAATTTTTATCCAAAATCAAGTACATGTATGGCCTCTATCTTTAAAACACATTCTATCATATTCTTCTGGGCCGAGTTTGCTGAAACTTTATAGAAATGATCAATGCATAGTCGTGACAAACCATGTTTTCAAGTTGATGAAGAAGCAAGAATGGCCTCCAGGGACATCATACAGTGGAGAATAAGTTACTTTTTTATCTGAGTGGCAGAACATTTGTAGCATAGTCAGATTGTTGTTGTTACTACTAAGGTTTATAGTCTCACATTAAGCTTTTTCAAGTCGTCCAAATGCAATCCCCGTATTAAAAATGACCAAACGCCAGGCTCCAAGGTTATAAAACCTTTGAGTTGAGTCTGGAGTAGCTCTCAAGCATTTGATCGGTCAGATTCGACCCTAGGCTCAAATCTGACCAATCAAATGCTTGAGAATGATACCAGACATCATTCAGGCACGTTATAACTTTGGACCCTAGTATGGGACGTCTGATTTGACTCTAAAATGTTTACATTGAAAGAAAATGCATTCTCACATACGAGTTTATGAATAACGTATTCATCAATCACTTTGCCACAACTAAAGATAATATAATTGGTGATAATAAAATTCAACTACCGTTCAACGCACTGTAAAAGTAAGACAAAAACATTTCTTAAGTAGTTTGCTATTTTATTTCACTTATATTTTCTACAATTAAATACTGATATAAACTTTTAAAAATGATACAGATGATCAGTATTGCCGACAACAATTGCAGAAACGGTATGCGCATGCGCGTGATAACTACATGTCCTGATTTTGCTCCGGATATTTTTGGATGTTTTTGTGACTTATTGGAATCGGATTGTGATAAAACTTACATGAATATGTCGGATTTAACTTAGTTGTGAACTTGGTGAAAGTTTTAATTATAATTTCTACGGAATTGGATGAATTTTGACTATTTTTCCTGAATTTCTTTGTTGGAAATTTTGGCGGAAAATTTGTGACAATAGACAATATTCACCGGTAAGTGGTCTAACGGTTAAGTAGTGTAAGGCTACCGGTAAAGGTGTGAAATAGCACCCGGAGAGTTTGAATGATGTCGGACCTGGAGTCACGTGATGATGATAACAGTATACAAGATGACTGTCTTTCGGACATATCTAATGGTAGCCATGACGACAGTGTATTTTCCGTCAACGAGGAGGACTTCCGGGTGGTGGAGGAGTATCGAACTCTTGTTAAACTGGTTAGAGAGCTACCTAAAGATATGTGTGTGGCGCAAATTTTGCAGAATTTCGCCTCGTGTGAGCAGGAACTTGAAAAGGTGCGTGATTCTTATTTCGAACATTTAAAGAAAACTTGTGTTGATTTCCCGTATGGACAGGATGTCACCTTAAAACGGAGAATGTTTACACGCACTGGTGATCCAGTGGCATTTAGACTGGCACAAGACATTTATAACATCATAGATGTTACGGAGGATGGTGATCCTGGTATACTTAAGAGCATGTTGAGCACTGGGCATAAGGTAAAGCGGGTGTC
The DNA here is from genome assembly GCA_922989275.2 of Gari tellinella. Lineage (NCBI taxonomy): Eukaryota > Metazoa > Mollusca > Bivalvia > Cardiida > Psammobiidae > Gari > Gari tellinella. The sequence goes on along the minus strand of OV277857.1, from coordinate 63,121,460 downwards.
TATTGCGTGCGGGGGACGTGGTCTGTCCAGAAGGTTAAATAGCTCGACGGTAGAGCCAGCTCAGGGTGGTGGGCGTGGTCACTCGCGTCGAAGATACAACTCATCAGCTAAAGGGAACAAGTGCTCGTGCAATACAGAACTTAAATTATTAAAAGACAATGTTGCATCTTTGCAGTCCAATATTCTCTTGATAAAACAGACAATGCACATTAATGACAAACTACGAAATGATCAGATTTACCAGATCAAATCCTCATTTATAGACATTAAACAGTACTTGGTAGACTGTAACAGCAATATACAAGTTTTTACAGGAAATGCGGTATCTGCTATACGCGGAGTGTCGCACTCAGTGATGGAACGGGTTCTAGCTGTAGAAGACAGGGTTAGACTTTTGGAGGCGTTAGTAGAGTGCAACATTGAGGACCGTGCTGGTGCGGATCAGCAGTCGTGTTCGGATCCACGTGTGGATCAGCAGTTGTGTTCGGATCCATGTGCGGATCAGCAGTTGTGTTCGGATCCATGTGCGGATCAGCAGTTGTATGCGGATCCATGTGCGGATCAGCAGTTGTGTGCGGATCCATGTGCGGATCAGCAGTTGTGTGCCGATTTATATACTGATGCAGTTGCTGCTGCTGCTGCTGCCGTTAGTGCTGCTGACGTAGGTGAGCGTGGCCTCGCTGACGTAACGACAGAATATACTGCGAGTATCATACCACGGGAACAAGCGGGTGTTAAAGGGACGACAGAGCGACCCTCTTATTCCACATCTGCGCCTGGAAATGTATCAAGTCAAAGGGTATGTGGTGCTAAGAGCAAGCATTCAGCGCAGCCACCGATCAGGACAAAGATCTTAGACGGTGCCCCAATACGGGTGCGGGTAACTAGAAGACGCGATCCCGATAAAATTCAGAACCATCAAGACGAAGATGAAGACGGCTTCACATTACAGAAACGTAGACACACACGGCATTTCTGTGTGAATGGACTAAGTCATAAATGTGATATTGGCACCTTAACAAAGGTTATTCAGGCTAAGGGACCTACTGTCTCTAACATTCGGGTACTTCCGTGTAGAAGGGATCCGTCGAGAGTTGTACTCAGACTAAATGTGATGGCGGATGAGTATTCTAGTCGTGTGCTGGAGAAGGGATTCTGGCCTAGTTACATTAGCTGCAGACCGTGGGTGTCAAGGGGTCGATCTAGCTTGGGACCAAGGCGTCCTGAACTGCCCCCAAGGCTTCGAGCATCCAACAACACACAGCCAGCTTCACGCTTGACTGGTGACAGTAGGATGCACAGAGATACATTTGCTAGTAGGAACGGGTATCAGGCACTGACTAGTGACGTTGATTAGACTGTATAGAGAACGTGTTTGGGTTCTTAGTAATATATAAATTTTGATAATGCAAGTTAACACGTTAAACTTTCTAACCTGGAATGTGACAGGTATCATGTCGAGTGCGTCGTATTTATGCGACATCTTAAGTGAAGGTAACATTGATATTTGCGGAATATCAGAGCACTGGCTTTCGCCACATAATTTGTTTTTTCTAGACTCTATAAACAGTGACTTTGACTATTTTGGTAATTGTGATAAGAACCCTATAGCTAAGGGACATGGTAAAGGGGGCGTGGCAATCATGTGGCATAGACGGTTATCGCAGCATATTGTACCGTTAGATATAGACGATGAGCGCATAGTAGGTATTCAGCTGCAAATTAACGGTCATTATGTATATGTATTTCAGGTGTATTTACCTTGTGTCAACCATAGCGTAAATACGTACCAAGAGTATATTTTTAAACTGTATGATTTATTTCACACTTACTCTGAAACGGGAACTTGTATTTTTATGGGAGATATGAATGCTAACATCATTCGTTGTCAAATGCATACCCGGGATAAAGGTTTGTTGAAATTTATTAATGACTGTAACCTGTGTGCTCTAAATGTTACAGATATATGTTGTGGTGTAAATAATACTTTTGTATCGTATGATAACCGTAGTACTTCTGTTATTGACTATATCTTTGTTCCAGCGGAAATAGTAAATAGAGTTGTACACTGCGAAGTATCCAGCGACCACTGTTTGAATGTTTCAAGACACAGACCTATTTGGTGTTGTTTAGACTTATGTAGTATCAGTAGTGTTGTAAATAACTCGTATATAGACAATACATGTAAGTTTAAGCCAATAAATTGGAAAAAGGCTGACAGAGACTCCATTGATCAGTATTGTATGTTGCTGCTGAATGATGCAAGTTTGAATAATATTGCTAGAGACTCTATGAGTGATGTCGAGGTTGATGTAGCGTATAGTAAAATGTGTGAAGTATTGGTTACTAGTGCACAAAGTACCCTACCAACGATAAAGTATAAGCCTCATTTAAAGCCATATTGGTGCGAAGAGCTTAATCTCTTGCACGTCAACATGAAGAAATCACGTGCAGCTTGGTGTCGGGCAGGCAGGCCACGTGATCCTTGCGCTACAGAGTACAGACATTATAAAGACAGTAAAGCTTCGTTTAGACGAGCCCATAGACAATACGTAGTAAAGTATCTTTCTTCACTGGATGAAAAACTAGAGAACGCCGCACAGACAGATAGTTCACTCTTCTGGAAGCTTTTGAAGTCCCGCAGATGTAAAAACAAATCTACACTAGGAGCAGGGATTAAGTTTGGTGAGGTCGTATACAGGGACAGAGAGCAACTATCGGAGCAATGGGGGAATTACTTTCGTAACCTTTATACCCCTTCTAACTCTCCGTATTTTGATCATATTTGGGAACAACATGTGCGCTCAGCGGTTACAGATTATTTCGACAGTATTACGGTGAATAGAACGGTTACGGTGTCTCAAGACTTTGTCAGGGAGTGTATACGCTCATTGCCGAAAGGGAAAGCTAGTGGGATTGACGGCGTTTGTTACGAACATTTAATATCTTCTGTTGAAGTCATTTCTCGCCCCCTGGCTAACATGTTCACCTGTATGCTTCGGCGGGGATATATACCCTCTGATATGAAAATTGGGGAGATAATTACTTTGCACAAAGGAGGGAAAAAGACGAAAGACAATCCGGACAACTATCGTGCAATCACATTATCGTCGGTTATATTGAAACTTTTTGAAATGGTTTTATTAGATCGTTGCCACGAACAGATACATGGACAATTAAGTATTCAGCAGGGTGGCTTTCAAAAACAGTTAGGATGTGCTATGACGTCATTCATATTACGCGAAACTCTACATTACGCCCGCGAACAATCGTCTAAGGTTTATATGTGTTGTTTGGACGGTCGACAGGCCTTTGACCATGTATGGCACGATGGATTGTTTTACAGGTTAGGCGAATTAAATATTGACGGGAACACAATGGTTGCATTGAAGGCAATGTATAGCGACGCAAAGTGTCGGGTGAAATTTAGTGGGGTCCGTTCGAGCGAATTCCCAGTACTGCAAGGGACGAAACAAGGAGGAAAGAGTTCGCCCACCATGTACATCGTATTCATTGATGGATTAATTAAGGAGATTGAAGCCAGTGAACTGGGCGTTTGTGTTTACGGAATGAAGCTTTCATCCCCAACTGTAGCAGACGACATGACACTGCTGTCCTTCTCAAAACAAGGCCTCGATAAAATGTTAGACATCTGTTGGCAGTATTCATGTAAATGGAGATACTTTTATAACGCAAATAAGTGTGCCGTTTTGGTTTTTAACGACGTCCCTGATCCGCCAAAACGAACGTACAAACTTGGAAATGAAATCGTCCGAGAAACAGACTCTTACGTCCACCTAGGCATCAGCTGTGATAAGTCTCTATCCTGTAAATCTCTGATATATGATGCGAGTGTTAAGTTGCGCGGCACTTACTTGAGCATTGTGCATAACGGGCTTAACTCGAAGATGTTATCACCAACGCTTCTGAAAACTATCTATCTCAGTGCAGTCTTGCCGAAAGCGCTGTTCGGTTGCGAGACTTGGGATTCATACTCGAACAGTGACATGCTTCTACTTGAAAGGGCACATCGTCTATGCGTTAAGAACATGCAAGGTCTAAGTAAATTTTGTCACACGAACTTAGCCCTTGTTATGTTGGATGTTCTGCCGATAGAATTGCTGGTTGACAAGAGGAAACTGCTTTTCTTCGGACAACTGTGCCGCCTACCATGCACCTATTTATCAAAAAGAGTCTTTATTGAGCGGCTCATCCGCTACCTCAACTTGGATAGGCAGTCACGTGGCTTTATACAAGACATTTACCGCTTGTTGCGTAAATATAACATTGTACATGTTGTAGAAAGATATATAGAGAACGGGAGTTTTCCATCTAAATATTCATGGAAAAAGACTATTTGTAACTTTGTAGAACGTCCGTGGAAAGCGCGGGCCGTACGCGAGTTGCGTCAGTCATTAGGTAGTTTGGCCGATTGTGATATAGTAAAAGACGATGGTGTTTCATGTATATGGGAAATGGCTAGGGATTCTCCACAGACAGTTTCTATTTGTAAACAAGTAGTATCTTGTATAGCCTTGTTCATATCTGGGAAAGACTTATGGACATGCAGGAAATGCGACCGGCTGTGCACTAATATTATAGAGCATTTAGTGTGCTTCTGTGAGAAGAATTCTGGTTCGGCTCAAGCGCTGTGGGACGATGTGATTGAGTTTAACGGTGACAAAGAGTTTAACTATCTAATTCGCTCCTCAGCCCGCGAGCAATGCGTTTACATTCTGAAAACAGTAGTTATGCTTCTCTATAACGGAAACTACAGGTATAGATTGCAGACTATCCTTGCGTGTATGCTCCGAGATTGAGCACCAGCATGAGAGAAATAATTACGTTAGTAGTGGATCTATTGTTCTTAACTTCCAGAACTGTGAGATGTTACTGTATCTATTGTGTTAACCCTTTACTCCATAGACTGTTTCTAGTACTGAATATAGGTAACCACTTAAAGCGGACTGTATGTGACGCAGAATGCGATTCAATGTGCATACTGCTCCACTTGTAGTCTGCTTTATGCTAACATCTGCTAAAAAAAAAAAAAAAAAAAAATAAAATAAAATAAAGAGATAATTCTTAGAATACATAATTATAACTGTATAGATTGGAGCTACTTTCTTCACTGGGGGGAATAAATCAATTGTGCTAAACTGCGCTTCTATAGAGTAAAGGGTTAATCAAGAGATCGATATTGTATTTGCGTTAAGTTAGCAAGAGCCTGAGTTCACCTTTGTGGAATTTCTATGTGGATATTTACATGTTACCCGACTGTCCGCCGGGTTTAGGTTTGATTGTAGTTATCCTGAGTATTGTACCACGTGATTAGAGGTTTACATTTATAACCCATCCTTTTCATATTTCGTACATTTTCGTTAGAAAAGCTAATGGGTAAATTACGTTTATTAGGTATAATGGTTGAACCCACACCTAATATACATCAGTACTAGCATCAGACAGTTTTGCCCACGATCAAGCGGCATGCTAGGAGGCGTTTGGTCTTGATCAAAACATAATTATGTACCTCATTTTCTACCTTTTTATCATCGTACCTGTATTACATGTCCATGTTTCGTTTCGATGGAGAGTATACATGGGTTCATAATGATTTGTTTTCATCTTATAACAGAACTCCATACAAGGGGATATCTAAAGCACTACATGTTGTGACTACTAATCATTAAACATAGCTCCTTGCTGCGATTCTGATTGGTGGTCACATTATTCAGTTTGCTGCAGACATAATAATATAAGGGAAACCTTGATTTAAATCCTCTAGTCTGGGGTCCAGTTATAAGTGCATGTTGTCTTTGTCCACTATACGTCATAACTTTAACCCTTTCCTCAATAAGCAATAGTGCAAATTGCCGATATCCACCTGTGTTTGGAGAGGGACACTATTTATAGCGGAGTCCGAGTGTTTGTAAAGCAGATAACTCCTTTATGAGCTTATCTGCTTTATATTCATCTTGCTTTGGACTGGCACCTGTGCCCTAAGTAAGAGGTGATTTTTGTGGAGGAGGGGGTTAACTGCCTCATTTGTTGTCTCTGAATAATGTTTAACTTCTTCTTTCGTCTTGATTGAGTTGTTAAACGGGTGTCTATTGTGATTATCAATTGTAACTTGGAATATGGAACAGAGTATACATGTATATATTTACTCATTGCTATACATGCAATGACCTTGTATACTATTCGTACAGTAACACATCGAACTGAGATACTGGTATCTATGATAGTAACTCTGTTTGCATGGCAAGATGCTATTTCGCAGATATGTTTAAATTGTTCATTTGTTATATTGTATATATGTTATAGATCTCCATTAATGGAGGAATGAATAAACTACTACTACTAGTCCGTCTGAATCCTGATCAATATTTAAAACCTAATCAAATAAGTCTGCGACGAAGGTTGCCATAATTTATTCAAAGCGTATGTGTTGTCTCTTCAGTATTGTATGGGAAATCCTAATTTGGCTTACTTATCCTCCTTTGAGCTCATTTATCGGATTTAATTCCTAACAGTTCTAAGTTAGACTATCTATCATCTGCATCATATTTCAATTCCGTTTTACATGTATTTTATTTCACGTTCTTTTTAATAAAGGAATTTGTCGTGAACAGTGTGGGTCCAAATTTGACGCCGAGGTACTCGGCGTCTGATCTGGAACCAAACTGTTTACGAATGTCACGCAGCGCTTCGTATGATAAAGGTTTAACATTGATTACCTGTGATGTTCTAAGTCAGTATATTCCTTTCATTCAATGTGACAGATGTCATTCCTGGAACTTGAAATAAGCATCTAAACTGTTAGTTATCATAAACTCGGACCATTAATTCTAAATTCTTGGGAACATTACCATGGAATTTAATCATTCAACGCCTGTGTCCGTGAATATTACGTGTGCTCAGATTCTTGGACGATATAATTATGCTAAAAAGAAGAAACGTTTTCGATTACCACCGCTTGAGAAGCCGGGTGAACTTAATAGACATGCTTGCGACAAGTAAGATATATGTATATACAGTGCTCCCACCCTACAACGTCCCTCCCAACAACGAGTCCCTCCTTACAACGACTCTTGTCGCGGTTCCTTAAACAGGACAAACTGATGCAATATCGTCTACCAAAAAGTGACATCTATTTTTCTCAAAGTTACATAATGACCATTTTGACAGGAAAAAAACTTTATGACGGGTGATAAACAGCTTGAATCCAGCTCAGACGCCGCGTTACGCGGCGTCTGATCTGTATTCAAGTTGTTTGCTGATGTAGCCAATTTCCCTCCCTATAACGGCTCCCTCCGAACAACGCACACACTTGTTGTCTCCCATTGGTTGTTTTTGTAGAGAGGGAACGCTGTACAGCGAATAAGATGTTCGTCTTTCTTGTTTGGACGCAAAAGGGAAATACAAACGCATTGCAATAAAATGTAGAAAACTAGATGTCTCGATATTTCAAACGATATATGTTAATCAAAGTGGCAAACGGTTGGAAACTGGAACATGTAAGACGCTGAGTTACCCGACGTCTGACCAGGTTCCAAACTGTATAAAATGGGTTTAGTCAAAATGTGCGATTGGTGTTACATCTAAGTACATGTAATTTCGAGCGCTTATAGGGTAACAAAGTTCCATTTCACTTGTGTTGCTAAAACTTGTATTTTTTTGAATTACCAATATCAATTTGAATAAACGAGACGAACCAATAGTTTGTATTCTAAAGTTATACTATCACATTATATAAATATAAGATGGCAGTTTGCGTGACATTCAAATTGTCAACCCGAGAAACAGAATGTCACCCCGAGGCGTAGCCGAGGGTGACATTCTTGTTTTCGAGGGTTGACAATTTGAATGTCACGCAAACTGACATCTAATATTTATTTTATTACACCGAGCTTATCAACTCTGGCTTTGGAATCGTTTTATTCGTATTTTATAAAATGTGTTGTGAATACCAATTTAGCGCGGACATGTACGTAACGCGGGAAATGACGTCGCCGCCTTATGACGTCACATTGTTTATAATTATATTACAAGAAAGAAAGAAGAACTTTATGATAATCCTAACAATACTCTACCTATCCCTAATACCACCACTCCCTACCCCTAATACTTCCACTACCTACTCCTAACATTACTCTACCTACCCCTACCACTACCTACTCCTAACACTACTCTACCTACCCTAATATTACCACTACCTACTCCTAACACTACCACTACCTACAAGTACTCCTAAGTCTACTCCTAACACTACCACTACCTACTCCTAACACTACTCTACATACCCCTACCACTATCTACTCCTAACACTACCACTACCTACTCCTAACACTACTCTACCTACCCCTACCACTATCTACTCCTAACACTACCACTACCTACTCCTAACACTACTCTACCTACCCCTAACACTACCACTACCGACTGCTAACACTACCCCTAAAACTACCCCTTATACTACCTACTAACACAACTCTACCTACCCTAATACTATCACTACCTATTCCTCACCACCACTACCTACTCCTAACACTACCACTACCTACTCCTGACACTACTCTACTCATCCCTAATACTACCACTACTCTACACCTAACACTACTCTAACTACTCCCATCACTACCTACTCCTAACACTACTCTACCTACCCATAATACTAGCACTACCTATTCCTAATACTATCACTACCTACTCCTAACACTACCACTACCTACTCCTTACACTACTCTACCTATCCCTAATACTACTACTACCTACTCTTAACACTACCACTACCTACTCCTAACACTACTCTGTCTACCCCTTATCTTAGCACTCTACTATATATGTACTTTATCTACCTCTAACACTAAAGCTAGATAACTTCTACTACAACAACTGCTACTACTACAACTACTACTACTATTACCCCTGTGGGACAGGAGTAGTGCACGGACAGGGCAAAAGGACACCAATGTTAACAAATACAAAGGCGTCGTTGACTCCCGAATGGGTGTCAGTTCAAAGAAGGCATTGTGCCATACAGTGAAATTGACCTTAAATATATCACGGGGATTATATACAAACACAGTTTTACGTTGGACAAGTCTCTGCAGAGTGAGTGAAAAAGTTATGAGACAAAATTGCCTTCAAACTCATTTCGGTTCATTCAAGCGGACGATTGCTTTCATGTGTGCCCTTTAAAAATAACAATCCTATTTAAATATTTATTCGTTTTTATTCTCACCTCTTTAAAGAAGTTAATATTAATAAAATTCTACATTTGCTTTCCCAAATGTATGCAATCCAAACGGTATGTCCCTGATTTGCATATGAACAAGGTGTTATACCCCCGGGCAGCCCAAAACAGTTAAGACTGCCAAAGAGTTGTTTAATCCCTTCACTGCCTTACCCCGAGTACGATAGATCTAGTTATTTGCATTCAGTGTGGTTCCTGACCAGACGCCGCGTAACTCGGTATTTGATCAGGTTCCAAACTATTTGCAACTAAGATTAAAATATAGCGTAAGAAGAAGCAAAAACGTATTTCTACATTTTGTTGCATTTCGTTTGCGTTCTGCGCTCATCTCAATAATTCAGGTCCAAATACCTAAAACAAAAAACTACATTTGATAAATGAAACCAGACTTCGCGTATCGCTGCTTCTAATAATGGTCTACTGTTTGTCAATGTCCTGCTATGTTTAAAATATACTAAATGCATTTGCAAGACCCAGTGGTCTACCCAAAATTCCAAGAAGATTGGTTCATGTTTTGGTAACTAATATGATCCACAAGGTAACTTATAACCGCAAGGGTACTTAGTGTTAAAAGAGTTAACCCCTTCACTGCCTTACCCCGAGTGCGATGGTTATTTGCAAACTGTTAACGGTTTGAATTCTGATCAGACGCCGCGTTACAGGATCCAAACTGTTTGACACTCATTTCAATATTTCTTAAAGCAAAAATACCTAAAAATTAAATTTCAGAAATAAAAGCAGACGAAAATTGTTTAAAATTGATGACGTCACGGCAGTGAAGGGGTTAAATGGGTTTATGGTGCCGATGGTTACATTTTAACAGAACACGGACTTGTTTACCCCTTGACAATGTAAAATTGGGCGTCGGTTAAATTCAAATTAGCTTCAGTGAAAATATTAAAGTTTTTACTATTTCCTACCGTAATATCGTCTGCTTTTAAATTGACGTATGCAGACACGTCCCTAACGTCTGTTAACAATCTGGATCCCAAAAATGTGGATGCCCCGAGGATATCCAAACGTTCTCAGTAAAAGATCTATATTCTAAACCGGCGAAAGCAGTGGATAAGATATTTTATTTCAGATGCAAAGGTTTATTTCAAATTGGTCTAGAGTTTTTGAGAAAAACCATCAACAATGATTTTGATCGGGATCGTGTTCGTTGTACACACAACTTGAACGTGGTTCGTTGTAATAAAAAACAATCAAAATCTTATTTGTTTAATAGCTAAACGGGTTATTTTTTAAATGCAGTTGACGATTATACCCAGACTACTCGACGGACATATTTGTTGCCTATTCAGAACAATTTATGGTCAATGAGCATCAGTTTCTTCAGAAATCGCCGTAACGGTAGAAACTTTTTCAAGTTAAACATCAACCTCAAGCATTTATCCTATAAATAAGTTTTACATATGCTTGCATCAGTGTGTGAGACACTCCGTAAGAGTAATATTGGTCTACATTTCAAGCAACATCCAAGGACAAACATCATATCTGTATACTCACATGTGTCGATTTGACAACTGACGCCATTTTTTAACGGGATCCGATACGTTAGATTAACGGGAACTGAAGCGTTAAGCGGGAGCCCGCTCGTTTTGCCATACCAGTGTGACTATACATATAATAACAGTTGAAAGGCGACTAAATGCTAAGCTCATAATCGCCTACTGTTCCTAGACACTGCGTCATTGCGTGATGATAACGTAACCATTATTACAACTGCATAGCTGGCCGGAGATTAGTAACTATATAAAATATATACATGTAGATACAATCTAACTCTTATATCTCAAACTCGCTTAACCAGAATATTCCCGTTTTTTAAAGTCGCATTTAACTCGAATTTTCCTAAATTTGCAGTCGAATTTAGCTATGTTTTAACGAATATGTTCTAGTTAAGCGAGTGTAAGATATTTCACTTTATCCTGTCACGTGCCTATTTTCCTGACGGATAAAGGGGTGACTGATAAACTTTGCTTTATTATGCTATGTGGTCACATGACCGATGTTATTATGTCAAGTGGTCACATGACCTGTAGCCGGAACTACTTTTTTCACCGAGACGCTTATTTTGTAAATACACAAATGTACGTCTCTATGAAGTACTGAATAAAAAAGTTTAACAAAGCAATTTCGTTGATTATAATCGATACCAATAAACTGAATAATTATTTCACTCTATTCTCCCAAACTAATATTCTTATGCCTAGAAGACTATGTATAGTTGTTCGTCGCAAAACTACTGTGTTTAGATAAACCCACATCAAGAACCATAAAGCGTCTATAGTGTATTCTATAGTGTATTCTATTTTTATTCTATCGGCGTCTTAAGAAAAATGTCAATTTCTTACGGATCTTTCGATATGGGATTAGAGGAAATCATATTTCAAGAGGAACCAGATAAAGATAAAAATGAACCACCTGTAGAAGTAGGTTTAGTGGAAATAACCAATGAAGAATTCAACACAGCATTTGGCCTTGATATAAACAGTCTGTTTTTACCAATGGAAGAAACCCCCGACCCGAGGAACCAAGAGTTTTTAGAAATTTCGCCAGAAGACGTAAGAAAATTGATTGAAAATGAAGAAAATCCAAACACATTAAAAAAAACAATGTATGACTGCTCAAAATTTGAACGCTTTCTTACCCAGAAAGGGGAAAACAGGTCCATGGCCAAGATTGAGCCTGAGGCCTTAGATGAATTTTTAGCAAATTTCATCCTATCCATGAAAAAATCGGACGGCGAAGATTACGAACCCACAAGCATCAGAAACATAATCAGCAGTATTGATAGAAAATTAAAGAGACAAAAGTACCCACACAGAATTATAGGGGAGCAAACCAGTGTGTTTCAGTTGAGCAGAGATGCATTAAAGGCTAAGCAAAAATCTTTAAAAAGACTTGGAAAAGGAAATAAACCCAAAAAATCCAACCCTATTACTGAAGAAGAAATAACCATTCTATATGAAAAAGACATATTGGGCAGAAACAACTCAAAAGCACTCCTAAACACAATCTGGCTGAACAACTGCATCTTATTTGGTCTGAGAGGAACAAAAGAGAACTATAACCTCAGGTAATTTTCTAAGAGTTTTTCACTTTATCAAGTCTCAAGTAGATATTAAGAATAAGATATTCTATGAAACACTTTTAGCATATTTATAGTGTGATTTTTTTATTGTTTATATATAGGATCTGACATTTGACGATGTTTGAGACAAGCTGATCTCAACTGAGTCTAGACTTGAAATGTTATTAAGCGAGCCTTGGCGAGCTTAATAACATTTCAAGTCTAGACTCGGTTGAGATCAGCTTGTCACAAACATTGTCAAATGGCAGGTTCTTTTGTCTCATAACAAATGGTTTTCGATTAATTTCATTCTAAAGCAATGACTTTTTGAAATTCCAGTGACGTCATCAAATTGATCTAACATGTTTTTTGAGGAGGCGATTCGTAATCTTATGTTGCTATTTATTTGAAAACAGAGGACCTGAGGTACCAGTAGTTATGTGAGAAAATAATATTTGATTTCATATAAAAATTCAAATCTACAATAAATTTAGAAACAACATTAACATGTATTTCACTCCTGCTGAGACTCGAACTCAGAGCTCCTTCTAAGCGAACAAAATTGTGCAGTAAGCCCGAAGGTGTTTTAACCATTTAAACTACAGGAGTATACTACATTACTGTTGTCAATAAATTTTCTGTATATTTTTTATTGTTTTATTTTGTTATTATTGAAAAACAAATCACCAATTCAAAAAACAAGTTGTCAACACTTTTAATTTTAAACAAAAATTAATACCATTTATTTCAAAATATAGCCCACAGCGAAATGCCAAAATAGAAGCTGGATATTAAAATTTCTCTGTTTCTCATACGTTATAAAAAAACTTATTCCAAATTTTCATTTATAATTTGAAAGGTTCTAATATTTTTATACCTCAAAATCATGACTTTATGTTTATAAGGTATCAAGATAAAAGAACTACAAAAGTGTGGCTTGAATTAGCCTAGAGCTGTAAATATAAGATATAACTTTATAAGTGTAAGAATTAAATTTCATTGATTACAAATTGTCCTGTTCATATCAAATTAAAATATCATTATGATATGCCTTTAAATTTTAATTTATAAGAATTTCAGGGCTCCAGATAAGAAGGAGTTTACTGAACAAATTCAATATTTTCTCACTAATTTCAGCACCAATTCTATGGTGTTACTACTAGTTAGAATCGTCGAAGAGACGATTCTAATGAGTCGTAACACCATAGGGTTTAATGCGGAAAGAAAGATTTTAGCTTATCTGGAGCCCTGGAATTGTTTTTTCATTTTACTAAAATCCTTATGTTATCATCAAACGGTCAAACCCATTATTGTGATTACACATTCGAAATATTTTAAAGAGACGGTCATTATGAGTAGTCACAACATAGCATTTGGAAGAGATAAAGCGTTATAAAGGAGAAAATGCTGTAAACATTTGTTTACTCCTAGCAGGCTGTTTAAGAGATAATCTCTGATCTCAGCTGCACATATCTAAATAAACAAAATTTTATCAAATTATTCAGTCCAAATTTTTTCTTACTTTCAGATGGGGAGACATTACATTAAAGAAATCTTCTGATGGCCTAGAATACTTAGAATTGACTGAACGTCAGACAAAGACCAGGACTGGTGCAAATGTGACAGATGTTCGGGAGATCACACCGAAGATATTCGCCACCCCTGCTGACCCAGATAGATGTCCAGTTCAGACATACAAACTTTATAAAGCAAAGAGACCTCAGGACTTTTGTGAATCCAATCATCCTTTTTATATATCTCCGCGCACTACTTCACAAGGACTTTCTAGGGAAATGTGGTTTATGAAATCTGTGGTTGGGGAGAAGAAAATTGGGGAATTTCTAAAAAAAATGGCTGTGGATGGTGGTTTGGATGCCTCAAAACGTCTTACAAACCATTCAACTAGGAAACATTTAGTTCAAAAATTAAGAGATGCAGGAATAGCGCCAACTGACATTATGCAGATCAGTGGTCACAAAAATATCCAATCTGTGATGAACTATTCTGCTATGTCAGAGCAAAAACATAAGGAGTGCTCAACAATTCTGTCCAGTAGATCCAAACCATCATCCACAGTAACCTGTTTGGGTGATAATCAATCCACTATTAGAGAAATTATTGAGCCAACACTCTCAGTTGGCCAAAATGATACAAATGTCACACAATCTGCCACTGAATCTAGCACTATTTGCCCTCAAGAAAACTTGTGTATTAACTTACCCCACCCAGTCCCTCAACAGTCTGATACCAGTAGAGTCGAGAATCCACCGTTGTTCAACCAAGAAACCCTCAGAATGAATACAATGTTAAACTCTGTCTTTTCAGGTGCTGTGTTTAATATCCAAAACTGTAACATGAACTTCTGTAAGTAGGATCTGGACCGAAAATTCGTTGACCTTGCATGAACACGAGTGACGAAAATTGAACATTTGACATTCGGCGTATGAAAATTCATTGCAAAGTGAAACGAACAATTTGACTTTTTCGAATTGCATTTTAAACAAAATTTGATATACATAACAAGAACATTTTTTAAAAATAGATAAAGTTGTACCAAATGTACGTTATTTTAATTAAATTTATGCCGTGGTATTTGTGGGATTATTTTTTCTCGCCTTTTCACATAATCTTCCGCGAGTTCTTAACGGCCGGGATGTTTTGCGGTACCCTTTGCGGTATATTTTATGGTACATTCAGTACAAAACATTATATTAATATTTTGCTATCGTGACAAGGATAAATAGAATATTTGGTGACTAGCTTTGAATGAGAAATGTTATCTGGCTCGGCTTCTGAATATATCAGGTTCGCCTGCGGCTCACCTGATATATTCATCCGCCTTGCCAGATAACATTTCTCATTCAAAGCTAGTCACCAAATATTCTCTATGTACACTCACATTTGTTCAATGGGTTTAGCCTGTACTCCTCTTCCTTTACAATTTGATGAGTTAGTTAACCAAATGTTTGGGAACCATAAATTGTTCGATTTTTAGTTACATACTGATGGAGGTAATATTGTACAAGTTGTGTAGCGATTTGAAGGATAAGAATTAACGTATATGTACATGTACTTGAAAAGTGTTAATAACAATTTGGAGACGGCTAAATGCTAAGATTATAATCGAACATTATTCCCAGACTAGCCGTCATAATAACTTGCCACTCAAGGCAGACCAGAGTCGACCAAATCTTTGACCAGAGACTTCCCGAGGACGAAACTTAAACGCATTGGTTTGAACAGTTCATTTTCAATAAACCATACTATTGTGTTTATTGGAATTGATAATTTATATTTATGAGTGTATCATGAGATACGTTTTTTCCTTTTCATGTACAAGAATCATACATGTTGGTGTAGTAACATGTGCCCAAAAACAAAGTGTTTGGGGATACATTAAATTGTGGAATTTGTTTGCCTGTATGCCCATCTGCCTATACGTCTATGTTCATAAATATTCTGCAGTCCCTGTATTATTCATTTGAACCTGGACACATATGATTATTGAGACAGTGGAGAAGATGTTTTTATTTCCCAATAAACGCATTAATGCTAAAACAAACCTTATTTCAATTGCAACCAGCTGTGGAGCCGGATCAGATTCCAGGTATCCCGACATCTGGTCAGACTCCAAACTGTTTACCACACAGCTTGAAATGAAGTCAGAATTGTCAAATCATCACAGTCTCATTGTCTACATTTTATTGCAATGCGTTGGCGTTTTGTTAATGTTAAATAGGAAAGAATAACGTTTCCTCCTCTGTACGCTCTCATACATACTTAAAGCGGAGAAGTCGCTATTCGTTCCAATTTTAAACGAAACTAGACACAAAAACAATGCAATAAACTATGGATGGCATCTATTAACAAAATGTTGACGACGCATTTCAATCTGACAGGGAACATATTGGAGCATTATGAAACACGAACCCCGATCTGTCTCCAACCTGTTTACCGAAAAAGTAAATGAAATTGTTTTAGCACCATTAAAACGCGTTCATTGGAAAAGAATAACATTATTCTCTATTCTGTGAAAAGGTAATGTCTTGAAGAGAAAGTATTACATTGTAACTGTATTCTCTGGCCTAACCGCATATTATATTCTACCCCGACAGTTTACCCTAGGTGTACCAAGTATGTCTTGGTAGACATTTGCAAACAGTTTTGATCTTGATCAGACACCAAGTCAACTCGGCGTCTAATCTGGATCCAAACTATTTAGCAACTGTCCATCGTTTTAATGATACAACCGTTAAAAGACATACAAGTTCAAGCGGAATAGTTTCCTGGCGATGAGATTTGAGTTGATTTGTTGTGGCATTATAAGTGTAATCTTATGTCACCCCAAACATGTAAAATGCGATTACAGACAGAAAGGTGCATAAGTTCATTCCCGGTCAATAACATTGTCTGCGTATCCTTAATACCCTTTCGATAACTGGATAAATTATGTGCAAGAAGACAATTCCAAACACTTCAGATCTCGACCAAACTTGGAACACGGTATCTCTGATCCGTATCAAAATTATTTGATATATGTATAAACGAATGCAAATATTAAAATGTGTTTTGCAGAATCTAAGAGTCGACAAGTAGAAAGGCGTTTTGGCGCGTATATCATATAAAAGGACACATGCTTTAATTCTAATCATGCTAAGATATAGTTTGCATCAAGAGCGTTGCTTGGATAATGCTGAAATGTTAGGCTCCATGGATTAAAACTGAAGAATTTAATAAACGGGTGTCAAGCAGTTTGGTTCCTGATCAGACGCCGCGTGACGCGGTGCCTGATCAGGATACAAAATGTTTGAGACATTCACTGAAGTATTTTTTTAGCATTGCAAGGGTTAATCCAAATCGAACAGGGAATTGCACCAGATTAAGATTGAATTTGAAGTGTTTTCAGCTCGGTACCAAGCAAGCCATTCATGTAAGACGTGCGTTGCATTTCGTATAATCGGAATATATCTTGATAAAATAAAATATGGAAACAGATTTAAGGTAAGCATTTGATATTATAAAACATGAAAATGTATCACGTAAACGATATATAGGCAATATATGTAGAGCTACAGCCCTTCTTTTGATAGCTCTAGATTTCTTTTGTCGAATTTCCCAGTATTTTAAAGAAAATACGTTGCAAAGCTACGTTTTAGCGTGGATATACTATAATGCGTACGAGGTTTTGGAGTTCTAGTGTAAGAATAGACAAATTAATTCGAGTTGTTAAGATTCCATCGAATCACGGTTTAGACTAAGCCAATAAATATATCTGTCCAAATCCTCAAAGTTTAAAGTGTGTCACGTTCATTTGTATCTGGCTGTGCAGCATTGTAAAAACATTTTGGAACGATCGATATACTTGTACACTTGTATAGTATATCGCATGTATTAATGTTTCGGAGTTTGACCAACCCGCCTCCGCCATTTTCGAAAACTCAAACGAAAATTTACGATTGTTTTCGGAGATTTCCATATAACATCGTCTTTGAAACAGTCGACCGACAGTTACATTTGAGAAGATGTTATTGTTTCCCGTTTGAACGGAAACGAAACGAAAATGCGTTACGAAAATAATGTAAAAAATACATTTCTTTTGAAAATCCTACGATTTATGTAGGAGTGGCAAGCAGCTTTGGACCTGATCAGTCACTGGGTGTCGAATAAATATCAATTTGGGTTCCGATGTTTTTACGGAATATGCACATATTTAATGACGAAATTGTATTAATAGAAGACTTCAAAATTACTTCGTAGAACAATGATAGGTTTGACCTTTACAGCCCTGAAACTTCAATTAGACGATTCCAAGATTCCAATTAAGTCTAGACCAGTTTTGGCTATTTAGGATAGATATTTGTCAATGCATTGCAACAGGAAAAATAGTGCAGATGGTATAATACGGTTCAAATGGAAATCAAGTATACAGTAAAACCTCTCTATTACGACCACTAAAACGAAGGCTAACTGATTGTATAAAATACAGGTGGCAGCTTAAAGTAAGGTGACAGTGAAACAGAAAGCTCCTATAGGAGCTTTCTGTTTCACTGTCATCTTGCTTTAAGCAGTCAACTGCCTTAAACACTCAATAATAAACAAAAATAAGTGGTCGTAATAGAGAGATTTACTGTACTTCAATATATATAATTTATGTTATCTATTTCAGTTACAACTCCGAAGATCTCTTGAACGATATGTATCCACTAGAGGGCGCTAATACCCCACAACCCGGAGGATGCTACAGAACCCCCTCTCCGTCGCGACCAAAGTCTAAAACCCGACCTTTAGGAAGACCGGTCTCACGATATGACGTCAGTGTGCAGGTAATTCCGTGATACTATAAATAGCAAAATGACAGTGTTTTTGGAAATATTGAAGATTAAGTTTATTTTGAGTGGGAAACAGCTTGGAGCATGATCAGACGCCGGGTTAGCCTGTGTCTGATATGTCTCCAAACTGTTTGCAATGGAAATAATTGTAGGAAATATCAATGTCTTTCCCACTGTCAGAAACAAAAAAGCGCATATTTATTCATGGCTATACATGTACTGAATCCTCATAATTACGAAGCACCCTGTCTAAAACATGCAAGTCAGACTGAGTAGTATGAAAACGATATAAAACATAGCATGTGCGTCTTTAAAGAAGGACAATGGTTCATGTAAATCAGTGAAGATACGTGTGTGATACCACAGGAACCGATGTTTTACTGTAATGAAGACAAAAGACATGATTAACCGCAAATACATTGTAATTACATATAGATTTAGAAAAAGTAAGTAATTTGAAAATGTAAGCGATTTTATTTAGATCTATTTATTTATTGGGCGGGGGGAGGGGGTTGAGGGGTCTTCGTGGCAAATGATTTTGAGATTGATCGGACCCGGAATAGAATCAGATTCCAAAATACGTTTTGCATAAACGCGTTTTGGGGAAAATAATAACGTCTTCTCCAATGTACTGGCTTCTTTCAAGCGCAAGCCAAAGTAAGTTCAATATAATTAGGGTTTAACACATTCAGTACTAGCGACGAGTATACTCGTCATTACAAAACAGTGTAGATCTATCTACATCTGTCCTATACAAACGATGTACATCCAGATCAGAGGTCTCCTCAGGAATCCTCTGAACAGGGTATACACGTTTTATCATTTTGCAATTATATATTGAAAAACCAGTCCTAAATGGCCAAAAATTGACTTGGTTTAAATTGGAATCCGGAATTATTTATTTGAAGTTTCAGGGGTGAATGAGTTAGCTAAATTAGTTTATCTGATTTTCCGATAATGATCGACTAAGATTATATCACGGCGCGACTGATATAAGACAGTATACAAATTATAAATAATTCTTTGGGAAACAGCCAGGTCTGAACTGATATCTGCTGCTGCTCTTTCTCTTGTCTTCTCGTCTGCCTAAGAGCTTATCGTCTGTATTTCTTTTCAAAACAAGACCATTATTGCGTTTAACCACGTGGACATCAAAACAGTTTGGGTCCTGATTTGACGCCGATTTAATCGGCGTTGGATCAGGATTCAGACTGTTCTCAAATACCAGCGTATTTGCCATCGTGCCAATAAAATAATTAAATATTCATCGTGAAACATCCTAATTACATGTGTACATACATGTACATGTACATTCTTTTAACGCTTAATTAGTGCTGGCTGCTTCAGAACTGTCGTATGCTGGCGCTCTAAAAGAAACTCGTTTACTTCGAACACTTCCAGAAAGTCATGTACAACCAAAGTGACAAACATTTTGGACCCGATCAGAAGATAAATTACACATCGTCTGATCTGGGTTCACAGTATTTGCAAGTACAGTGCTCCCTCTCTACAACGACACCCGACGGGAGACAACGATTGTGTGCGTTGTTCAGAGGGAGTCGTTACAGGGAGGGAAGTTCGCTTACATCTGCAAACAGCTTGAATCCAGATCAGACGCCGCGTAACGCGGCGTCTGATCTGGATTCAAACTGTTTCTCACTAGTCATTAATTTATTTTCTGCTAAAATAGTCATTATGTCACTTTGAGAAAAACAGCAGACGACAATGTTAAGCAGGCGATATTGCAGCAATAAAAGCGTTAGTCCTGTAAGGGAACTGTGGCAATGGTCGTTGTAAGGAGGGAGTCGTTGTTGGGAGGGCCGTTGTAGAGAGGGAGCGATGTAACAGTATTTCGCCGCATGCGCTCTTATAGTTAACCCCTTCATTGCCTTACCCCGAGTACACTAGTTATTTAAAAACAGTTTTGATCCTGGTCAGACGCCGCGTAATGCGGCGTCTGATCAGGATACAAACTGTTTTACACTCATTTCAATATTTAATAAGTCAAAATAAGTAAATATTTAATTTTAGAAATAAAAGCAGACGTCAATTGTTACAAAATTGATGACGTCATGGCAGCGAAGGGGTTAAACAAACTTGACATACTTATTCGCACATTGACAAACAGCCAGGGGCCCGTTTCACAAAACTTCGTACGATAAAAACGATCGTAAGTCAAAACTTTAAAATACATTTAATTTCTGCGTTCTTTATCTAATCCTGTCTTGGGACATCTCTATGGAATCGTCTTTTCAAGACGATTCCAAAAAGATGTCACAAGACAGGATTAGATGGAGAAATAAATAGTAATTGAGACTTTTATAAACTGACTTACGACAATATTTGTCGTACGAAGTTTTATGAAACGGGCCCCAGATCTTTGAGCAGAGGGCGTTATTCTGTAAACAGATTCTTACATGTTTTAACGCCCGACTTGGCTTACATATGCAAACAGTTTGTATCTAGATCAAACGTCACGCAACACGGCGTCTGGTCTTGATCCAATCTGTTGCCATTCATATTCAACATTTCGTCAGTTTGAAAAGCTTAAAAACTAATTTTGATTTATTTTCGCCGACGATTTATTTGAAGCAGACGACAATTCAGAATGATAAGGGTTAAGCAGACAATATACATGTACGCTCGTATACAGCAGTGAGATGCATTTTGAAGCTACGTTATTCTTTGCCGTTTAAACGAAACCCAACGCAAACACAAAGCAATAAATTGTGGAAAATGAAAGTTTTTATTTTTTAATTCTGACAATTTATTTATTTGCGTGGCTAACAGTTTGGAGAACGATCAGACGCCTGGTTGTCCAGCGGGTGATCTGGCTCCAAACAGTTTGCAATGGAATTCATTGTTTTAGCACAAACACTTTTAAGGGGAAAGCATAACATACATGTATTCTCCAATGTAGTTAAGACAATAAATCAAAAATACTAAATAATGCATGGCGCGATTAAAGTGTATTTAATCCATTTTTATGGACGCATGTGGCTTAAAATCACGGTGGTCTTATTTGACATGGATTAAAAGACCTTTGAAAAAGTAGAGCCAGCCGCTTAATTTGGAATCATTTATCTTTGATCGGTGACAATAATGAGAGAGAAACTACATGTATTGTCAAACATGCATTAAATAGACGTTTTATCAAGTCATCATTGATAAGATATTGTTTAGATAAGTCTTTAATGCCTGTGACAGATTAATGCAGAACAGGAGCTATGTACTGTAAAAAGCATTTTTTATGTTTTAACCGTATTAGGAAGGCCTATCCGGATGTCTGCTTTATTTTGTCGCGTGTTAAACAGCTATCAATTTAAGATACCTATTGGTATTATATTAACTGCTTGTACTATATTGTATTAACGTGTATTTACGCATTCACCCCATGAACCTTCAAATTGAAAAATAGTCTAGTCTAGTCCATTTCTGTTTATTTACCGGCATATGTAGGAATGATTTGACAAAATATTGAAAATGACGAACAGTAGAGACCCTGATGAGAGGGCTCATGCAGGAGCCCTCCGATCATGGTCTACACTGTTGTCATAGGAAAAGTGTACATTTAATATTTACGCTGTTTTGTAATGACGAGTATATTCGTCACTAGGGTTGAATTTGCTCAAGGAATAGTATTTGAAAAAGCATAGAAACCTTCAAAGAATGACAAATGCTTAATGAATACAGAATACTTAATACTACGTGTATTTATTGTTTATATATGCAAAAAGGAGTGTTTTACTCTTCTCTTGTCAAGCAATAAATTGCTACAATGTAGCTTTATTTAAGACTGCTTATTCATCTAATATCGTAACCGCTTGGCACTACTTAGGTGTAAATCTAAAATAGGTCATACTTGTGTAAAGTGAAGAAGACCTTATTCTATCCCGTTTCAACGCAACGTAACGAAAACGCTATGAGATAAATGTAGAAAATGACAACTTGTTTGACAGTTCAGACGATTTATTATAATCTGAGAAGCAAACAGTTTGGAGCCTGATCAGACGCCGGGTTTCCCGGCGTCTGATCAGGCTCCAAACTGTTTCCAGCGAATTTAACGTTTTAGCATAAACGCGTTTATAGGGAAAGAATCACGTCTTCTCCACTGTATGGCTCCGTTAAATGAATAAATCTTATATCATATACGTCTATGTTAGATACCAGAGGATATTTCTGATATTTGTTCAATTAAATCTCTTTATCTAATCCAATGTGATTGATACTCACGCACTTAACAATAAAACTGCACGCAATGCTTAATTATGTGAATGTCATTTACCCTTACTCTATTTAACTATTTGCATGCTGGGTAATATTTGGTCTGTAAAAGTTGTCAACTGCAACTGTTCTTAAAACATATATTTTTAATATATTTTCAAAACAGGGTCAGTCTGAGTGTTAAACAGTTTTGATCTCGATGAGTCGCCGCGTTACGCATCGTCTCATCTGGGTAAAACTGGTTTTGCAAAGGTAATATAATCACGGTGGCACATAACGCCACTAGCATGGTGCATTTTAGAATAACTGCACATTTAATGGCATTTGAAAACAGTTTAGATCCAGATCAATCTTTATTTTCTCGGTGAACAATATGAACCGGGGTTGAGTTACGCTGTTTTATTAATGTTTCTTCAATTCATATTCATAACACTTACTCTTAATCTTATTCTTAAAGTATAATTCAGATGCCAGTTTAAAGCAGATAGTAGTTACCCTTTAGTGTCACGGTCCAAGGACACTAGTATCTGCACACAGTTTGGATCGTGATGAGACGCCGAATCAATCGATGTCTGATCAGGATCCAAGCTATCGAACCCTGATAGTGGCTATCTTTGATCAACTCTGGCTCAAACTTTAAACTTGAGAAAATTAAAACTTATGGAATCTATTTAAGCAGACAGTATCCTATGAGGGGTTATAATTGGATTAAAGTTTAAAGTTAACCATTGTCCTGTCGTAATATATGTAATATCTGCTTTGAAATTGTCGTCTGCAAAATGTGTTATATCTAGACTTATACTTATTAATTAGTAAACCTTAAAATACGAGAGTCAAACAGTTTGGATCCAGATCAGACGCCGCGGGACGCGGTTTCTGATCTGGATCCAAACTGTTTTCACCAAAAACCTAGTGCACTCGCGGTCGGTAGACAAAAGGTTAATATAATTATATCTGACTTGAACAATAGAAACGTTTAATATATTTGTTAAATCTATTGGCCATGAATCACACTCTCAGGTCAGACTGTGCTGGACTAGGGGATGTGTAATGGTTTAGAAGTCCCTAGGGTTGGGTAAATACGTGTATATTCACTTCTTGGACTGCTGTATATTCATATCTTGGACTGCTGTATATTCAGTTCTTGGGCGGTTTTATATTCAGTTTTTGGACTACTCTGTTTTCCTATCTTAATTAGGAAAAGAAACATAGACAATTCTACCATTGAATGGAATTATATTCTCCGGATTTTGACGACGTTGGCGTATGTATTTCATATTTATTTTAGTATCACCATGGTCAATAACATTAACATTTATAGTCATAATTGACATTAACCATGTCATTCAAATACGACTATTAAGAGACTATTTAATAATTATCACAGCAGATTTTTTTTCCTGAAATTCTTATTACAGATTTCATTAATTCAAAGCAAACCATGTAAATAGAGTAAATACTAATGGTAACAATAAAAATATAGCTTCTAATCTCATAACTAAGACCTACGTACATATGTACAAAATTTGTCTCGAAATTGATCAACAATGTTTAATTTGTTTTAGCCACAGCTCAATGAAGAAATAGGCGGATCGATTAACCCTTTACCCCAAAGCCAGTTACTTATTTTTAATTTTTCAAAGCCCCTTTTCCCCTTAACTCATTACTCCAGACTATGGTGATATGAAGTATATGTTATATGACTGTACAATCTGGCAAACTATTTGAAATTTGCCTTTTTGAAACGGATTTCTATGTCTTATATTGTTTTAATCTTCAGATTCTACATGAACGCATTGCGTATAAGTGACCATAGACTGATATTAATTATAAAATATATTACCAAAGGTATTTATTTGAATATAACTGATTATGTTATAATATGTGGTATATTTACTGTATGTTACAAGATGATGTACTTATGTACAAGTCTGAATAAACTATTTTATTATATTGCAAAGTAAATTCCTTACTTTTGATTGGGTACCGAGCCCTAGACGTGATTCCAAGTACCCTGTGAGCTGACAGGGTACATGTACGTAGAAATGCAGCTGTGTTCATTGGCTGACAGGTTCCTGAGTCTTGCTTTGCAGAAAATAAGGTGGCCGACTGCTCGACAGGATTGTTTGCATTCAATCGTGCATCCCCCGTTTTAAGTCCATTTCGGCTAAGAACCAATAGGCGTTTGGAATTTTTAACAGTCGCATTATTTCTGGGAAAGTTTGACGCCGAAGACTACGAGTATGCCCATTTTTCTAATGAATAACAACCGTCAGAAACATTACGTCATGTATGCTCAACGTCATCTGTTTTGTCGCGATTTTGTTATAGTTACATGTAACTATGAGCGTTGTACACGACAAATTCCGAAATATTTCATTTGAACAGTGAAAACTTTGCAGTATAATAAATTCGTTAAACAGTTTCTTCACAGTGTACATGAGGATTTCTTCCCGGCTGGTAAAATCACGTAACCCTCTTCTAACGGCTCGGGCAACATGATTTACCTTAGCCGGGGAGAAATCCTCATGTACACTGTGAAGAAACTAATAATGTTCTGTTCTATGAAGGCAGATAACCACTGAAGGCAGGTTGAAAGACACTTTCTGCTTTATTTTCATCCTGCTGTAAGCTAGATTATAGAAAGAAATTATTTATGGTACAGTGGAGAATCTGTTATTCTTTCCCGTTTAAACGCAAACGTACGCAAACGCAAAAGACTAAAACGTAGAAAATAACAACTTTTGGACAATTCTGATGATTCATGTTTATCTTGGTGGCAAACAGTTTGAAGCCTGATCAGACGCCGGGTTACCCGGCGTCTGATCTGGCTCCAAACTGTTTGTATTGGAAATAATAGTTTTAGCGTAAACGTGTTTATTGGGAAATAATAACAGATTCTCCACTGTACATGTATGTATTTATAGATATATAAATCGGAACTTACGTCTCCAGGGCAGGTACAAATTAAATAATTAATAGTATGCGTACGTTGTATTTATGAAGTAATGTGTCGTTTAATGGACTGTCGCTCAGGATAGATTTTCTGTACTTTTTCCGACACACATGTAAATAGAAAAAGGGATCTTTATAAACAGGTGCTGCTTTATTCAGGACAACAGTAATGCAGAAAGCTCCTTTAGGATCAACAAAAATCTTATGTAATAATTTTAATTGTATATCCTAATTGATGTACATGTACACATGCAATGAGTTTGTGAAGATTACCGTATGATCATCGCTAACATTTAAGTGCATTACATGTACTAGTACATGTATAGTAATATATCTGAATGTGATATTGAAACATTATACTGTTTGGTAGTATGTTTTGTCACATATATATTAATCCCGTTCTCATTATCTGTATATATGTTATAGATCTCCATGTATGGAGGAACTACTTCTACTACTACTGCTACTACTTTAACTTACTGTCGTTGAAGAGAAGTGTTACTGTATTGAACATTCTGTTATAGTTACTACCATAAGATTAGCATATATTTGAACTATTTACATGTGTCTGAGATTAAACTATTTACCATTTATTACAGGGTTATCCAGATATGGTTAGTAAATACACTTATATGTAGTTACACGGTGCTGGTTCCTTTAGAATACAGTGGAGAAAACGTTATTCTTTCCCGTATAAACGCAAACGAAACTCAAACGCATTTCACTTAAATGTATAAATATCAACTTTTTGCCATTTCTCACTATTTATTTTAATCTGAGTGACAAACAGTTTGGAGCCTTATCAGACGTCAGTTACCTAGCGTCTGGTCTGGCTCCAAACTGTTTGCAATGTAAATGATAGTTTAAGCGTAAACGCGTTTATTGGGAAAGATTAACGTTTTCTCCACTGTAAATCTTTACACCCTGAATCCCGGTGTCAAAGGAGCTTAATCTTAGCTCAGTGTTGCCAAAAGTCTTCAATTGATAGCGATACAACTTGCCTTTTAGTACGATATTCAAATATTAACACCTTCTCTGCCTTACCCAGAATGCACTGCAAGACGCAAACAGTTTGTATCCTGATCAAACACATGATTATACGACATCTGAGCAGGATCCAAACTATTTGATACTCATGTAAGTTCGGACATTTCGAGTCGAATTTCCTCAAACTGTAAATTGAAACATACAAGAAGACGATATATTTTAAGAAGCAGGTGAAAGTGAGGGTGTTATAGTTTACTTCTATTGATATACTTAAGACGTTTTGTGAATACTTCGTCAGATTGAAAAGAACCATAAAACCGATCCGTTTGCTATAGAATGTTACAGTAACGGGTTCACCCCTGAAACTTCAATTGGAGAACTCCAGTTTGTCCATTGCTGACGACCTAGGGTTAATTAGTAGTATGATTAGCAAAATGGAAAACGATAGCCCTCGATCAGAGGGCTCCTATATAACCCCTTCGATCTTATATTTTTGCATCATGCAAATGCACGTCGTATGGGTATATTGTTTGTAAATGACGAGTATACAGTGGAGAAAACGTTATTCTTTCCCGTTTAAACGCAAACGTACGCAAACGCAAAGCACTAAAACGTAGAAAAGTACAACTTTTGGACAATTCTGATAATTCTTGGTTATCTTGGTGGCAAACAGTTTGGAGCCTGATCAGACGCCGGGTTACCCGGCGTCTGATCTGGCTCCAAACTGTTTGCACTGCAAATAATAGTTTTAGCGTAAACGCGTTTATTGGGAAAGAATAACGTTTTCTCCACTGTACATGTCGCTAAGGTTGAATGTGTTGAGGCACGTTGGTGAAATACAGAGCTTCTGTGCAACCATGGTACCTTATCCAGAATTCTTCTTAAACCTCAATGTTGTATTCTTAAAAATATCGTTTTCAGGGTTTGTGAAGCCCTTGAACCTTATTGACGCGTATTTCGCCCTTTACAAGCAATATACCTGTGAGAATTGCTCCCTCTTGTTTCGTGTAAACAGGGAAGATTCAGACCAGAGTGTTCCTACATGAACTATGTGATCAGGGTCTGCACTGTTTGTCATTTTGAAATATATTGTTAAAAACAACTTTAAATCAACACCAAATGTATAAGAAATGCACTACATTTAATTCAAAACTAGAATTGTCAATTTGAAGACTCATGGGTGAATGAGTTAAAACAATTTTACTGAATATACACGGTTGGTTGTTCCTTTTCATAATTTGATTGTACAGTTAAACTTGTGGAAAGCCACGCTACGAAAATAGAGAGAGACACGTGGGCGTTTAAAGTAGACCAGAAAGCAGAACGTTCATGTTGGAGCTTTCTGCTTTAATTTGGTCCTATATTAAGATGTCACCTGTATCAAAGTCTGATAACGTGTCTACATTTGAGTGGCCGCTTAACCATTGAACCATAGTCACGCATTATGCGTTGTTTGCAAACTGTGTACCTGTGAAGAGTATACTTGTACTATGCAAACAGTGAATACCCTTATCAGAGGGCTCCTAAAGGAGCCATTTGATAAGGATCAGCACCATTTACTATTTGGCAATACATGGTAAAAACACAACCCTATATGTCGAAATTAGACTAAATGGAACGGGAATTGCCAAATTGACACGTGTGAGAGAGAAAGGGTTTACCACAAGTCTGACTGTATTTTGATGAAATAGTTCACTGGATACTGTGGAGAAAACATTATTCTTTCCTTTTAAATGCGTTTATGCTAAATCAAGTATGTCCAGCTGCTGGCCAGGCGCTGGATAATCTAGACCCAAGATTAAAAAGCTTTCGAACGATCTCAAACTCAATCAAAAGCTTTATAAAATCCGGCTCCAGACAGTTTACAACTCTAGTAAAACATAAATTGTCACAACTTTTAAAAACAATTATAAATTTCGGCATTTTATTACACAGTTTTTGCTTTTAATTTCGTTTAAACGGGAAATTATAACGTCTTTTCCACTGTATGTTAGCAAGCGTGTGATCAATTGATTTTGCTGTGAAGTATAGATATTATCGAGTGATTTAGTTTAGATAGCCAGATTCACAAGACCTTCAGATACATGTAATGTGTGAACGTTGTTTATGGCATCGCCAATGGTTCTTTACCAAACCTTTTGCCTGTCTGTTTCCATTTGTATCATCCACTCGCCTACATGTCTTGTAGATCTATAGGATTGCATTATACAGTCACACTTCATTATCTCAACCTTAAAATGAGAAAACAGCAAAAACAACGACGAACAATAGACATACTTTGTTTTCTTTTTGAAAGGATTTTTACAACTGCCCTCCAATACATGTAAGTTTTTACAAGTCGTCGTGTTTTTGCCAGACGCTGTTGGTGTTTTAACCCTTAGCCCGCCAAATAAATTGTCGTCTGCTATATTTCTCGTCTGCTTCAAGTTTCAAAGTGCTTCAAAGTTGCTCAAAATTGCTGAAAATGTTGTCCGAGTGTCAAACAGCTTGGATCCGGATGAGACGCCGAGTTACTCGGCGTCTCATCCGGATCCAAGCTGTTTGCATATGGAGCTATAGTCGTGAGTGGCAGGCTAAGGGTTAAGCGTTTTATGTTGGGCGCTTTTGGGGCGCTTTTATTGTGCGTTACATGTGCGTCATCACAGAATTGAAAGTCACCTATATATACAATGATCACATGTTTGGCAAAATCACATCACGATCACAAAACATTCCAAAATATATCGGATAACAATGAAAACCCTCAAAACCGATTGGCAATCGTTATCGTTTAGAATATAGTATTGGTGTTTTATTCTATTTATTTCGAGACAATTGTCCATCTTTTCTCGCGCATAGTTTACAATTTTTTAACACAAAAAGCTGAAATAATCGTCGTCTTCTAAACAACTCGCCTGCTTCATTACTTTAATCGTTACCTTTTCCGTTATTCCGAATATCGAATAGATCTAATCAGGGCTGTCATAAGTTGACATGAACAATCCTAAGATTTCCAAATTTGCATTTTTCAAGTGCGGTTTTACGAATCGTACCTTTACCCCATAGCCTGTATCTAGTTTTGGTGACATGCGACTACTTAAAGCAGGCTGTAAGTAAAGCAGAATGCGCCTTAAGGCGCATTCTGTTTTACTTTCAGCCTGCTTTAAGCTACCATGTACTGGAAAAAATCCGAAGATTTAGGAAAAATCCGGAGAAAATGGCAGCCCTGTCTAATACTAATCAGACATCGAGTGACACAGAGACTAGCCTCTTTCCAAACTGTTTATAAAGGAAATCAAAACAGTATTTAAACGTCTTGAAACTGGATCCATGATTATAAAGCGCTTGATGCGAGTCTGAGATAGTTCTCAAGCTTCTGATTTGAACAAACGCTTAAATATGACCAATCAAAAGCTTTCGAACAATCACAGACTCATTTCAAACGCTTAACCCTTTTCACCATATAAGTGCCTTTTAGCGAATGTGAGTTATTCCTCCGCTGAAGAAAATAGTTCCAATTCAATCAGTCATGAATATATATTATAAGGACTATTTCTATATTCAAGCACATGATAGATTAAAGCAGGCTGAAAGTAAAGCAGAATGCGCCTTAATGCGCATTTTGCTTTACTTTCAACCTGTTTTAAGTAGTCACCTATATTCAATACTAGAAATATGCTATCAGGTAAAGGGTTAATAAGCACTAGTGCATGTTTCCAACATCTAAAAGATTTATCCGTAGCAATAAGCTGTTATTCCCAAGTTATTGTAGCATGTCCTGTTGATAACTCGTCTCCTGCTGTAACAAGTACTTTCACCTTTCACTGTCATTATGACGTAATAACCCGTCGAATAAGTCGTTGCCTTTTAATCGCCTGCTTGTAATTTTGCCTGCCTTTTCTTATCATAAATTTGGAAGTTTATGCGTTTTATTAAAATAAATTGGTTTTAATGGTCCTGGGTCCAAGGTTATAAAGCGTTTTAGTTGAGTCTGAGTCTGTTCCCAAGCATTTGATTGGTCAGATTTGAGCCTAGGCTCAAATCTGACCAATCGAATGCTTGGGAACTAGTTTAGACTCAAGTCAAAACCTTTATAACCTCAGAACCTGGTCACACACTGCGTTAAGAATCCAAATCGTGTGCAAATGTAACTGATCAAATCTACTTAACAATCAATAAACGCATCGAACCATGTTTACCCATCATTTTCAAAGTGTACCTATGAAGAGTAAATTTGTCCATTGCAAACAGTGTAGACCCAGATCATAGGGCTCATTTAGTCCATTGATCAGGATATACACTGTTGGTAACTTTTGTAATATATTGTAAGAACAATCTTAACAAGTAAAATATGCACTAGGTTTAATTGTGAAATGGAATTATTCGTTTTAATTTCAGAATGAATGAGTTAATGCAGTTTAACGAAAGAAATTGCAACCACGAACAGATATATATCAGGAATTAAACTCTAATACATGTACATACTAAGATATGTTTGAAAATTTATGTTTAGACGTTTTAGATATTTGGTGACGGATAGTAAACCTGGTATTGTTTGCCTAACATGCAATGGTACTCGCGTCCATGTTACTAACATTCTCGTTACGCATACATGTTTATGTAAAGTTACGTATATAGAAAAAACCAGTTTAACATACAGTGGAGAAAACGTTTTTCTTTCCCAATGAACGCGTTAACGCTAAAACTATTATTTCCTTTGCAAACAGTTTGGAGCCAGATCAGACACCGGGTACCCGGTGTCTGATCAGGCTCCAAACTGTTTGCTACCCGTTTAAAAAACAGAGTAGTCAAAAAGTTGTCCTTTTCTACATTTTAGTGTCTTGTGTTTGCGTCTCGTTTGCGTTTAAACGGGAAAGAATAACGGATTCTCCACTGTACCTACTCCTTTCTGACATGGTGGCTTTTGATTGTTTCTAAATAATTAAATTCTCTCTAGGGCCAGACTTGTGTACAGTTGCAGCTTGCAAATGGTCTATAGGAAGATCAGAAGAACAGTTTGGTCGGAAAACAAACTAGTTGGTTGTCTTAAGTCAAAATGCCTTAAAGTTTCGCATCTTTTAGATATTATAGCATACTACCCTTATAAAGCATCGATGATATTACCTTAAAGGGTTTAAACAACCTTACAATTTTAATGTTTATGATCACTTAGAATAAAACACATGGACTTCATATGCCATATTACTCTATATGTTAGGTACTTGTATATCAATGATTATAATAATGTTAGCGTATGATTTTTTGTCTTCATAATGTTATTACTTTCGGGTAAAATGTTTAAATCACATTATCTAAGGTGTTCCTTTACATCTAACAATCATGTTCGTTGATTCGTCGAATTGGTTTTAAAGGAGATACAAGCGTTTCTTTCCCAATAAACGCATGTGTACCCCAAATAGAAAATAGTGGAGAGAACTCACATATAAGACTCTACTCGTACCTGTTGTCCAATCCTTTTCTTTGAATAAAATAGTTTTTGAACTGTTTCGAGTCAAATCAGACACAGAGTAACTTGGTGTCTGGTATGTATTCAAACTATTTAACATCTAAATTAAAATAAGCATATGGTTAATGTCAAGAATTTGTCTTTTTCCTAATTTTTTTGATGTGGCTTGTGTCGAGTTTCAATCAACGTTTCAATCAACGTTGCAGGTAATGCTAAAACAAAGAGTCGATCCAACATACGTCATAATTCGTCCATATTTACCAGAGATGTTTCGTTAACATGTAATACTTATCAATAGTTCTTTAGAAAACCATGGGCTCAACATCATATATAGACATAGGTAACGTTATCCCACCTCCTACTATAATCGCGACTTATAAGGAATGGGCAAAATGTGACCATTCATTGGATTCCTGGTCAGAGGCTGTGTAACTTTTGATTTGGTCCCAGATACCTTGATTCTGACAGGCCCCAAGCTGTTTCGAAACTGGAAGTTGGTGATGTCAGTTAACTCTTTACCCCATCGCCTGATTCTAGTTTTGAAGACAGGCGACCACTTAAAATAAATTGAAAGTAAAGCACAATGCAGCTTAAAGCGCATTCTGCTTTACTTTCAGCCTACTTTTGGGCTACCATTTCCAGGATATAGAAAACATTTCTTATGGTGTATATTCAAGACTGTATGAAATTGAGATATTTTTTTCATCGAGGAATAAATAAAAATCTTTAATATGTGTATTTGTGGTGTGAATGAATAAAACCACGTATACATCAATATAGCTCGAATCAGATTACATCTATCATTTTGAACAGAGTAGTTTAAACAAGATAATGATTAATGATATTATTATTTGTGTCATACTAGACGGAAGCCAAGCGTCGACCAACTCCGTGTGCTGCACAGCGTGATTTCGCAATACCGGCAATGACGCACCGCCCTACTTCCCCTGTACAGAGGCTCCTGGACAGATATCCCTCCGCCCCAGCATCATCAATGCAGGAACGACACCCCGGCTCAGAAATGGACCCGATAACGAGACAATATTACAACAGGCTATGGAGAAATAAAGCACCAAGCATGAGCTTGTATGTATATAAATACCGCTTTTATCTTTAAATGTCTTATCTCATTAACCCATGAAAGCCTAGTTGCCTAGCGTTGGCAAACATTGTACACACTGATGAGACGTCATGTTACTCGATGTCTCATCAGGGTCTACACTGTTTGCTATTGCAAATATATTCTGCCTTAAGTCATTATATCACCCTTGTATATCTAAAATGAAATCGTTCAGCAAAGGAGTTTCATTGCAATATCCAGGCATAAATGGGTTAACCCTGAGACGTCAAATAGACTATTCTAAATTCCAATGAGGTTAAGTTAATTTACATAGTAAGGTTAATTTTAACAATATATTGCAAAATGACAGACAGTACAGACGAGAACCTATTCTTCTTTTTTTTGCATTGAACAAGTTCGCTCTTTACAGGTACAGCGAAACCCCTCTAAACCGGACATGTGTGGGGACAACAAAAACATCCGGTTTAGAGGAGTTTCCGGTTTTGAGGGGTTTTAACCCATAGCCTGTTTCTAGTATGGAAGGTACCTGACTATTTCAAGCAGGTTGAAAGTAAAGCAGAATGCGCCTTAAGGCGCATTATGCTTTACTTTCAACATGCTTTAAGCTATCATCTGCTTGAAAATAGAAACTATTTCTGATTATATATGTTCATAAATGTTTTTTCTTCAGTGAAGGAATAAATCAAAGGCGTAAAAATGGGAGGGAAACGGGACCAAAGTTTTTGTCCGGTTTAGAGAGAATTCCGGTATTTAGAGGTTCCGGTTAAAAGGGGGTTTACTGTACAATGTAAACGACGACGTCGTTTACATTGTACCTGTAAAGAGCGAACTTGTTCTATGCAATGGTCACGTGTATACTCTTTGCAAGTGTTTAATGTCGTCGTTTACATTGAACCTGTAAAGAGCGAACTTGTTCTATGCAATGGTCACGTGTATACTCTTTGCAAGTGTTTTATGTCGTCGTTTACATTGAACCTGTAAAGAGCGAACTTGTTCTATGCAATGGCCACGTGTATAATCTGTGCAAGTGTTTAATGTCGTCGTTTACATTGAACCAGTAAAGAGCGAACTTGTTCTATGCAATGGCCACGTGTATAATCTGTGCAAGTGTTTAATGTTGTCGTTTACATTGAACCAGTAAAGAGCGAACTTGTTCTATGCAATGGCCACGTGTATAATCTGTGCAAGTGTTTAATGTCGTCGTTTACATTGAACCTGTAAAGAGCGAACTTGTTCTATGCAATTACCACGTGTATACTCTTTGCAAGTGTTTAATGTCGTCGTTTACATTGAACCAGTAAAGAGCGAACTTGTTCTATGCAATGACCACGTGTATACTCTTTGCAAGTGTTTAATGTCGTCGTTTACATTGAACCTGTAAAGAGCGAACTTGTTCTATGCAATGACCACGTGTATACTCTGTGCAAGTGTTTAATGTCGTCGTTTACGTTGAAACTGTAAAGAGCGAACTTGTTCTATGCAATGACCACGTGTATACTCTTTGCAAGTGTTTAATGTGTCTATTTTATCCTTCTGTCATAAGCTTATACTAGTGCTTTTTAAAACAGTACAGACCCAGTTCCTGAACCGCACGCGTTGTCTGATCAGAGGCAACACTGTTATATCTGTCATGAGTTTGCATTCATATTCTTTTATAAATGTCCTTATTGTCCGATATAAAAAATGTACATAGTAATTTTAGATGGCATAAAGAGTGGAGTCATATATATACAGGGCTACAATAAGTTGACATGAAAAATCCCAAGATCTCCAAGTTTGCATTTTTCAAATGCAATTTTACGAATCGTATCTTTAACCCATCGCCTGTTTCTAGTTTTGTTGACACGTGGCTGCTTAAAGCAGGCTGGAAGTAAAGCAGAATGTGCCTTAAGGCGCATTCTGCTTTACTCTTAGCCTGCTTTAAGCTACCATGTACTCGAAAAAATCCGAAGATTTAGGAAAAATCCGGAGAAATGGCAGCCCTGTATATACATGCATTTTCAGCGGGAGAATACTCAGTTATTACATTATTTCTGTTTCATTTGTTCATAAATATATATGATGTACTGAACTGTGTGTTTGACTATATTACATTACGAACGCTTCTTTTTATCCATTCATGATTATCGTGTGCAAAACAAGACATGAGCAAACTCTAAAAATTCGTACGTTGCACTGGGTGACAAACTGTTTGGATGCCAATCTACCCGGCATCGGATCTGGATCCAAACCGTTGGGATGTCATTGTTTTAGAATACTAGTAGATTTATTGGGAAATAATTACATTTTTTCCACTGTACATGTGTTCTTGAAATTACTTCAAAACAAACTTTATCCATTTTCACTTTGTGTTCTGTCTACAGAAATCTAAATCGCCAAGGCCGAGCAGGAGGAGTGTGGAGACATGTCCGCGCATGCGTGGCAAACACAGGGACGCAAATGGCATTTATTGATGGTAGGCCAGTTTATTAACTATACATTTTTTAGCGGATTTTGTTCGTGATCGAGCGGTTATACGCTGATCTATTAATACAGAAGTCGCTATTTCGGCTCCTCATTTCACCACTAATATTTCTATTAGTCCTTGCGATATATGAGACGTATCAGTGTTCGCATTAACCTGTGCCGGTGCTGTATACAGTGGCATATAGGACTCGTGTAGGACAATATCGGATTACAATGTCACAGCAAACAAAACTTTCACTTTCAAGTCTGTCTAAAAGTCTCAATAACCAATCTAAAGGTGCATAAACCGTTTTAATACAACATTGTTTAAAAGAAATTTAAGAATATTGCAATTAATTACATGCGTTCTTCAAAATTAACATCGACATTTTACTTGACCGCAAAAACATGTAAAAAAGTGAGTAATTTTACCCTTAACTCAAGCTACAACAGATCCCAATTAAGCATTGATAGCATATATTGACTTTCTTTTCTAAAACTATACAATATACTAGTTACATTTATGAAGGCATTCAAACATCAGTACCTCCAAAGTCCGCGTACAAATACACCGCCTTATAGTCCTAATTTTATACCATTGACATAAAGTGTAAAGAGGCTCTTATCTTTACATTGCTCAAATTGTTGCTGAAAGTAATTATTGCACATTTAATCTCAGTTATAAGTCATTGCGTATCTACTCGTATCTTTATTTTTAGCTAAAACTTATCTTGATGTCAATTCGAATTTTTATCTCAAGCATCAGGGGTTTCTCCGGCAGTTAGTGTGATTCTATCTGTATCCGTACTTACAACTAAACATTCTAACATACCTAATGTCTGTTTGAGGCGTGCCAACCATAATAGACCGTTGCTGAACGTCTCCATAGGGGATGGGATCAGGGCTGTCATAAGTTGGCATAAAAAATCCTAAGATTTCCAAATTTGCTTTTTCCAAGTGCGATTTTACGAATCGTACCTTTCCCCATCGCCTGTTTTTAGTTTTGTTGACACGTGGGTGTTTAAAAAAGGCTGAAAGTAAAGCAGAATGCGCCTTAAGGCGCATTCTGCTTTACGTTCAGCCTGCTTTAAGCTACCATGTACTAGAAAAAAATCCGAAGATTTAGGAAAAATCCGGAGAAATGGCAGCCCTGTGGGATTACGCTTTAAGTGGCGCCAATTCTTATCAGCAACAACAAAAAACAACTGAACTACATAATTTATACAATGTCATGCCAGTTTGACTCTGTTATGTTGTCTTATAGGTACTGTAAAACAGGAGGACAATGTATATTTTCCACCATATGGCAAGAACGCTACTCATTTGGCGGCCCCACAGTATGCTTCTTACGTCACATATAGACATCCACAGCCCATGCGCGTGACATCTGCAAAGGGACCACGTTCCAACAAGTTCCACAATCACGCCAAAGACGGTTTTAAGTACTGGTATCAAGAACCCAAGCCAATAGATTGTAAGTATTTATATAACTCTAGTCAAACAATGCATTGATAAGTCTTTGTTTTAAGACTAAAGCAATTTACCAATGCCATACACCATCTTAGGTCATCTAATGTATTTATAAGTACAGTAGAACCTCTCTATTACGACCACTAAAAGAAGGCTAAGTGTCTGTATTAGCTTAAAGCAATGTGAAAGTGAAACAGAAAGCTCCTGTAGGAGCTTTCTTTTTCACTTTCACATTGCTTTAAGCAGTCACCTGTCTTAAGCGACTTATATTTGACACAATTTAGTGGTCGTAATAGAGAGGTTCTACTGTATATGAAGAAACATTCATTGCCACAGCCACTGAAAGGTAGACTCATTAATGGCATTTAACGATTAACCTATTCCTCCCTGAATCTTCAAATGGACAAGTCTAGTATCTACTTCAGTGTACATGTAGTCCATATTTTTAAAATTTAGAGTTGTCACCTTATACTTCAAAATACAAAGGGTACAGACCCTAATATCCTTTAGGATTCCGTTGATCTGGATTTACACTGTTGCATAAAAGAAGAAGCCTTCATAGGTACGCTCTTTGGGTTTGACTTCATTGCAAACTGGAATTGACCATTCGAAGTTTGAGGGCGAATCAGTTAATTAGTGGATGTGGTATTTTCTGTACAGTAGAACCTCTCTATTAAGACCACTAAGTTGTGTCAAATATTAATCGTTGAAGACAGGTGACTGCCTTAAGCAATGTGAAAGTGAAACAGAAAGCTCCTACAGGAGCTTTCTGTTTCACTTCCACATTGCTTAAAGCTGTCACCTGTCCTTTATACGGGCAATTAGCCTTCTATTTAGTGGTCGTAATATTCATGAATTTTGAAAACAGCATTGCCTTGCCTGTAGTTGGCACCAAGTAAAAACATAGCAGTGCCAGCAACAACCTTTTGCTTTGAATAAAATTCACTGCCGATGGCACCAAAAGACAAATAGTTTGGATCCTGATCCCGAAATCCCCACTGTACTCTAGGATGAACTTGAGTTAAGATATATGGTATCCAATTTCTTATTGTTTTCTACATTGCCAAACTTTGTTATTCGTTCAGACACAAATACGTCTCCATTTATAACGTTGATGACCATTGCAAATTGTTTGTACACTTTATGGAGACCTGGCTCCGAGGTTATAAAGCTTTTGACTTGAGTCTAAACTCGTTCCCAAGCATTTGATTGGTCAGATTTGAGCCTAGGTTCTAATCTGACCAAACAAATGCTTGGGAACACACTCAGACTCAACTAAAACGCAGATAATTCTTGTCTGTTTAGCCTGCAAACTGTTTGAGACTCAGTTTTTAAACAATGCATCAACATCCTCAAGAAGCTTTATTTGCCTACATTGTATCGCTTTTCATTTGCATTGATATTTTAACGTGAAACGTTTTCCCCTACGGCAAAGCATGTTTGCATTCCCATGTAAAGAACAGAATACGTTATTCATTCCCAACAAACGCGTTTGTGATGAAACAATTATGTTCGTTGCAAACAGTTTGGGGCCTTTGGTCCCGGCGTCTGACAGGTTCCAAACTGTTTGCCATTAATATAAGAATGAATCGTTAGAAATCAAATATTAATGCGATGTTCTACATTTCATTGAAATGGACTTGCGTTTAATTTGCGTTTATAAGGGAAAGAATAACGTCTCTTCATGGTGTTAATGCGTTTCAGGAATGCGTTCAACTAAGTCATGAGATAGAGCGCGTGTAAGTCAAATACACAGAGGCAAGGGTTCCTATTTTTGTAATTTCTGCATTGTTTGACATTACCCTTTCCTCTATACTCGCTTAACTCGAAATATGGAATATATCGAAACATGAATTTGCCTTATATCAAGCTCGGTTTAGGTGAACATTCCCGTATTTCAAAGTTAAAACGCGTTTTAACTTTGAAATACGGGTATGTTCGACGTAACCGAGTTTGAGATATCGAAGTTCGACTCTAGTTTCATTAAAGTAATTATGATAAGTGAAAGATTATTAAAGCAGTCTGTATATTAAGCAGAAATATCCTATTGGAGCTTTCTGCTTTACTATTAGCCTGATTAAGGAGCTACCTGTAAGATATATGGGAAAATACATTTTGTTCTATATATTGTATATAACGGAATGTGGCAGCAGAAGCATGAAAAAATAGGTATGCGTGTGGTATAAAAGGTGATTCTATGGCGGAAAGAGTGATGTGTCATTAGTATACCGTCGAACTCCAAACCGTTTAAATCACCCGTATGTCAAAGTCAGACTATGGCTTAACCAAGTTTTAACCATGAAATACGGGTATTTCCGACTTAGGCGATCTTGAGTTCCGGCCACATTTAGCTGAATAGATACGAATACCGATAAATTCGACTTTAACCCATTTGTGATCATGGTCCTATTATATATATTTAGGACATAGGCAAACAGTTTAGACTCTGATCAGAGTCTATGCTGTTTGCTTATGGGAATGTCATTAAAACAAACCGAAAATGAAAATTTAGACCAGGCACCCCTCAGATTAACAATGGACTAATCCAATTTATACTCATGGAAGAATCCACTGGGTTAAATGGATTAAAGGTGAGTTCGAGTTATCGAAGTTTTACTATATTATGTTATATTATGGGCGAATAGATAAACGACAGGCCTGGAGAAGAAATCAATTGCAAAAAGAACTGTTTAAAGATCGGAAATAGAAATATGTAATGTACTGAAGCACATAGCGATTTGTCGTTTCTTTTAACCCATTACCCTATAAATACGTCTGTTTACGCCTCTCATTTATTCCGTCACTGAAGAAAATAATTCAAATTTATACAGTCCTGAATATGTGCCATAAGAAATATGT
This sequence comes from Gari tellinella, assembly GCA_922989275.2. Lineage (NCBI taxonomy): Eukaryota > Metazoa > Mollusca > Bivalvia > Cardiida > Psammobiidae > Gari > Gari tellinella. The sequence goes on along the minus strand of OV277857.1, from coordinate 63,081,332 downwards.
TTTATATCCAAGCAGATCGAAGCTTAAAACAGGCTGAAAGTAAAGCAGAATGCGCCTTAAGGCGCATTCTGCTTTACTTTCAACCTGCTTAAGTAGTCATATGTCTTCAAAACTAGAAACAGGCTATGGGGTAGTGGGTTAACGTCTAGTTAGTGCAATATCGCAGTATTTAACGTAAAATATAGTGTAACGTTCGGACACTGTACTAGATTTGTCTCTAGATTAACCCTTCCACTGCCATTATGACGTAATAACCCGCCTAACACAATTATCTAACAGATTTATCGTCTGTTTTAAGTTTACGTCTGCATTTATTTGTAAAATTTGGAATGTTTGCATTTTTTGTATTAAAAAGGCATTGCTATGCCTATCAGAAAGTTTGCATTCTGATCAGGGTCCCGTTTCATAAAACTTCGTATTGTTATTGTTGTCGTAAGTCAGGTTATAAAAGTCTCAATTTTAATTTATTTCTCCATCTAATACTGTCTTGTGACATCTCTTTGGAATCGTCTTTTCAAGACAGGATAAGATAGAGAAATCAGAAATTAAATGTATTTTAAAGTTTTTGTCGTACAAAGTTTTATGAAACGGGTCCCAGACGCCGCGTTGCGCCGCGTCTGATCAAAATCCAAACTGTAAATGTTTGTATATTCGTCCTTGGCAGTGAACGGGTTTATGTTGTTTTACCATGTAGTTTTAAATTCTTAGTACAGTTACTTAGGGAAAACTAAATACTGTGAATGTGCCTGCATTAATTAACTGTGCAAGACACATACAATGCCCCTCAGTTGCATTCATCGTACCAGAACTACAGCACTAAGTCCATACAAAATGCACATCTTTTGTATAAGGTTACCTGCAAACTGCAGGCGAGGGTGGGGTGTTAGACGGACAATGTACATGTATGCACCATATACATGTACATATTATGTGGGCGGACGGACGAACGAACGAACAAACGAACTGACAGACGGACAAGGGTAAACACTTTGCCCTCGACTAGTTGATCATGGCTTGGTATTACAAGTGACCACAAGTGTTTGGTCATTCTGAAGTAAAACTCATGCCATGAGTAAACCGATTAGAAAGGTATTTTCTCAATGTAGTTAATATTTGGTAGATTACTTTGAAAAAGCGGAAAACAATTGTAAATGAACTACAGTGGAAAATACATTATTTGTTTACCCGTTTAAACGAAACTAAAAGCAATGTAATCAAATGAAAAAAAAGTTTTGAATTCTCTTTTAGAAAGCTGACGATTTAATTTTTATCTAAGGGGCAAACAGTTTGGAGGCGGGTCTGATCGGCCTCGAAACTGTTTGCAATGGATGATACTTTTTTAAGCATAAATGGCGTTGAGGAAAAGATAGTGTATTCTCCACTGTAACTTATGACACGCTGCTTTTATGAAGTTATTGTTATTAGAATATAACTCTCCGTTAACATCAGTGCACTAATATTCTCTATTTACCGTTAGGATACAATCATATACATGTATACATAGTTATAGAAAATTTATTTAATATACGTTTTTAATTATACATCATGTAAATATAAAGTATACGAGCTTCACTCTAATATAATGTTTATTACGACAAGCTTATAGTCCTCTACACATTCATTAAAATATTAAATGATATTGTCAAGGGGTCCGTTTCATAAAACTTCGTACGACAATTGTTGTCGTAAGTCATATTATAAATCTATCAATATTTTTACTTCTCCATCTAATCCTGTCTTGTGATATCTCTTTGGAATCGTCTTGAAAAGACGATTCCAAAGAGATGTCACAATACAGCATTAGTTGGAGGGATCTGCAATTAAATGGATTTTAAAGTTTTGACTGACGACCGTTTTTGTCTTACGAAGTTTTATGAAACGGGCCCCAGATGTGCTATTAAAATGTTGAAAAACTGGACAAACCGTTGTTGCGTTTGACTGCTGTATGGTATCAAATCTTATTCATTTTATCAGGGAAGAAAAAGGACTTCATGTCATTAAGGCAGCTCTCAATACTATTGAAGGTACCATAATGACGTCATAATGACGCTTAACCACGTGTCATGTTGACGCCATTGACGTGTGCTACGGTTTTCTGTCTAGTCTGTAAGCTAACATTTACACGTATTGCTATATATTCTTACACCATTAATATGTCCAGTATCTATTATATTATAAAACAGTATTCAGTCCTGTGTTAAATGTCTATTATATAGGATGATGTTTTATCACATGCCTGTTCTGGATTTTGCATTGAACAAACTTTAATGTTTGACAGTAAATCTGCATTAAACCCTCACTATCTCGACCATTCAAAATAAGAACCACCAGTATTGTTGTTCAATGACCGATGAATACTTAACGTTTTCCTCCATGAAACTTCACTTGAGATGGACAGTCTGTGGGGAGGAAAACCTTTTACATGTTAATTAGAGAGGGCAACAACTTTTGTTTATATCCATGTAATTATACTCTCTCTTTATAAATAAAAACTTCCATGATACATGTACATGAATATCCAATATTTCGTTATCAAATTTTGTATAAAAGAGAGCTTCATTTTAATTCAGAATGACTGGAGCACGTGTGTTAGCATTGAACTTATGTGGACGATTGTTAATGTTAAACGTCACATATAAAATAGTGTTATCATGTTGATGTGGGGTTTGTAAAATGAAGTGAATGCTAACATACAAATATAATATTACAGTGGAGAAGATGCTATGATTATCCATTAAAATACAAAATAAACACAAAAACAATGCTGTAAATTGTAAGAAAAAACGATGATTTGTAAATTCTGATGAGGCATTTTTATTTGAGTGGCCAACAGTGTGAGGCCTGATCAGACGCCTGGTTACATGGCGTCTGTTATCTGGCTCCAAACTGTACAAGCGCTGGGTTCGTGTTTGGTAAATAATAACGTCTTACCCAATACCCATGTATAGACCATAGTCTGGTTTTTATTGTTGATACATGTACCGCTCGGAAGCCAAATTTGTGTTGAGATACCATTTCAAAGAGAATGGATACGAACTATTTAACCTATTGGACCCTATCGACGACTTCCCTCGTCCTTTACAATCAGGGTACATTAGAAGGGTGGTTTGTGGTAAAGGCATATCTTGTGTTGCCTTCTCCACTCTGGTTCTGATCCATACCTAGTTCAGTTTTCTTTGAAATGTACATTTATTTGTTAACATAAAACTTTTTCCTAACTAATATTTACGTGATTATATAGGCACTTGGTGCCCATTTACAAAAGAAAGTTTTGGGACATATTTAATTACCAGTTATTCTGTGTCCCCAGACATCGCCCAACAACCCCAATTTTAGACGGTGGTGCTATGCGCTCATTCATGTAAAATAGAACGTTGCAATATTCTTGTCAGTTTTTCTTTGTTTGGCATAAATGCCGTCAAACTATATATATTAATGATATTGACGTATAAACAGATTCCGCAAAATATTCGTTCGGGGCAAGAAATCGTTGGATGGGAGTATCCGGGGAATCTCTCCGTCCTATGCATGCATAACACTATCTCAGGTGACATTTATTTCATGCTGGCTACAATGATAGCTGTTTTAGTAGAGCTACTTCCGTCTGCAAGTCAGCGCATCCTCTTAATGCTACTTTTATTTACAATCTCGTGGGGGGGGTTCTTTTAAAGTAAATGAACAAACCTAAAATGTAGTAATGAAATAACATGTAGGAAATAATTATTTGAAAAGTTGACAATTTCTTTTAATCTGTATTGCAAAGAGTTTGGAGCCTGATCAGACGCAGGGTAACAAGGTGCCTGCTCATACTCCAAACTGTTTGCAATGGACAAAATGTTTTAAGTATGAACGCCTTTATTAAAACAGAATAACGTATTTGCTATCGTACTATGAAAAGTATTTCGCTGCCATAGTATGGGCTTACTTAAACCATTGTTACCTTGTTTCCACGTTTATTATTTAGGCATTTTGACTGGGGAAATCGATACTAGTGTCGAACAGTTTGGATTCGGATCATAAATTTCATCAATTGCTACGTTTCATAAATGTAGTGAAGTGGTAGTTTTACTTGTTCAAACAATAGTGTGTATGTTTGGTTTTATCGTTACATGTATTGTGATTTCTTGTGCGTATATACAGAATGAGACGTTATTATTTCCAAAGAAATGCCTCTTTGCTAAAACGAGTTATGGCCATGCACTGCCAACGTTTAGGAGCTAGACCAGACGCCGAATGATTCGGCGTCTGCTGAGGCTCCAAGTTGTTTGCTACTCTAGTAAAGAATTTTCATTTTTCATCAAAGTAGAAAGTTGTTTTCTCCATAATACTATTTAATTCCATCCCGTTAAGTTTCGATTAATCGAGAAATAGTAACGTCTTCTCAACTGTAGTGTTATGATTGGTTACACTGTTTTTTACGAGTTTCGATTTAGTACAAATAGCGTGGGTGTTGAGTCACGTCTTTCTGGGTGGGTGGGTGGGTGAGGGTATGGAGGTGACGGGGTGTGTGTTGTTTTATAAGACATAAGAACAAATCTTTGCTCATCAGGAGATGCATGGAGATTACTGACGACAGGCTGTCGTTTCATGGAATTTTAAAGCTCATTGACCCCTGAAACGTTTAAAAGGACAATTCCACTTTCCAATTATGTCTAGTCCATTTGACAAACTAGGGTTGTTTATGTCAATTATTGCAATATAACAAACGGAGCAGACAGACCCTGGCCATCTGCATCTTAAGAAACATTTGATGTGAGTACTGTTTGCATAGGACAGGTGTAATCATCACGTGTATAAACAGATGTATACCGTCTGTAAAAGACAAGAATTCTCGTCGCTAGAGCTGAATAAATGAGTACATATTCATGATTCGCACTGATTAACCATTTCGTCTCTAAATTCAACCCTTTCGCAAAAACAAATATCGCCTGCTTAATTTGTTTTGAAGATATGACTGAAGAACTATTGATACGAATGCCAAACAATTTATATCCTGATCAAACGCCGCGTTTTGCAGCGACATATGTGGAACCAAACTGGTTGAAACTCGACTGAACACATTTAACTCTTGAACGAGTAGACCACCCCTTTACAAAAAAAAGTATGTATTTTAATAGTATTCTTTTCCTGCGTAAACAGTGAGGACCCTATCATAATGCTCTTGAAGGGGCCCTCTAATCAGGGTCTACACTGTTTCTCATTTTGCAATATATGGCAGAAAACAACTTTAAGTCGTCGTAAGCGGACTAGATTTCTGAATCGGTGGAAACTGGAATTTTCCCTTGAAACTTTAAGTGTCTATTGAAGCGAAAGGGTTAAAAGAGCCGTCTGGTTATAGAGATATGCATTTCATCGGTTTGTTTTTTAATGGTTGGCTATTGTAGGCTAGATGAAAGTGTTTGAAAGTGATGAGTGGTTTTTAGTTTTGCCAAAAGCATTTTTCTTTTACTTATGTGTTTTTGTCTTTTGTTTTAAAAACGAATACCCATTAATTGTTTCATTTATAGTAACTAAAGAATCGATCACAAATAATGCAACTGTAATAGTTTGTACAATGGAGAATATATTATTCTTTCTCAATAAATGCATTTACGCTAAAACGCTTATTTTCATTGCAAACAGTTTTGAGCCAGATCCGATGTCGGGTAACCTGGCGTCGGATCAGACTCCAAGCTGTGTTCCACTCAAGTTAAAGAAAATAAATATAGATTCTACATTTAACTGAATTGCGTTTTCGTTTAAACGAAAAAGAATAACGTCGTCTCCACTGTACTAAAATTGGACACCCACAAAGATATGCTATGTAGCTTGCGATGACGGAATTGTATACATATAAGAGTTAAATCAACATCATTTATGATTCTGTACTGTTCTTCATATGTTCGGTTTTAGTATTCCTCATTTTACTGAGGGACATTCGCTCATAGGATAGTGTTGTAGAGTCAACATTGCGCTATACGACTATTCAAAAGAAAAGAACTTAACAGATGTCAAATTAATATGGAGTTCATAAGTAAGGCAGACAATGTTACTCTTACTTTCTCGTTCTCCATTATTTTGACACCTAACTTCAGCAAATGCAAATCCTTCTTCGCCGACTAGTCGTCTAACACATGATTGACAAATATGTATGAGATGTGCCATGGTAAAACTTAAACTTCCTCTAAAACATGCACCATCCATTACAGTGGAGAATATGTCTTTCCCAATAAGCGCGTTTATGCTAAAACAATTTTCTCATTGCAAACAGTTTGGAGCCAGATCAGACCCGCGTCTGATCAGGCATGAACGTGTTTGTCACTCAGATTAAGATAACTCATGAGGATATTTTTAGAAAAATGTTATTTTGTACATTTTATCATTTTGCAACACATTGTAGAATCAACCCCGAATAGTCAATAATGGAGAAGACATTATTGGAAACTGTAATTGTCAGTTTAAAGTTTTAGGGCTGAATGTATAAAGTCATTTTCTCAGTGTACGGCTCATGCATATATATTTGCTTCATATGCTATGTGTATATACATATTAGTTTTCATTTTATTGATACTTGCAGTTGTCCTAAGATCCCGATACGGAGAGGTACACATAACGATCTTGGCGTTTATTCAAAGCCTCTCCCTTTTATAGATGTGTATCTGTCTATCGCAAACACCTCTCGCTTCATCTTAACCCCTTCGCTGCCATGACGTCATCAAATTTCAACATTTGTCGTCTGCTTTTATTTCTTAAATTTAAATCTTAAGTATTTTTACTTTAGAAATTTTAAGATGGGTATCAAATAGTTTGGATCCAGATCAGACGCCGCGTTACGCGGTGTCTGATCAGGATCCAAACTGTTTGCAAATAACTCTTGTACTCGGGGTAAGGCAGTGAAGGGGTTAATAATAACATTATAGTCGAAGTATTATTCATTTGGTGTTAGATTATATATATTAACTAACCTTTTTTATTTTCTAGACGTTTATACTTAGTTTTGTATTGATAAATGTTAAAGAATTTCTCACTGTAAACTTTCGATGATTTTCTTTCTTTTAATAATTGCATCTGTACGTTCTGTGTTTTCTACCCTATCAATAATCTATATTATATACACCTTTTAGTTACATTGTGTAATCCCCTGAATAGTTACAGGTACGATAAAGTTTAATTACTTTCCAAATCTTCTTTTAACCCTTATCGTGCTTAATTGTCGTCTTCTAAAAATAAATCGCCTGCTGAAAAATATAAAAAAATATATATATACCAAGTTATAGTCTACTTTAAGTCCGAATGACCGCTCAGCCGAGTACATATACTCCCCTGATCATTGAGCCATCTTGCCTACAATATTGAACATTGTTAACATATGGGCATTCAAATGCAGCCGCAGTACCGACTCAGACCCTTCACAGGTACCCATTTTAACCCCTGGGTGGAGAGGAGCAATTCGCGGTACATGTCTTGCTCAAGGACATTCATGTACATCATCGGGGATTCAGAAAAAATCCCCTTGTCAGATCGCTGGTCCGGCGGGGGATCGAACTCACGACCCCTGGTACCGTAGTCCAAAGGTGTCGAGCATACTTAGTTTTTATGGGTTTTTTTAAACTTAAGAAAAGTTTAGTATGAGTAACAAATAGTTTGGATCAAGATTAGACGCCGCATTCAAATTGTTTGAAAATGTTTGCCAAGTCGCACTTAGCATGATGAGGGTTACTGAATCTAAAATGAAATTTTCTAAATTTTGTTGAATTGGATTTAGAATCTACGTTTGGTTTGCGTATAATAACGTCTTCACCACGGTAATATGTAAATTCTATTTCTGGTGACGGTGACGGTGATTATAAACTCCTCAAAATAACTTCTTATACAAATAACTTTTTAACATTAAAAATCATTTTAAAAAATTTTGTTAACCTTTTAATTCAAGTATGGAGTTTTCTAAATGTTTAAAACAGACAACGTTTTGGAAATTCTAAAGATTTCTTTTTATGCGAGTAGCAAACATTTTTTAGCCTGATTAGACGCCGAGTGACCTGGTGTCTGGTCTGGCTCTAAACTGTTTCACAGGGAAAGCACACTGTTAACTCGTTTATTAGGAAAGGATAAAAACGTCTTCCAAACTGTATCTAAATCTCGTATAAATTATATGGTTTCAGAAACCCTTTAAAGAAAATCCGCTTAAAATCGACAAACAAGTATAACCATGAATATGTGATATCATTCATTGCAGTTCTTTAGTAAATGCAAAATTATAATATTTTTGTTAGATATATAAGCACTTATGATTTGAATAAGAAATGTTGAATATACGTTCATGTTTTAACTAAACTGAAATAAGCCGTTAGTCTGACATTTCGTTTATCTGCATTAAAACGTTCGTCTACGACAACAAATCGATTTCAGTTTTAAATGATAAAAATATATATTGATGCTTAGAGTCAAGCAGATTCGATCTAGGTCAGACGCCAAATTACTCGGCTTCTGATCTGGATCCAATCTGTTTGCAAATGCAAATTTGTAATTTTATACAGTAATGAATACATGCTACAGTGGAGAATCTGTTATTCTTTCACGTTTAAACGCAAACGTACGCAAACGCAAAGCACTAAAACGTAGAAAAGAACAACTTTTGGACAATTCTGATAATTCTTGTTTATCTTGGTGGCAAACAGTTTGAAGCCTGATCAGACGCCGGGTTACCCGGCGTCTGATCTGGCTCCAAACTGTTTGCACTGCAAATAATAGTTTTAGCGTAAACGCGTTTATTGGGAAAGAATAACAGATTCTCCACTGTATGTAGCGATATTTGAATAGCATAAGCTACGATTTGGATTAATGCTGTTGGCCCATTCATTTCATATTTAAACCTGATACAGCAATTTCATGTTTAAACATTATACAGCCAATCTTGTATTAGAACGCATTCAATCCTTGCAACGAATACACCAGGTGTACCTGTGAAGAGTATGCTTGTCCAATGCAAACAGTGTTGACCCAAATCACATGCCCCTCTTAGCAGGGTATGCACGGTTTGTCATTTGCAGTATATTGTAAACTTTAAACCTAAATATATTGTCTTGACTTAACCCTTTCACTGCCTTATCCCGACTACACTAGTAATTTGACAACAGTTTGGATCCTGATAAGACGCCGCGTAACGTGGCGTCTGATCAGTATACAAACTGTTTTTACACTCATTTCAATATTTCATAAGTCAAAATAACTAAATATTTAATATGAGATATAAAAGCAGACGACAATTGTTTGGGTTAACTATAAACAGAAAGTGTCCATTTTATCAAAATGCGATGGCTGAATGCGTTAAAGGACCAAGTATTGAAGGAACGTTGAGATCTACAAAGATGAGTGACTGCTTGATGCAGGATAAAACAATACAGAAAGCTTCTATATGAGCTCTATGCACTATTTTTACCCTGCATCAAGCAACCATCTCTATTTCAGTTCGACAAAGTGTTTTTCAATTCGTGATACCAGATTGACTGTACATAAACTACTCCATTGTACAACCTGATTAGAAAACATTAAGCCAAACTATGCATCTAAACCAATGTCAGTTCTGAAAGCCGTTAATTTATTTTATTTTACAGTGAGAGGGGAGACAACTCGGATTCGAGCTAGGATGGTTGGCAATGGATACTGAGGCAATGAGAGGACGTTATCATTCGGAATATCTCCCATCACATCACCATCATTTTTGTTTACAGTGAAGATCAATTATAACGAAATTCTCGTGACTGTCTGATTTCTTTCGTTATATCCAAATTTCATTATACCAGGACCCGTTTCATAAAACTTCGTACGACAAATGATGTCGCAAGTCAGATTATAAAAGTTTCAATTATTATTTATTATATTATTTATTTGTCCATCTAATCCTGTCTTGTGACATCTCTTTGGAATCGTCTTGTAAAGACGATTCCAAAGAGATGTCACAAGACAGAATTAGATAGAGACATCAGAAACTAAATGTATTTTAAAGTTTTGACTTACGACCGTTTTTGTCGAGCGAAGTTTTATGAAATGGGCCCGTTGTACCCAATATTTCGTTATATCCAAATTTCATTATAAGTGAGCTTCACTGTATTACTCAGTCATATTCGAGTCGTAGCCGACTGTCAAATTGTTTCTTATTTATCAGGATGGGTGGCAAATTTCTCTTCCTCTATTACAGCTTTCTGCATAACTTTTAAACTGCAGTAAGCAAGAACTTTCTTTGGAAGTTCTCATGCCTTACCATTTAGTAGTCCAGTTACTATATTCTAGCAATCTAAGATCTCTTCCTTAGCACCCCATATGCCAAATGAGGGTATAGTATAATTATTCCCGTAGCACATTTATAATTTTCTATACATTGATGATTCACAGGGCTCCAGATAAGGGGAGTATCTCGAAAACTAAAAGTTTTATTTCTGCTTTAAACCCCATGGTGTTACATAGTCGTAACACCATATGATTTGATGATCAAATGAATGAGAAAATGTTGGATTTGTTCAGTTTACTCCCTTTTACCTGGAGCCATGCATTCAGTTTCTCTTCAATGATGGGATATACTAGGGGCCATGTGCTTGGGAAAGACATATAGCAAGCTTATTGGCAACTTTTAGGCACGTTCAGTAAAAACCTCTCGTGTATGACCACTGAAGGTAGAGCTTAACTCAAACACCCCTGGAACTTTTAATGGACAATTCTAAAGTCAAATTAAATCTAGTTCAATTTGACTCTTTAGGGTTGATTTTAAAAACAATATCTTGCAAAATGACAAACAGTGAAGACCCTGATCAGGTTCTTCACTGTTGCATATAGGACAAGTGTACTCCTTACATGTACAATGTTTGTTCATGACTAGTATACTCGTCACTGGGGTTGAATGTGTAAAACACAGGTAACAGTTTAAAGCAAGATGGAAGTAAAGCAGAAAGCTCTCGCTTTAAGCAGCCACCTGCCTTAAACCCCAAACAGATTAATATCATTTTAGTCGAAATAGAGAGGTTTCACTGAAGTAGTTGTTTTACTTGATGCAATATACAATGAGAAACCACCTTCTTTCCCAACAAGAACTGATGCCAACTGCAAACAGTTCAGAAATCAGATCAAGGCACCATATTACTTATGTCTGATCAGGCGCAAAACTGTTTTAATATTCAGAAAAAAATCACATCTAATATCTTCTACATGTATATGGCATCGTGTTTGACTTTCGTTTCGTTCAAAGGGGAAAGAATAAAGTTTTTATTGCTGTATAATTTATTAACTGAATGCGGGGTACAAATAGTAATTTTACTCAATACATTATGTCCATAATTGAATGTATAATAAATTATATACTTTTAATAGTGTGATTTTCTGGTATAAGAAATCTGAACTTCCTCAGAACAGGCATCAACCTTATGATACATGTACAATATATATACATGTATATTAACTCATTCGCCCCTGAAACTTTTAATGGACAATTCCAGTTTCAAAATAAATTAAGTCCAATTTTGACTATTTAGGGTTGATTTTAATAATATATTTCAAAATGACAAACAGTGTAGACCCTGATCAGAGGGCTCCTTAAGGAGCCCTCTGATCAGAGTCTACACTGTTTGCATAGGACAATTGTAATCCTCACAGGGGTTATGGTTGAACGTGTGAAAGGGGAGAAACACAGTCCATTCTTGCTCAAATAAACACTAATTGCATTGCAATAAAAATGTAGACAAAACAGCTTTTTGAAGACCTTTGTAAGCAGTTTGGGTCACATAACATGAAGCTTGAGGATTCAAACTGTTTGACACTCAAGATACCATTTCTACATGTAACATGGTGTTATGTTGCATCTTAAAGATCAAGGCACAGGGCTAAAAGTAAGACTAATATACCGTGTTCCCTCTGTACAACGGCCCTCCAAACAACGGTCCCCTCCTTACAAAGACCATTGTCGCTGTTCCCAAAACAATACATGTATAATTATATCCAACCTTGCAATACAGTCTACTTAAAATTGTCGTCTGCCGTTTTTCTCAAATTTACATATCAGACATTTTGACAATTCAATTCAATTCAATTCAACAGAAAAAACATGATGACGAGTGGCAAACAGCTTGAATCCAGATCAGACGCCGCCTTACGCGGCGTCTGATCTGGATTTAAGCTGTTTGCAAATGTAAGCCAATCTCCCTCCCATCAAGGACTCCCTCCAAACACGGGATATATTGTTTGTCTCCCAATGGTTGTCGTTGTAGAGAGGGAGCACTGTACCCAATTATTTTCAACATTCTCTCATTTATGCCTCCTGTAAACCCTATGGTATGACTACTCATTAGAATCATCGCAGATTGACAATTCTAATGAGTAGTCACACTATAGGGTTTGGTGGAGACATAAGGATTTTGTGTATGAAATACTCTCCCTATATGGAGCCCTGGCATTTATAAATCATTTACTCCATAGACATGCCTTTAATTTATTCCTCCACTGAAGAAAATAGTTCGAATTCATATGGTCATGAATATGTATCATAAGAAACATGTTCTATTATTCTGGCAGATGATAGCTTAAAGCAGGTTGAATGTAAAGAAGAATGTGCCTTAAGGTGCATTCTGCTTTTTCTTTCAACCTGCTTTATGTGGTCACTTGTCTTCAATACAAGAAACAAGCTATGGAGTGAAAGGCTTCAGCAACAGGGCTGTCATTTCTTCGGATTTTTCCAAAATCTTTTGATATTTATCCCAGCAGATGGTAGCTTAAAGCAGGCTGAAAGTAAAGCAGAATGTGCCTTAAGGCACATTCTGCTTTACTTTTCAACCTTCTTTAGGTAATCGTGCTTAAAAAATAGAAAATTTGGAAATCTTAGGATTATGGCAGCCCTGCAGCACCATACAGGATTGTCCTTTAGTGTTTCATTGCCACGGTCTCAATCCATCAGTCCCACGCTTCTCATTCTATTTGCCTGTGATAAAAATATAGCTGTTTGTTATTTTGATATTTTTTGTGTTGTTTTGTGTATTCATAGTCTATTAATTTAAAATTTTGTACATAAGTAAATGGTGTTCTTTTTGTATGAGCTGAATGCAGATTAGAAATAAATTGCTTAAATTTGCATTTTGGGGATTATTTGTGTTAGTGTATCCCATTTAAAATAAGTGGGCATTGAAGGCCCTGATATCACCCACCTATTGTAATAAAGCCTGATAACTTTACCTTTGAGTTTCACCCGTTTTCAATCTAAATCCATTCAAATTTGTAGTATAGAATGTAAACGATATTGGATTACGACCTATTCTAGTAAAGAATAGTACATCAAGGGCGGATAACTAGAGCCTAAACAATACTGAAATGAAGGCTTTTCTAGCATTTCAAAGTATATCAAGGGCAGATAACTATTGTCGCAATGATCATATTTCAACAATAATTGCACTTTTACGAGAACTTATAGCTATATACAGTGTGTGCAAGTATAATCAAAATACATTGAAAACTGTAGTTGCTAGAGGATAAACACTGTTAGATATGATATTTTCAACACATCAAAGGCAGATAACTTGACCAATTGATTCGATTTTAACCATTTACAAACTCTTCTGAAACCTTATATTCATATACAATATGAGCAAGTTTGAGAGATATTGGATAAAAATTGTGACCTCTAGAGTGTAAACACTGTCAGATTTTGCATTTTCAACACATCAAGGGCATATAACTCAGAACCTAATGATCCAATTTCAACCATTATCAAACTCATTCGAACTGTTACGGTCATATACAATCTGGAGCAAGTTTGAGAAAGATTGGATAAAAATTGTGGCCTCTAGAGAGTAAACCCTGTTAAAATGGCATTTTGAGCAATTCAAGGGCAGATAAGTATTGACCTATTGACTCTAAGAGTGTAAACACTAAAATTGTTGACGATGAGCGCCAGACATACAAGGATTGCAATAGCTTACCCTGAGCTATCTCAGGTGAGCTAATAAACAGAACTCCATATTCGTTGAAGCTGGGACATACAGTGTAACCCTGTTTAACCACACCTTGGGGTGATGCAAAGTCCCAATATATAATCAGGGTTTCAGAGTATGACTATTTCCTCACTAAAAGCTAAACAATATTATCTCTGCGAACTTGATCAAAATAAAACACCATCTAAAACGGCATCTCATCAGCATCCAAACTGTTTGAAACTCTGACCCTGTTTGGATTTGTTTTCTTCAAAAACTCTTAATTTAGAAACAATAAAACTAATAATAATTGTAGAAGATGAAAATTGTATTAACATTTCAACAGTTTTAGTTAAATTCAATAATTTTGAATTACATTTCAAGGAGGTATGTATCTTAACGGGGGCATAAATTATGGAAATTCAGCAACATTCACCATAATTAGCAACACTTTTAATCTGAACAGAGTGTAAATTCTAGGAGCCCTCATTTTGCAATACCACTGGGGGCCAACTAGGTTTTATCATGAAATGTTTTGCTACAACAACTCATATGGGTATTAGAACAGATTTGTTTTCCTACGAAGGCAACTTTGTTTTCGTAGCAAAACATTTCTCATAATATACACTGACTTTGTATACAATGTATTATAATACCCATATAAGTTGTAGCAAAAAAAAATTGATGATAATACGTAGTTGGCCCCCAGTGAAAACATATTGTTGAAATCAATCCCAATAGTTCAAAATGAACTAGACTTGTCGGTTTGAAGTTTCAAGAGTCAATGAGTTAATAGAGGGTCATAAGCAACTTTCCTTACATCTTGATGGGTGGGTGCTTAGAGCAGAATGAAATGAAGTAGAGATTTCTCTTTAGAAGATTTTTGCTTTACTTTAAAAAAATTGAAAGCATCCACCTATCCTACTAGGGAAAGGATTAACCAGTTTCAATTTGAGCCCTCTGATCAGGTTATACACTGTTTGTCCATTTGTAATAAATTGTGAAAGTAACTCTTAATCGTCAAATATTGTTCATGAAGTTTTAGGTGTGAATGAGTAAGATACCGAGGCTAAACTTGATGTTAACCCTTTGCCAGATCGTTGCGATTTCACTGGGGTTTTTTGCAAACAGTTTGGATCCAGATCAGACGCAGCGTAACCTGGCTTCTGATCTGGATCCAAACTGTTTGACACTCGTCTTTACTCTTTAGGTTTCTTTACTTATAAAATGTACAAATCCAAATTTAACAAATTTTGCAGAAGACAATTTCAAAGTTGACGACATCACAGCAGGATAAGGGTTTAAATAGGAAGAACAGAGTATTCCTATATGTAAGTTTATCATTATATTTAATAATGAAAGTCAATCATTAACAATTACATGTACGAATTAGTATTGCTGAATCCTTGCGTCGAGTGTCCTGTACAACCATCACAGGGTGTCCGAATGTATACTTGCTGCATCTTCATCGTCAAAGTACTTTTCTTCCTCTTCAATGTCAAGAGCATGCAGGTCATCATAGGCCTCATTATTGTCCACAGAGCTTAAAAGAAATAGCAATAGCAAATTAACCTTAACCCCATAGCCTGTTTCTAGTATTGATTTGATTTGATTTATTATGATTTTACGTCGTTTTTAACAGTATTTCAGTCATATCGCGACGCCCAGCTAATTACAGGTGGAGGAGTACCCCAGATGACCTTTATGCACTGTTTCAGGCACAAATCGGCAACTGGGAAGAACCACCGACCTTCCGCAAGCCAGCTGGAAGGCTTCCCACATGAAAAATCTGAAAGCCCAGACCAGGATTCGAACCCACAGTGTGAGGAGCTTAGTGATGTAAGTCACAGTGACTGTAACCACTAGGCCAAAGTGCCCCCTGAAGTATTGAAGATGGGTGATCACTTAAAGCAGGTTGAAAGTAAAGCAGAATGTGCCTTACGGCTTCCAGCCTGCTTTAAGCCACTATCTGTTAGAGTATGGAAAATATTTCTAATGATACATATTCATCACTGTATAAAATATATCTACTTTCTTCAGTGGAAATAAAGGCGTAAAAAGGCATATTTATGGGTTAATGGGTTACCTCTTTGCATGCTGGGTAATTATTTTGTCTGCAGCATTCGTCATCTGATACTTCATTCTCAAGAAAAACTTCTGAATCTTACAGAGCTTCAGATAAGAGGAAATAAAATGTACAAATCTAACATTTTCTCCTCCATGTCAGCACCAAATCCTATGGTGTAACTACTCGCTAGGATCGTCTCAAAGAGAGGATTCTAATTCATGAGTAGTCACACAATAGGGTTTAACGCAGACATAAAGATTTTAGTTTTTGAAATACTCTCCTTATCTGGAGCCCTGATCTTAGATTTTATGATTTTTCCATGATTTTTCCAATCCAACCTTATAATATTATGGAGTGAATCTGTTTTCAAACTTCGCTCCAAACATTTAGCATTACAGTATAAACCAGATAAAACAGGTCATCAAATAAGGCTCTGTGGTCAAAAGGTTACAGCATAGGAGTTTCAAATGTATGTGCCTTCTCCGCAAGGGTTCTATGATTTAGGTAGATGTGTTTAAAGGTGTTTTTATGGCGAAAATGGCTAAATGTAACAACTGTAAACAGATACAGCAGAGCTCAAGATAAGGGGAGTATTTCAAAAATTAAAATCTTTACTCTGAGACAATTCTAATGAGTAGTTACACGATAGACTTTGGTGTTGAAATAAGCGAGAAATTTTGGATTTGTACTGTTTACTCCTTCTCATTTTGAGCCCTGTATACAGTTAAACCTCTAAGACTCTTAATTAATACTGTAGGCTTATTGATAGCATTTAAGACAAGTGGCAGCTTTTAGCTTATAGCAAAATGACAGTAAAGCAGAAAGCTCCTATAGGAGGTTTCTGCTTTACTGTCAACGCTTTAAGCAGCCACCTACCTAAAACTTGGAAAATTTCACATGTAACGGTGGTAATAGAGAGGTTTTACTATAGTTGTCAAAGGGTGGCTTACCTGTAGTCAAATGTCTTGTCTTCCCCTTGCAGGAATTTCTGTTGCATTATTGCCAGGAACTCAGTTCTTAATTCTTCCTTTTGGTGGGCAGATATCTTGGGTTTCTTCTCATCTGGTTCTAGCAAAAAATAATAAAACATTACTCCTTCAATACACTTTTTTATGCCATAATCTATTCCTCCACTGATGTGAATAGTTCCATGTTATACAGTCATGAATATACAATATTTGAAATATACACTAGAATCTTAAAGCTGGCTGAAAGTAATGCAGAATGTGCCTTAAGGTGCATTCTGCTTCACTTTCAACCTGCTTCAAGTGGCCACCCATCTCCAACTAGAAACAGGCATCGGGGTAAAGGGTTATTTTTTAGAATAAACAAAAATGATAATCGTGTTACAGATGTACCGGTAGCTGACACTGACAAAAGTGTCAAACACATGGTTAAACCTTCTATTAATGTATTTCTACATCAAGAACAGTTATTATTTGCAGGCAATTTGAAAACAGGGCAGATGGTTAGTACAGTGGAACGTTGATTGATATCTGATGATTGCTTAAAATTTAAAATTAATGATTTATTGCATTGTTTTTGCATTATGTTTGCGTTTAACCCATTATCCCCTAATTATGTCTTTTTACACTTTTAATTTATTCCTCCACTGAAGAAAATAGTTCCAATATACAGTTATGAATATGTATCATAAGAAACATTTTCTATATTCTAGCAGAAGGAAGCTTAAAGCAGGCTGAAAGTAAAGCAGAATGCGCCTTAAGGCGCATTCTGCTTTACTTTCAACCTGCTTTCAGTGGTCACCTATTTTCAAAACTAGAATCAGTCTGTGGAGAAATGGGTAAATATTTCAAATTCATGATTTATCAAAATGTTTTTGCATTCTGTTTGCATTTAATGTGAAAGTATAAGGCCTTCTCCACTTCATTCAGTAAGACGTTCAAGCTAACCTTCACTCTGGTCATTTTCCGTGTCCATCTTCTCCTCTACTTCCTCCACTTCTTTGTCTTCTTCATCACTTTCCTCTTCTTCTTCTTCCTGTCCCTCCTGTGAAACAAAGTACAGTAAAACCTCTCTGTTATGACCAGTTCAAATGAGGGTAAATGATTGTATAAAAGACTAGTGACAGCTTAAAGCAAGGTGAAAGTAAAACAGGAAGCTTTTTTTGGGAGCTTTCTGTTTTACTTTCAACTTGGTTTAAGCTGTCAAAGATCTGTCATAAATCAATTAGTATTCTTCATGTCCCTCCTGTAAAAGAAAATACAGTAAAACCTCTCTATTATGACCAGTACAAATAAGGGTAATTGGTTGTATACATGTAAAAGACAGGTGACAGCTTAAAACAAGGTGACAGTAAAACAGAAAGCTCCTATTTCTGTTTTACTGTCACCTTGCTTTAAGCAGTCACCTATCTTTACACCTAATAATTTACATAATTTAGTGGTTGTAATAGAGAGGTTTAACTGCATCTGCTGTTGTGTATCAGAGATAATTGAAACAGGCTTCAGTTTTTTCTTCCCTATTTGCTATTCACTGAAGAGATTCTTTACTGAATAAAACAAGATGTGTTTGTGAACCCATTACCCTATAGCCTGTTTCTAGTTTTGAAAACAGGTGACCACATAAAGCAGGTTGAAAGTAAAGCAGGATGCGCTTAAGGCGCATTCTGCTTTACTTTCAGCCTGCTTTAAGATATCATCCACAAGGATAATTATAGAACACATTTCCTTATAGTACATGCTCATGACTGTATAAGTTTTAAAAAATTTCTTCAATGGATGACTGGATCTAAACTGTCAAAAAAGTCTGATGACAATTTGAAACAGACTTGAACCATTTATCTGAGCTCCAGTTAAGGTGAGTACTTCAGCAAGACAAGACGTTATTCTTTCCTATTGAAACAAAAAATACCCCCAACCAATGGCAACCATGTCTTAAAATGTAGAAAATATCAAGTTATGGGAAATATTGGCCATTCATTTAAAATGTAGTTATTTGTTGGAATTTCTTTGTTTCTCACTTTGTTAAGTTCGTGTTTATAATTTAATGTGAAATGCTTTTAAAGGCACAATTCCTGTGTGAAAAGAGCACTATATAAATCTGGTATAATAATAAATAAACATTCATTTTAATCCATTGCCTTCTAGCTTGTTTTTAGTTTTGAAGATAGGTGACCACTTAAAGCAGGTTGAAAGTAAAGCAGAATGCGCAGGCGCATTCTGCTTTACTTTCAACCTACTTTAAGGTACCATCTTCTAGAATATAGAAAAAAAATAAAAAAAATTTGTTGCATATTCATGACAGTTTAATTTGAAATATTCTCTTCAGTGCAGGAATAAATTAAAGGCGTAAAAAGGCGTATTTATGGTGCAATAGGTTAATCTGAGCTGCAAACAGTTTGGAGACTAATTAAGTGATCATATGGTTTATTCAGAAAGAATAACATTTTCTCCATTCACTACATAGTACTAACCTCTTTATCCTTGGTCATATCAAATCTTGCATTTTCACTCAACTGGTCAATGTGCTTCAACAAAATTGTTGAAAATCTGAGATCAGATTTGTCAATCTTGGCTTGTATTTCATCATCAGTAAGATATTGTCCGACCATCTGCTGGAACAAATACGGTTCCCTATACTTCATCTCATCTTCACTGAAATAGTCCCCTTTTTCTGTCAAATCTTTCATTGCTTCAAAGCGCCTGTTTTTCACCCTATTTCTATGAAAATTTGTGCCCTTACTTTTCTTAATCTGATTCACATGAAAGTTCACTTCATAGACATCTAAAGAATCACTGAAATGTTCCAAGTCTTCAAGTTCTAGATAATTTCCAAACCTTGCAAGGAATTTCGACTTGCTCTCATCAAGAAGTTTTTGAGCAATATCAACCTTTTCATCCATTGTCAAGTCTGGTTCTCCTCTTTGCTGATGCTTAAAGTGTGCATCCGAAAGGGAAACTCTTGCCAACATTTTAACCCTCACACATGAAGACGAACTGTTTGTGCTAGGTGTCATATCAGCTATAGGTTCAGCTAAGGCACTCTCATTTACATCCATTCTATCCGATTCTGTAAACATATACCAGCTGTTAACCCATAACCCCATAAACACACCTTTTTACGCTTTATTTAATTCCTCTACTGAAGAAAATAGTTCCAAATTATACTGTTACAAATAAGAATCATAAGAAATGTTTTTATATTCTAGCAGATTATAGCTTAAAGCAGGGTAAAAGTAAAGCAGAATGCGCCTTAAGGCGCATTCTGCTTTACTTTCAACCTGCTTTAACCCTTTCCCCCATAAAAGCGACTTTTAGCTAATTTAATTTATTCCTCCGCTGAAGAAAATAGTTCCAGTTTATACCCTCATGAACAATTTCCAGAACAAATAATTTATATAGCCTAGCAGATGGTAGTTTAAAGCAGGCTGAATGTAAAGCATAATGTGCCTTAAGGCACATTCTGATTTACTTTCAACCTGCTTTAAGTGATCACATGTCTTTCATATTATTAATAGGTTATTGGGTAAAGGGTTAAGTGGTCACATGATTTTAAAACTAGAAACAGGCTATGGGGTAATGGGTTAACATACCAGCTGTTAATTCATTACTACTGCTTAACACTTCACTCTTAGCACCCTCCAATACATTAACTTCTTCATTCTCTTCTGTGTGGTTCTCTACTGACACTTTATCCATGAGATCAGACAGAGCTGTGTTTTCTGGCTGCGTTTCATCGTTCTGCTTGTCTTCTAGCGTTTCTGTTACATTTGTTTGGTGTCCAGCATCAACATATGCTTTTTCAGAACTTGTGATGTCCTTTTCATCCATGGTATGGCTACTCTCTTGTAACATATTAAGTAGCCTTGAAAAACATTTTGTAAAAATCATTCATTCACATACATACCAGCCATGTGTTAAAACACGCAGACACATAAAACGTAAAATCTGTTACTGTTTACAAACACTTCCTTTCGTATTTTGATATGTATCACACACAGGTCTGTACCTATAAAAGAAAATCAATGATAAATGTATTCAAATTGTTCACTAAAAAATCTAGTCCTTCTATCACTTTTTAGGGTTATTTTCTGCAATAAATCATAGGGGCCCGAAATTTGACCCCAACACCCCTAAGACTAATAATATTAATAGAGTTAGGGGTGTCTGGGTCAAATTTTTGGCACTATGCAATAAATTGCAAAATGACAAACAACTTGCAGAGCTCTGATCAGAGGGCTCCTTTATCAGGGTCTACATAATAACAAATTATATCATATAGTATCAGGAGAATAACAAATTATATCATATAGTATCAGGAGAATAACAAATTATATCATATAGTATCAGGAGAATAACAAATTATATCATATAGTATCAGGAGAATAACAAATTAAATTATATAGTATCAGGAGAATAACAAATTATATCATTATAGCTCTACTAAATGTAGATTAATTAAGAGGATTATGGTCGAAGCATAAAAGCATACCACTGCAAAAGCAATAATATACCATTTTTGACTGATGCATATCACAAAAATAATATACAGGGCTTATTATCAATAAGGTCCTTAATTTATTTGCATTTTTACAGTTTATTCTACCGTTTTTTCTCCACTGAAGAAAATAGTTCGACTTTTTACAATCATGAATAAGTATGTACCATAAGAAATATTTCCTACATACTAGCTTAAAGAGACTGAAACCAAATGGTGTATTTGCAGAAGAAAATGAAAAGACTCAAAAACAAGACTGTGTTCAATAAACGCTTATTATGCCCACAGTGGCATCCTTGACAATATTTTCTAAGTCCAAATTAGGTCAAGATCAAATTGAGGTTGGGTAGTATTCATGAATGAATTGATAATGGTCCAAGGCAACAACTGTTTAAGTATTCAAGCATTGTATTAGTCAGTAGTGATGCTGCTAGATGAAAAAGGTAAAATCTAGTTAACCAAGAAATAACCAATTTAAAATATTCTAGTCCAAAGTAGGTCATGGTCAAAATCAAGGTTGGGTAAAATGGGTGGATTGGTAGTGGTCACAGGCAACAACTGTTTAGGTATCAAAGCATTGTAATCAGTAGTGATTAAGCTACCATATATGAAATAGTAAAATCAAATTAACCATTTACAATAGTCCAAGTCCAAATTAGGTCAAGGTCAAGTGTGTTTGGATGATATTGGTGGATTGGTAATGGTCCAAAGCAACAACTTAATAATCATCCAAGTATTTGAGTAAGCAGTATTGATGCTTGACGCATTAACGGTTGAATCTTGTAAACCTTGTTGCCAAATATCTATCTATTCATTCTGCCTCACACCCTCAAGGGTAATTTTGGGCACGCAGTCCTCGTCTGCACGGACGGATGGATGCACGAACGGATGGATGGATGGATAAATGGACAAGACAATCACTATATGCCTCCACATAAATTCAAACCACTCTTATACAGTCCATTCCCTAATCAGTCGGATGTTGCAGCAGGGCCTTTTATTGCATAACAACAGACTGGTAGCTAAACAACTCAATAGAATTGCTTCACCACCAGCTATATAATATACACTGGATGTCCTAACACTCCGAACTGACCAGGGGAATTTGCATCTTTACCAATTATAGTCCAGTGACCTGGAAAGATTTTTTTTCTATGTGACTATGGCCCATCATCTATAATTTTTTATGTGACATTTCAAAAATCTATGTGACATTTTGAAATTTTATGGGCCAATTTTTAAAATGCTTAGATTTCGATAAAAATCTATTTCTTCCGAGTCTTGGGCCAGCAAAAAATAATTATTTTTTATCAGTGTCCCAAGAAAAAATTGAAAATGTTTGGTCCAACATCTAGATCAATGTTGAAACATCACTACTAGTAAAACTTATGCCAATATGGCGGAACGTCAGCATCTCTAAACTACTGATGTTTTCCCAAACCGCTGAAAGTTTGATTAAGTTGACAGTAAAAAGTCTAAAAGAAATGATATCAGATAATCACCTTGAATGTTTGCCTCCAATAGCATCCAAAATTATCCTCTCTATACATGATACTTTTCATACTGAGTTACTCAGACACGATTTACACACAAGGTGATAAAACATCGAAGCAGATTTGAGGAGCTCCGCCCATTTTGATTCAATGACCTAGCTCTGTGGGTTCACTTATATATATTTATCTAGATACATGTATATATCTGACACTGGACAAAATATGCAGCTGCAGTTTGACACTGTAATCGACAAAAAGTCGTAGACTGTCACCAAAATCTTAACCCTTTGAACTCTAGTCGTCACTAGGGTTGAAGACGGTCACCAAATTTTCATTGCCTTTGATGTTCCCGACAAGCCGCGACTTCTTCAGAATATCGGCCACAAGGGCCTGGAACACAAAAATAGGGGAACAGCAGCCTACTATAATAATAGACTATATCATAGTAACAGGATACATTTTAAATTTGTGCGTGCCCCCCTGTGGTAATATATATCAACAGAGAAATCATCAGTGTAGCCAGGCGGATTTTACTCGAAATCATGACACGTGTGTGTATTCAAGGAATTGTGATTCTAACTGGAAAATATTGGCATGCACACTGTTTGATTACGTAATTGCTGATCTCCCAGCACTGGATGAATATCTAGCCAAAGGCAATTTAAGTTGTATGGTAAGATAAAATCGGCGAGACGCTGGGCGCACCAGTTGGAAATTCTATGTGACATTTTTTATTTTTATGTGACTATGGCGCATGGCGCGTGGGTTTCCAGGTCACTGCCTCCCTTGAGTTCAACTTTAAAATGCCGTCAGCTCTAAAAAATACCATAAGTCAAACCTGTTATAATGGACCATTGAATACGCTAAGTAACCTGTAGATCTTTAAAGGCAGGTGACTGCTTAATGGCTTAATGCATGACAAAAGTAATGCATAAAAGCTCCTTTAGGATCTATCTTTTAGCATTACTTTTGTCCTGTAAAACAGTATTAAGCTGTCATCTGTCATATAGGCTATAAATCCTCACAAAGTTAAGTTGTCAATTGACTATACTTGCATCTGATAATATTCATTATTACATTTATGACTAAATAATAGCCTGTCCTTTGATCACTGCGTTATGGATAATTGGACTAGTCAATAAATCGGACAATTTATTTTAAAAAAAAAAAGTTTTGAAGCGAGTGGGAATCAGACCTAAAATCTTTGGATTGCTAGGTTTTCTCATGGCACGGCTCATACCAAGTGCGCTAACAAAGAAGACATAGAAGCTTATCAAACTTTTCATTGGTCGTATTCGAATCAGGGCAACTATCGCGTTAGTTGGAATATTTGTCAACAAGTTCTATTCGAATCACGACTTGATGTTTTCCGTTGACAAAATGTTGTCAAACCCTTAAATCGAGCGTTGATTTAGTCACGTGACCACGTTTATACCACGTGATTAGTGTCTCTAGATAAAACAAACATAAAGTCCCTCTCAATTAATCGATTGGATCCAGATCACATGGCATTATGTGCGTATATAAAAATTGGGAGCATTACGACTATTTTAACGGGTGTTTGATTCATTTCCATTCGTCCTAAGTACAAAGTTTTCGTTGACTACAAATTCTATTCGAGTCGGGCCAAAATCGTTGACATCAGTAAATCTTCGCGCGTTTGCTCCGTCCACTTTTCGTTGACCACATACTCGATGATTCGAATACGACATTTATGTAACTTTCTACTCTATAAAAACGTGCCGAAAAGATCATGTGAAAGTCATCAGCATTTCAGGAACTCGAGATGCGGGCCGCCCGCTGTCGAACCACCTTAAGTGAGCATTGGTGAGAGTGATGTGTGGGTTTTCACACCTCTTTGAATACACAAATTAGATCTACCTGTAAAATAGAACTTAATTTCAGCTAGAGCTAGTTTTGATACTGAATCACATTTAAATGCATTCAAAATTATCACAGAAAATGTTGTTTCGTTGATCTGGATCTGTAACTAAAGTGTTGACCGTAGGTGAATGTTTCGAAACTGACGTTGGCGAAACGTACAGGCAGCGAATCATTTATTCATTATAATCGTTGATACAAATCCAAGAACTGAACAAAAACAAGATCATTGATGACGATACTCGGTATAACATACCTGAAATGACTAACTACACAATTTTATAGTCAATGACAAACGTTAATTTAAAAAAAATCGCCTTTTACTCGACAAAATAAGCGAGTGCTCTTCTTTTGTAAGGTATTGCGGTTAGAGGACCGCGAATTATACATTTCAGCGAAATCCCTACTCATACAGACGCATTTTTAAGAAATCCAGGCGTTTCAGTCATCGGATGAGTCATCGAACACAGTGTGCAACGCGCAACGTCAATAATTAATACGCTATTTAGGTATCGACACAATTACCGGAAATGATATATATATAATGGTGTCCTTGTTTAACATGCATCTATCTTGGGGGCCTAAAATCAATGGTGAAGGTAGACATGAAAGTGCTGACGGGAAATGGAGATGGTCAAAGGTGTATGAATTCAGAGATTATGGAAAACTTTTTTCCATTTCTTAGTCAGCACCAAAATATTCTAAAACCAGCCTCGCCTGTTGGTGACATTTTATGAAGTGTATTCATTAAGTGATTCAAGAGTTAAAGAAAACCACATAGATACATATAGAGACTATCACGGAGCATGGAGAAATTACATGTAATTTCTCCATGCACGGAGTAAGTGTGTATTTACTCCGTGAGACTATACTCATTTTTAAAATGAGTAAAGGATTAACAACAACAACAAAAACAGTTTTACCTTAGAATTAAAGATGGAAAACTCGGACTTGCTTATGGAGATATATTTCGCATTTCTTTTCTTTTATTGTATTTCGATAACTCGATTGTCTTTTTTAAAAAGTATTTAGTTATAGATCTAGATCTACCTGTAAATTAAATAAAAGTCACACATTCAACCCTAGTGACGAATATATTCGTCTTTGATAAGCAACGATCTGTTATAGCTAGGGTCCACTTGTCCAATGCAAACAGCGTTGACCCAAATCAGGACAAAGGAGCCCTTTGACCATAGACCAGGTTCTGCACCGTTTGTCATTTTGAAACAAACTAACCCCCCCCCCCCACACACACACACACACACATCTCCACAAAAAACCTATTTTAATCGTAAACAACTGACTAGTTTTATCGGAAACTGGCTTATAGCGAAGAGTACATTCTTTCTTTATAAACATTGTACCTATGAAGAGTATACTTGTTTATAAATACAAAGAATATTGAGTTAGACCAGAGGACTCATATTGGAACCATCTGATCAGTCCGCACTGTTTGGAGTGTTTTCCATAGTGTTACTGTTTGTAAAACTCAACTCTAAAATGGACTAAACTTAAGGTTTGAATCCGTACTAGTCCATTTGTAGTTCCAGAGGTGAATAAGATAAAGAAAGAAAATACTATTGCAGGGTATGCTGGCTACTTAATTATATGTACATGTACACGCCGCACAACACTTCAGCAGCATCAAACATTAAACGAGACAGGTAGTATGAATAGGCGGGGCAACAATTAGTTTGTAAGAAGTAGAATATGCGATTACAACTGACAGGGACAGGTACATTATTAACTTAACCCCCCCCCCCCCCCCCCCCCCACCCCCACCACCACCACCATCGGTAGAAGCGCTTTTTAGCTTATTTAATTTATTCCTCCGCTGAAGAAAATATTTGAAATGTAAACAGTCATGAACATGTGCCATAAGAAATATTACCTATATACCAGCAGGTGGTAACTTAAAGCAGGCTGAAAGTAAAGCAGAATGCGAATTCTGCTTTACTTTCAGTCTACTTTAAGTGGCCACCTGTCTTCAAATCTAGACACAGGCAATGGGATCAAGGAATAAGCGGGTTCGAATTATCGACACCCGGCTGTGATAAATATGTATCAATAATGCAGCATTTATATGGAAATGTTCATACTCTTTATACAAATAAATAAAACCCTTTATTACGACCACTTAAGTGTGTTAATTGTTAAGCGTTTCATGCAAGTGACTGCTTAAACCAAGATGAAAGTAAAACAGGAAGCTCATTTGGAAACTTTCTGTTTTACTTTCAACTTGGTTTAAGCTGTCTCATGTATGCCATTAATCAATTAGCATTCTTTTAAGTGGTCGCAATAGAGCAGTTTTATTGTATAAAAAAGGGATACCATAATATCTATATTAAACGTCAAGTGTTCTCATAGCCACGTGCACGGATTCAAATGAGCAGATAACAACACAACTATAAATACGAGAAGTACGTCATGTTCGCGCAGTCATAGTAAAGAAGACGTGTAAAAGATGAACGCAATATTCGATTATTTTAAATGCAGGACTGCCATTTCTCCGGATTTTCCGAAATCTTCGGATTCTTGTTCTAGCAGATGGTAGCCTTAAGCAGACTGAAAGTAAAGCAGAATGCGCCCAAAGGCGCATTCTGCTTTACTTTCAGCCTGATTTAAGTGGCCACGTGTTTTCAAACTAGAAATAGACTATTGGATAAGGGTTCAAGGTCCAATTCGTATTTGACTGCTCTTGCGGAAAAATAGAAAAATTGGAAATCTTAGGATTTTTCATGATCAACTTATGGCAGGCCTGTTAATAAATTAAAGATAACTCGTGATGCTTACACGGCACCTTTATAACTTTATTTACATTGACCCACGGAATTATACACACACTGAATCGCAACTCAATGAAGTTAAATAGGCGATAGTCTGTGTGTATATTTCCGTGATTGACACATCAAGCTCGGCTGTGATAAGAAATTATTAAATGGATGTTGATTTAGAGGACTATCTTTATTTCTTTGTTGTCATACATTAATGTTTTCTTTCCTGTTACCAAGGAAGTAATTAATACAATGTGGGCTGTGTTTATTGAAGTGTCGGTCTGAAGTTTTATTTTAATTGTTCAACAGAAGTTGATGACTTACCAACAGCTGGAAGCTGATTATTTGCCTTTGATTGTACTGGGAAGAAAAGTGTTATAATCAGATGCGGTTCCAAATTGAGGTACATGTACATGTATGCAAAGTGTTTGTCCAAGCAATCGAATGTATACAGCGTTCCCTCTCTACAACTCAACCCAATTGGAGACAAAAATGTGTGTGTTGTTCGGAGAGAGTCGTTATAGGGAGGGAAATTGTCTTAAATTTGCAAAAAGCTTGAATCCAGATCAGACGCCGCGTAATGCGGCGTCTGATCTGGATTCAAACTGTTTGTCACTCTTTATTAAGGTTTTTTTCTGTCAAAAATGTCCATTATGTAACTTCGAGAAAAACAGCAGACAACAACTTTAATCAGACTATATTGCAGCAGTAAAGCGTTAGACATGATTGTCCTGTTTAGGGAATTGCTGCAAGTGTCGTTGTAAGGAGGGATTCGTTGTTGGGAAGGCCGTTGTAGGGAGGGAACACTTTAGTGCGTCTGCCATACTTTGTTGGCATACACCTTTTAACATCTTGAAAACAATAGATCTAAGTTTGTGATCATTTCGTTAAATCTATAATGTTTCGTATTCCTAATTCTGACATAGTTTTGTTTAGGCGGTTGCAAACAGTTGTAATGTTTATATATACAGTAAAACCTCTCTATCACGGCCACTAAAAAGAATGCTAATTGATTGAATAAAAGTCAGGTGACAGCTTAAAGCAAGATAACAGTAAAACAAAAAGCTCCTAAATGAGTTTTCTGATTTACTTTCATCTTGAAATAATTATGCAGTGACCTTCCTTAAACACCTAGTAACTGACACAGTTTATTTGTCATAATAGAGAGGTTTCACTGTAATATGTCACATAATGTGACTACCATCCTACATTTGTTTTGAGTGCCGAGATGAGCGTGGTGTGACTACAGCCATAGGATACAGCAAAATATATAGACTACAGTAAAACCTCACCGTTACGACCACCGTATAAACACGACTGAATGCCTGCATAAAACCCAGGTGACAACTTTTAAAAAGCAAGGTGAACGTAAAACAGAAAGCTCCTGAAGGAGCTTTCTGTTTTATGTTTACCTTGCTTTAAGCAACTACCTGCCTTAAATAGTTACAGTGTCGGTTATTGTTGCGCCTTGAAAATGTGAAAGTCTTTGTCGTTTGTGGATTAACTCATTCATCCCTGAAACTTCAAATGAACAATTCCAGTTTCAAAATACATGTACAGTCTAGTCAACTTTTGACTATCTAGGATTCATTTTTACAATTTATTGCAATAATAGTAAACAGTTCAGACCCTGATCAGAGGGCTCCTTTAGGAGCCCTCTGATCTGGGTCTACACTGTTTGCACATTACAGCTGAACTCTTCACAAGTCAAGTCAAAGTTACAGATACATTGTTTGCACATTACAGTTGAACTCTTCACAGGTCAAGTCAAAGTCAAAGATACACTGTTTGTAAAGAACGAGTATACTCGTCACTAGGATTCAATGGGTTAATTGTGACCGTCCGTCATGTTTCACTCGCTTACTTTATCTTATTTGCATGACAATGACTCGGCACACGTGGATTATGCGTTTTTAACAGTAATATGTAACTAATGACTATAATTATCAAAGAACAGTTCTTTGCTAATGATAGTCATTATTCAACCTATCTTCGATATTATGCTCGCCAATTACATCATTGTATACATGTACTTTAAAAAGTTCCTAAAACAGATCTCTCGGGGGGGGGGGGGGGGGGGGGGGCTAGCACAATTGTATTCCCTCGCAAAAAGTGTTAAATTCATCTTAGCACATTGTTTAATGCCATTTATAATATGATTCTAGTTTTAAAATAAGACTTGTGTGCCAAATCTTTATAAAGGCTTTTGAAATATCACGTACATGTTACGTGACATGTATGTATATGCGTTTCTATTATCCAATGTTACTTTGAATTCCTATACGTATCAGATATCGATACATGTATGTCAAGTGCTTGATTTACAGTGATTAGTGGTACATCTACATTTATATTGCTGCGTACACGGTAGGACATCATCCTTTATAGAATTAAAAAATAAAGCAAAATCAAACAAACAGGCACCCCCTAAAAACAACAAACAAACAAAATACCAACAACAACAAAACAACCAAACAAAAAATCCCAAACAAACGAAAAAACAACAAACAAGTTAAAAGGAGATGTTAAAATATTTGTTTTAAATTTTTAAATTATTTAAATGTAATACATAACATTTGTACACGAAGACATACATGTAAATTTGCGATGAATCCAGTTCTCTACTCTCCTTATGAATTGAGGGCGTTTCCATATAGATTTATGTGTTTGATATTCTAATACGTCATCTCCCTCCTCTGGGGGCCGTTTCATAAAACTTCGTACGACAAAAACGATCGTAAGTTTGATGATAAAAGTCTCAATTATTATTTATTTCTCCATCTAATCCTGTCTTGTGACATCTCTTTGGAATCGTCTTGAAAAGACGATTCCAAAGAGATGTCACAAAACAGGATCAGACAGAGAAATCAGAAATTGAATGTATTATACAGTTTGTGCCGTTAACCCTTTCATTGTCACTATGACGTAATAACCCATAATACTGTCGCTGCAAGAATATCGTCTGCTGCTCGCAAACTTATCGTCTGCTTATTTCTGACTGAGTTTAGAATTTTAGGCATTTTGTCTTATAAAAGGTATTTAATATATGGGTGTCAAACAGTTTGTTTCCTGATCAGACGCCATGTTGCGCGTCGCCTGATATTGATCTAAACTGCTTGCATATAATTATGTTTTTATTAGTTTTATACAGTGTATATAGAGCTTGACAGAGAACGGGTTAAACAGTATGCACAATTAACCCATTTGTGCCCGCGTTCCATATACGGGACTGCATAGGCAAACAAAACAAAACGAAAATGAAAGTTTAGACCAGACACCCGTTAGGTCAAAATGGACTACTCCAGGATATATGCATATTGAGAAGCCGTCCACTTGGCGCAAATGGGTTAAACTTTGTAAGATCTATTTACAGTTAAAAACATTTCAGGGCACTTAGTAGCTTGGTTGGGGCTGTGCTCACGCTGCCTGGTAGGCTGTTCCACATGGGGGTTGTAGATGGGAAGAATGATTGCTTCTGATTCTGCACCCTACCGATACACAGAGTTACTCCGATTGGCGTGTTACGTCCCTTGTACACTGAGTAGTGATAAACCAGTTCGTAGACTGACAGGACAGAGACTAAGCAATTGGGTATTAGATTATTTATCTAGAGTAAATGAAAATTACACAATGTACGAGAGTGCTTCAAAAAGTAATATTACTTGATCAATAACTTCGATATAATGCGTGCAAAATGCATGTGTGATATACCATTTTAAAGAACATTTTTGCCTACACATAACTCGACCAGTCACAACACGAACCTAAATGACCCTAACCCCAGGGCACTGGACCTTTTTGTATAGTGTTGAGGTAATTTTTAAAACAAAGTTTAATACTATAATTATGATTGCGGCTTTATTATTTCGAATAAGTTTATGAAACATTTGTCAAATAACATCAGACAATTATGCACACACTACATAGTTTTAAATGTTATTGTACCAGGAACGTATATAGATAATGTATGTTCCTGTTGTTATATAAAACTTAGTATAAAAATACAGCTAATACTAAACGCGTACTGCAAACATCATAAAATGAATATACTGTTATTTATAAAAAGTAGTTGGTGGAAGCTCAAACTCTTTTTTATATATAGTAAACCAGGCTAAAAAAAGCCAGAACAGACTGACAGAACTTTTATTTCTCGAATTCTACATAATTTTTTTTTACATTTTACCAAAAACACACAAAGAATTTAATAAACGATTACCTCTGGGTTATCCTGGTCGTCCTATTATTTCAGCATGTAATTCTAATACAATAATATATCTAAATATGTCGACTATGTTTTGAAACCTCTTATGCAGTCTCTTCCATCGTATGTCAAAGACAGCTCAGATTTTATTCTTAAGCTCAAATCTGCTAAATTAGAAGACGCAGATTCATATCTAGTGACTTTAGACGTGTCCTCCTTATATACAAATACATGTATTCCACACCAGGATGGTATTTATGCATGTAAGTGTTTTCTTAATACTAGTGACATATGTGCTTCTCGTCAACTGCCTGTTGATAATATTCTCAGCTTAATCCGACTAGTTCTGGAGAATAATCACTTTCAGTTCAATGGTGAAAATTTTATGCAGAAAATGGGAACTGCTATGGGTAGTCCTATGGCTCCAGCGTATGCCTCATTATTTATGGGTAAACTGGAACAGGATTTTCTTAATACTAGAAATCTAAAACCTTGCATTTGGCTGAGATTTTTGGATGATATATTTATGGTATGGGATCACTCCTTAGAAAGCTTACAAATGTTTATAGATGCTCTCAATTCATTTCATCCGTCGATTATGTTTACATACAGCATCTCTAAAAATAAGATACATTTTCTTGATGTTTCAGTTACTAAATCGGAAGATCTAGATATTGTTACAGATGTATATGTGAAATCAACAAATGTTCACCAGTATGTTGAATACTCTTCGTGCCTTTCTAAATCATGCAAAAATGGTATTCCCTATAGTCAAGGTAAAAGATACAGAAGAATTATTTCTGATGACACTACTTTCCGTAAAAGCCTTTGTGAATTAAGAGAGTTTTTTTCTTGAAAGAAATTACCCTGCTAACATAATTGATAAGGCACTTGGGAATGTTTCTTTATTAACACAAAATGAGGCACTCAAAACTGTTGAAAAGGTCCGTGATAAGAGCGTTATTCCTTTTGTTATAGAATATAATCCTTCACTGCCTAACATAGGTCTAATACTCAACAAATACTGGGACTTATTAAAGCTCTCCAATAAGGACAGCGTTAAAGATGTTCATTCGTGTAAGCCTATTTTAGCTTTTAACAGGCCAAAAAATCTACGTGACTATCTAGTTCGTTCAACTTTTACTGATAGTACATGTACTAATCGCCTCTCCCAATCATGTGACAGACGAAGGTGTTCCCATTGTAAAAATATCATTAAAACCGACGTTTTTACAAGTAATCGTACACAGGAGCGTTTTAAAATGCGATTTTCCACATGTTGTAAATCTAAGAACGTTATATAATTGATTGAATGTAAACGCTGTAACATGCAATACATCGGTCAAACAAACCAACTAGTTTCTAAACGTATGAATAGCCATAGATCTGATATATATAATTATGATCGTGGATATGGTACACATGTGGCTTCGCATTTTAATTCAGCTTTGCATTCTGTTAATGATTTCAGCTTTCTTCCTTTTGATATTGTTAATAATGAGATGTAAGGAAACTTACTGGATTCACAAACTCAACACACTCTATCCAAATGGTATGAATGCGAAATTGCTATACGATATAAAGTAGATAGGTTACTACTGTTTGTTCCTATTTCTTCTTTTTATATATATAACATATAGGAATAGTTTGTATCTTTACTGATCTAGTAGTTTCATAATTATCAGCTTGAACTTTCATGTACAGTATTAACTCTCTATTACTACCACTATATTACATGTACGTTATTTATTTGGTGTTTGGGGCATTTGGCTATTTTGGGCGGGAAGGAGGTAAAACAGAAAGCTCCCTTAGGAGCTTTCTGTTTTGCTTTCACCTTGCTTTCGGCTATCGCCTATCGCTCTGTTTATGAACCAGCTTTCGTTTGGTGGTAAAAATGGAGAGTTTTTACTTTGTAAAAGTGTGACTTTGATGTTAGGATTGTTTATTAGTTGCATATTTTTCTATCTACTTTATGATATTGTCAGTTTTCCGTATACTATGTATATACAGTGAACCCTCTCTATCTAGCAGCCGCTAGATTGTGTTGATTGTTTGGGGGCAGATGACTGTTTTGAGAGGGTGACATTTAATTCGCTTTCTGCTTTACTTTCGCCTTGCTTTGGGCAGTCGCCTGCTTTTGGTATATATATTTTGTGTATTTCGGTGACTGTTGTAGAGAGGTTTTACTGTATACCGGTTTTACTGTATATGACGTTTTGACGTTAACGCGCCAAAACGTCTACATATTTGTTTATCGTTACGTCATTAAATTATATAAATATTAATTCCTTGAAAAAGCCTAACGGCGAAACGTTGGAAGATAATTTAATTCGTGTTGGTGTTGTTATTTTTCTTATATCGAATTCTACATAACATAAGATATATGAGGTACAACAAAAGAATATAAGTAATAACTGTCATGTATCATCAAAATGTAGATATCGTGATCTAGAAAAAAAGCATATATTGTACACTCTGCAAAAAGAAATTACACAGGAATAAAATACATAAAAACGTTTAAGATATTTTGACCAGGGTCTACACATTGAGCTAGCAAGAAGAATAGAATATTTATAAAAGCATGCAGTGATATACTGCTGAATTATCATTTAAGAAATGCATAGCAAACTTCAATATGTTTACTTATACTGTAACGTGATGTAGTTGTACATTATATATCCTAATATATTTTTCTACTTTATATCCATAGTAGGATCCATACAATTAAATTGAATTAATCCAATCCATTTTTTATCAAGTATAATTTTATATATACACGTGGTCATGATTGGTCTGGGTCTGAACTATTATGTGGCAGTTTGCGATAATTGCCAGCACGCGCCTAACATCAATTACATACCCGCGACCATGGAGTAAAAACAGATGTTAATATTACTCCGTGCCGCGACATAGGTGTGAAATGTCGGCGAAACGACTTAAAAATTAGGTTTACCACTGGCATACACTGTCTCTGAGTTACAGTGGAGAATCTGTTATTCTTTCCCGTTTAAACGCAAACGTACGCAAACGCAAAACACTATTTAACGTAGATAAATACAACTTTTTGACAATTCTGATAATTCATCTTTATCTTGGTGGCAAACAATTTTGAGCCTAATCAGACGGCGGGTTACCCGGCGTCTGATCTGGCTCCAAACTGTTTGCAGTGAAAATAATAGTTTTAGCGTAAACGCGTTTATTGGGAAAGAATAACAGATTCCCCACTGTAACTAATAATTAAGGTCGTTGAATAGGAAGGTCGGCGAATCGACCATCACCCGGTAGGGTTCACATTACCATGTATTCAATATTCTTGGTTTTTAACGTAATATTCTTGTTTTTAATAACTCTGTAGACGTATGCTAGTTAATAGTTATTTGCAAATGTTATGGTCGTCCGGAGATTGGGCGACAAGCTTAAAACGTACACAATTTTACTGCGATACATGTTGTTGACGGTGTAGAAATATATCCGGAAGTCTTTGCAACATCCGGGGAATTTAGGAGTGAGCATGCCCAAATGAACGCTGAAAATTGACCTTCACTCGATAACTGTTTTCCCAAAGAAGTTTATCAATTTGTTATCTTTAGAAACATAAAAACGAAATAATGTATTGAATATTTAACGAAGAAGAGATTAGAGCCATATTTTACACGTGTTTTGTATGGATTCAGGTGTCCGTTCAGGGACAGTAGGCTCAAAAGTGTGACAAGTGGTTGGAAACAAATTTAAATTTCGAGGCTTTTCTCAGTCATGTTCAG
This sequence comes from Gari tellinella, assembly GCA_922989275.2. NCBI lineage: Eukaryota > Metazoa > Mollusca > Bivalvia > Cardiida > Psammobiidae > Gari > Gari tellinella. The sequence continues at coordinate 63,045,769 of OV277857.1, read as the reverse complement.
CTATTTCTGACCATTAATCAAGAAGTACAAGTGGTACAATTGGAGACAGGTGAGATCTGATTGAAAGTAAACATTGTAGTTGTCAATTTAGTTGTGATTGCAAGGTTTTTAGTGATGGTGAAAAGCCATTGGTAGGGATAAGCACGCGAGCAATAATCTCGCGGTCCTAAAAGCCAGTTCCTTGTTGGGGTGATGTTTATATGACAGTGTGTCAGTCTCTATTATTTCGAGAAGGGGTCTGAAAACTAGTGCATATTGATTTATGAATAAGAAATCGAAGCATGATGTCGTTCATTCATGCATTGTTATTCAACAATTTCCTATCCTAGATTTGTTTGCAGGAACACTGGGATGGATTGGCATAACAACAGAAAGAGTGTGGGTAAAACCCCCAAACAAACGGGGCATTTTTGACAGAGGAACTATATATGTAATTTAAGAAGTGTTACACCCGCTTATTCATCCTATCATGTGCGGAAATGGCATCAACCTGTTATGGTTGGGATGTTCCGACCAGCCAGCAGATGTTAGTTATTATTTTAGAGTTTAGTCCGTTAGGTGCAAGAAATGATGCAGGTGGAATTCCACAGATTGAAAAACCACTGGTTCTTCTGCATGTCCGCTGTATATCAGGGCTGCCATAAATTGATCATGACAAATCCTAAGATTTCCAAATTTTCTATTTTTCAAGTGTGATTACTTAAAGCAGGTTGAAATTAAACAAAATGGCGCATTCTGCTTTTCTTTCAGCCTGCTTTAAGTTGTCATATGCTGGGATAAAATTTAGAACATTTCGGAAAAATCCGGAGTTATGGCAGCCCTGGTATATCACCGATAAACTGTAGTCCAAATAATTAGGATGCAAGATAAATCCAGAATCCGAATTCACTTGTTCAAAATCTGATAGCACCGACCATATACAGACTTTCGCTAAATGCCTATGTGATATTTCAACACAGCGGTAGTCAGTGCGAGTGCATGCCCTTTGCTATACTATCATACATTTGAATGTGTAACCGCTTAAATCAATTCAAAAACTTTCCCGTACTAGACTGCATATATCTTACTTCTTTACTGTTCAAATCGATTTAACTGATAAAGAATCTGATATTGTGATAAGTGTGTACTCGCTTTGACATACAAACACAGTGTATATCGTTTACTTTCGGTTTCAAAAATTTACTTTCGACAAGTTAAATCCAGCATCCCAATTCTCTTGTTCAAAACCTGAATAGCACTGATATGAATATTGTGTATAGTGAGTCACACAGTGACACTCTGACTGACGCAGTCTTAAAAGTCCAATGATATTGATAAGGTCAAAGATCAAGATTTAGAACAATGAAATAAAATTCCAGTCCTGTCATACTTCTAATTCTTAACTTTCCTTTAGATATAAAATTTCAGTTTCTGGCAAGAGAAAAAACACATGCAGACCTGGTCATTGTGATGGTAAATTTCTCAGTTCATCCACAATTCAAAGAGCGATACAAAGAATTCAAATACAGGACTTATTCCCAATCCAAAGAAATAACTTTCCAGATTGTCCAAATTATATTTATAAGTTTTCCTTTAATTCATCGCAAATCATCCATATTCAGACTTATCTTTTGCCCCAATGTAATGAACCTTCTAGGATGTGGGATTTGTGCATACAATTACCAAAATCCCGCATAATTAAATGTGCGCGAAAATTTAACTATGTACACATGCTACCATTTTCATTATGCTTTGTGTGAAACCCTCTAAATATTGGGGAAATTCTTATCAAGTCCGTTAAAATCTGTGTGTCACCATTTTGGTTTTAGGCTTATCTTCTATAACTAAAAAGTCTAAAATGTTGCCTGCACTGCCTTGACTAGGCATTAATACTATAAGATGCGCTGGCTTTTTGTATTAGTTTTATTTTGGCCTAATTATCATAATATCAGTGATATTTTTACCTGTGCATCCCGAGTTCTATACTCATTAAATTTGCCACATACTCATTATTTAAAAAGTTGCGGGCCCCATGGACCTCTAGGTTTTCTGGCCTTTATTAACCTATTTCTCATTTATTTTATAAGCAAATAGTAGCTTAAAGCAGATTGAAAGTATGGCACATTCTGCTTTTCTTTCAACCTGCTTTAAGTGGCCACCTGTCTTCAAAACCAGAAATAAGGTATGGGATATTTTGTTAATTTTTCACCTCATGGACTCAATGTTTGTCTAAATGACTCATTGTTTTACAGAATGTGCACCCCAAAGACTCGAGGCCATTCAATTTATTCATCCAATTTCTAAACTTATCACTGTAATATATTCAGTGTCTAAATAGCAATCACTGTTTGTCTACCATCCAAAAAGATTTAGAATCTAAGTACGTGTCGTCCTGTCAGGTTGATTAAATGTCGAAATCCAAAATTGGGGTTTATTTTGGTTAAATGTGATAATCACCCTTCAAGTATTGAATTTCATAGCGCACATTTATTAGCGTTTATTTTTGACAATGTGGAATCTCATAAGGATATACATGCTGGTGTTTGTGAATTTCAGCTGACCCTGTAACTCCTGTTAAGTAGGGCATGGCACACTGGTTTTCTGTATCTGCTCCCTTCTCTTTGGGGCGTCCAATTAGCCCATAGATTGCATAAAGAAGGAGTTAACAATTAAACCAAACCGGGCAAACCAACCATTCTGAACCTCTACACATGAGGACAAACAAGTTATTTGTAATGCCAGATTGTGACACCCTCAAAAAGGACAGGGGACACCAAAAATAGGCAGAAGCCACCAACAAAGAAGCATGGACCATAACATTTCGGAATGAAAAGTTTTTTTTCACCTAGATTGATTGTAAGGCTAAACAGTACTAAAAGTTGTTTTATAATTATGATAACCTTGGATGCATGGTATGCTTTGAGAGGAATAAGTTAAAAGTTCAGATCTCTGTCAAGTTCCATGATATTATTCATATGTGGGGTAGTGCCAAAAAGTAGGTCACTAGGCCAAATCTTCGTGAAATCTTGTCTACATTCTAGTGAGACTACACTCTAGGAGTCATAGCCTAATCTTTATCAAACTAGGTCAGAATGTTAACATCAATCATAGGTAGGATGGGGTCAAAAAGTAGGTCACTAGTTGAAATTTTGGCAAAAGTTCTTCCAGGTGAGCAATTTCGGGCTATCATGGCCCTCTTGTCTTTGAATTCATCAATCATGTATTGTTATGGTAAGGTCCTTAAAGAATTTTGCCAGTATCCCATGATCCAAAAGTCTGGAGCAACTAACCGCTTAGCTCTTAACTCAGGGCACAAGTCAACTCACAAGGTGGCTTCTACAACCTAAGGTCCTACTACTGTGACAGGCCATTTTACACATTTTACTGTGGGGTAATAAGGCTGTCCTTTGGACTGATGCTTTCTTGTATCAAACTAATATACATGTAGCATAATAGCAAATTTGTTATTTTCCTGTAGGAGCTTTCTACTTTACTTTCATCTTGCTTTGAGTGAATGAATGACTATTTAAAGAGAGTGGCTAATTTAGTCTAACAAATAATCCCCCATGAGCCCCTCCCCCCTTTGAAAGTATTACGTACACAGATCTTCTATAGATTTATAAACAAAACAAGTTACAAGTTGCAACACTGATCATTTTCAAGTGAAAGAGATCTGACATTGAGCTTCGTCCGGATTAAAAACAAAATAAACTGCCAAACATATAATGAAGCTCTCCTTTAACCTTATACCCCATAAATATGCACTTTTCCTATGCTGAAGAAAAGAGTTCCAATTTATACAGCATGAATATGCACCATAAGCAGCGTTTTTTTTCACCCAATTGGGAACGGGTCCGGTACCCCTCGGATTGGGAATTTTTGGAGTCAAATTGGGAAAAACGAGTTTTGAAATGATGACAACGCAGAAATTGGGAATTTAAGTTACTAAACCGTTAGAACTGTTTATGATGGTAAACATGGTGTAGAAACTAAATCTACGCTGGGTGTGTTACTCACAGTAGACGCTGTTGCGGCCGAGACAGAGTTGATGACTTGGTAAAATCCAAAATCTTATCTTATCTATCTCTGGATACTGCCAATCACTCTCGCGAGTGTTAAAGGCAGTGATCTAGATTCAAGTTTTCATTATCGTCTTGTTCAAAACAATTCTGTATTCTGTAATACTTTGAAGTATGGCTCATGATTGTTTTAATTGTAGGTTTTCTATTTTATAAATGATGGTAAACAGAGTCGGACTGGGTTTGTAACTTTGTAAACTCTTATCAATTTGAGCGGATTTTGCGATCAAGCAACATTAACCAGTCTCGATGAAGGGGCATGTATAAATCTTCGCCCGGACCGTTTCCGAGATTCGGCCGTAATCACTGGTATTGTTTTATACATACTCCCAAAAATATCAATGGAGTTGCGTAACTTTGTTTACATTCATTGTAGCAAAAGATAAGTTGGAATATGGATGGTTTGCTATGATTTAAAGGGAAAATGTAATTGATAATTGGCAAATATGTTTATTTTGATTGAGAATAGGTCCGATAATTGATTTCTTTTGATTAGGAAGGGTCCGGTCATCAAATTGGTACAGGTCCGTCTCGAATTGGGAACGGGTCCGTTCTCCGGTACCATCCAAAGAAGGAAAAAAACCGCTGATAAGAAATATCTTCCATATATCCTAGCAGATGGTAGCTTAAAGGAGACTTTAAAAGGAGACCTCAGGGCACATTCTGCTTTACAGCCCACTCTTTCACTTTGACTCCAACTTTGAACTATGTTATAAATAGAGGATCTTACATGGGTGATCATTATTTATCATTTTTAATAAACGAGTTTACTAAAATAATATGACCGAGCCTTGGCGAGCATCATATTCATTTTAGTCAACGAGATTCTATTTATCACATAACAAGTTTAAGCACCTATTAAATTGATTGAAGCCGTAGTTTGTAGACCCTCTGTAACATAGATTTTAAGCCAAACGTTACGTTGTTTACCTTGACATCGTCGCAAATGACGTCATTTGGCGCCCCGCTACATGCATCGCTTGTGAACGAACAGGTTGGGCCGGAGCCCAAATAACGATATTCCACTAGTGGATTACGATATTTACATAATGGCTTATGTCACTCCCAGACCGCAAGTTATGTGATAAAGTATATTAATTTTAAAACCAATCAGAGGATCTCCACTTGAGGGCATTATTTTGATGGAGTAACTGTAATGGCATCCTATTGAACTTAGCGGAAGAGGGTGTTGATACCCAGGGCTCCAGATAATTTTTCTTCTAATCAGTACAGTACTGATCAATTTTTAACAATCAGTCCCCATATTTTTTATTCAGTACACATGGATTTTCAATTCATCGGCAGATCGCGGGTTAAATAGCCAACTTTAGAAGAACAGAGAAATAATGCCTCAGTAATAATGCTATATACAATTTTAGATAACCTGATAGTTGTAGACCATAAACATCTTAATCCATCCAGAAATCTCAACTTTGTCATACATTTCACTACTAGGACACAGTATCATTCAAACTCATTCTTTCCGCCTACCATCAAACTTTGGAATAAACTACCATACAGCACTAATGCCAGGGACAGTCTCACAAGCTTCACTGCCAGCCTTAGATTTCACAACCCCTAACTGCATAAGTTGTTTTTAAACTTTTTAACCTCTGATTATAATTGATCTTTTAGCTCTGCATTATGTTTATCATTATGTTTTACTTTTTTTAACACTGTCCCCGACCTCCCTGTCATTGTCAGAAATTGACAGTACTTAGGGAGTAATAAAGTAGAAGTAGAAAATACATGTTAGGATGTATGTAAATTACGATTTTCAAGAATCTAACATTTTAGCCACTTATGTGCTTTTTTCTCCGCCCATGAAACAACGTTCGAATTTATATCTTTCAACAAACTACCAAAAGTTTCATTAGGTGTTAGTTTCTTTTAAATCAATTAGATCTAGCTGACAACCGACGGTTTTCAACTTTCTATCGTTTTTCTGACTCTTCCGTGCTAAGATTGACATTTTGCTGCGAGGTATTCAACCAAAACATTTTTCGTAGAACTTGGATTTTATCGTCCAGATAGATGTATATGCGAGTGCGCAGTAACCCCCCTTTGCTAACCATACGATAAAACGAAGCTATGAGACCGCAAATCAATAAAAATTTGACTATGTCGCGGTTAACTTTTTGCAAATCTTGGCATGACAAAAACTCGGTTTTGAATTGATACACGAGTCCCCGAGAATTTCTCACGTACACAGTACTTCAATAATTTGAAATTAATGCGTACACGGTCGAAACGTTCGCGTATTTCACTGAGTACACGGGCTTATCTGGAGCCCTGGATACCAATCCGTGAATGCTCATTTGAAGTAATTTTTCTTGAGAAATAGACTAGTGGTGTCCTATAGTACTTAAATGCCTTGAGGAATAGGTTAATACTGTCCCGTGAAATATTGATTTGTAAGATTAACACTTAATTGTATGTTCATATGGACTCTGATAAACAAATACATGAACATTCATGCAGGGCTCAAGATAAATTGTTAACTAAATTTTTCTCTTTTATAGACCTCCACAAAGGCTTGAAAGCTTTCAATGCTTAAAATAATGTTGCAATTTCTCGTTGGAATAAGTCCAATGAGAAATCACAACATCAGTGATGATTTTACCTGTGCATCCCGAGTCCTATACTCATTAAATTTTTCCAGGGACTCATTATTTAAAAAGTTGCAAGTCCCATGGACCTATATCTTTTCTGGCCTCTATTAACCTATTACTCATAAGTAAATATTAGCTTAAAAGTTAAAGCAGGTTGAAAGTAAAGCAGAATATGCCTTAAGGCACATTCTGCTTTACTTTCAACCTGCTTTAAGTGGTCACCTGTCTTCAAAACTAGAAATAAGTTATGGGATATTGGGTTAATTTTTCACTTCAAGGACTCAATGTTTGTCTCAAGGACTCAATTGTTTTACAGAATGTGCATCCTGAGGACTCATTCATCTGATTTCTAAAATTATGACTGCAACATTGAGTTTAGTTTTGGTATTCTAAAGACTTGTCCTATATCAGTTATTTGGAGCTCTATGTAACACATGGATTTAATTTCAGTTTCAGCAAGAGCAAGATGGGAGCATTTTTAGATAAACCCAAAACAGAGAAACACAACGAAGGGGGAGTTGGCAATGGCCTTCGCTATGGTTTGGCAAGCATGCAGGGATGGCGAGTTGAAATGGAAGATGCTCACACAGCGGTCATTGGTCTGCCGAGTCTGAAAGACTGGTCATTTTTTGCTGTGTTTGATGGTCATGCAGGAGCGAGAGCCTCGGCTATATGTGCTGACCAGCTGATGAATCATATCATTACTACGGGAGATTTTCAGAAGCTCGATCTGCAAGCTGCCACAGAAATTCAGCCTTCAATTGAATCCATTAAAGCAGGAATAAAGACTGGATTTTTGAACATGGACCAAAAACTGAGGAATATGCCAGAAGTTGTAAGTGGTCAAGATAAAAGTGGTTCTACTGCAGTTGGTGTTATAATATCACCATCTCACATTTTCTTTGCAAACTGTGGTGATTCAAGGGCAGTTTTATCAAGAGCCAATGGCTGCGTCTTTTCAACTGTAGACCATAAGCCAGTGAATCCTATTGAAAAGGAAAGGATTCAGCGTGCAGGTGGAAGTGTCATGATACAGAGGGTAAATGGCTCACTTGCAGTGTCTCGAGCCCTCGGAGATTTTGAATACAAAAATGTTGAAGGCATGGGGCCATGTGAGCAGCTTGTGTCGCCTGAACCAGAGATATTTGCTGAGCAGAGAGATGAAAAAGATGAGTTCCTTATTTTAGCTTGCGATGGCATCTGGGATGTGATGTCTAATGATGAACTTTGTGATTTTGTACGCAATCGTCTTCAGATATCGACTAGTATGGAAGCTGTTTGTAATCAAGTTATTGATACCTGCTTGTATAAGGTAAGTTGTGAGTATCAATGCATTTTTCTATAATCCAGAGCTCCTAATAATGGAAGTATTTCAAAAACTAAAATCTTTATTTCTGCATTAAACCTTTGATGTTTATACTCAATAGAATTGTGTCTTCGAGAAGATTCTAATGAATAGTTACACCATAGGATTGGTGCTGAAATGAGTGAAAAAATGTTTAATTTGTTCAGTTTACTCCCAGTTATCTGGAACTCTGATAATCATGTCATAACACTGCCACTAGATATAAATAGGAGTGTCCCAAATACAAAAACTGTTAGTCTCTATCAACTATAGTCAATCTTGTATTAAGTTAACCATTACTCTATAAATTTAGTTTTTTAGGCCTTTGATTTTTCCCTCCACTGAAGAAAACAGTTCCAATTTATACAATCCTGAATCAGATGTATCATCAAAAATATTTTCTATATTTTAGCTGATGATAGCTTAAAGCAGGTTGAAAGTAAGCAGAATGTGCCTTTTATGTGCCTAAAGGCACATTCTGCTTTACTTTCAACCTGCTTTAGGTGGTTAACTGTCTTCAAAACTAGAAACAGTCTATGGGGTAATGCCTTAATTTCCAAAATGATAGACTTTTTATCTCACCTGGTCTCAATTGCCTATGTAATCATGTGAGCATTTAAGGCCTTTAGACCTCTTGTTTTTTTGCAGAGTTTTGATGTCAATCAGACAGCTTTAAGGCTTAAATGGTTGTCCAAATTAAATTTTTGTTGTCTGGGACATCTGGACAAAAGCTAATTTGGCAGACTGAGGTGCTTTGGCTCTTCCAGGGCTCCAGATAAGGGTAGTATTTCCGAAACCGAAACCCTTATGCCTCCACCAATCCCAGTGATGTGACCACTCATTAGAATCATCACTTTGCAACTGTTCCCGTGAATAGTCACATCATAGGGTTGGGTGGAGTCATAAATGAGAAAATGCTGGAAATAAATAGCTTACACACTCCTGTAGCCCTGTTCTCATCTAAATCCAAACTATGCTACTTGGTTTATACATACAGTAAAACCTCGCTATTACGACCACTAAAACGAATGCTAATTGAGTGTCTAATAGACAGGTGACAGCTTAAAGCAAGGTGACAGTGAAACAGAAAGCTCCTATAGGAGCTTTCTGTTCCACTGTCACCTTGCTTTAAGCGGTCACCTATCGTAAACACCCTAATAATTAACATAATTTAGTGGTCGTAATAGCGAGGTTTTACTGTATTTGTACATATATATGTAGTTCCTTTTGTAAATTTAAGAAAACTGCTGACTTTGCAAAATAATAAAACTAGTTTGTTTTGCTTGTTTTGATAACAGGGTAGTCGGGACAACATGAGCATTGTAATAGTAACCTTCAAGGGGTGTCCTCAGGTATCAGAAGAAGCTAAGTCTAGAGAAGCAGAGTTGGATGAAAGAATAGAGGCAAAGATCAAAGGTATGCTAGAACAACTTGAAGTAAAACACATAACTTGTAAAGTTGGAAGCAGGAGTCTTTCTTATCTTTACTGTAATCAAAATTTAAACAATAATTGTGGTCAACTTTGAAACTATGACATTACTGTTACCTGTGTTTAGACTTGGGGAAAAGTTATGACTTAAATCATTGAACCCTAACAATGATTATACACATCCTTTATAATCAGTGCACATGTGAAGAGTAAACTTGTCCGATGCAAGCAATGTAGGGCTAGATCATAGGCATATGAGTCTGATCAGGATCTGCACTGGTTGTTATTCTGTTATATATTGCATAAACAATTATTGATAATCAAAAATGGTATAGATTTAAATTGAAAATTTCAGGGTGACAGTACAATGAGTTAAGGCAGGTTTTGACCCCACATTATGTGACATGTCCATGTTAAATTGTTTAAAATGTATAGAAAGTTGGAGGACATTAAAATACACAGCTCCAGATAAGGGGAATATTTCAAGAACTAATATCTTTATTTCTACATTAAACCCTATGGTTTCACTATTCATTAGAATTGTCTCTTCAAGATGATTCTAATGAATAGTAACACCATAGGATTTGAAGCCGACATAGTGAAAAAATGTTGCTTTTGTTCAGTTTACTCCCTTATCTGGAGGCCTGAAAATAGAACTTGTATAATTTCTAAATAATGTCTCCTAAAAATGTGTGTTGTTACTTCTTACATGTATTATGTCCCGCCACTAAAACAGCCAAAAAACCAACATAAACAGATCATTTTCTTCAAGTGAAAAATTCACCACTGCAACAGATAATTTGAAAACTCAAAGACAATATTGATGATAATCTGTTTCTTGTTGTATGTGCAGAAACTCTGGATACAGATGGCATGCAGGATGCAGATATCCCATACTTGATGCACATTTTAAATGATGTAGAGGGCATGCCTCCTGGCGGAGGGCTCAGTTCAAAGTAAGTTATTCCTTTTCCTACCATAGTAATCAGTGCAAGTAATAACCCATTACCCCATAACCTGTTTCTAGTTTTGAAGACAGGTTACCACTTAAAGAGGTTGAAAGTAAAGCAAAATGTGCCTTAAGGCACATTCTGCTTTACTTTTAGCCTGATTTAAGCTACCATCTGCAAGAATATAGAATATATTTCTTTTGGTACATATTCATGACTGTTTAAATTGGAACTATTCTCTTCAGTGGAGGTATAAATTCAATGCGCTAAATGCTGCTTCTATGTGGGAAAGGGTTAATGCATATGGCTGCTTAAAGCGGGTTGAAAGAAAGGCAGAAAGTTTCCATAGAACTTGTTGCTCTATTTATGTACGTCATTCTCCCACTGTGGGTAAATGCATTCTGATGTGTTTATGTTGAGGAAAAATTACATACATCCAAATGCACTTCGGTTTAGAAAGGTTAACAGGGATCTTTGTTAAAGCTTAAGGATGTCGGCCTGTCTTTTTGAGCATTATGAAATTTCCGAAATATTTTACGAACTCATTTTCCGAAAAATGTTAAGAACTCATTTTTGGTGAATGCATACAGTCATAAAATACTATTTTCCCGGGAAAAAATTGGATTTTCGTTCGGGACGGGACTTTTTAAGTTTTATGTCCTATTCGTAGTTTACAGCATACACCGTTTTCATAGGTAGGTTGCATTTTGTTACATCCGATTTCATTTCAATTTCTCAGAATATAAGCATGAAATTTTCATGGTAGTACAGTTTTAGTATAAATTATAGATAATTCAATAGATCAAATGATATTATTTTGAGAAAAAAAATATTTTTGGTAAAAATACACCAAAAAGTGAAAAATGAGAAAAAATGGATTTTTTTAATAAAATGATCTATATCTTTTTTTAAAGATCCGGGACCCTGTGTTTTTATTTGCTATTTCACTAAAACTTTATGTTTGCAAGGCTAAAATCAACAAATAAAAAATTTGGTATTTAGTTTGCTACAATTTGTAGGGCAAGTTTCACTGTGCCTTTTTCTCCCATTATAACAAAGTGGGTGGGGTAAACTTTACTCCTTTCCGGTGAAATCAAACATTTTTATTGTGGATCTTGAAAAAACTTTATTTTCAGGGTTTATTCTTACTATGGTAATATAAATTTGGATACATTTTGTACAAATAGATTGTTTAAATAAAGTTTTAAAACCCGTAGTACAAAAAAGTATGAGTTTTTGTGAAGCTTCAATTTTAGGGGGGTAGCCTTGAAAAATCTCAAATTGTGAAAAAGAATGGTCCGGTACCCCCACTTTTTTCACCAGTTTTGTCATAGAAACTAATTTTACTGTCTGTATGCAAAGTTTGGAATTTAGTAATTACTTTCCAAAGGTGCACCTACCCCCTTAAGTCAGGCATTTTTAATCTTATTTAACCCATTATCCCATAGACTGATTCTAGTTTTGACAATAGATGCCCACTTAAAAAGCAGGTTGAAAGTAAAGGCGCATTCTGATTTTCAGCCTATTTTAAGCTAACATCTGCTAGAAAATAGAAAGTATTTCTTATCCTACATATTCATTTATACTGTATTAATTGGAACTATTTTCCTCAGTGGAGAAATAAGATAAAGGCGTAAAAAGGTGTATTTATGGGGTAATGGGTTAAAGTGATATTAAATAGTTATTAAACTTCTGCCTGTTATGGGAGAATCTGTGATATCTGTTTCAAACAGTTTGGATCCCAGTGAGATACAGTCTCATCTTGATTCAAACTGTTTGAATCTTATAATGTAAGTTGAAAGAAAATGCAGAAAAAAAATTCTTAGCATTTTTTCAGAGAACAAAATAAATTGGGAAAGGACCGGAGGACGTAGTTGAGGGGTAAAACGCTCAGATTACGACGTCAGGGGTTGTGAGTTCGATTTCCCGCCGGACCAAGTCCTTCGGATGAGACTTTATAAACTGAGTTCCGATGTATCAGTTCTTGACACTGGGCATCTAAAAGAATCAGAGAACTCTGTCGATAATAAGAGTAGGGATTCATGTCCAGGTTCTCTGTATCCGCTCCCCTCTCTCTTGGGTGTCCAATTAGCCCATAGATGGCAGAAACGGACGTTAACAAGCAAAAACAAATTAAATTGGGAAAACAAAACAACAATGTCACGGCTATATGTTAAAAGTATTCCGAGAGAAAGTAGTGGTTTATGAAATGATGTTCTTACTCTGTTACAGGAGAGGTACTGTTGAAGGTATTCTAAATAGATTAAGACCACCAAAGCCGGAGGATGTAAGTATTGTCGATTATTTAATGGTATCAACTAGACATCTCCAGTAGATGTCAATAGATATACATTTACATTTAAACTTTATAGGAAATTTCATTACAACAATAGGTCATAGAATTCTGATAACCACAAATGTTTGCACATAACGTATAGTGTTACAGCCCTTTGTAAGTGGACCAAAGTAAAGGCTCACAAGATCTCTTGTAGTTTTCATAAGTTGACTTAATCCACTACCCCATATCTTGTTTCTAGTTGAGAAGACAGATGACCACTTAAAGCAGGTTAAAAGTAAAGCAGAATGCGCCTTAAGGTGCTTTTCGCTTTACTCTCAGCCTGCTTTAAACTACCATCTCTTAGGATATAGAAAATATTTCTTATGGTGCATATTCATGATTGTATAAATTAAAACTATTTTATTCAGTGGATGAATAAACAAAAGGTTTAAAAAGGCATATTTATGTGGTGAATGAGCTCAGTAATGAGTTCATTACTGCAAGTTCTATAGCCACAATTATTGACCTGTTATTGACTAAGTTACATCCCTATGTTTAATTGTTGCAACAGGTTTGTAGTTTTGCAGTCAGGTTAATCTTCATTCTATCCATTTGAAGCAGCTTAAAAGTAAAGCAGAATGCACCATAAGGCACAATCTGCCTTTCTCTCAGACTGCTTTAAGCTTCTATCTGCTTGGATATAGAAAATAATGTTTGTGCTGCATAGTCATGACCCTAGATTGAAACTACATGTAAGGAGGAATACATTATTATTATACAGTCTACACTCGATACTACGAATCGGCACCAGGTCTCGCCATTTGTTCGTAGTAATGCATGTTCGTAGCAATGCATCTTCCGCATACGATGAGATTTCCACTTATCTCTTCGTACATCAGGGATTATTCTGTCGCAGAATGCAAGTGAGAGAAATTCTCTCATTTGTCAAAAAAAAGTGAGAGATTTTTTTAGATGATGAGAGAAATTTAATTGGTAGTCTGTTTGTACCAACAAGCACTACTGCTATATCTACTGCTTGAGAATTTTGTGTAAATAAAATTTATATGACATGGAACTGTTATTCTTCTTCTCCTTATCGAAATTTAGTGAAAAGATTTAATCCATACCATAAATTGATAGTTTACCGCACGCGCCATTAGCGTATATGTTATCGGCAGATTCATTTTCGTCTGTAGAGGGTCAGTTCGCGAAAACTAGTGACAAAAATTATCAGCGCGGTTACGACGATAACTAAGGAATAAAATGAACGGTATTTTGGTACATTGTGCAGTTATTCAATCCAGTGACGGGAAATTACATTCCTGTTTTCGAAAGAAAGTATGATCCAATGACAGAGGACATAACGTGTACCGGGCCGACGGTAATCCCTGCCGGTCACCCATCCAGATTCTAACCGCACAGGACGTTGCTTAACCAATTAGTCTACGTGCGGTCTGGTACATGTTTTAGTCTAAACCGGATGTGTTTTGATTTTATATACAAAATTCGGAACTCTCGGTCCTTTCTGTTTATTGGTTTGCTGTTATACTTATTGGTGCGCGGGATGCTGCGATTACGATAAGGTGTTGACGAAATTGATCAGAAATGGTTTGTAAATATCGGAAATAAATCGAGAAGAACTACGTTTCGCTCGCAAGTATCTGAGAAACGAGTGCGAAAAATAATCGTGTTATACAAATTTTGATGCGATATCTGTCATTTTCGTGCGAAATATCGCGGAAATCACGGCCCAGAATGATCCCTGGTACATGTATCTGCTATGCATCATTCTGGTTTGCCGTATGTAGGTCGTATTGGCATGTGTAATACAGGGCACGACAAATTTCATGAAAAGCTGGTTGCCCACAGGGCAACCAAAATTATTTTCTGGTTGCCCTGAATTAATCACACAAAAGATGTCCCAAATTAACCCGTTTAATTCAAACCCTTCATAGATGTACCAGATTAACCTTTTTAATTAAAACCCTTAATTCACAGCTTTTAGAATACTCAAAAGGAAATATGCAACACCTCTCCCTGGAACTCATCAGGCAGGTGAAATTATTAGCATTGGATAATACATAGACATAGATAATACAGATCATCATCTCCTGATACTGATAGGCTGTCACATTTTTTTTGGTTAATATTATTCATGTTTTTTCATTCTTAAATTTGAAATTTAGTTACTATTTCTTAACATCTCTATATATCTCTCACACCTTTTCTTTCAACCTGTAGCAGTAGCATTGTAATTTTAACAAGACTGCGCGTTCAATAAACGCTTATGCCCCCGGTGGCATCCTTGACAATATGTTCTTTTCTAAGTCCAAAATAGGTCAAGGTCAGGGTCAAACTGAGCTTGGGTATTATTGGTGAGTTGGTAATGGTCCCAGGCAATAACTGTATGAGTATTGAAGCATTGTAGTAAACAGTGTTGATGCTAGACGAAACGGTAAAATCTAGTTAACCGAGAAAGAGCCCATTTAAAATAATCTAAGTTCAATTTAGGTCAAGGTCAAGGTCAAAATCAAAGTTTGGTGAATAGGGAATGGTCCAATGCAACAACTGTATAAGTATCAAAGCCTTTTAGTCAGTTGTGTTGATGCTAGACGAAACGGTAAATTCTAGTTAACCAAGAAATAGCCTATTTAAAATATTCTAAGTCCAAATTAGGTCAAGGTCAAGGTCAAAATCAAAGTTGGGTGATATTGGTGGATAGGAAATGGTCCAAGGCAACAACTGTATAAGTATCAAAGCATTTGGGTAAGCGGTGTTGATGATAGACGAAACGGTAAAATCTACTTAACCTTGTTACGGACGCACACACACACGGACGGACGGACAGACGGACGGACAGGACGATTACTATATGCTCCCGCATCTGTCGATGCCGGGGGCATAAAAATCTATCTCAGTCTCACCCTTCAAATTTATTAATTGACAGTATCAGGAGATTTCATAGGAGAACTTCAGTCTGCGTTTTTACATCCCGCACGGGGGCAGGGGCTCATGGTTTATTCATATCCACATTTTCTGGAAGTGACTTTCAGTTTGACTGAAGTAACTACACTTAAAAAACAAAATAAAAGTTCACGTTTTTCTGCCCATATTATTACACTCTCGAGTGATCGGATCCGTTTTTTATCATTATTATTTGCTTTCCGAAAATTCACCAAACAAGTTTTTTACTTTACAACAACCCAAGTCCAACACTTCATTTGTGAACAAAACTATGTTAACCCTTAGCTCGCCAAATAAATTGTCGTCTGCTATATTTCTCGTCTGCTTCAAGTTTCAAAGTGCTTCAAAGTTGCTGAAAATGTTGTCCGAGTGTCAAACAGCTTGGATCCGGATGAGACGCCGAGTTACTCATCCGGATCCAAGCTGTTTGCATATGGAGCTATAGTCGTGAGTGGCAGGCTAAGGGTTAAAGTCCATAACTACTGCACCTACCTTTGAAAGTTATTATTAAGACTTGAAAATCGCTAGTAAAACATATTTATTGCCAGCACAATGTTTAATCTTATTTAATTAACAGTGTTTCATTGTACTTTCATTTTTATAGGAAATCCTATATTCATCTTTCATATCATTCGGATCTCCCCAGGTGTTATCGCTGAATTTAATGACTGGTTCACAAAAAGTTAACTAAGTGTACCAGTCTGTGCTTATAAAATTCTTCTGCGATAAATTTAGAAGTATGCCGAATGTTTCCACGAGATTGTTTACACAAAATGACAAGCTCAGCAGGTGTTTGATCAAACGTGAACTGCTAATTGGGATGTGTTATCGCTAATCCACAAGAATCCTTTGTAACCGTTCTACCCTACAGACAAAGATAAGTGTCCACAGGGGTCTTAATTAATCGGCAAATTTGTTGCACACTTTAATATTTATGGCTTTAGTCTGATACTTCAGTCCATGTAGATGCAGTACCGCTAGACAGTAGTAGACACAAGGTCTTACTGTTACGAAATCGCAACTAGTAGATGACTCGCACGGCATTATTCTGACATATTGAAATTTTCCAAAAGTGAAATAATCCGGGCATCTTAAAATGGAATTAAAGGGTTGCCCGCCGGGCAGCAGTTTGAAAAATATGGTTGCCCAAGCTAACCATTTGGTTGCCCGCCGGGCTCCGGGCACAGGATTTGTCGTGCCCTGGTGTAATAGCATTGTAATTTATTGTTGTAAAATAAAAATATTTTATCTACTTATTCTGTTTGTGTTCAATATTTGTTCCTTGTTAGTACACTGATATAAATCCACTGACGTTTAAATCTACATGCACATGTGTAAACATGTAATGGGATGTCGCTAAATACGGGACATGTACATGCATCTAGAACCATGATCCGATTTTACGGAATATATTGGGCGGCGTATATTGGGTAATGTAAAAACAACAAGCGATATGACCCGCTAACAAACCTCTAGATAGGAGGGAGTAAACGAAATGTTTCCATTATTTTCTCCGCTATGTTTTCGTCAAGTACTGCACAGTACAAACCCATTTGAATTGACTTCTTATGAGTAGTCATGCACAGCACAGAGAAAACTCCCTTTAATCTAGAGCCTGGCTGCAGATTATACACTAACATGCAGCAGAGAAAACATTATTCTTTCCAATAAACGCGTTTACGCTAAAACTATAATTTCCATTGCAAATAGTTTGAAGCCAGATCAAACGGCGGGTAACCCGGCGTCTGATGAGGTTCCAATTTTTTTGCTTAAATAAATCGTGAGAAAGTAATTTTTTTAAAGTTGTAATTTTCTACATTTTACTGCTACGCGAATGCGTAAACGGGAAAGAAAAAGGTTTTCTCCACTGTTTGTAAGAGGTAATTTAAAACACAAGCAACGAACAGATATGTTTACATTTTTATTCAGACACACACAATTTATGCATACAAAATAAATGCAATAAATAAACACAACGCATAGCAAACATAACACAATGGATAGCAACGCTAGCACACGCCTTATTATTAACCCTTATGCTGCTTCAAAATGTCGTCTTTTTTAAACAAAAGAAAAGTTGATAATGAGTGACAAACGGGTTTTGATCCAGATCAGACGCCGAGTTACACGAATCTGATATGGATCAAAATAGTTCGCAAATATTAGCCAATTCGCGCTTAGCACACCTAAGGGTTAACTCTCATTAAAATGTCTTACAGCTTTGATTCAGATTGTTTTGTTTATTGTTGCAGAACTATACACACTTTTTATAACACTTCACACACAAAAAGTCACTATCCGGGTCCTTCACTAGATTGCTAGGAAAGTGTAAATTGATAAAATTCTGATTCAGTTATCCCTCCAGATGACCTGGATCCTTCACTGAATTACTCAGAATGCTGATATCAATTTACAGCGTCGTAAAATTGTCTTGTAGAATCGTCTTCGAAGTTTCAGATGTAATATTGTTGATAAACCTATGATAGCCGTAGTAAGCAGGTATGATTATCAGAGTAAAAGTTGCTTATTTTATATATTCTTTGCGACATTAACTTTATTCACTCTATTTACAATTGTAACAAACAAACACGCTCGTCTGCTAATCATGATTGTGATTGAAAACATCTCAGATAATTACATGCATTATTATATCAAATAATGTTTTTATCATTTGCGACATATAGTTAATCAGTATAAACTTGCTACAAACAAACACGCTCGTGTGCTGATCATAACACGCTGGGTGGTAAAGCGTATCGGGCAGCCGAGTGTGTAAACAATGGATAATTATGCCGGCGCGAGCAACGGATGTCTCTTTCGTAAGTGTGAAAACCCCCACAGGTGCGATTCGTACAAATGCATCTTTTTACTACTGTTTATGTTTCGAAGGGACTACGAAACCTTATCGTAATAACGTGTTTTTCGTTATTTCGCATTTTCGTTAAAATGCATCTATAACCGTTAGACAAAGAACATAATCGGCCGGGACCTGCGGTGTTATTCGTAGTAGACCGGTATTCCGTAGAAACGAGAATCGTAGTATCGCGTGTAGACTGTACCAGATTTATTATACCAGATTTATATAGCGCTCTTTTTAAAGGCTTATAAAGCTTATCAACAGAGCAATTGGATAAAAGAGTCATCTACATGCTGAACAATATCAATGCAGACAGCTCCTATTGGAATTGGGGGCCTCCGTGACCTAGTGATAGAGTCACTGTTACTTACATCACTAAGCTCTTCATCGGTGTGGGTCCTGGGCATTCCAGCTGGCTTGTGGAAGGTTGGTGGTTCTACCCAGTTGCCGTTTTGTGTCTGAAACAGTGCATAAAGGGCTTCTAGGGGCTTCCTCTACCTGCAATTAGCATGATGTCTGGTTATGACTGAAATACTGTTAAAAGCGACATAAAATCATAACAAATCCAAATCCAATTGGAACTTTCTGTATTACTTTTTAGCTCACCTGAGCTAGCTCAAGGTGAGCGTTTTGCAATACTTGAATGTCCGGCGTCCGGCGTTAGTCGTCAACAATTTTAGTGTTTACACTCTAGAGGCCACAATATTTATCCAATCTTTCTCAAACTTGTTCAGATTGTATATTAATATAAGAGTTCAGATGAGTTTGATTATGGTTGAAATCGGTCTAATAGGTCAAGAGTAATCTACCTTTGAATTGCTGAAAATGTCATATTTAAGGGTGTTTACACTCTAGAGGCCACAATTTTTATCAAATCTATCTCAAACTTGTTCAGATTGTATATAACCATAAGAGTTCGGATGAGTTCGATTATGGTTGAAATCAGACAAATAGGTTGAGAGTTATCTACCTTTGAATTGCTGAAAATGTCATATTTAAGGGTGTTTACACTCTAGATGCCACAATTTTTATCCAATCTATCTCAAACATGCTCAGATTGTGTATAACTATAAGAGTTCAGATGAGTTCGATTTTGGTTGAAATCAGACTAATAGGTTGAAAGTTATCTACCTTTGAAATGCTGAAATTGTCATTTTTAAGGGTGTTTACTCTCCAGGGGTCACAATTTTTATCCAATCTATCTCAAACTTGCTCAGATTGTATATGACCATAAGAGTTTGATTGAGTTTGATTTTGATTGAAATCAGAACAATAGGTTGAGAGTTATCTACCTTTGAATTGCTGAAAATGTCATATTTAAGGGTGTTTACACTCTAGAGGCCACAATTTTTATCCGGTCTTTTTCAAACTTGCTCAGATTGGATATGACCATAAGAGTTCAAATAAGTGTGATTATGGTTGAAATCGGACCTATATGTCAAGAGTTGTCTGCCCTTGAATTGCTGAAAATGCCATATGGAACAGCATTTACACTTTTGCAACTACAGTTTTCAATGGATTTTGATTTTACTTGCACACAAAGTATATACCTATAAATTCTCAAAGGAGTGCAATTATTGCTGAAATCTAGTAATTGTAGCAATAGTTATCTGCCCTTGATATACTTTGAAATGCTAGAAAAGGCTTCATTTCAGTATTGTTTAGACTCTAGTTATCTGCCCTTGATGTACTCTACCATATTAGAATTATGAGTTTGTATTCCAAAATTGTTTACATGCTATAGTACAAATTTGAATGGATTTAAATTAAAACTGATGAAACAGTAAGATAAAGCTATCAAGCTTCAGTACAAGAGGTGAGCGATATCAGGGCCTTCAGGCCCTCTTGTATTTTGTAAGCTGTAATCTGTTTCAATAGAAATCAATAATCCACACACTTTTCATTTGAATGGCCCTTTTTTAGCTCACCTGAGCTAGCTCAGGGTGAGCTATTGTAATCCTTGAATGTCCGTCGTGCGGCGTCAACAATTTTAGTGTTTACACTCTAGAGGTCACAATATATATCCAATCTTTCTCAAACTTGCTCAGATTGTATATTACCATAAGAGTTCGGATGAGTTCGATTATGGTTGAAATTGGACAAATAGGTCAAGAGTTATCAACCTTTGACTTGCTGAAAATGCCATTTTAACAGTGTTTACACTCTAGAGGCCACAATATTTATCCAGTCCCTCTCAAACTTGCTCAGAATGTTTATGACCATAAGAGTTCAAATGAGTTCGATTATGGGTGAAATTGGACCTATAGTTCAAGAGATATCAACCTTTGAATTGCTGAAAATGCCATATTTAACAGTGTTTACACTCTAGAGGCCACAATATTTATCCAATCTTTCTCATACTTGCTCAGATTGTATATGACCATAAGAGTTCGAATGAGTTCGATTATGGTTGAAATCAGCTTAATAGGTCAAGAGTAATCTACATTTGAATTGCTGAAAATACCATATTTTACAGTGTTTACACTCTAGAGGCCACAATATTTATCCAATCTTTTTCAAACTTGCTTAGATTGTATATGACGATAAGAGTTCGAATAAGTGCAATTATGGTTGAAATCAAACTCATAGGTCAAGAGTTATCTGCCCTTGAATTGCTGAAAATGCCATATTATACAGCGTTTACACTCTTGCAACTACAGTTTTCAATGGATTTTGATTTTACTTGCACACAAAGTATATTGCCATAAGTTCTGGAAGGCATGCAATTATTGTTGAAATCTAATAATTGTGGTAATACTTATCTGCCCTTGATATACTTTGAAATGCTAGAAAAGGCTTCATTTCAGTATTGTTTAGGCTCTAGTTATCTGCCCTTGATGTACTCTACTATACTAGAATTATGAGGTTGTATTCCAAATAATTTTACATGCTATACTACAAATTTGAATGGATTAAAACGGGTGAAACAGAAAGGTAAAGCTATCAGGCTTCAGCACAACAGGTGAGCGATATCAGGGCCTTCAGGCCCTCTTGTTTTTCAATGAGATAAGTTTAAAAAATGAGCACTTCTGATAGATATTGGTGATTAGATCTATCTAATTGTGTTATTTTTGTTTTACAGGAAAATAATGGCACGCCGGTCGATTGATATTTAGTTGGCTGTAATAAAAATGTGTGAATGGCCTCCATGCTGATGGACAACTGGGATGTATGCGAGCTTCTGTTACATGACTCTTGAGTTCAAAGTGGAATATCAGGCATGGATCTTCAGTTAGATACTTCACTTGAAACTCCTTTACCACTGGAATACACGTTATGTTCATGCAGTGCTCTAGATAAGAGAATATTTCCAAAGCTACAACTCTAATGTCTGCTCCAAACACTATGGTATGACTACTCATTAGAATCGTCTCAAAAGAGACGATTCTAATAAGTAGTCACACCATAGGGTTAGATACAGACGTACAGGGTAACATGTTGGAAATAATTAGCTAGCTACCTCTTATCTAGACCTTGTTAATGTTACTTTCAACTTTCTTAATTTGATAGAAAATATGGTTACTGGTACTACTGGCATTTTTGCTCTCTTGATAAGTGGTAGAAATCCTCTTGGCACAAAAGTTACAAGGGAAACCTAGGTAGCAGCACAAGGTCATTAACCTCATTGACCCTTGGTGCCATGTATTTGTGCCTTGTACAACAAGATACAAGAAGATATACTTAACGTCGGATACATGTGAAGAGTACACTTGTCTAATGCCGGATACATATGAAGAGTACACTTGTCTGATGCAAAAAGTGTAGACCCTGGTCAGAGGGCTCCTATAGGAGCCCTCCAATCACGTCTGCTTATTTTGACATTTTGCAATATATTGTAAAAGAACAACCCTAGATTGTCAAAAATAGAAAAGATTTTATTGGAAATTGGGATTGTCTGTCCATTTGAAGTAGCGTACCAGAGATCAATAAGTCAACAAATTAAACCATATAAAATCTACTGTTGAAATTTTATCAATTGAGCTTAATAAAGTCAAACATACTCTTATTTCAATGTTAAAATGTAGCTGAACTATATTTTAAGCATTGGAATACAAGTGTTATTGGCTTGGGTCATGCTTGAGTTACTGAGCTTTGATTGTATTTGGAATTTTTAAATCTCTTAAAAGCAGGAAACATATTAGTTCACAATTGTTATTTTTACCATATATTTTTTTTTTACGCTCATTACCTTCTCTTATATTGAGTACTTAGAATGTTTAGTTTATTTTGAATGGTACTGTTTGAATGGCTTTCCTTGAGAAACTGAAATTTGAACGATTTTGTGATCATTAACATATGTCCTCATGTAATTTTGAAAAATTTTGTTATAAATTATTGGTCATTGATGTTAAACTATTCAGAATTATTTATATTTGATATATGTAAGCAGCACAATGTAAGGCAATCAAACAGATGTTGAACCACCCTCTGCTGTTAACAGGGCTCCAGATAAGACTGAGTGAAATTGACTTTTTAACTGTTTCTCTTCAAGGCTCCAGATAAGAGGGGGTAAACTGAACAAATCCATCTTCTCACTCAGCACCAAACCCTATGGTGTTACTACTCATTAGAATCGTCTCCAAGAGACGATTCTAATGAGTAGTGACACCATAGAGTTTAATTCAGCAATGAAGATTTTAGTTTTTGAAATGCTCCTCTTATCTGGAGCTCTGTTTCTCCTTTATGTAACTAAACCCTATCTTATAACTACTGACAAGAGTGCATCAATTAAGAGGGAGTAAGTGAATATTTTCAACAATTTCTTTCTCCTTTATGTTTAAATCAAACCCTATGGTGTGACATCTCATTAGAATAGATTATTCTAATGAGTTGTGATACTATAGGGATTTAAGCAGTCATAAAGATTTAAGTTTTCAAAACACTCCCCTTATCTGGACCCCTGTCACAAGAATTGTCTCTTTGGATGATCTGTTGAGAAGTTACAACATGGAATAAGTTGAGACATCTGGAAGTTAGAATTTGAAAATCTCAACTGGTCTGGAGCTCTGTGTTAAGTGTCAAAGGTCTTGTGTGACAACAAATTAACTCTTTCCACTACATAGCACTTTAAAAAGCCTCTACCTATTTCACAGAACTGGTAACTTAAGACACCTCTTGTTTGTCCTGATAACTACATACAAATAAAAGTTTGTTGATTGTTAAATATTATACAGATGTCAGCTGAAACGTAGAGCAAGATAAAATAAAAGCAGAAAGCTTTGAGCATTTTGCTTTACTTTCAGCCTGCTTTAAGCTACCATCTGCTAGGATAAAAATCTGAATATTTCGGAACAATCTGAAAAAATGGCAGCCCTGTCAGTACATGGAAAAACTTTGAAAAGTAATTTCTATTAGCAGAGGTCTAGGTAGGTGGAGTATATCCACGGCTAAAATACCCATGTCTGCACCAACCCCTATAGTGTCCCACACTAGGTTTTGATGCAGACATGGAGGAGAACATGTTGGAAAACTTTAAATTTATCGCTCTTATCTTGAGACCTGGATCCATGGTTATAAAGAGTTTTGAGTTGAGTCTGAATGCTTGAGAATGACTTTAGACTCAACTTCAAATTCTTTATAAGGGCTGGACCTGGGTCCAAGGTTATAAAGAGTTTGAGTTCAGTCTGAGTTCGTTCTCAAGCAATTGATTGGTCAGATTTGAGCCTAGGCTAAAATCTGACTAATCAAATGCTTGAGAATGACTTTAAACTCAACTCAAATTCTTTATAACCTTTGGGCCCGTTTGAGAATAGGTAAAAGGCACAAAATGTTTTTGTAGGGGAAAGTAATAATCAGAAGAGTAGCAAGTGTGTTATATGTTACATCGGGCTCAAAGGTTATAAAGCTTTTGTTTTGAGTCTGAGTTTGTTCTCAAGCATGTGATTGGTCAGATTTGAGCCTAGGCTCAAATCTGACCAATCACATGCTTGAGAACGACTTGAGACTCGACTCAAAAGCTTTATAACCTTGGACCCAGATGTAATGGTATGTGATTTGCACTAAGGGCTATAGAGGGAATAAGTTTAGGGTATAAGTTTAGTCCATGGAAAGAGCCTGTCTCCATATAACACTTGTTTTTGCTTTTTTGTTGGGATTTACAATTCCACTTGACTTACTTGCTCGCTCTCTAGTTAATTTAGTTCAGTGAGAGTTTTTTTTAAAAGATATCTTAATCATTGTTAGAATGCATAGATTACTTTCAGAGTTATAGTAGCATCTTAATGTAATTTGTCATGGAACATGGCATGTATATATGGATCAATTTGTAAGACATAATAAGCACAGTATAAATTGAAAAATGTTAGCATCTCCCTTTTTAAATTTTCACATGTGAAACACACAGATGAAATATGATCTTTTTCTTGAGAAATAGACAACATAAATTATGTCATTGCAATCACATGATGAAAAGTTCATTATAAAGGCACTTTAACCCATTACTTCAAAGATACCAATTTTTATGCATTTAATTCATTTATCGGCTAAAGAAAATAGTTACATTTTATATAGTAATGAATGTACAACATAAGAAACTTTTCCTATAAATCATAGCAGATGGTAGCTTAAAGCCGGCTGGAAGAAAGCAAAATGTGCCTTAAAGTGCATTCTGCTTTACTTTCAACCCGTTTTAAGTGATCATCTGTCTTTAAAAGGAAGAAACAGACTATGGAGTAAAAGGTTAAAATGTACAAGTCATAAACTTTCCTCTCTTTCTGTTTTGTTATCCAGTTTTCATATATATCCATGTTTCTTGGAGCATAGGCTACAGTCTTATAAATTAACAGTGCATGTGCTCATTCAGTGTTTAAGGAAGGTGATTTCGTAAAGCAGAGTGAAAATAAGGCAAAATTCTCCTAGGATCTTTCTGCTTTACTTTCATCCAATTTTTTTGCCGTTTACTGTGTTTAACACCATTATCGGGTCTTAGCCAATTCTCACAAAAGTTGTTCACAGTACTGAAGACAGATGAATGCTTTAAGCAGTCTGAGAGCAAAGCAGAATGCACCTGAACCCATTACCCCATAGTCTGTTTCTAGTTTTGAAGACAGGTGACTACTTAAGCAGGTTGAGAGTAAAGCATAATGCACCTCATGGTGCATTCTGCTTTACTTTCAGCCTGCTTTATGCTACCATCTGCTAGGATATAGAACAGATTTCTTTAGTGCATACTCATATCTGTATAAAGTGGAATTATGTTCTTCAGAGGAGGATTAAAATTAAGTCGTAAAAAGGGGTATTTATGGGGGAACAGGTTGAGGAGCATTCTGCTTTGCTTTTTGGTCTGCTTTAAGCTACCATCTAAGACATAGGAAATATTTCTTATGGTGCATTATGACTGTATTAAGAGGAACTATTTCCTTCTGTGGAGGAATTAATGAAATGTGTAAAATGGCATATATCTATTGGGTAAAAGGCTATTGTGTGGCAGTAAGAGCTAGTGTTTACTGTTAGCTTCAGACAAAATTTGTCATCCATACCAAAATATTTGTCATAAGACTGTAAATGAAACAGACCTCAGAAATATTATGCCAATAGAAGACCTGCAAGTGTCTATTATTATAAAGTGTTGAGGTGAGTCTGAAATTATTCTCAAGCATTTGATTGGTCAGATTTGAGCCTAGGCTCAAATCTGACCAATCACATGCTTGAGAACGCACTCAGACTCAACTTAAAGGCTCTGGTCCTGTTTGTATTCTTATGAAAGATAGGTGTCTGTGACATTCTTGATGTTACTATGTAAACGAGGGTTTGATTTTGTTCAACTATAGCTATGTCTATTAACAGGGGGCACTATAACGAAATGACTAACTGCAATTTCAATGTCGTTTTAGTTTGTAGGTGTATAGAATCCTTACGTTGTGTGTTCATTGATAACTTGTTTCAACCTTGAAGATTACAACTGTTACTCCATAATACGAATAAAATGCAATCTCCTAATAATGATAATTCTACTCTTATAATTTTTCCAGTTAATTTTGCCTATGGTTTTTGATGTGCATTAACACTTTCATTAATAGTTACAACTGCATGAATTTGAAACAGCTGACTGCTAAGAGCAGAATGGATATAAAGTTGTTTGCTTTACTTTCATCTTGCTAGAAACTTGTAGCTGTATTTCCTACCATCCACAAATTCTAATTTCTGGCATTTAAGTGTAGGAGTTGGTAGAGGTCCTTTAACCCATGCCCCATAGCCTGTTTCTAGTTGCAAAAATAGTTTACCACTAAAAGCAGATTGAAAGTAAAGCAGAATGCACCTTGGGGCACATTCTGCTTTACTTTCAGCTTGCTTTAAGCTAACATCTGCTAAATATAGAAAAAAATAAATTAAAGAACATATTGATGACTATATAATTTTTCTAGTTATTTTCTTCAGTAGAGGAATAAACTTAAGGGGTAAAAGGGCGTATTCATGGCGAAAAGGGTTAAAGGCTTTTCAAAATAAGCCTTGTTGGTGATTTTATGACAGATAAAAGCTTGGATGAAAGTAATGCAGATGGCTCCTTTTGTCCTGTATTAAACCATTACCCCATAGCCTGTTTCTTATATAGAAGATAGGTTACTGCTTAAAGCAGATTGAAAGTAAAGCAGAGTGTGTGTTAAGGCACATTCTGCTTTACTTCCAGCCTGTTTTAAGCTACCATCTGCTAGAATATAGAAAATTTGTCTTATGGTACATATCCATGACTGTATAAAGGGGTACTAAATTGTTTAGTTGAGGTATTAAAGACGTATTTATGGGGAAATGGGTTAAGCACCAATCTGCTCCTTTCTACCTGCAGAGTGCAGTTGAATTTATGAATCCGGCTGTAGGAGTGGAGCTGTCATACCCGACAGCTTAACCCTTTCCCTTATAGAAGCGACTTTTAGCGCATTCATTTTATTCATCCGCTGAAGAAAATAGTTCCAAATTATACCGTAATGAATATGTGTCATATTTAATACTTTCCTTATTCTAGCAGTTAAAAGCTTAAAGCAGGCTGAAAGTAAAGCAGAATGCGCCTTAGGGCGCATTCTGCTTTACTTTCAACCTGCTTTAAGTAGTCACATCTTCAATACTAGAAACAATGCTATCAGGTAAAGGGTTAAGTGCTTCAGATAAAGTGCATGTTTAAGAAACTAAAAATCTGCACTAAACCCTATAGTGTGACTGCTCATGTCCAATAGCCTGATTTTAGCTTTGAAGACATGTGACTTCTTGGAGCATGTTGTAAAGAAAAATGGGGCTTAAGCCTCATTATGCTTTTCTTTCAGCTGCAATGTGCTAGTATAAAATGTATTTTTCATGGTGCATATTCATGAGTGTATACAGTGGAACAATTTTCTTCAGTGGAGAAGTTATTCAACTTAAAGGAGTATCTGTGGGGGAATTACTTAAGTCATCTTGACAGTATAGCAGAAATCTGTCAGCATGTATGAAAAGTTTCCAGATGCATTTAACCCCTTATCCTAAATGTATTCCTTTATGAAAGAAAAGAATCCACTTTATATAGTCCTGAATTTATACCATAAGAAACATGTTCTATATTCTAGCAGATGGTAGCTTTAACCCATTACCTCATAGCCTGTTTCTAGTTTTGAAAATAAGACTAGAGTGACTAAAGTGAGTACTTTCAGCAGGTTGAAAGTAAAGCAGAATGCGCCTCAAGGCGCATTCTGCTTTACTTTCAGCCTGCTTTAAGCTTCCATAGATCTGCTAGAATATATAAAATAGTTCTCATCATACATAATCATAACTGTATAAATTGGAACTATTTTCTCCAGTGCAATGATAAATATTATAATTAAAGGCATATTTATGGAGTAATTGGCTGAAATTAAAGCAGAATTGAAATTGAGGGGCGTTTGCTTTACTTTCAACCGGATTGAAGTTGTCACCTGTCTTCGAATCTAGAAACGGGCTAAGGAGTAAAGGGTTAAAGCAACAAGAAAGAAGAATAAAATGACTTGGGGATTCCCTTAGGTAAACTGTAAGGGTATCAAATGACACTGCCATGGGGAATAGATAAAGATGTGCTGTTCCTTTGAAGGAAAGAGCTAAGAAAAGTGTTACTTCTTCTGTTTATTAGCATAAGTTGCTTTAATCAAACAGTTATTAAGTTTAAAAATAACCATACCGTGTGTAAAGTGAGCATTGTGGATTCCTTAGAATGTACGTGAATACTTAATTCAGTACCAAAGGTATAGCAGGCTGTGTGAGCCTTCTGGTTCATTTGTCTGCATTAACCCATTACCCCAATCCATAGCCTGTTTCTAGTTCTGAAGACAGGTGATCACTTAAAGCAGGTTGAAAGTAAACCAGAATGCGACTTGAGCCGCATCCGGCTTTACTTTCAGCCTACTTTAAGCTACAATCTGCTAGGACATGGAAACTATTTTTTAAGTAGTATATAAATGACTATTACCGGTAAATACAAACTTTTTTCTTCAGTTTAGGAATAAATGTAAAGGTGTATTTATGGGGTAAATGACTAAGATATTGCCTGCCCTTAAAGCTGATAATTCAGCCTTTTGATTGACCCTTTATCACAAGTTTCACTGGGGGCCAACGACTTATTATCAGCAAATGGTTTTGCTACGACAACTATGGGTATAATATAATAGATTTGTGTTCCTACGAAGCCAGTGTATATACTGGAAAATGTTTTCCTACAAAAAACAAAGTTGTTTTCGTAGAAAAACAAATCTATTATAATACCCATATAAGTTGTTGTAGCAAAACTTTTGATGATAATACGTAGTTTGCCCCCAGTGAGTTTGAGTGTCATAGATTATAAATGTTTGGATACTGTGTTTGCTAGTACATGGGACTTAATTTATTGTTATAACACAGAGAGGGGGTTGATCAAGCCTTTGGCTGTGATAACACATCACCACATCTTGGTGGATGGTCACAGGTACAGTTGAACTTGCCTTAAGCAGTCACTCTTTTATGAAGTATGACTCTCTATAACCAATTATCTCCATAGATACGCATTTTAACGGCATTAAATTATTTCTCCACAGAAGAGAATAGGTCCAATTTATAAAGCAGCAGGTTCCTGATGGAACTTGTTCCTTTACTTTCAGACTATTAATCCATTACCCATAGCCTATTTCCAGTTTTGAAGCTAGGTGACCACTTAAAGCAGGTTGAAAGTAAAGCAGAATGCGCCTTAAGGCGCATTCTGATTTACTTTCAGCCTGCTTTAAGTTACCTCAACTAAATTATGGAAAGTTTTTCTTATGAAACATGTTGATGACTATATAAAGTTGAACTATTTTCTTCAGTGGAGAA
Organism: Gari tellinella; assembly: GCA_922989275.2. Classification (NCBI taxonomy): domain Eukaryota; kingdom Metazoa; phylum Mollusca; class Bivalvia; order Cardiida; family Psammobiidae; genus Gari; species Gari tellinella. The sequence goes on along the minus strand of OV277857.1, from coordinate 63,015,999 downwards.
ATAAATTGGAGGCATCAAAAGACATATTTATGGGGTAATGGGTTAAGAGGGGCTGCTTAATACCAGTTTAGATATAATTGAAGTTTGTTGGAGTGCAGAAAAGTGCTTATAATAAATGTGACAAAATACATTTCAATTGTATAGCTGTCCATATTTGTAAATACCCATAGCTCCAGATAAAGGGGAATATTCAATAAAAACAACAACAACAACCTTAAATTGTCCAAACTGGCCTATTGGAAACTGGCATTTTCCATTAAGAGTTTCTGGTAAGAATGAGTTAACTCCCCTTATCTGGAGCTCTGTATACCTCTTGCTTGATTTATAAAATTGGGTATCTGAATCATGGCATAAGTGGTTTAACCCATTACCCCATAGCTGCTTTGTAGTTTTGAAGATAGGTGACCACTTAAAGCAGGTTGAAAGTAAAGCAGAATGTGCCTGTTTTAAGCTACCATCTGCTATGATATAAAAAATACTTCTTATGATACATGATATTCATGAATGTATTGATTGGAACTATTTTCTTGAGTGGAAGAATAAATTAATGGCGTAAAAAATGTGTATTTATGGTGTAATGGGTTAAATCAGTTTGAAAATACAGGCACACATGTGTTCAGTGACCATGCAATGAAGAAACTTTGAGATCTTTTAAAGACAGGTGGCCTTTTTAACCCATTATCCCATAAATGAGCAATTTTATACCTTTAATTTATTCCTCCACTGAAGAAAATAATTCCGATGTGTACATTCATGAATATGTACCATAATAAATATTTACTGTATCCTAGCTGATTGTAGCTTAAAGCAGGTTGAAAGTAAAGCAGAATGCATATTAAGGCACATTCTGCTTTACTTTCAACCTGCTTTAAGTGACCACCTGCCTTTAATACTAGAAACATGCTATAGAGTTATGGGTTAAGATCTTAAGATCTATATATATGTGTAAATGGTAATTCGACATAGGTTTGACTATATTGTTAAAATGTAAGTTCCTTCCAGGAAGCTTGAACATTAAAACCTCTCTTTAGCACTGCCCGAAAAGGTCTCATCTCAATCATATGGCAGCAAAATACAGGATGGAAGTAATGCAGAAAATGTGTTAACAAGCTTTCTGTTTCTTCTTTGCCCTGCATTTTGCAGCCACCTGGCTTTAACTCATTAACCCATAGCCTATTTCTAATTTTGAAAATAGGTTACCACTTAAAGCAGGTTGAAAGTAAAGTAGAATGCGCCTTAAGACGCATTCTGCTTTACATTCAGCCTGCTTTAAGCTACCATCTGTTAGAATAAAGAAAATGTTTCTTATCATACATATTTATAACAGTATAAATTGGAACTATTTTCCTCAGTGTAGAAATAAATTAAAGTCGTAAAAAGGAGTATTTATGGGGTAATGGGTTAAGATCCCCATTCTTCCCTGCCGATTGGTCACTACTTGAGAGTGGTTTTGCCATTCAACTGATTGTTATCTAACCTTTGCAGTCATCATTACAGTAGAACCTTTCTATTACGACCACTAAATTGTGTCAAATATTAGTCGTTTAAGACAGGTGACTGTTTAAGCTGTCACATGTCTTTTATACAGACAAATAGCCTTCTTTTTAGTGGTCGTAATAGAGAGGTTCTACTGTATTTTGTGAAATTTATGTTACTGCAATATCAAAAGACTCACAAAAGATCAAATGTCCTTGTTTAGTAGTATATGTCTAAAGTTTTGCCCTCATTAAACATTCATTACAAAACAACGCTATTTTCATACTCAACCGGCATTATAATGTGTTGCCTTTGTGCAGTTTTTTCAAGTTACGGATCTGAAGAAGTGTACTGTCTGAATGAGGTTTTGCTAAAAAAAGAAGCCAGCAATAAATTTGCAGTCAACACTGTGCTTAGCAACCAGTGGAGAGATGTATCAGAACTTTACCCTGTTCAAAATTGTAAATTGCCAAAATCTTTACACTGGGCATAGATCGCAGAAGCGGACGTTAACAGACAAACAAAACTATATCCTGGACCCAAGGGATGGTAGCTTAAAGCAAGGTGAAAGTAAAGCAGTATACACCCTAAGGCGTATACTGCTTTACTTTCAGCCTGCTTTAAGTGGTCACCTATCTTCAAGACTAGAAGCAGGCTATAGTGTAATGGATTAATCAGTGGTAAGTACAGAAAAGAAGTAATACACTTTGGCTTTATATTTCTCCATATTTCCATATTGAATGCTAAGTGTAGATTTGACTGTTTGAAGAAACATTGAATTGCACAAATGTAGCCGTCTATTCATCATGCATTTGCTCAGTATGTGATTTTTAAAACATATTTCATCTGTATTATTTTGATTTTTTGTAAAAAAGTGCATGTGAAAGACAAATATAACATGAAATGAATCTGTGGTATGAAAGATGAAATGATTTTTGTTCTGTAAGTTATTTTTTTGTAATCTATTTTGATCTAGTCTGCTTTAGCAGCGGCAAGAATTAGTTGTCATTTTCCCATAAGTAACAGCGTTTTCAACAATATCATTATACAGTTAGCAACTTTTTATGACCACAAAATGAGGTTTACTTTTCTATGTTTCAAGCAGGTGGCTGATTAACCCATTACCCCATAAATATGCCTTTTTAGACCCTTTAATTTATTTCTCAACTGAGGTTAAAAGTTTCTATTTAGACAGTCATGAATATGTATTATCAGACATATTTTTTTTATATTCTAGCAGATGGTAGCTTGAAGCAGGCTGAAAGTAAAACAGAATGCATCTTAAGGCGCATTCTGCTTTATTTTCAACCAGCTTTAAGAAGTCACTTGTTTTCAAAACTAGAAACATGTTATGGGGTAATGGGTTAAAGTGGGACGAGAGAAAAGCAGAAAGCTCCCATAGGAGCTTTCTGCTTTACTCTCATCTTGCTTTAGGCTCTAACCTGTCTTTAATACCGCCAATAAGTGTACTTTTCAATGGTCTTACAGGGTGGTTTTACTGACCTACACTAGGTTCAATCTGTATGGGATTCTTTCCATATTTTATGTTAGCATCATCTGTAGACATTCGTAACAAACATACAAATGTTGACACATCTTAAGTTTGTGTTGGGTTTTCCAATGATGTTTCAGTTCAATTTCAATATTACCGTAGTTTATCTTGGTTGATCTGTAGGTTCATCTGAAGAAACTATAACCCCAAGGTATGTTTCCTTTAACCCTTTCCTCCCATAACTTGTAAACAGTTTTCACGACAGGTGTATGCTTAACCCATTACCTCATAAATACGCCTTTTAATGCCTTTAATTAATTCCTCTACTGAAGAAATTAGGTCCAATTTATACTGTCACAAATAAAAATCATAAGAAATAGTTTCTATATTCTAGCAGATAATAGCTTAAAGCAGGCTGAAAGTAAAGTAGAATGCGCCTTAAAAGGCGCATTCTGCTTTACTTTCAACCTTCTTTAAGTGGTCACGTATTTTTTTAAAACTAGAAACAGTCTATGGGGTAATGGGTTAAAACAGTCTGAAAGTAAAGGAACAAGTTCCATCAGGAACCTGCTGCTCTACTTTCACTTTGGTTTCAGTATCTGCCTGTCAAAACCCTTTACAAATTTCTTGTGACATGCTAGAGGCATATAAAGACATTTCTTAGACTAAGTGTGTGTTTAAAGGCACTTCTAAGGAAAGTGGGGGTGTTGAATATGTTAACCATTTATTTCTGAAAGCACTTACATGCATATATGGTATCGCACATTTATATGAGTTCATAAGTTGTTGTTTTGAGAGAGAAAGTGAGTGATACTCAAAACCCGTAATAAGAAAGCCCATCACATTAAAACTACAGTCAATAATGTGTGTTGAGCAATCAATCATTAACCCATTAACACGCCTTTTTACGCCTCTAATTTATTGCTCCACTGAAAAAAGTAGTTCCAATTTACACTGTCACAAATAAGAACCACAAGAAATATTTTCTTTCATATAGCAGATAATAGCTTAAAGCAGGCTGAAAGTAAAGCAGAATGTGCCTTAAGGCACATTCTGCTTTACTTTCAACCTGCTTTAAATGGTCAATTATCTTCAAAACTAGAAACAGGCTATGTGGTAATGGGTTAAAAAAGTGTGAAGTTCTCTAAAGACAGGTGATTGCTTAATGCAGGATAGATTTATGTGAGTCCTCTAAATGGGATTTCTGCATTATTTTTAATCTTCATTGAAACAACCACCTGTACTAAAGTCACATCAATATTCTATGAATGGTCACTCAATACATGGTGGACTGCACAGTTTAGTAAATTAAGGCATATGCCAATATAAAGCTGTATCATCCTATTTACAACCATCTGCACTGTTCCTCTCATAAATACAGTCGAACTCTCGAAGTTGGTTTTGACGAACATACCCGTTTTTCAAAGTTAAAACGTGGCTTGGCCACGTTTTAACTTTGAAATATGGGTATGTTCGACTTAACCGAACTTGAAATAATGCAGTTCATATGTCGAACTATCGGATAGTTCAAATTAAACGAGTTCGATATATCGAAGTTCGACTGTACTATAGGTATCATTTCTCACTTATTTCATATACATTTGTGTGAATGTGAAAAAATACATGTATACCATTATTGTTCAAACCAAAGACATACAACTGGACTTTCCCGAACAATTACAAATCGGTTATGTGGTAGAAAAGAGGATTTCATAAAATGTATTGATCTCCAGAAAGTGAATGCTGTATCACTGCATATGTGTAAAACATCTGTATAAGCAAGGGAAACATTTCTAATGATTTAGTTAGTTTAAGTTTTAATAGATCCTTCTCAGCTTTTAATAGTTGGAGAAATGGTTAGTAATCAAGACTCACACTGTTGAGACTCTAAAGATCGTTTTATTATGAACAATAGAAAATTTTGGTCCCCAATCTTTATTCGAAAATCAAAGAGATGTTTTTAAGCCTAGTGTTTATTAAAGGGGACATTGGCAAACAGTGTAGACCCTGATGAGACACCAGGTAATGCGGCATCTCATCATGGTCTACTCTGTTTGCTATTGCATATGAAATATTCTACTGTATGGAAAAAACATTACAGGGTCCAAGGTTATAAAGCATTTGAGCTGAGTCTGAGTGTGTTCTCAAGCATTTGATTGGTCAGATTTGAGCCTAGGCTCAAATCTGACAAATCAAATGCTTGAGAACGACTTGAGATTGGACTCAAACTCTTTATAACCTTGGAGCCTGTACCCTTCGATCATCCTCATATATTTATAATGAAATCTGCCAGCAAGCCCATAGGGAGAGTTCATTGCAATATCCAGGTATAAATGGGTTAACCCATTACCCCATAAATACGCCTTTTAACGCCTTTAACTTATTTCTCCACCGAAGAAAACAGTTCAAATTTATACAGTTATGAATAGATATCATAAGAAAGAATTTCTACTTTCTAGAAGATGGTAGCTTAAAGCAGGTTGAAAGAAAAGCAGAATGTGCCTTAAGGCACATTCTGTTTTACTTTTAACCTGCTTCAAGTGGCCACCTATCTTCAATACTAGAAACAGGCTATGGGGTAATGGGTTAATCCTTTCTCCCGCAGAAACACGTGTTAATGCATCTACCTATTCCTAATATAAAGGCTTTCATGCTTCTATCATACATTTCCTGATCAAGAGCCATGAGAAATTTATCTGCATCCTGACAGATGGATGCTTAAAGCAGGATGAATGGATGCTTAAAGCAGGATGAATATAAAGAAGAAAAAGTCCTTGGCAGAGCTTTCTGCTTTAAATTCAGCCTACATGTACTTTGAAAGAAAAATTATTAGTACCAGTTTTCAGTTGTGTCCAGTCCATTGTCGACTATTTTCTGAAATATTGTAGGTTAAATGACTTACAGTGCAGATACTGATCAGATGGTTCCTATAAAAGCATGCTGACTGGGTCTACTCTGTTTTCATAAGACATGTGTACTTTTCACAGGTAAATTGTTTCTGAAAGGCAGATTTACTGAAGCCTGGACTTTTAAGCAATTGTTTTCATTTCATTTCTGTTGAAAAAGGACACAGTAAAATCTCTCTTTTACAACCAATAAAAAGAAGGTGAATCAATTGTATAAAAAAATACAGGTGACAGCTTAAAGCAAGATGATAGTTAAACAGAAAGCTCCGAAAAGAGCTTTGTTTTATTGTCACCTTGCTTTAAGCAGTCACCTGTCTTAAACACCTTACAATTACCACAATTTAATGGCCCTAAGAGAGAAGTTTTACTATACATGGCAAAACCATTGTGGGTTATTCATGAACAGATAGTGTGTTCTTTCAGCTTCTAAACTCTTTAGAAATTTGAACAAGATGCAAAAAGTAAATGACAAAATAGGTTCAACTCTATAATGCATAGCAATATGCAAACAGAGAAGACCCTGATGAGATGCCACTTTATGTTGCATCATATGAGGGTGTGCACTGTTTGTTATCGTATTTGGAAGTGTCAGCAATATGTACAAATAGTTGATGTCTCAAACCTTTACTTCATAGCCTGTTTCTAGTATTGAAGATAGGTGACCACTAAAAACAGGTTTAAAGTAAAGCAGAAGGTGCCTTAATGTGTATTCTGCTTTACTTTGAGCCTGTTTTAAGCTTGTAGTATCATAAGAAATATTTTCTATATACTAGCAGATGGTAGGCTGTATATAGAAAATATTTCTTACGATACATATTCATGACTATAAATTGGAGCTATTTTCTTTGGTGGCAGAGTAAATGAAAGGCGTAAAAATGCAGATTTATGGAGTATTGGGTTAACAAAGCTGGTCAAGCTTATATAAAACCCTTCCAAATGGCACAATGAAAGCATTTATTGAGAAAACTCCAGACCTACAAGGGTTGGCATTCAGCAGCTTTACATGGCTCCGGATAAGAGTGAGGAAACGGAACATTTCGGATATGCTGTCCTTTATGTCTGTACCAAAGTCCTATGCTGTGACTACTCATTAGAAAAGCCTCTTTGAGTAGTCACATCATAGGGTTTGGTGGAGATTTAAGGAATTTAGTATTTGAAATACAGTAAAATCTTTCTATTATGACCATTAAAACGAAGGCTTATTGATTGTTTAAGGACAGGTGACAGCTTAAAGCAAGGTGACAGTTAAACAGAAAGCTCCTTAAGGAGCTTTCTGTTTTACTGTCACTTTGCTTTAAGCAGTCACCTGTTGTAAATACCTGATAATCAACTCACTTTCGTGGTCGTAATAGAGAAGTTTTACTGTACGAGTATTTGCTTTATCAGGAGCCGTGGCTTCATAAACTACTGCTTGATCACAGACTGCTAGTTCCCTTGATCGGCTTGTACATTGTTGATTCAAAGTTGTTACTATAAATTGTTTTCTTTTATAGAGACATTATGAAATTTTATTTGGTAATTTGTTCCCTTAATCAGGTCTTCAATCATTTTTGTACAGTCATTGTATAACTAATCATTTATGAATTGTATGTTATGTAAAAAATTAGTGTGAGAATATGTCATGTGTTTGTTTTTCATTCATTAACCAATAATAAAGTCTATATCAGCAGTGCCATGACAAAACCAGCCTTATTGCCAGACTATGCTCTGTTGTCATCTCAGGCTCTGTATCTGAGTTTGGTCTACATTGTTTAGAACTGTATTTAATACAGCTGCACCAAATGCTGTAGATGCACATGGGTGTCAAACAGTGTAGATCAAGACCAGCTGCCGCGTATTTGATGCAGTGGCTGATCTTGATCTACACTGTTTGCAATGCAATAAGACAGGTTTTCTCATGGCACGGCTCAATTACTAAGTATGAGGTATGTCCATATATACCTACCTCAAGTTCCTTTGGTAATGGTTAACAGTTTGAAACCTGAAATGGTTTAGTCAAATTGATCGCCCGATAGCTGAATGAAGAAGCCAAGTGATTGTGAAACACAGGTGAACGCAAATAATGCAGAAAGCTCCTATAGGAGCATTCTGCATGTCTTAAGTCCTGCATTAAGCTGTTGCCTGTCTGAAGGATGACAACATACCTGTCAAGTCTCACACATTGCACGGATGTCATATGCATTTCAGACTCCTAATCATGCTCACATGACTTAAGTACATAAGAACTGTGCCATAACAAAACCAGCCTTATTGCATTGAAACATTGTACAGACCAAGCCCTGTTGTCATCTCAGGCTCTGAATCTGAATTTGGTATACACTGCCAAATATTGTATACATATAATACAGCTACATAAACACTTTAGATGCATGTGGGTGTCAGACAGTGTAGATCAAGACCAGCTGTCGCGTCTGTGACACTGCAGCTGGCCTTGATCTACACTGTTTGCATGCAACAAGACCGGTTTTGTCAGTCCTTCTATTTGTAGCTTACTGCATTACCTTCTCCATTATTAACCCATTACCCCATAAATACGGCTTTAAATAATTTCTCTACTGAAGAAAAGAGTTCCAATTTATACTGTCACAAATTAAATTCATGAGAAAGTTTTCTGTATTTTAGCAAATAATAGCTTAAAGCAGGCTGAAAGTAAAGCAGAATGCGCCTTAAGGCGCATTCTGCTTTACTTTCAACCAGCTTTAAGTGGTCACATATCTTCAAAACTAGAAACAGGCTAAAGGTTAATGGGTTAACCCTCTCCATTACTTAGAAATTACTCTCAGTCTGGTTCTTTGTATTGTAGCGGGAGTTTCTTGGGTGTGTACAGGTAACTGGTGGATAATCAATAAGTCCTAAACCGGGTGGCTTGGTAGCTCAGTGGTTAGAGTGCTGGCACGGTAATCCAGAGACCCTGGGTTCGAGTCCAGTTCGGGCCACAATTTTTTCACTCAGTCCTGTTACAGTTTGGTGCCCGGTGACCGCCCTATGCATTGCATACCTTGGATTCATGAGTGAGATTCGGGGCGAATATCAGGAAAAAAGGGGGAGTAATGTAGCAGGAGTTACTTGGGTGTGTACAGGTCTAAACTGGTGGCTCGGTAGCTCAGTGGTTAGAGTGCTGGCCAAAAAAATCGCAATAGGCATGAAAGTAAGTTAAAAGCATGAGGCATATGGTAAAGCCATCTATTTCTGTCTAGAGATGCCTCAACATACTCAAACCAAATTATCAAAAACAAGAGACGGGCCTCACATGAGACATTTCACTGATTCTTTGCATAGACATTCAGCTGGCTTTGCACCTAAATTTTTACCTGACTAGATGTAATCACTGAAGCTAAGACAATGGTCAAGTAATCTTAGTGCTGGAGAGTGCCTCTACTTTCATCCGGTTTCCACCCATTAACCCGTTGCGACTTGTATAGGTGTAATTTACAAACATTGTACCTGTAAGGAGTACACTTGTCCTATGCAAGCAGTTGACCCCATGGCCCCAGTGAGCTTAAGCCCTAAGGGAGCTTTCTGTTTTACTTTCATTTTGATTTAACCCATTACCCCCATAGCCTGCCTTAAGGTATTTTGAAAGTACTTTTAAAGCTTCTTTACTTTCAGCCTGCTTTAAGCTATTATCTGCTAGGATATAGAACATATCTTCTCATGATACATGTTCATGACTGTATATATAAATTTTAAAAGGGAACTATTTGGAACTATTTTCTTCAGTGGAGGAATAAATTGTACGCATAAAGACGTATTTATGGGGGAATGGGTTAAGAAACAATATTGTATAATTTATTTTTTCTGCAAAATTACAATCGATTAATATGTAGATCTATAAATCTGTCGAATCAACAATCTAGCATGACGAAATACAGTTAGTGAGCAAGAAATGAAGATATACATATCAAGTACATCCAGAGTTGCTTCCCTTGTTATGAAAATGTAAATTGTAGTTCAACACTCTCTGATAATTCTTAGATATTTTAAAAATTAGTGGACGTATTTATATTGAACTTTGCATAGACTTAATATATGCCTTTACCAACTCTGAAAAGGTAAGACAATTCTTTTGATAGACTCAATAAAAACGTTTTTCTTTGTTTTAATATTTACCTAATTTGCGGATTTAAAGACGTTTCGGTAAATGACCAGTTCGGTAAATTGATTTTATATAGTGAAAGTCTGGACGTTTCGGTAAAAAGGTAAATTATAGTAATTATAGGATTAAGTATATCGCACATCGCACCTCTCTCGGTGACAATGAGATTGTGGCACAGTGTTTGTGCCAAGTTTGCAGGGTTGGATCCTGATCTACCAACAGATACAATTGTTCGGCCTGTTTACAAAACGAAATAAAGGGCATGTGAAGGGGGTAAAAATAACTTGATTTCTTCAAAATAAATTTTTCATTTCTTCTATAAGGAGATGAGATTATTGTTACATCTCAAAATAATTAAGAACTAAAAAAACAAAATTTATATTTATTGGCATGTTTATAATATACATATTTACAGAATAATACTCAAATGATAGATCTGCGTAACACAAGAAGACCAATGTAGAGCTCTACGCAATTAACTACCATTGCTTTGTTTTTATTTAAGGTGAAGTATCTGTAGATTAAAATCATTTTGAGATGCTTCTGATTTGTCTGAGCAGAGGATTCAAACTGTTCGCAAGTAACTTTGACTGATTCCAGATCTGCTGATCTTTGTCTAAGCTGCATATTATATTAAGGACTTGTAATTTTGTTTGTCAAAAAGTTTGGATTCTGATCGCTGTTTCTGATCAGAATCCAAACTTTTCGGCAAATATTTATTGGGCTTAACCAATTGCTGATCTGGGTCTACATTGTTTACATATCTATATAACCATGCAAAAATAAGAAACAATGTCGTAAATGACTAGTAAACTAAAGATGGACATAGGAGATAAATATTTATATACATATACGCCCACAATGCTATCTGCTTTACTTTCAAAGTGCTGTAAGTGGTTACAGGCTATGGGGTTAAGTTTGAGGAAACATATTACAAATACTTGATATTTACACTGACTAAAACCAAATGTGAAGAAAAGAAGCTATGTGATAAAGTGTAGACCAGTGTCATGCCTTATTGCCAAATACCGTTTATAATATTGCTAAATACTATGACGTGGTGGCTCGTTCTACACTATTTGCATTGCAATAAGTCACATGTTAGCATGTTTAGCAGTATACCTCACATGACCACCAACCACCAAGGCTAACATTATTATAAACAACATAATTTATACATTATATACATATTTATAAAACATACATATTTACAAAGAACTAATTTGTCAATAATTTTTTTAAAATTAAATTCCGGAATTGTCAAATATTTGGTTACGGGAGTGTTTCAATGGACATTCTATTCAAACAATTACAGTATGAATTTTATTATGCAAATAAACATCACAAATTAAATCACAGATATAGATCGTATAGTTTAGACCCAACCCATTTGCAAGACGCTACAAGGTACAAGCGATTAGAGATCAAGCGCCATCAGTTATTGATCTAGCGAAAGGTGTGATATACAAGTACATAAACCTATAATTACTATAATTTACCTTTTTACCGAAACGTCCAGACTTTCACTATATAAAATCAATTTACCGAACTGGTCATTTACCGAAACGTCCGTCACCCAATTTGCGTCACTAAATTAGTAAATACCGACTAAAAAGACTGATCAGGATCCAGCATGTTCAGACAGGGATGCTATTTCTCCGGAGTTTTCCGAAATTTTCGGATTTTAAAACTAGAAGATGGCAGCTTAAAAGCAGATTGAAAGTAAAGTAAAGCAGAATGCGCCTTAAGGCACATTCTGTTGTATTTTCAACCTGGTTTAGAAGTAAAACACTCATTCTCCCTTAACCAGGACAATTGATGTCTCCACTATTCAATAAGTTATATTTGACACGTATCTGTTTTGATACATAGAGGATAACTGTTTTTTTCAGTGTAAGATCGAAATTTAATCCATTGAGTGAACATCAGACGTTATATTTTCACGAGTGGCGAAGCCACGAGTGAAAATATAACAGTCTGATGTTCACGAAATGGATTAAATTCGATCTTACACTGAAAAAACACAGTTATTCTATTTATTTATGCTTTAAAGCCACTTTTTAAACGAAATTGTTTCAAAATTGAAAGCGAACGTACATTATTTATCCCGTGTTGAGCCCCACGTTTTATGTCGAACACATGTGGCGTGACAGTTGGCGGTATAATGACGTCATCCGAATTACTTCGTTGCTCCCGAGTTTGGATTCGTGCTCTTCCGGTGAGTAGTTCGCGACAAATCGGACTGCCGGATTTTAACGATAAGACACGATTGACTACGATTCTTGGGGAGCCCTACGGGGAAAATTCATAATAAAAGCGATTGGTGATAATCCACTGCAGTGGATTACCAAGTGATCATCCACTGCTTTTTCGTGGTAATCCACCGAAAAGCATAAATAAATGTCATTCATATCTAGCCATGAAAAGAGATATGAATGAAAACAATAAAAACAGGTTTTAACGTACAATTTGCTCCCTGTTGTTCACCTTAGCCCTCCAAAGATGACAGGGTAGTCACATTTTGCATGTCTCCATGCACGTTATATCCAGAAGTGCGATGCAAATACTAACGAATAAATGCTATTCTATCATTAAAATTCATTACTTTTTTAGTTCTGGGTGATATCAAGTGCAACGCAACTTAATTTGAGACTTACTTCAAGAAGAACGATAATTGGCTAAATTTGTGCATGTGTCTCAAATTCTGTGAAATGAACGGGACAATTAACTAATAATTTACTTAGACGCTGAATACATCTGCAATATATGATAATTATTGCCTACAATACACCAGGAGTCGTATTAGTTTTAGACATGCTTCAACTTAATGTGTACTGTAAACATACAGAATTTCATTTGTGACCAAAAGTCCACGACAAATGCGTAATTTTACAAAAGTAATGAACGAGTCCGTTACAATATCTGTATTAGAAATGATACGTGTACCCAAGCTAAAGAGTGAGTCATGCGGAGTTCTTTCCCTTTATCTACCTGTAAGTGCTGAGTCGTTCAAAGAGTTTGCAATTTGATATTTTAGTCAAAATAAACGGTTTGCTGACATAAATCCAAGTGAAAATAATAAACGGGACGTAATAAACGGGACCAATGCATTTCCATTAAATTGGCAAAATATCTTATTGAATGACAAATTTGGTAATGATTTAGAATCTATAACTAATTGAAACTAGAGTAGATCTAATATCTTGCTTAATTATGCACGTAAAAGATATACCGGGAGTCTTAAAATGTCAAAACATAGATGTCCCGTTGATTACGGGTTTATTGACCCGTTGATTATTCCATAGGATATGAACGTTTCTCTTTTACACAAATGTTCTTATGATTTATTAGCAACCCACTTATATTTAAATAAAAGAATATGAACTAACGTCATGACGTAAGTGTTTCTTTTCGCGACACATTGTGACGTCACATACAATATGTGACATCATGATCTCTGAACAAGGTGAGAACGAAATATTACGTCATATACGTATGTGACGTAATAGCACACTGTACTGGTCACGTGAATACTACATGCACATACTTTGTACAGGGCTGCCATTCCTCCATATTTTCCTAAATATTATTATTTTATCCTAGCATATGGTAGCTTAAAGCAAGCAGAAAGTAAATCAGAATGCACCTAAAAGAACATTCTGTTTAACTTTCAACCTGCTTAAAATAAATGCGTTTGAAAAATAGAAAGTTTATAAATAATCTTAGGGTTTTGCAAGATCAACTTATGGCAGTCCTATTTGTGCAAGTTCTAATTTATAAATATATTTGTAGATAAGCCGCCTTAATAAGTGAGATTCATAGAACCTTTGATAAATAAAATCGTTCATTCATTCAAACGGTTTGGATCCAGATTAGATACCGCATTACGCGGCATATGATATGGATCCAAACTGTTTGCAAGTGCAAGTCAAGTCGCGATCAGCAGCTTAAGCCATTACCCCATAGCCTGATTCTAGTTTTCAAAATAAGTGGCCACTTAAAGCAGGTTGAAATTAAAACAGAATGTGCCTTAAAGCGCATTCTGTTTTACTGAAATTTCAGCCTGCATTAAGCTACCATCTGCTAGAATATAGACTGTAAATTTAGTTTTTATGATACATGTTGTTAAGGTTATACCAGACCCAAAGGCAACGGGTAAAAGTGGTAGAATGTTCGTTTTTGACGAAGATGTACTAAATTAAAGTGTTTAAAAAAGACTAAAGGTTAAATGTGTCTTACTGTTACAGTGAGGTCTTCAGTATATAACAATATTAGTGGCCCTCGGTTAAACTGGTATCGATAAGATACCAATAATGAACGGGACAGAACCAACATTATTATCAACAGTTGCATAATCAGGAAATTTCCTGATACCAAAAGCTAGATCTACTTTTTTTAGTATGTTATATTTGAAAAACAAATCAAAAACACTCTGAATTTTGAAAAAAGCTGTTAATTTGCGAAATAGTATCTCAATGAAATACGTTAATGTTGAACTTGATGACTACAGTTAATGTGCGTCAAACTTGTTAAAGACCGACGCGTTTAAGCTTGCGTTATTTTTGGTCAGAGGTTATCGAATCCAAACATTTTTAAAAGTTAAAGTTAGACGTGGAAGTCCTTGAAACATTTCTATTGGAAAGCAATGTTTATGTAATTTACGAGACAGTGACTTAGTAATGAACGGGACAATTGTGAATTGTTAAACATCCATCTGTAGAGTAATAATTTCTGGCAAATGTTTGGGGTTTTATCAAAAGCACATTCGCGTGTACAATTGATGTATATTTGATTCAATATGTTGTTTTTTGTTACTATTTCATCAAAACTTTAAAGTGTTCCATTTACAATTAAAATGTAATTTCATCTTATATTTTATAAATTACCCCAAGATATAACACATTTTCAAGTTCAAAATCTGAAGGAACCCATATCGAGGTAAAAGTTATATACTGTGTTGAACATCTAAACATTTCTTGACTTATCTAGTACCCCTACTTTTAATTTTACTATATATGTCTATAAAACCTTTATTTTCAAAATCCTACTCTAAAAGATGCAATGTGCCAATACGCGTATGTATATATTTCGAAAACCACTAATGCTGAGTTGATGATTTTTTTCATAACAACTCACGATGATTGTTACTTTGCAACTAGGACATACGCATGCAGATTCCGTGACATGTAAAAATCAGTTTTCTCTACGGCTAATTGTCCTGGCTATCAGAGAATGAGTGTTAAGCACTTGAAAAATAGAAAAATTGGAAATGTTCGGATTTTCATAATCAAGTTATAACAGCCTTGTTTCAGACATGACTGTATGCTCCTTATAATGTACCCCAGTTTGGCCTCCTTTATAATTATGGTATTCGCTCTGAAAACGGTAAAGCATTAATAAGTCAGGAAAAGTAGGCTGTTGAATAACATGAACTTGCCCTGCGGAAAACAGTCCTTTAGAAGTGTAAAATTCACATAGAGATATGAGCCATGCCATGACAAAACCTGCCTTGCCTTATTGCATTGAAAACAGTGTGGATCAAACCCAGCTGCAGCGTAAAAAATGTGGCGACTTATAAGCCATCTACAATTTAACACCCACATGCATCTAAAGCACTGTATGTACTAGCTCGCTGAGCACTGTATTAATTTATATACTGTATTTGGCAGTGTGGACCAAACTTAGATACAGAGAATGGGATGACAAAGGTGCTTGGTACTATATACAATTTAGTCATTGTGTTGCAATGTAATAAGGCAGTTTTAATCATGACACGGCTCATATGAATAAACATGTTTTGAAAAAAATAATTGTGTTCTTCTATGTTAGAGTTGGTAACTTTTGATATATCATAAATACATACATGTATATTCAAATTTCAGCCTGGCCGTCTTGTAATTGTAATTTGACTTGTAACTGTAGACAACGTCGAATGTCATGACTAGGACAGCTGCACTGTAGTTACAGACCAAAAAACATTTTCCCCTTTGGTTAGAGTTGTTTCAAGATGGCAGATACTGAAAAATTGTGAGTATGAGAGGAATGTTTCTGTTAAAAAGCTCAGGGGTTACCGTATTTACCCAACATATTGGGTCACATAGACAGGGCTGCCATTTCTCCGGATTTTTCCGAAATCTTCGGATTTTTATCCCAGCATGTGGTAGCTTAAAGCAGGCTGTTCAGCCTGTTTTAAGTAATCATGCTTAAACAATAGAAAATTTGGAAATCTTAGGATTTTTCATGATCAACTTATGGCAGCCCTGCACAGGCCTGAGCAACAGTGTAGACACTGATCAGACTGCTCGCTCAAAGAGATGTCACAAGATGGGATTAGATCATTGAGAAATAAATAATAATTGAGAATTTAAGAATCTGACTTTAATAAGATGGGCCCCAGGCCAGTGTCATTGTCACAATATACACTATATAGCAATATTAACCCTTAGCCTGCCACTCACGACTACAGCTCCATATGCAAACAGCCTGGATCCGGATGAGACGCCGAGTAACTCAGCGTCTCATCCGGATCCAAGCTGTTTGACACTCGGACAACATTTTCAGCAATTTTAAGCAACTTTGAAGCAATTTGAAACTTGAAGCAGACGAGAAATATAGCAGACGACAATTTATTTGGCGGGCTAAGGGTTAAGGCTTTACTCCATAGCCTGTTCTAGTTTCAAAGATACATGACCACGGAAGCAGGTTGAAAATAAAGCACAATGTGCCTTAAAGTGCAATCTGCTTTACTTTCAGCCTGTTTCAAACTGCCATTTGCTAGGATATAGAAAAAAAATCTGATTGTGCATATTCATGGCTGTACTAATTTGAAATATTTTCTTCAGATGAGGAATAAATTGAATGCATTTCTATGGAATAATGGGTAAATAATATTTGCTAACTCCACACCAATGATACTGATCCCTGTAAGGCACAGGAGATAATGTTGGATATATTTTGTTTACTCATTCTCATTTCTAGATCTGTGGGTCTAGCTGTAATAGTAAATACTATCCAAGGCCATAACACATTGAACCCTAGAGATGAGTATACTCGTCATGAATAAATCATATACCTATCAAGAATACACTTTTCCTATATATGCAAACAGTGTAGATCCTGATTAGAGGGCTCCTTAAGGAGCCCTCTGATCAGGATCTACACTGTTTGTCATTTTGAAATATATTGTTAAAATCAACCCTAAATAGTCAAAATGGACTAGACTTATATTGAACTTGGAATTGTCTATTAAAAGTGTCAGGGGTGAATGAGTTCATCCTATTCCTTTATGACTGTGTAGCTGTAATCAAGATCTTATTTTCGTTTAGAGTAGAGCTGAATGTTACCAAAGACGACGAGGTATACCAATGTTTGATTAGTGAAAATCTGGCAGAAATGATTACCTCAGCAGATTGTGGTAAGTATTGGAGATGGCTATCAAGGGCCTGGTGTATAAAACTTGGTACGACAAATGTTGTCGTAAGTCAGATTATAAAAGTCTCAATTATTATTTATTTCTCCATCAAATCCTGTCTTGTGACATCTCTTTCGTAGTTTGGAATCGTCTTGTAAAGCCGATTCCAAAGAGATGTCACAAGACGGTATTAGATATCTGGAATCAGAAATTAAATGTATTTTAAAGTTTTGACTTACAACCGTTTTTGTCCTACAAATTTTTTTGAAACGGGCCCCCTGGCTCCAGATAAGGAAGGTATTGTAATGACCCTAAATATTGGGTGAACAGACAGGCCTGAGCAAACTGTGTAGACCCTGATCAGACTGCTCTGAGGGAGCAGTCTGATCAGGGTCCACACTGTTTGCCATTCAGTTTAATCATTTTGGACAAATGCAAGGTTTTCATGATTAAACGGCAACCGGCCAAAATGACCACTTGAAATGACTTTTTGGCAGGTTGGAATTTGCAAAGATGTGAAAATTTGATCATAGTATTCTCATTAAATATCGTAGTGGCCATTATAAGTGGGAATATAGTTTGCTACTAGATCATTCTATTCCAAAGTTAACGCTACAAAAAAAACTGTTATGTGGCTAGCCATGAATTTTTTAAAGGAAATGGCTACATAAGACAAAGGTTGTAAGTTTGTCTGTCTGTCTGTCTGTCTGTCTGTCCATCAGGGCACATTAATCGATACTTGTGTGGCCAAAATAACTAGTCACATAAGTGCAAAACCTGGCTATTTTTTGTGACATATACCAGGCCATTAGTGGGGATATATGGTTAGGGTAAGCTTCTAGATCATTCTATTTCAAAGTTAGAGATGTAAGAAATTTTTGTTATGTAGCTAGCCACATACAAAAGATCAAAGGAAATAGCCACATAAGACAATCATTGTGAGTTTGTCCATCCATCCATGTCTATTTGTCCGTCCTTTTGTGGACAGAATTTTGTCCGGAGCTTTACTCTGTCATCCTGCAACCAAACTTTTTCCAACGTATATTGTTGATCACCATCTGAAGTTCTGTATCTGCAAATCCAGATTTAATATTGAAAATTGTTCTTATCATACATTTTCATAACTATAAATTGGAACTATTTTTTAATGGAGAAATAATTTAAGGCTTAAAAAGGCGTATTTATGGGGTAATGGGTTAAGCTACAATAGAAACTATTTCTTATGGTATATATTCATGACTGTATAAATTGGAACTATACTTTTCTATGGAGGAATAAATTAAAGTTGTAAAAAGGCATATTTATGGGGTAATGGGTTAAATAATTTTATCCATTGCAAACAGTTTGGAGCCTGATCAGAAGCAGTTTAATCCAATATCTGATCAGGCTCAAACTGTTTAAATAAGTGGTCACCATAATCTGAAAGCTGGAATTTTCTCAATTGGATTGCATTGCGTAACTTGTGTTTTGTTTAAACGGGTGAGAATGAAATCTTTTTCTTCACTGTATTTGTTTCAGATCCCGACATAAAAACTCAAATATATGATTCAGTTACTAATACTGCAAAGACTTCTGGGAGTGACACTGAGAGCGCCATTGAGAGTGACACTGAAAGTGACACTACAGAGATATGTACTGTGGAAAAGGAGGAAACTTCCTTGGAAGAATCACCAATGCTCTTGAAAGAATCACAGAATATCATGGACAAATCACATAATGACATTGAAGAATCACAGAATCATTTGGACAAATCACATAATGACATTGAAGATTCACAGAATCATTTGGACAAATCACATAATGACATGGAAGAATCACAGAATCATTTGGACAAATCACATAATGACATTGAAGACTCACAGAATCATTTGGACAAATCACATAATGACATTGAAGAATCACAGAATCATTTGGACAAATCACATAATGACATTGAAGAATCAGTTGGAATGGCCTTGGAAAAATCTACAAATTTAATTGAAGGCAGCATCCCAGAAAAGGTACTTTAACTTTGCCTCCCTGAAACTTCAAAAAGATAATTCCAGTTTCCAATTTAGTCTAGTTTATTTGTGACTATTTATGGTTGTTTTTGTCAATGTTTTAAAATATCACAAACAATGTAAACCCTGATCAGAGGCTTCCTTAAGGAGCCCTCTAATCAGGGTCTACACTGTTTGCATATGACAAGTATACTCTTAACAGGTTCACTGTTTGCAAAAGATGCATATATGCATGACTAGGGTTCAAAGGGTTAATAACTTAATAGACAGTCTTGAAATTGTGTGGGGTAAATGCCTTCTTAACTCCTTTAAAACAAAGTCATCTTTATTATTACAAAGGGGGCCATCACTAGGGTTGAATGTGTTATAAACAAGTGCAGACCCTGACCTGACAGTTCTTACAGGAGCTTATGTTTTATGAATTATTCATCTCAGAATTATGTAACTTGCTATTTTAACCCTTTACCTGATAGCCTATTTCTAGTATTGAATATAGGTGACCACTTAAAGCAGGTTGAAAGTAAAGCAGAATGCGCCATAAGGCGCATTCTGCTTTACTTTCAGCCTGCTTTAAGCTTCCATGTGCTAGAATATAGAAAATGTTCCCTATACTATATATTCATGACTGATTAAATTGGAACTATTTTCTTGAGTGGAGGAATAAACTGAATGCGCTAAAAGGCGTTTCTATTGGGGAAAGGGTTAACAGCTATGTTCAGATTCAAAAATGGAGGAGCCTACAGTGACCAACATTAAATGCTTCTCCTCTGAAGAGGACTTGATTCTGGCAATAAAACAAGAAGAGTTGGCAACAAATGTTAAATATGTGACAAGAAAGTCCAATTTCAAAGTCAAAGGTAAGTTAAATGCTAGTAAACCCAGTCTCATTACCCCATAACTTGTTTATAGTTTTGAAACCAGGTGACCACTTGGAGAAGAACTTCATAAGCAAACATTGCTTTCGTTCTCATCCTAAAGTATATTTATGTATGATTATAAAATATGAACTATTTTGAAATAAAATATGTTTAAACTAAACCAGGTGACCACTTAAAGCAGGTTGAAAGTAAAGCAGATTGTACCTTAAGGCACATTCTGCTTTACTTACAACCTGCTTTAAGCTATCATCTATCTATTGAAATACAGAATATACTTTTGATGTTGCATATTCATTAAAGTTCAAACTGGAATTATTTTCTTTAATGGAGGCGTAAAAAGGTGTATCTATGGGGTCATGGGTTAACTTACTTTTATTTCAGACTTAAAATTATGATCTTTTGAAATGTAGCTCAGTGGTACCTAAACGTTTGGTACCTACCACTTTCAGTTGTTATAACTCCCTGTCAACGAGTTAAGACTTGACATTGGTATATGGTGCTCCCTCTCTTCAACAACACCCAGTGGGAGACAAAGATTGTGGCGTTGTTTGAAAGGAGTTGTAAAAGGGAGGGAATATTGGCTTTCATTGGCAAATGGCTTGAATCCAGATCAGACGCAGTGTAATACGGCATCTGATATGGATTCAATCTGTTTGTTCATTATGTTTTTTCTTTCAACACGTCCAATACATAACTTTGAAAGAAACAGCAGACGACAATTTTAAGCAGACGATATATTGCATCAGTTGTTCAGAGGGCCATTGTGGGGAGCACTGTATTGCGCTTTTTAGCTCACCTGAGCTAGCTCAGGGTGAGCTTTTGCAATCCTTGAATGTACGGCGTCCGTCGTTAGTCGTCAACAATTTTAGATTTTACTCTCTAGAGACCACAATATTTATCCAATCTTTCTCAAACTTGCTCAGATTGTATATTACCATAAGAGTTCGGATGAGTTCTATTATAGTTGAAATCGGACCAATAGGACAAGAGTTATCTACCTTTGAATTGCTGAAAATGTCATATTTAACAGTGCTTACACTCTAGAGGACGCAATTTTTATCCAATCTATCTCAAACTTGCTCAGATTGTATATGACCATAAGAAATCAGATGAATTCGATTATGATTGGAATCGGACCGATAGGTCAGGAGTGATCTACCTTTGAATTGCTGAAAATGCCATATTTAAAGGTGTTTACACTCTAGGGGCCACAATTTTGATCCAATTTTTCTCAGACTTGCTCAGATTGTATATGACTGTAAGAGTTCAGATGAATTCTATTATGGTCGAAATGAGACTAATAAGTCAAGAGTTATCTACCTTTGAATTGCTGAAAATGCCATATTTAATGGTGTTTACACTCTAGCGGCCACAATTTTTATCCAGTCTTTTTCAAACTTCCTCAGATTGTATATTACCATAAGAGTTCGAATTAAGTGCAATTATGGTTGAAATCGGACCAATAGATCAAGAGTTATCTGCCCTTGAATAGCTGAAAATGCCATATCTAACGGCGTTTTCACTCTTGCAACTACAGTTTTCAATTGATTTTGATTATACCTGCACACAAAGTATATAGCTATGAATTCTCGAAGGAGTGCAATTATTGTTGAAATCTAATCATTGTGGCAATAGTTATCTGCCCTTGATATACTTTGATATGCTAGAAAAGGCTTCATTTCAGTATTGTTTAGGCTCTAGTTTTCTGCCCATGATGTACTCTACTATACTAGAATTAATAGGTTGTATTCCAAAATTGTTTACTTGCTATACTACAAATTTGAATGGATTTAGATTAAACAGGTGAAACGGAAAGGTAAAGCTACCAGGCTTCAGTACAACAGGTGAGCAATATCAGGGCCTTCAGGCCCTCTTGTTATACCCCTGCCACGATGTAAGAGGGTGGGTATACTGCAATCAGGTTATTTGTAATAACACCCTGTTTGTCCATACTAACATTTTGAGACTTATATGGTGATTTATGGAAGTCCAAAATGGTGGGGCCTAGCATGACTAACACAAGATGCTTCTCCTTCAGTGAGGAATTGAGCCTAGCTGTGAATGAAGAAGGCTGTCAAGCAATGTAAAATACTGTATAGCTGGTATTTTCTGCGGGTTTGAAATTTTAAAAGTCCTGTGTCTGTTCTCAATTGTCCTTCATGAAAATTTTATGGGATTGTTCCTTAGAGGGTACTTAGTCATATTTCTTTGATATAAGTCAAACAATGCCATGTCTAGTCATGTATTAATGCTTTTTAAATATTTTGTTTATAGATGTGCAGTCCTTGACTGGCCATAAAATCAGATTTGACGATGCTACCCATCCCGCCTGCCCCATCGCAATTCCCTATGATGGAGTGCCTTTCATCATAACAGGTTCATATTTGTACGAATGTCACCTGGGTCCAAAGCATCGTCAGGTAAGATCCGAGAAGGCAATCACCATTATTGTCATAGAGGGTTCCAGGGCTGCCATAAAGTTGATCTTGAAAAGTTGTAAGATTTTCCCATTTCTTATTTTTCAAGTGTGATTAAATAAAGCAGGTTGGAAGTAAAGCAGAATGTGCCTTAAGGCACATTCTGCTTTACTTTCAGCCTGCTTTAAGCTACCATCTGCTAGGATAAAAATATGAACATTTGGATATCCAGAGAAATGGCAACCCTGCATGCGGGGTTCTTGTGCATTAAATGTTATGCCATGATAAATTTTGGAAAAATCTGGAGAAATGGCTGCCCTGGGGTCTTTTGCATTAAATGTTACACCATGATTGTTCAAAGTTCTAACTTTAAGCTACACAAAGTGGTCATGGTGAGATTTTGTGATACCCCTCTGTTGCCACCCCTCTGTTGGTCTGTATGTCTGTCTGTCTGTCTGTCTGTATGTCAACAATTTCAAACAACTTCTCTGAAACCAATAGCCCCAGTGTAACCAAGCTTGGTCTTATATAATTTTGGGTTGAGCGCCAAACGTTGTTCAAAGAATGTCCTTATTGCCATCAAAACTGTGCACACTATCTAGAATATCTTCTTCTCTAAAATAACTGGTCTGATATCAATTTTGTTTTCACTAAGATGTTTCTCAATTCGTAGACTTTAAAAGTAAATCAAAGAATTTTGATCCTTCAATAAACATGACCTCCATAGAATTAAAAATTAAGAACCTCTAGAAGTCATATTTTTGGCTAGATCTCTGAGATCTCTGATGTCAGTGTCATGTCCTTTGATAGAATTTAGGTCATACACAAATATGGCTTATGTACTGTAATTTGCAATTCATGTTTGAATGTGGAAATTAATATTTTGTCCAATATTTTCAGAAGTTATAAATTGTAATATGGCCATATCTTCAAAGCTAGAAACAGACTATGGTTTAACCCATTACCCCATGGCCTGTTTCAAATATTGAATATAGGTTACCACTTAAAGCAGGTGGAAAGTAAAGCAGAATATGCCTCAATGCACATTCTGCTTTACTTTCAGCCTGCTTTAAGCTACAGCCAACTTGAATCACTGGCACCAGAGTCGTGGACTTATAATATATATCGGTAGAGGTATAGATAAAGTAAACACATACACATAAAAAGTCCATGACTCTGGTGCCAGTGATCTATATCTAAAAGATTTTCCCCACCGATTAGCAATGTCTATGTTATTGCATTGAAATTTAAAAAAAAAAAATTAAAAAAAATCAAAATAAAAAAAAAATCTATATGGGTTGACTATTGGCATCTACCTGTCTGCTATCTATTATTATAAGACCATGGTATGTAACCAATTCTACACCGTGTCACTTCAACCACAAGAATAACTATCTAAAACGCATTCAATCCAAACCAAATCTTTTGCAATCCATAGATAAGATATTTTTCTATCCAAAATACACTTCTTCGACGGTTGATTTGAATACGTAACTACAAGAATCAAGATTGAAGCCGGTATTTTACCAAACAGGGTTTTCCTCCACCCCCTAGCTTCCGGTTGACCTCGGGTCAAGTTAAAGCGTTTGTAAGCGCAAATTTCATTGGCTGAATAATTCACGCGAGAGTATTCCCGTACAGTAGACAATACGTTATTCTTTCCCGCTTAAACGCAAACAAAACGCAAACGCATGTCACTAAAATGTATTGAATGACAGCTTTTTACTATTTTTTAGTATTAATTTTATTCTCAATGGCAAACAATTTGGAGCCTAGTCAGACGCCTGGTTACCTGGTGTCTGATCAGCCTCCAAATGGTTTGAAAATGAAATAATAGTATTAGTATAAACGCGTTTATTTGGAAAGAATAACGTTTTCTGTACTTGACGTCATTCGCGCGAGCGTCTTCCCGCGCTTCTGTCAAACTGAATAAACTACTGATTACAGCGTCACATTGTGCACAATTGTGCTGAACTTATATTAATGCAAGACTTTAATAACTGCATGATTAATAATTTCAACCAAAAATCATGAGAACGATATATATTTACACATCTTTCCGGTATATACATTCTTTTTTCAATCAGCCAATCAAATCGCTCGTCGCAAACTTTACTTTCATTTCGTCTAAACCGGAAGCTAGGGGGTGGAGGAAATCCCTGTTTGGTAAAATACCGGCTTCAATCTTGATTCTTGTAGTTACGTATTCAAATCAACCGTCGAAGAAGTGTATTTTGGATAGAAAAATATCTTATCTATGGATTGCAAAAGATTTGGTTTGGATTGAATGCGTTTTAGATAGTTATTCTTGTGGCTGAAGTGACACGGTGTAGAATTGGTTACATACCATGGTCTTATAATAGTAGATAAGCAGACCGGTAGAAGCTCATCGTGATAGATCTATAAAAAAAAAAAAATTTTTTTTTTTTTTGTTATTCCAATCCCATACGATAGACATTGCTAACGTTTGGGGGAACATCTTATAGATCAAGAATCTATATCTAATAGATCTTATAGTAAAAAATAGCAGACCGGTAGGTAGAGGCATATCTAGAGTCAACTCACATTTTTATTTTTATTTTTATTTCCATTCCCATACAAAAGACGTTGCTAACAGAACGGAAAAAAGGTTCTACATCCAGAATCTAGTAGATAGAGACTATAGAGCGTACACATCAAGATTTCCGCCATCATATATAGTATACATTACTTACCGGTAGATACAGTTCTAACCACTGACACCACATTCATAGACTTATTATGTCTCTGTGTGTTTATATATTCTTCTCTGTATGTATAAGAAATAAAAATGCATCTAAATGTAAATACACACATATTATAAGTCCATGACTCTGGTGCCAGTGACTTGAATATAGAAAATATTTTTTATCATACATGTATACTAATGATTGTATAATTTGGAACTATTTTCTTTAGTGGAGGAATAAATAAAAGGGGTAAAAAGTCGTATTTATGAGGTAATGGGTTAAAGGGTTCAGATTTGTAAAAGTTATGTCAAAGTGCTTCATTGAAAATGTTTCACTACAGTACTCCCTCCCTATAATGGCCCTCCCAACAAGGATTCCCTCCTTACAACAATGCTTGCCGCCATTACCCAAACAAAACAACTATTTCCAACCTTTTCCTGGCTTTAATATACTCTGCTTAAAACTGTCTTCTGCTGTTTATCTCAAATTCACATAATGACATAAAAAAAACATAATGACAAGTGGCAAACAGCTTGAATCCAGATCAGATGCAGCGTAACGCTGCATCTGATCTGGATTCAAGCTGTTTGCAAATGTAAGCCAATTTCCCACCCTGTAGCAACTCCCTCCAAACAACACACACTCTTTGTCTCCCAATGGGTGTCGTTTTAGAGAGGGAGCACTGTATGAAAACAATTTATGTACCTAGGAGAAACATGTCATTTCATTTTGCAGAACTAGACTTGTTTACCGAGTGTTGAATGTCTGTGATACAGTGATATTGTCTGATTTTTCTGACTTGGCTGATTTATTTTTAGAACAGAACAGTTTATAATGGTTAATAGGTAAGCAGAGTGACATCGGAAATATATTCATACATTTTAGTACTTGAGATAAGCATGATCATCATGCAGCACGAGACTGCTTCACTTACTTTACTAATACGCTGTTGGTTCCCAATAAACTCGTTTATGCTAAAACTATTTTTTTCCATTGCAAACAGGTTGGAGCCAGATCATATGTTCCCCTGTTGGAGCGAGATCAGATGCAAAGGAAATCCGGCATCTGATCAGGCTCCAACCTGTTTGCCACTCAGATTAAATTGATAGTTGGAAATTTCTAAAAGTTGTAATTTTCTACAGTGAAGACTTAATGCATTGCAATTACAATGGGGAATTGTTTAAATTGGAGAGAACAATGTCTTCTCCCCTGTACATTACGCACAATACAGCTATCCATATGCCAAGCTGGCTGTGCGGAAATCATAGAGCCCAATGATTATCCCATTTTCCGTCTTTAAATCGGCCACGCCAGAAGAATACATTTATTACATTTTTCTGATGTATAAATTGTAGGCTACGGTTCACCCCTACAGTAGAACTGGACATACAAAAAAGCTGAACTGCCCTTCAAAGATCAGAGTGAAGAAAGTTTTGAAATTTCCTCAGTACAAGGTAAGTGTTTGGTTGTGAAAGTAACACTGAGTTTTTCTAAAACAATTTCTTAACCCTTTCCCCCATAGAATCGCCTTTTAGCGCATTCAGTTTATTCTTGCCCTGAAGAAAATAGTTCCAATTTTTACATTCATATATATGTTTAATACAAAATATTTTCTATATTCTAGCAGATGATAGCTTAAAGCAGGCTGAAAGTAAAGCAGAATGCGCTTAAAGCGCATTCTGCTTTACTTTCAACCTGCTTTAAGTGGACACCTATATTCAATACTAGAGATATGCTATGTGGGAAAGGGTTAACTAATATGAAACAGGTGTACCATGATCTAGTGGTAACACCACAGACAGTCAGTCAATCCAGGGGTTATGAGTTTGATCCTCCTCTGAACAAAGTCTTCCAGATGTGACTTTAAAGACATTACTTGACCTAGCTTGGGTGGTAACACCTAGCCCCGTAGGAAGTTTGAGTCAAAGCATGGAGAGCATGCACTTACTGTGCTAGCGTCTAGGCAAAGAATCATTGAGGCGTCTCTTGTGAGGCCCACACGTTATATGTGATAGTTTGGTCAGTAAAACCCATGAAAAATCCCTTGATCTAGTTTGTCAGAGCTTCTATAGAAAACTTCTGATGGCTGAAGATGGCTTGCACAAATTTCTCATGCTTTACAGTAACTTTCACAGCTAGTGAGAACAATGGGGGATGGGGAATCGATGAATCAATTGAGGTATTAACTTTAACCCATTACCCCCATAAATATGCCTTTTTACTCCTTCAATTTATTTCTCTCCTGAAGAAAATAGTTGCACATTATACTATCCTGAATGTGTATCATAGTTGGTGATTGGGGGCTCATGTCGCTGTTTTACATAGAGTTATACAGTGAATTTTTTTTAACCCATTACCCCATAGGGTGTTTCTTATATTGAAGATAGGTGACAACATAAAGCAGGTTGAAAGTAAAGCAAAATGCGCCATAAGGTATTCTGTTTTAGTTTCAGCCTGCTTTAAGCTACCATCTACTAGAAAATAGAAAATATTTCTTCTGATAAATATTCATAATTGTATAATTTGGAACTATTTTTTTCAGTGGAGGAATATATTTTAGGCGTAAAAGGGCGTATTTATGGGTTAATGGGTTAAACATCATCTCTGAAGCTTTTATGTACAGAGCTTTTATATTTAGCAAGATGTCACTTCTACCAACATTGTTGAAATGGTGTTAGTGTGTTACATATCTAGGTCACAGTAGCTTGAAATAGATTTTTCAATGAAAACTTAAAAAATCTTCTTGTCTAAAATCACAAAGCATAATTCACTTCTCCTCTATCAAGTTTGAGCAAGTTTTAATCTGTGGGTAAAAAATGACTGCCCATGTGATTTCCAGGTGAGCAATTAAGGGCCACATGGCTCCCTTGTCTTTAACCCATTACCCCATAGCCTGTTTCTAGTAATGAAGTTAGGTGACCACTTAAAGCAGGTTGAAAGTAAAGCAGAATGTGCCTTAAGGCACATTCTGCTTTACTTTCAGCCTGCTTTAAGATTCCATCTGCTAGAATATGGAAAATATTTCTGATAATACATATTACTGACTGTATAAATTGGAACTATGTTATTAAGTGGAGGAATAAACAAAGGGTGTAAAAAGGCATATTTATGGAGTAATGGGTTAAATGAATTTGTTTCAGGTTGAGGGCAGTGGCACTGAATGGAAAAGACGCTTGCTGTCAAAGAAATTGAAGAGTATGTTTGACTCAACCAAAACCAAAACATATGTGATGTATTATGCCTCTTTTAATACAGGACCAGAGGACCACAATCACCAGACAGGAGAAGTGAGTTACTTTGTATTTTGTAAAGTGTATAACTAACACTATAAGAATGAGGCTGTCACGTTTACAGATTTTTGTAAACATGGTCACGAATACTCTTAACCCATTACCCCATAAATACGCCTTTTTACGCCTTTGATTTATTTCTACACTGAATAAAAAAATTCCACATTATGCATTCATGAAAAATGTATCATCAGAAATATGTTCTATATTCTGGTAGATAATAGCTTAAAGCAGGTTGAAAGTAAAGCAGAATGCGCCTAACGGCGCATTCTGCTTTACTTTCAACCTGCTTTAAGTGGTCACCTATCTTCCATACTAGAAATAAGAAATGGGGTAATTGGTTAAACGACAGGGATCCTTGTACACCTTACTATGAATACGAGGTAATAGGACATACAAAATAATTTAGGACAGTGACATATACACATTTATATTTCATAAGCTTGCTAACTTTTCACCAGAATGTTTTTCAATTGATAGACTTTTAAAGTTGTTAATTTTGATCGGTAAAAAAACATGGCTGCCAGAGGGTGTGGTTATTTTCTTTGTGCGGTAATATCGAATTGAAAGTTTAAAACCCTCTAGAATTTGTATTTTTGGATATATCTATATGAGATATTTAGGTCATACATGAATATAGGTCATATCGGGGCATAAAGAAGGTCAAATCGCTGAAAAGGCTTTTGACCCCTCTAGAGTCTGCATTTTTAGCCCAATCTTCATTAGACTTGCCTAGTATGACCATCTTGACAAAAGCTAGGCAATTTGTGAATATGGGTTATGTAGAATTAAAAAGTAGGTCAGTAGGTCAAAACAAAGGAAACACTTCTCAACACTCTGGCATGGCAGACATATTTGTAGCCAACACTTCATAACACTTGCCCTGAATAATAATCTTGTCAACATCTACACAATGGGAGGAATTGTGTTTCACAAAGACAACTTGTTTGACAACTATGTGTAGTTTATATAGATTCTTAAGGGGTTTGATGGATATAAGCGTCATTTCAAAACAACTTATCTGCGAGGAGTACACTTGTCCTATGCAAACAGTGTAGACCCTGATCAGAGGGCTCCTTATGGAGCCCTCTGACCAGGGTCTACACTGTTTGTCATTTTGACATCTATTGTAAAAACCAACCCTAAAAAGTCAAAAATGGACTAGATTTAATTGAAAACTAGAATTGTCCATTTGAGGTTTTAGGGAGGAAAGGGTTAATGTGTTACAAACAGTGCAGACTCATTTCAGAAAGCACCCACAATCCTATCAGAAAGAGGAGGATTAGCCCAAGTACTGCTGCTGCCAGAAAGCGGAAGATTAACGCCAGGAAGGCTGTAACTCATGCCAAGTAAGTTTGTTTGTTGTTGTTGTTGTTGTTATTTTTCAGAAAACAAAATCTAGTCTGACATTGTTGAGTAATCTAATATTCCCAAAAATGATAACAGATAAGCCTTTTATCCAAAACTATGCCTTTTAATGGTTTTTAACTCACCTGGCACGAAGTGCCAAGATGAGCTATAAGGATCACTGGATGTCCATCGTACATCGTCTGTCTGTCCGTTCACAAATGTTTGTTAACACTCTAGCGGCTACAAATTTCATTCAATCATAATGAAACTTGATGCCAATATTTGTCTTGATGAAATCTAGGTCAAGGTCCATGTGGGTCATGTTCGGTTAAAAATAGGTCATTAGGTCAAATCATAGAAAAACCTTGTTCACACCTAGAGGCTACAAATTTCATTGGATCTTCATGATATTTGATGACAATATTTGTCTTGATAAAATTTAGGTCAAGTTCGAATTTGGGTCATGTCTAGTCAAAATTTAGGTCACTAGGTCAAATCCCGGAAAAACCTTGTTAACACTCTAGAAGCTTCAAATCTCATTTGGTTTTCATGAAACTTGGTCAAAATGTATGCCTAATTAGAAACCTTGTTAACACTCCAGAGGCAAAATATCTCTTTAGATCTTCATGCAACTTGGTCAAAATGTTTGTCTTGATGAAATCTAGGTCGAATTTGTATGTTGGTCATGTCCGGTCAAAAACTAGGTCACTAGGTCAAATCAAAGAAAATCTTTTTAACACTCTATAGGCTAAAATTCTCATTAGATCTTCATGAAATTTGGTCAAAATGAAAGCCTTATTGATATCTAGGTCATGTTCGATGTGGGTCAAATTGGGTCAAAACTAGGTCACAAGGTCACAAGGTCAAATCATGAAAATATATTTCTTACACTCTAGAGCTACATTTCTTATTTGATCTTGATGAAACTTGTCAAAATTTGCAAATAACTTGAATTCAGATCAGATGCTGCGTAACGGGTGTCTGATCTGGTTGCATGCTGTTTGCCACTGGTCATTATGTTTTTGTCCTGTCTAAATGTCCAGTATGTGACTTTGAGAAAAATAGCAGACAACAATTTTAAGCAGATGAAATTGCAGTAGATGAAAGCGTTAGATATAATTGTCTTGTTTGGGGAACAGTGCAAGCATTGTTGTATGGAGGGAGTCATTGTTCAGAGGGCCGCTGTTTGCAGGGAGCACTTCATTAGGAACCATTTACTACAATGCCAGTCTCTGATACAACTGGTTTGCTAAACTTGTGGATAATGCTGCATTATTCCAATTCCCTGCAATAAAAACAAAGTAAGAGGAGGTGGGATTATACTAGAATCGGTTTATCTGTATATCAGTAAACAAGTATTTTTACCTCCTACTCATCCTTTGCTTAACCCATTGTCCCCTATAAATGCACCTGTTTACACCTTTAATTTATTCCTCAACTGAAGAAAATAGTTCCACTTTACACAGTCATGAATAGGTATTGTAAGAAATATTTTCCTTATTCTAGCAGATGGTAGCTTAAAGCAGGCTGAAAGTAAAACAGAATGTGCCTTAAGGCACATTCTGCTTTACTTTCCGCCTGCTTTAAGCTATCATCAGCTAGGAAATAGGAAATATTTATTATGGTACATTTTCATGATTGTATAAATTGGAATTATTTTCTTAAATGTACTAAACGGTGCTTATATTTGGTAAAGGTATATTCAGTACTCATTCTACTATCTAGATCCCTGGGTATAGCTGTAATAGTAAATACAGTAAAACTTCTCTATTACGACCACTAAAAGAAGGCTAAATGATTGTATAAAAGACAGGTGAAAGCTTAAAAGCAAGGCGACTGTAAAACAGAAAGCTCCTAGAGGAGCTTTCAGTTTTACAGTCAAATTGCTTTAAGCAGTCACCTGTCGTAAACACCTAATAGTTGATACCATTTAGTGGTTGTGTTAGGGAGGTTTTACTGTACTATCTAGGCCTTCCTAAATGACTGTTTAGCTCTAAGTCAAATCTTACTTTCATTTAGAGTAGAGCTGGATGTAGCCGAAGACAATGAGCTGAGTGAGAGTGTGGCAGCAGCCACTCATCCAACAGAATGTGGTAGGTATTTGATGGCAAAACTACATGCTTTTACACTGAACATTATAACCTTTTACTCCACTTTGGCCCAATCGTCGAGAGGATTTTGAGACCTCCGCTATGGCCTAAATCTACACCCATATATCGACACAAATACCCGTTGAATCGAGACAGGCACCAGCAAACAACACAAATTTCCAGATAATAACATCCCGTCAGGACCGAGAAACGGGAGAGTTTTCCACTCCCTCGTTTCCCCAAACGAATTTGATCAACAGCATCTACCCAAAGAATTCTACCACCATCCCAATTTGAAGAACATTAGGCACTACCCTGCATAACCAGACAACCTGAATGATACGTATCCATAGCAGCAGCAAAAGTCGGCGATCAACATCATAATCCATCAGCAAGGAAAGACACTGTTAAAACTTTCAAAATGACACTAATAACATTAGAAAACGGGACAGAAATTATTTACCATCACAATGGTCTTATTGACCTAAGACATTTGAACAATATAATAACCACTCTCTAACATAAGAAATTGACTTTGAAAAAACTGTTAATTTTTTCTCATCTCATTTTTTATTGTATTGCATGTTTTTTCATCTCATTCATCCATTATTCCCTATTCCATTGTATGTCACCTTACTGATTTTGAAATTTCTTTAGTTCCTAATCGATCTGTTTCTGAAAATAGAAAGTACCGTTCAACGTCACAATGGACGGCGCTTTCTATATTTAGAAAGTGATCACGTGACAAAAGTACCGTTTTCCTTGTACTTCAGTAAGATGATTACTTGATATTTTATCCTTGAAAAAGACCCTGTGAGGGATCGAAACGGACATAATAAAAGATCGAAAACACCATATTGCCTTGGTCGTGAGTGTCTACTGCCTTTCCTTTTCCACACATTTTTTATCGAGTAGACCCGGTATCCCGTCAGGGATCCGACTGTAGGCAAAGGGACACGTTCCAGTCATCCGACAGGTGTGGGAGGTCAAAGATACTCTTCCGAGTAGACCTCCGTGTATCCAGTAGTGGATCCATCTGACAGGCACCACAGTAACCTTGGGAAAGGACCCTGCCTACCGCAAACGTCGAAAAATGTCAGACTCAGAAACGGAAGCGGAAATATTTTCTACACCTACACCGTCTACTTCCTTAGTAACGGTAGTGGAACAGTCTACTTCACAGACCCGAAAAAAACGGAAAACTGAAAGCGGGACCCCGCTTCGAAAAATCAATCAAGAAAACGTTTCAAGATTTAAGGTTCTTAAAAAACTGAACATACAGCTTACGAGAACCGCACACCATATCGAATATCTAAAAAAATGCATAGAAACAAATTCAGTACCGAAATCATTAAGGACAAACCTAACACCGCAAATTCCAGTTATCAGCAGTTCCCTACAGATACAATGGGAAGAAGCCCAAATCAATTTCGGAATACAGCTGACACAGATCCTTCATGACTATTGGAAGAAACGACAGACACACCTAGCCAACGAAATTAAGGAAATTGACGAGTATCTCAAAAGTAACACAACACGAGACGAAATAGACCTAATATCCGATATCATCTCAAAAATTGTAATCTCGGTTAAACGGGACTTACAAACGAAGAAAACACAGAACACCAACACTGATACAAGAGGGGACATAGGTGGACAGAACCGCCTACAGTCCTAACAAGTAACAAACCATTTGAAACCGAAAAATCCATCATCAATTTACAGAGTCAGCTACAATGTTCAAAAGACGTTTTCAAAACCCTAAATAGAACACTTTGGCCCAATCGTCGAGAGGATTTTGAGACCTCCGCTATGGCCTAAATCTACACCCATATATCGACACAAATACCCGTTGAATCGAGACAGGCACCAGCAAACAACACAAATTTCCAGATAATAACATCCCGTCAGGACCGAGAAACGGGAGAGTTTTCCACTCCCTCGTTTCCCCAAACGAATTTGATCAACAGCATCTACCCAAAGAATTCTACCACCATCCCAATTTGAAGAACATTAGGCACTACCCTGCATAACCAGACAACCTGAATGATACGTATCCATAGCAGCAGCAAAAGTCGGCGATCAACATCATAATCCATCAGCAAGGAAAGACACTGTTAAAACTTTCAAAATGACACTAATAACATTAGAAAACGGGACAGAAATTATTTACCATCACAATGGTCTTATTGACCTAAGACATTTGAACAATATAATAACCACTCTCTAACATAAGAAATTGACTTTGAAAAAACTGTTAATTTTTTCTCATCTCATTTTTTATTGTATTGCATGTTTTTTCATCTCATTCATCCATTATTCCCTATTCCATTGTATGTCACCTTACTGATTTTGAAATTTCTTTAGTTCCTAATCGATCTGTTTCTGAAAATAGAAAGTACCGTTCAACGTCACAATGGACGGCGCTTTCTATATTTAGAAAGTGATCACGTGACAAAAGTACCGTTTTCCTTGTACTTCAGTAAGATGATTACTTGATATTTTATCCTTGAAAAAGACCCTGTGAGGGATCGAAACGGACATAATAAAAGATCGAAAACACCATATTGCCTTGGTCGTGAGTGTCTACTGCCTTTCCTTTTCCACACATCCATTGAAAATAGGTGATCGCTTAAAGCAGGATGAAAGAAAAGCAAAATGCACTTTCAAAGGACAGTGTTGACAATTTAGGGGTTAATGCCAACTAAAGGTGCATTTTGCTTTATGTTCAGCCTGCTTTAAGCTACCATCTGCTAGGATAAAGAAAATATCTGTTATGGTGCATATTCATACCTGGAACGTGCGAAATCATTGTTGTACATACAGTAAAACCTGTGTTAACTCTTTCCTCCCTGAAACATTAAATGGACCATTCAAGTTTCCATTTTGGTCTAGTCCATTTCTGACTTTTAAGGGTTATTTTTGTCAATGTTTGGAATTATGACAAACAGTGAAGACCCTGATCAGAGGGCTCCTTTCCGAGCCCTATGATCTGGGTCTTCACTATTTGCACAGGACAAGTATACTATTCACATGTACACTGTTTGAAATTGACGCCTATATGCGGGAATAGGGTTCAAAGGGTTAAAGCAACCACTGATTTAAGATTTATGGTGATCATTGAAGACAGGTGACCACTTATTGCAGGAGAAAAGTCATGCAGAAGGCTCCTATAGGAGCCTTTTGCATGACTATTGTCCTGCATTAAGGTACCACCTGTCATGAATACTACAAAATATATCTTCTTTTTAGTGGTCACTTAGCACAGGTTTAACTGTAACTCCATTATTTTTGTCTTAACCCTTTACCTCATAGTCTGTTTCTAGTTTTGAAGACAGGTGACCACTTAACTTTCACCCTGCTTTAAGCTAAAATCTGCTAGACTATATAAAATATGTGTAATGTTAATGGTTCATGAGGGTATAAACTGGAACTATTTTCTTCGGCGGAGGAATAAATTAAATACGCTAAAAGTCGCTTCCATGGGGGAAAGGGTTAAAAGTCATGAAACTCTCTACTAGAACTATGTTCATAGGACTCAATTGCCCCTACTTGCATCCTTGAATCTTAAAATAACTAAGGGCAACTACTGTGCTCTTTTGGAACAAATAGGAAAACCAAGGAAGTCCTATTTGCACCAGTATGATGGCACAAAATTTGTACCTGTAACTTTCTCGACAGATGCACATTTTTCTGAGGATAGTGCTAGGACTGACCAATCTAGTGTCAGGATAAAGTGATTAACAAGTGTTAACTTGTTACCCCTTAGCCTGTTTCTAGTTTTGAAGGCAAGTGATCACTTAAAGCAGGTTGAAAGTAAAGCAGAATGTGCCCTAAGGCACATTATGCGTTACTTCAGCCTGTTTTAAGCTAGATACTATCAAAAAGAATATATGAAAATGTTTCTTATGGTGCGTATTCATTATAATTGTACCAGTATAAAGTGAAATTA
Organism: Gari tellinella; assembly: GCA_922989275.2. Taxonomy (NCBI): domain Eukaryota; kingdom Metazoa; phylum Mollusca; class Bivalvia; order Cardiida; family Psammobiidae; genus Gari; species Gari tellinella. The sequence goes on along the minus strand of OV277857.1, from coordinate 62,979,933 downwards.
TTTTCTTCAGTGGAGGAATTAATTGTGTTAAAATATGTAACTATGGATTAAGGTGTTAAAGCCCCATCATGTACAAGTGCTTTACAATGAGAATGTTATTTGTGTCCAAATTTCCAATAGTAAAATGTTGATTTTCATCTATATCCAAGCTTCAAGGTAAGAGAGAGATTTTTAAAATACTGGAATCCTTACAATCTCCTCCAAACCTTAGCTTGAGTCTCTAAGATATGATTCTAATAAGTAGTCATAGCATAGAGTAGGATGTAGACTTAATTCTTTTCACTATTTCCTGTTTCCAGTTTTAAGAACAGATGACCACTTAAAACAGGTTGAAAGTAAAGCAGAATGCACCTTAAGGTGCATTCTGCTTTACTTTCAGCCTGCTTTTAGTTACCACCTACTAGGGTGTAGAAAATACTTCTCAAGATACACCCACATGAATGTAAAAACAGGACTTTTTTCTTCATTGGAGGATTAAATTAAAGGGGGAAATTGTGTAGACTCTATGAAGTAATGGGAAAAGCACTTGTAATCTTTGGCTATTCCCTTTTATCTGTGCCTCACATAACTGTTACAGATCCAAACCTCAGGAATGAGATATTAGACCCGGTGACCTGTACTATAGAAACAACAGTCAGCCATCCCTTGGAAAAATCACAGAACAACTGCAAAATACAACAATCATCGATGGGCTTGGAGGATTCACTTACAATCACCTTGGTTGAATCTGCCAAATCAGTTGAAGACAGCCTCCGGGACAAGGTACTTTAAAAGACAGTGTTGAAAATTTATGGGGTAAATGCCAACTTAAGGCTGAGTACCCCTAATGCAGTGATCTCACCAAAATCTTTTTTCTACTGAGAGTAAATAGCAATTTTAGCATGGTTTAGAATGGGCCAACAGTTGACAAGAATGGTTGAGCGCACTCTGTAAAGTAATGATATTGGCCAATATTGGCCCGATCTCATTAACCCTTTCCTCCCTGAAACCTCAAATGGACAATATTAGTTTTCAATTTAGTCTAGTCCATTTTTGACTTTTTCGGGTTGATTTTTACAATACATGTCAAAATGACAAACAGTGTAGACCCTGATCAGAGGGCTCCTTAAGGAGCCCTCTGATCAGGGTCTACACTGTTTGCATAGAACAAATGTATTCTTCACAGGTACACTGTTTGCAAATGACGCATACATGCGTGACTAGGGTTCAAAGAGTTATGGATCCTCAACCATTTGAATGCTAAGAGGATTCAGTGACCAGGAAGTGCAGTAAACAAGAACCATAATTTTGTCACTTCCCTATATTGAAGTATTTCTCTTTTTAGTTCACATTTTAATTTCATGAGCCATTGCCATCAATCAATGTTTATTGTATGACATACAAAGGGCTCCAGATAAGTGGGGTATTTCAAAAAAATAATCTTTATTTCTGCATTAAACTCTTTGGTGTCACTACTCATTGACGAGACGATTCTTATGAGTACATGTAGTAACACCAGAGGGTTTGGTGATAAAGTAAGTGAGAAAATGTTGGATTTGTTCAGGTTTACTCCCACTTATCTGGAGCATGGCATGCATCGTTATTTTAAACTTAAACTCTTTAAGTCAAGTGCATCACATTTTTTTCCACTACAAATCTCTTGAATGTTTTAAGGTAACTCAGAGAAACTTCAAAGACTAATATAGTATAACATAGAATGTAAAACAGATTATTTCCAAAAATCTGTCATTAACCAATACTGAATTATCTCAAATTTTGAACCTGATGTTATATTAAGCCATTATTCAATAAGTATGCATTTTTACACCAGTCCTTAAATTTATTTGTATAGGAGCTATTTCATATTTTGCATAATCCATGAATGAATGAAATGAAACTATTTTCTTTAGTAGAGGAATAAATTAAAGGTGTAAAAAGATGGGGTAATGAGTTAATAGATTTAATCTCAATAAAAATACTATGAATCTTGATTTTTTTTCTCACTCCAATCAATTCAGAATCTTACTAAACAAGTTTTTTCTAATTGATCTGACAGTCCTTACAGGAGCTTATGTTTGTCACAGATCCAGCATAGGTTTAAGGCCATGCCTTAAGTTATGAATTATTAATCTCAGAATTATGTAACTTGCTCCTTTAACAGCTCTGTCCAGATTCAAAAATGGAGGAGCCTGCAGTAACCAACATTAAATGCTTCTCCTCTGAAGAGGACTTGACATTAGCAATAGAAAATGAGGAGCTGGCAACAAATTCGAAATATGTAAAACACAGGTCTCCCAAAACACCTAAAGGTAAGTTAAATGCTAGTTAACTGACTTTTTAGCACACCAATTCGTCAACAATTTTAGTGTTTATACTCTAGAGGCCTCACATTTTCTCCGATCTTTCTCAAACTTGCTATGATTGTATATGTACCACAAGTTCTTGGATGAGATAGATTATGGTTGAAATTATACCAATAGGTCAAGAGTTATCTGCCCTTGATGTGTTGAAAATGCAATATCTAACAGTTTTACACTCTAGCGACTACAGTTTTCAATGGATTACAATTAAACATGCACACAGTATAAAAAGTATAAATTCTTGAAGGAGTGCATACCAATATGTCAAGAGTATTCTGCCCTTGATGTGTTGAAAATGTACTATCTAATCGTGTTTACACTCTAGCAACTACAGCTTTCAATGGATTTTGATAACTACTGTACACACTGTATATAGAAGTATAAGTTCTTGAAGGAGTGCAATTATTTTTGAATTCTGATTATTGTGGCAAGAGTTATCTGCCCTTGATGAGCTTAGAAATGTTCTTAGTATTGTTGATTATTTAGGGTTGTTTTCTCAAATTCAATGCAAAATGACAAACAGTAAAGACCAGGGTGAGAGTGCACTTGTCTTATGCAAACAATGTAGACCCTGATCAGAGGGCTCCTGTAGGAGCTCTCTGATCAGGGTATGCAATGTTTTTCATTTTGTAATATTTTGTTAAAATCAACCCTAAAATATCCAATGGCCTAGTTTCAAATGGAAATTGGAATTGTCCATTAAAAGGTTCATGTGTGAATGAGTTAGCCCTTTTGGTGCTAAAGGGCATTAAAGTGACTTTGCAAACAGGTTGGATCCAGATCAGATGCCACTTAACACATTGTCTGATCTTGATCAAATCTGTTTGACACCGTTACGGTATTTCTTATGTCATACCACCTTAAATCCAACTTTTAAACATTCTTTCAGACAACAGTATTGAAAAAGATGAAAAGCGGTGAAGGGGTAAAAAACTCATGTTTAATTGGCGCAGAAGGGATGAATCATTTTAATATTTCGTTTCTAGATTTGCAGTCCTTGACTGGCCATTCAATCAGATTTGAGGATGTTACCCATCCCGACTTACACATTGCAATACCCTATGATGGAGTGCCTTACATCATAACAGGTTCTTTTATATACGAATGTCACCTGGGTCCAAGGCATTGTCTGGCAAGATCCAAGAAGGTAATTATATTCAAGTCATAGAGGGTCTTTGTGCATGAATATTTCATCAATTTGATCAAAGGTGAGCCATTGTGATCATTGATCATCTGCTGTCGAGGGGCTAACGTTAACCCATTACCCCCTAGCCTGTTTCTAGTATTGTAGATATGTTACCACTTAAAGTAGGTTGAAAGTAGAGCTTGGATGAATGAAATATTTCTTATGGTGCATATTCATGGCTGTATAAACTATTTTCTTCAGTGAAGGAGTAAATTATAGGCGTAAAAAGGCATATTTATGGTGTAATGGGTTAGCCTATGTCAATATTCTTTTATCCCTTTCCCCAATAGAAGCACCTTTTAGCGCATTCTGTTTATTCCTCCGCTGAAGAAAATAGTTCCAATTTGTACAGTCATGAATTTGTATCATAAGGAATATATTCTTTAATCTAGCAGACAGTGGCTTAAAGCAGGCTGAAAGTAAAGCAGAATGTGCCTTAAGGCACATTCTGCTTAACTTTCAGCCTGCTTTTAGTAGTCACCTATTTTCAAAACTAGACACAGGCTATGGGGTAATGGGTTAACAACATTTCCTCTGAAACCTCTGGGGGCCTCCGTGGCCTAGTGGTATAGTCACTGTGACATACATCACAAAGCTCCTCACCGCTGTGAGTTCGAATCCCAGTAGGGTCGTTCGGATTTTTCCTGTGGGGAAGCCTTCCAGCTGGCTTGCGGAAGGTGGATGGTTCTACCCAGTTGTCGATTTGTGCCTGAAACAGTGCATAAAGGACTTCTGGGGTCTTCCTCCACCTATAATTAGCTGGACGTCGCGATGTGACTGAAATACTGTTGAAAGCGACGTAAAATCAAAACAAATCAAATCAAATCTGAAACCTCTGGCCTAAGTTAAACCAAACTTCATCATAAGCATCAGAAGGGCAGGCAAATGAAGAGTTATTAAATTTTGTGGGAGAGGTTATTTTTCTGGTTGCCATTAAGCAACCAATCACCAAATCTTTGAAAAAAAATACTGATTTGTTAGTGACATTTTTTTCCAACAACTCTTATTAGCTTGTTTGTTTTTCAAAGAAAGAAATGAGACATTGTTGTCACTCTGGTGTCTGTGTCATTGTTGTCATCCAAAATTTTAACATTGGCCATATCTTCATCATTTTTTCATCTACAGCCTTCATATTTGGTACATTGATAGACTTTAAAAGTGATTTAACCCTTTCCCCCATAGAAGCGCCTTTTAGCGCATTCAGTTTATTCTTGCCCTGAAGAAAATAGTTCCAATTTATACATTCATAAATATGTATAATACAAAATATTTTCTATATTCTAGCAGATGATAGCTTAAAGCAGGCTGAAAGTAAAGCAGAATGCGCTTAAAGCGCATTCTGCTTTACTTTCAATCTGTTTTAAGTTGACACCTACATTCAATACTAGAGATATGCTATGTGGGAAAGGGTTAAAGAATTTTGAGCTGTCAAAAAACATAGGCACCAGAGGATAAGGTCATTTTCTATGTTCGGTAATATCAAATTAAAAGCTAAAATCCTTCTAGAAGTTGTAGTTTTTATGTATATCTTTTTGAGATTTTGTCAGTGTTATGTCATTGATAAAATTTAGGTTATATATGAATATAGGTCATATCGGATCATGAAGTAGGTCAAATTGCAGAAAAAACTTTTGGCCACTCCAGGGGCCATATTTTTAGCCCAATCTTCTTAAAACTTGCTTAGAATAACCATCTTGACAAAAGTTTAGCAATATGTGAAAAAAGGTTATGTATAACCAAAAAAGAAAATCAATATGTCGAAGCATAGAAAATGGTATTGAAATGTAAGAAATGAAATCAATGGGGCCAATAACAAAAAGTTGTTATCCTATGACATTTTGAGCAAAGAGCACTGATAACAAATCGTTTTTAGGGATTAGGCGAGATCAAGCACCCTTAATATATTTCTTTGGCAGAATGGAGTTGTTCATGGGTTGCTATGTTCAACTCTGTTACTGACTGGGTATAGTGGAGTGCGCCAATATGGTTAATCTCATTCAATAGCAGTTCTATACCTTTTATTGGGTATTTAAAATTCTCTGAAGTCGGAGCATGGCTGCTTTTATGGCGAGATAATTGAAAACAGCTGTGCAGGTAATCTTCCAGCTTGATAGGCCATTCTGTCTGTACCAAGCTGTCCTATGAGTGTTTAAGCACAGGTTCACCAATGACATCATTCAAACATGTCATTATGCAGAACTCTTGCTTTTCCTAGTGTTGAATGTCTCTGTTACAGTAGAGAAGACATTATTCTTTCCCAATTAGCGCCTTTACACCAAAACTATTATTTCCATTGCAAACAGTTTGGAGCCAGATCAGACGCCAGGTTACCTGGCGTCTGATCAGGCTCCAAACTGTTTACCACTAACTCATATTTTAAAACATTTGTCAAACTTTTCAAAACATTGACATTTTCTCCGTTTCATTGTACATGTATTGCGTTTGCGTTTTATTTGCATTTAAATGGGAAAGAATGATGTTTTCTCCACTGTACAGTTTTTGTGATGTTTTAGTAGGCTACAGTTTACTTTTTCTGATGTATTCGTAGGCTACAGTTCATCCCTATCAGGACAGCCGTAGAAGAGGTTTACAGACATCAAAAAAGTTGAACTGTCCTTCAACCATCAGAGTGAGAAAAATTGTGAAATTTCCTCAGTATAAAGTAAGTGTTTGGTTGTGAAAGTAATTATTTACTTTAAATCCACTACTTGTTAACTATTTAATGTTGAACGGGCAGACCATGGTTTAGTGGTAACATCTTAGACTGACAGCCCATGAGTTTGCAAACAGTTGGGGTTCTTATCAGACGCCGCATATCGCGGTGTCTGATCAGGACCCAAACTGTTGTCACTTTTATAGATATTTATTAAGTTATACAACCTTAAATCTTACTTTAAAACGTGTCTGGCTTACGACAATACTGAAGCAGAAGACAATAAAGCGACGAAGGGGTAAAAATCTCCAGAGTAATTTGATCATGAAAGGGTTAAAGGTATTAAAAGGCGTATTTATTGGTAAATGGGTGATTAAAGCTATTGTTACTACATGTTGTTGCCATCATGTTCTTCTATAGGTAGGATAGAAATCTAATCTTTACAAAGATCTGCATTTTTATTTTCCAATGATTTTGTTTTAGCTTGAGGGCAATCCCACTGATTGGAGACAACGAAAACGGTCGCATAAGTTGAAGACTGAGTTTGACCCAACAACTACCCAAACATCAGTGATGTATTATGCCTCTTTTAACCCTTAGCCCGCCAAATAAATTGTCGTCTGCTATATTTCTCGTCTGCTTCAAGTTTCAAAGTGCTTCAAAGTTGCTCAAAATTGCTGAAAATGTTGTCCGGGTGTCAAACAGCTTGGATCCGGATGAGACGCCGAGTTACTCGGCGTCTCATCCGGATCCAAGCTGTTTGCATATGGAGCTATAGTCGTGACTGGCAGGCTAAGGGTTAATACAGGACCAGAGGACCATAATCATCCCATAGGAAAAGTAAAGTACTTTATATTTTGTATAGTATATATCTGCATGGAACATAAGAATTCCTTTGTTCAGCCTTAACCATTTACAATTTAAGCATATGTTTTTTCCCACATTTTTTCCTTGTGGTTTTGTCTGAAAACTTTGGTTTGACCACAACTCATTTTGGGCAACTTTTTCACCAACTCGCCCTTGTCTTCTGGGTCCCAGAAGCCAGAAAAGCTGTCCGAAAACAGTGAAGTACATGTATCCTCTAAATCGAGGATATCCATGTGGAAATAGAAAAAACTCCTAAATGTTAGCAAGAATCTAAGTAATAATAAGTTCAGTGCAAACTATATCATGCCAAAATGAATAATGACTTTTATCACATGTTGTTTCAAATTGGTGGTGCGCATGCGCTAGGGTAGTGTATAAATAGTGGGAAGTTTAATTCTTTAAATACAGCGTTCCCTCTCTACAATGACACACAATGGGAGACACGCAAGTTGTGTGCGTTGTTCGGATGGAATCATTATAGGGAGGGAAATTGGTTTACATTTGCAAACAGCTTGAATTCAGATCAGACGCCGCGTAATGCGGCGTCTGATCTGGATTTAAGCTGTTTGTCACTGGTCATTAACTTTTGTTATGCTAAAATGTCAAATATGTAACTTTGAGAAAAACAGCAGACAACAACTTTGAGCAGACGATAGTACAGCAGTTAAAGCGGTAGAATGATTGTTTTGTTAAGGGAACTGCGGCAAGCATCGTTGTAAAGAGGGAATGGTTGTTTAGAGGGCCGTTGTAGGGAGGGAACACTGTAGTGGTCGAATAAGTACATACAAGACAAAATGCTGTGTGAACATGCAAAAGCCAGAGGCTTTATAAAATTAATGGCCCCACTTGAATGTCACAGTTTAACATAGAGTTATATAGGGAAATCTTCAAACCTCTTGTTCTCTGAAACTATTATGGCATTAGCTTTGCTATTTGAGATGGTGTAATTTATAGAGCTCCTTTACCAATGTTATTGAAATGGTTGGAGTTGGTTGCATATCGAGGTCACAGGAGCTAAAAAAAGTTTCAATGAAAAATCTGCTTGTCTAAAACTGTAGAACACAGAACTTAGATATGTGGCACATAGCATCATCTACAGGTCCTTTATCAAGTTTGTTCAAATCATGTCACTGGGGTCAAATATGGTCCTGTCTCTGGCATCAGAATTTGACATACGGGTAGATATGTAATGAAATACTGTAAAACCGGTTTTATTCGCGAGAATATAATTTTCGCGTTAATTCGCGAATGTCTCTAGTTTTGAAAATATGTGACTTCTTAAAGCAGGTGGAAAGTAAAGCAGAATGTGCCTTAACCCTTTCCCTTATAGAAGCGACTTTTAGCGTATTTAATTTAATTAACGCTGAAGAAAATAGTTCCAGTTTATACCTTCATGAACAATTACCATTACAAATATTTTATATAGCCTAGCAGATGGTGGTTTAAAGCAGGCTGAAAGTAAATCAGAATGTGCCTTAAGGCACATTCTGCTTTACTTTCAACCTGCCTTAATTGATCGCCGGTCTTTAATGTTATAAACAGGTTATTGGGTAAAGGGTTAAGGCACATTCTGCTTTACTTTCAGCCTGCTTGAAGCTATCACCTGCTTGAAATATTGCAAATTAATACAAAATATTTCGCGAATTAATACAAAATTGCATTACGCGAAATATTCATGATGCGAAAAATACCTGTTTTACAGTATTCAAGTTTTTTCTCTGAAACTAATATGGCCAGAGCTATTGGACATAGACTAACTTCTAGAGGTCCTTTACCAATGTTGTCAGCCAGTCAGGTGAGCAACTTAGGGCCCTCTTTTTGATAAATTACTAGTTTATATCTACCCTTTAAGGATATGTCAAACAGTGCAGACACATTTCAGAGGGATTGCAGGGCTGCCATAAGTTGATCTTGAAAAATACAAAGTCTTAAGATTTCCAAATTTTCTATTTTTCAAGTGTGATTACTTAATGCAGGTTGAAAGTAAAGCAGAATGCGCCTTAAGGCGCATTCTGCTTTACTTTCAATCTGCTTTAAGCTACCATCTTCTAGGATAAAAATCCGAAGATTTTGTCAAAAATCTGGAAAAATGGCAGCCCTGGGATTGTATATCCAGTTCCAGCACTTTCAATGTTAATTTCTTTTCTCTCTATCTAGCACTCTAGATATACCCAGCCTGTTGACAAGCGGATATCTAACCTCATAAAGAAGCTGGCTGTTGCTGGTAACTGGAATACCTCGAACTTGAAATCAATCATAGATGATTACTCGAGAGAAATTGCACCCGATGTTCCAATCAGCAACCGGAGATTTTACCCCACTAAAAAAGTTATCCAATATCACCTATACCAAGCTCGGGCCAAGTAAGTTTTCAAGAAAAAAATCTAGTCTGACATTGTTGAAAATTCTAAACTGTTTCAACACTTAGTAAGTCTTGTGGGTTATTAGGTTCCCTTGTGGATATTTTACTCCATAGATATAGAGGATCTTGTATGAGTGCTCATTTTTTATCATTTTTAGCTCACCTGAGCCGAAGGCTCAAGGTGAGCTATTGTGACCGCTCATTGTCCGTAGTACGTCTGTCCGTCTGTCCGTTCACTTTTACTTCAAACGACATCTCCTCTGAACCCGGGGATTGTAGGGCGGATTCAAACTGCTCATGATGTTCCTTGGATGCTTCTCTACAGAAGTTGTCTAAATGAAAGAGAAAAAGCAAAAACTCTGCTTGAAAAAGCAAAAAAGCAAAAAATTTTAAAAAATCTTCTTGCTAAAAACTACTAGGCCCTAAGCTTTGATATTTTTACAGTAGAATCTCCTGGTCGATCCCTCTATAGTTTGTTAAAATGAAATCCCTAGGGTCACACTTGACGCCACCCTGCGCAGTTTAAGTGCTGCTCTAGGCAGGTTTTACAGTATTTTTGATGAAGCAAAAGCAGAACTGTATTTTACCTGAGTTACTCTTAATATACTAAGGGCAAATAGCCAATATTTGCAAACATTTTGGATCCAGATCAGATGCAACATAATGCTGCATCTAATTTGGATCCAAACTATTGGTACTCATTTACCAACTGAACATGTTCTAAATTCTTTTTTTTGTCACTTTTCGCATACAGTAGGTTTTAAGCAGATATCATTTCAGTCTGGTAAGGGTAAGCCTTCAGAGAAGTTGCTAATTCTACCATACTACCCAGTATTTGACCTCAGCCACTGAACTGATGGTCTTAGCTGAACATGTTGTCTGCTAAAGTTTATAAATGGTTTAGTCTGTTTCATACTTAGAGAAACAGGGTCTGGAAGTGATCCACTGACAGTTATGTAATTATGTCTTTTGCCATATTTATACATATGTTTAATATTCAAAATATGTATAGCAGACAGCAATTCAGCATAATAAGAGTTAGACCCTAGCCAAATTTCCTACTGGCAGAGTTACATAACTGAACTCAGGTCAGCTGGTCAGCTGATGAGGTTGCATATGATGGTGTCTGCTATATATTTATGCCCTGCAGTTGGGGGCATATTGTTTTTGTCTGTCTGCTTTTTTGTCTGTTTGTCCATTTGTTTGTCTGTCAGTCCACAACTTTAATCTTAGCCATAACTTTGTTAAAGTTAGAAACTTTATAACTTGGGTCATGTCGTACAAAGGCCAATGTCAATTTTGAGATATTTCCCAGTGTCATATTTTCTTGTCTTTGAGATAACTCCAGTTCTACTGATGTTAACCCATTACCCCATACATATGCCTTTTTATGCCTTTAATTTATTCCTCCTCTAAAGAAAATAATTCCACTTTATATAGTCATAAACATGTAAGATATAAGAAATAGTATCTATATCTTAGTAGATGATAACTTAAAGCAGGTTGAAAGTAAAGCAGAGTGCGCAATAAATAATCATATGGAAATACATGTAGCTTGATAAGAAGAAGTGTCATGGATAAGGGCCATAACTCTGCCAACAATATTTTTTTAAGTTATTCCAATTTGTCATGTTTTTTTTGTCTGGAAGATAATTCCATTTACAGCTATATTAAAATGTTGTCTTGCCTATTAAGCTAAGGCACAATGACCTCAGGTGAGCGAATTAAGGGCCATGGCCCTCTTGTTAATAAATGAGTTGACTAAAATAATATGATGCGAGCCTTGGCAAGCGTCATATTCATTTTAGTCAACTAGCTTTTTAAAATGATAAATAATGAGCATGAATATGAGATTCTATTTATTATATACCTATAGATGGTTTATAGAGATTTCTCAGTTAGATAAATTTCATATCGTCACAGTTGATATCATCACTAGTGATGATATCATTTTTTGTGACGTCACTGCACACTATCTTTAGTGACTACGCGCCTAAAGAATTAACTTTTTGTGTTTTTCTGTAAAAACGTCATTAACCCTTTGAACCCTAGTCCCGCATATAGGCGTCCTTTTCAAACAGTGTACATGTGAATAGTACACTTGTCCTGTGCAAACAGTGAAGACCCAGATCAGAGGGCTCCGAAAGGAGCCCTCTGATCAGGGTCTTCACTGTTTGTCATAATGCAAAACATTGACAAAAAACAACCCTTAAAAGTCAGAAATGGACTAGACTAAAATGGAAACTGGAATTTTCCATTTAAAGTTTTAGGGAGGAAAGAGTTAAAATGTATATAATAAATAGAATATTCAATTCCTTTGAATAGATATGAAAAATATATCATTCGAATGGGTTGTTATCTGGTTAAAAAACTCGTCCTGCGGTCTTGTTTTTTAACCAAATAACAACCCCTTCTTGTGATATATTTTTCATATAAATCCAAAGGAGTTGATTATCCTCTATTAATCACATAACAAGTTGCAGCACCAATTAAATTGATTGAAGCCTTAGTTTGTTGACCCTCCGCTATATAGATTTTCTGCCGAAACCTTATGTTGTTTATGTTAACGTCCTCACAAATGACGTCATTTGGTGTCCCGCTACATGCAGCGCTTGTGGACGAACAGGTTGGGCCAGAGCCCAAAAAATGATATTCAACTAGTGGATTACGATATTTATATAATGGCTTTATGTCACTCCCAGACTGCAACTTATGTGATAAACACATTTTTATGCATTGAAGAATCCATTTTATTAAATCATCAATACCCACCATCAGAAAAAAACATATTTTATATCTTAACAGATGGTAGCTTAACCCTTTACCCCATAACCTATTTCTGGCTTTGAAGAGAACTGACCACTTAAAGCAGGTTGAAAGTAAAGCAGAATGTGTCTTAAGGTGCATTCTGCTTGACTTTAAGCCTGCTTTAAGCTACCATCTGCTAGAATATAGAAATTATCTAATGCTGCTACATATTCATGACTGTATAATGTGGAACTGTTTTCTTCAGTGGAATGATAAATTAAAGGCATTAATAAAAAGGCATATTTATGAAGTAATGGTTTGAAGCAAGCTGAAACTCTTGTTAGTATTTTCACAGTAATTATAACTGCTAGAGCTAATTACAGGGTAAAGAAGACATGTGGCACTAAAGAGGCTTACAGGTTAAAGAAGACGTCTGGCATTGAAGAGGCTTACAGGGTAAAGAAGACATTTGCCACGAAAGAGGCATCTGGAATTGAAGAGACATTTGATGTTGAAGAGGCATCTGGATTTGAAGAGGCGTCTGGATTTGAAGAAGCATTTGATGTTGAAGAGGCTTCCGGAGTTGAAGAGGCATTTCATGTTGAAGAGGAATCTGCAGTTGAAGAAGGGGGTTCAGTCAAGGTGTCTGCTAGAGTAATACTACAACAGTGCCTGTCAGCTCAGCTCATGATCCAGCCAGCATCAGAATACCAGGAGGCGCAATATGTGCAGGTCACAATAATATAGTACTCGTTTGACCCATTGACCATAGAAACATTTCCGATGTATTTCGAGTTAAGAAATCTGTGTTTAAGCTTCGAAAAATGCCTATAACTCCTATTTCAATTGAGAAATTCCTTTCATATTTGGCATGCATGTGTATATGGACAAAACCTTTCCTTGCATGCAGCAAAATTGACCCCAGTGACCTTGACCTTGATGTAAGGGCCCACATTTATGTTTCAAAACCTATGTTTAGATTTTAAAATTGCCTGTATGTCATATTTCCAATGCGATAATTGTCATGCATGTGTATTATGGACAAGACCTTTCCATGCATGCAAAAAAGGGCTGCCCAGTGACCTTGACTTTGAACTTAGGGCTGTGTGTTAGGTTTTGAAACTTGTGTTTATGTTTCGAAAAATACTCATAACTCCTATATCCCTTGAGGTATTGCTTATTACACAAGACCCCTTGCTATTGATTGTTCCAAAGGTTTTGCCCTTAGACATTTATGGAAAGAGATTGATGAATGAAATGTCCATAGATATCTTAAAATAACCTAGATCAGCTATAGGCCAATCTGCGATTGTCATGGAGAAGCCATTTTGATGTGTGTATGCTATTCATCTTCCAATGGTCTAGTGCGCGTCATATTGGGGTAGAATAATGACATTACATGCTTTGCACAGGTAATCCCGTCTATGTTGACGCTGCATCATTGACTACAGAAGTTGCTAAGAACAGTTTCATAGTTGCTATGATTAACCGATGATTTTAGTCAGTTCAATAGGAATTAACATCGTTTTGTGCTCATTATCGGTTGATTGTTGTTTCACGGTGCATATTTATGTTACAAGATGTATGTAGTACAAATTCATTCTTAAATGAAAGTAAATCATATTTTGTCGGCGGAGGGAAAGTGTATGATACACGCACCAAAATGGCGTCTTTCTGACCGTCGACCAGTGGGAGCTCAGCGGTAGGTGGCCTATCTAGTCTCTTAAGATATCTATGGAAACGTCTTGCACACGGTTCATAACTTTTGCAGCAATACTGTGAGAGTTATTTCCCTTTCCCATATTTTATTTTTTCAGCATATAACCCCAGTTCTACTGATGCTTTTCAGATGAAATTTTATTTTGTTCAAACTATTCGATGAGTGGCAGTGTCTTGCACATGGTTCATAACTCTTGCATCAATACCATAAAGTTATTCCTCTTTTCTACACTTTTTTGCGACAGATAACTTCTGCTGTAATGAAGTTTGTCATTTTAGCTATAACACTTGTTCAACTCCCTTCTAGTTGTATATCAGCAAAACTGTTTGATTAGAAATGCAAGCAATATCCTATACTTCATGCACATAACAATTTGCCTTTATTTAATTACAGATTAACCGGGGCTTGATAGTTTACATATGTTTCATGAAAGGAGCCACAGAAACCATTCTGAGCAAAATGGGTGAGAGTTTTACAAATTTCATACCTATAATTGAAATTTTTTATTTCTAAATCCTTTCTGCAGTGGGCGGAAAAATGTTATTTTACAACTAAATAAATCCAAAGACAATGCAATAAATTTATGAAGTTCTAGTGACTTATCCAAATTATTTTTACCTTGGTGACAGTTTCAGTTCTCCGTTGGAGAACCAAAACTGTCACCAAGGTAAAATAATTTGGATAAGTCACTTGAACTTCATAAATTGAGTGTATTACTGTTGTTATGAACTTTTTTGAGACAATGCAATAAAATTTAGAACATCACAGGATTTGGATATTGATGATTTATTTAATCTGAGAGGCAAACGGTTTTGTGCTAGATTAGAGGCTAGTTTCTCATCATCTGATCTGGCTCCAAACGTTTTGAAATGAAATCAATTCTTTGAGTACAGACCTGGTGCCCACCTTAGGAAACGTTGTACAACAAATATTGTTGTAAGTCAGTTTATAAAATTCTCAATTATTATCTATTTCTCCTTCAAATCCTGTCATGTGATATCTCTTTGGAATCGTCTTGAAAAGACGATTCTAAAGAGATGTCACAAGACAGGATTAGATGGAGAAGTCAGAAATTAAATGTTTTTTAAAGTTTTGACTTACAGCCGTTTTTCTCGTACGACATTTCGTAAGACGGGCCCCTGTATCAAGGACTTGGGATATAATTTAAATGATGTCAGAATGATTTCTTGATAAACTAGTTTATTATACCCTTGCCACAAAGTCATTGATAGTACAGTACTTCCTCCCCACAACAGCCCTCTAAACAATGATTCCCTGCATACAACAACATTTGTGGCAGTTCCCTAAACAAGACATTTATGTCCAAACTTTTCACAGCTGCAATATCCTCTGCTTAAAATTGTCGTCTGCTGTTTTTCTAAAAACAAATATTGGACATCTTGACAGACAAAACCATAATGACGAGTGACAAACAGCTCCAATCCAGATCAGATGCCACGTTATGCTGCTTTTTTATCTGGATTTAAGCTATTTGCAAATCTAGGCCAATTTCCCTGACTATAACAACTCCCCCTGAACAACACACACAGTTTTTGTCTCCCATTGGGTGTTGTAGGGAGGGAGAACTGTACATAGATTTGTATGTGTATTTGTACAGTAGTTTGTTGCCTTATAGACTGTTTTTAGTTTTGAAGACAGATGACCATATAATGCAGGCTGAAAGTATAGTAGAATGTGCCTTAAGGCACATTCTACTATACTTTCAGCCTGCTTAAAATTACTGTTACTATCTACTAGGATATAGAAAATATTTCTTATGGTATATATATTCATAACTTTATAAAGTGAAATTATTTTCTTTAGTGGAGGAAAACATTAAAAAGGGTAAAATGGTGATTTATGGGGTACTGTTTGCATTGGATGGATATTATCCAGTTTCAGTACTACAGGGCATTAACCCATTTAACTATTAATACACTATTTTACGCCTCTTAATTATTCCCTCATTGCAGAAAATAGTTCCACTTTATACAGTCATGAATATATAAATTAAAAGAAATATTTGCTGCATCCTAGCAGAAAACAGCTTAAAACAGGCAGAAAGTAAATCAGAATGTGCCTTAACCCTTTGAACCCTAATCACCCATATTGGCGTCCTTTGCACACAGTGTTCATGTGAATAGAGCACTTGTCCTATGCAAACAGTGAAGACCCAGATCAGAGGGCTCCTAGGAGCCCTCTGATCTGGGTCTTCACTGTTTGTCATAAGGCCAAACATTGACAAAAACAACCCTTAAAAGTCAGAAATGGACTAGACTTAGATGGAAACTGGAATTGTCCATTTAAAGTTTCAGGGAGGAAAGAGTTAAGGCACATTCTGTTTCACGTTCAACCTGCTTTAAGTGGTCACCTATCTTCAATACTAGAAACAGGCTATGGGGTAATGGATTAAAATTGTTTTATTTTCTTCAGTGAAATCAATTCTTGGAGCAAGACTAAGTGAAGGAGGCGGTGGTAGACTTGTGTCTGTGTTAGACTTACCCAGGGACGTTTTAATCATTCCAGAAGCCACCCTTAGTGGCTCGTTAAGACGAAAGATGATGCAGTATCATGAAAACATTGACAAGGTTAAAGGACTCAATTTATACACAAAGTTTGTACAGTTGTGTAACAATGCCATGACAAAATCAGAGAAGTGTAAAGAGAAACAAACAGTGGTGAGGCATGGAACATATGGAAATAGACAAGTGTTCTCTACACAAACTAATGGACCTTATACACATATACTGGAATTTTAGTACAGTACAAAACATCATCATCATGATCATGTTCATCATCATCCAGTCATCATCATCATCATCATCATCATCTAGTTTAGTTTAACCAAGCCATTGATTAATCCTTCTTATAAGGGTGAGGCCTGGCTGTCCAGTCTTGATTGAAGTCTCCTACTCCAGGATTAGTGATTTTGTGGTGTTTTGGTGTTTTCCAACCTGAGAGCTTCGTGGTCACGTTTTACAAGGTTCTCCCAAGATAGCTTCGGTCTGTCTGGATGCCGCTGTGTTATGATGTTCAGGCATCTGATTTGAGAGATCCAGCTAGAGCTTCACACTACATGGCCAAGCTATTTCAGCCTATTTGATAGGAAGATCTCCACAATTAATCAGTTACATTAATTCAGGTCTCAGATAACGGTCTATGTCAAAACCTAAAATCTCAATTTTTGCACCAAACCCTATGGTGTGACTTCTTGATCAAATTGTCTAGAAGAGACAATTCTATAGAGTTGTCACACTATAGGATTTGGTTAACTCTTTGCATGCTAATGGTGGAATTGGTATTATCTGTGTAAACAGTTTTGATCCTGATGAGAAGCAGCCTAACACAGTGTCTCACCAGGGTCCAAACTGTTTGACACTCTGACCCTGTTTAATTTTTTTTTTTAAAAATTAGAATTTTAGTTCGTCGGATGAAAGTCCAGGAGAGCATGTTGTTAGAACGGTAGCAGATGACAATGTGCTGTAGAGGAAAAACAATTACCCAGCATGGGAAGAGTTAAGACATGAAGGAAAAAATGTTGAAGCATTTCAAAATATTCACTGTTATAGGTCAGGGGCCCGTCTTACTAAACATTGTACGGCAAAAATGGTTGTAAGTCAGATTCTAAAGGATTCAATTATTATTAATTTCTCCTTCTAATTCTGTTTTGTGATATTTCTTTGGAATCGTCTTAAAAAGACGATTCCAAAGAAATGTGACAAGACATGATTAGATTGAGAAATCAGAAATTATATGTATTTTAAAGTTTTGTCTTAAGACCGTTTTTGTCATACGACGTTTCGTAAGACAGACCCCTGGAGTACCTGATTTGAAGACATATTGTTGAAAGGGTGGTATAGTGTTAACAAGTCAGGTTTCTAAACCTACACAATACATGCAAGACAGTATTAACTATATCAGTATTGTTGATATACCAGTACTGTGCAGAATAAGGTGGTTACCTTAACCCTTTACCCATTATAGCCTGTTTCTAGTTTGAAGACATGTGACAACTTAAAGCTGGTTGAAAGTAAACCAGAATGTGCCTTGAGGCTTATTCTGCTTTACTTTCAGCCTGCTTTAAGCTACCATCTGCTGGAATATAGAAAATATTTTTTATGATATAATAACATGTTGGTAACTGTGTAAAAAGAGTTATTTTTTTCAGTTGAGGAATAAATTAAAGGTATAAAATGGCATATTTATGGGGTAAAGGGTTAAGGTAGTACACCCCTAATTATATCATGGACCAATGTCAGACAATATTGGCACTCTATGATAGACTATACTTGTTAGCTGACAATTGGTACTGAGTCATGCCTGAGCAACAAATGTAAGTTTAGTAGTTACGGATTGTCTGTTGAAGAAAATGGCCAATTAATCTACATAGAGTACAGACATGGGCCCGATCTCATGACACATTACCCCATAAATAAGCCTTTTTACCTTTAATTTATTTCTTCACTAACAAAATAGTGCTATTTAATACAATCATGATTGTGCACCATAAGAAATAGTTTCTATATCCTAGCAGATGGGTTGCTTAAAGCAGGCTGAAAGTAAAGCAGAATGCGCCTAAAGGCGCATTCTGCTTTACTTTTAACCTGCTTTGAGTGGTCACCTATCTTCAATTCTAGAACCAGGCTATGGGGTAATGGGATAAGAGGCTTACTTTCTTTTACTCATGCACCCGACCGTGAAACTTCAAATGAACAGTTCCAGTTTCAAATAAAGCCTAGTCAAGTCAACCTTTTATACCCCCACCACTAATGGTGGGGGCTATATAGGAAACGCCTTGTACGTCCGTCCTTCCGTATGTCGAGCGCACGAAAGGTCCTTTGTTGGGTAGGGAGAACAATAGATTCCATTCATTCCGTGATTGCCCTATTGTTATTGTTGGGTATTTTAGTGTACTGTTGGGTATTTTTAAACAAAAAAAATACCCAACAAATGTCCAACTGTGAGAACGTCCGGACGGTCGGTCCATCCGTCCGTCGCATTTTTCCGGGACATTTGCCTTTTTATTGAATAATGTTTATGATACAATCTTCAAACTTGGTATACATTATCAATGTTATTTGGGGACACTCGTTAACAGGTTTCATAACTCTTGCACGAAATTTGACAGAATTATGCCCCTTTTTAACTTGATTTTTTTTGTCTCTTAATTGAGATTTGTTGTCTTTGAACATGCCATTTTCTTGAAAACTATTCATTATATTGTCTTCAAACTTAGTACACATTATAAGTGTTGTATTGTGAGACTTTTCATCAAGTTTAACAACTCTTGCACAAAATTTGACAGAATTATGCCCCTTCATAACTTGAAATTGTGTACCTTAATATGCATTTATTCTTTGGACATGTCATTTCCTTGAAAACTATTTATGACATTGTCTTCAAACTTGGTACACATTATAAGTGTGATGTTTGCAGACTCTACTTGAAGTTACATAACTCTTGCCAACAAATGACAGAATTATGCCCCTTTTTAACTTGAAATTTTCTTCTATTTTCTTGGAACATGCCATTTTCTTGAAAACTATTCATGACATTGTCTTCAAACTTGGTACACATTATTAGTGTTGTACTGTGACACTTTTCTTGAAGTGTGACAACTCTTGCATAAAATTTGTCAGAATTATGCCCCTTTTCAACTTGAAATTTAGTTCCTTAATATGCATTATTATTCTTTCTACATGTCATTGTGCTGTTTGTGACAGGGCAGTTTTGGAGTGGGGGTAAAAAAAATTATTGAGCTCTAGTGGGATTTGAACCCGGCATGCGAGAACAGAGTAGCAAAATAAAGTCAACCGCTTAGCCCACTCGACCACCGTGCTATTCATATCGATTTACGTACTTCAGTGTGTAGCGATGGAGAGTGAATGATTCGGCTCGGGTTTATGTCTGAGCCCATGATCAATTTCTGTTGCGTCTTTCAAGGCTATGGATAAAGCGATGGAAAATATCTAAAAATTTAAGATTTGAAGACTTTTCCTAAGGATGTTTTTAGACTGATAATATTTTTCTAAAACCAGATGCATGATAATGCTACACATTTGGTTTTATTTGAGTATTTTCTTTTATTTTTGCAAATACACCATCTGGTTGCCAGTCGCTTTAAAGCAGGCTGAAAGTAAAGCAGAATGTGCCTTAGGGCACATACTGCTTTACTTTCAACCTGCTGTAAAAGGTCCTTTGTCTTCCAAAGTTACATTGATGTTTATCCTTTTATTAAGTAATTTCTTCCAGTCCATTTTAGCTCACCTGGCACGAAGTGCCAAGGAGAGCTACTTTAATTGTGCTGTGTCTGTCGTCCATTCGTCGTCAACAATTTCTTTAAACTATATCTCCTCCTAAACTGCTTGATGGATATTAAGTACCCTAGCTGAACTTAGATATTTGTCACAAAGCATGGTCTTCAGGTCCTCTATCAAGAGTGTACAAATTTTATCCCTGGGGTAAAAAATGATCCCACCTCTGGGACACAGTTTTACATAGAGTTATATAGTAAATATATTGGGCATGGTGACTCTTCTAGAGGTTCTTTACCAATAGTGTTGAAATGGTGTCAGTCTAAATACATAATTAACTAAGTCACAGAAGCTAAAAATATATTTTTCTTTGAAAATTTAAAAATTCCTCTTGTCTAAAATCACAAAGCATAATCCACAGCTCCTCCCTTGGGTAAAAAACTGAACCACACAGGGTGATTTCCAGATGAGCGATTTAGGGCTACATGGGCCTCTTGTTGACTATTTAGTGTTGATTTCATCATTACAGTAAAACCTCTCTATTACGGCCACTAAAACGAAGGCTAATTGGTTGTAAAAAAGACAGGTGACAGCTTAAAGGGACTCGCAACCGGATGGTGTTCTTGTCAAAATAAAATAAAATACTCAAATAAAAGCAAATTTGTTACATTATTTGGCTTTTGACATTAAAAAAATATGATCAGTCCAAAAAACGTCTCAAGAATCGTCACCGAATCTTAGTTTTTTAGATATTTTCCATCGTTTTTCCATAGCGTTAGCTAACGGTATAGTTGTTGTTGTTGCTTCTCTACACGGGGTCAGACATAAACCTGAGCCAAATAACGTTCTATTAATAGCTATCATTGAAGTACGTTAATTCGCTACCACATATATAATGAGCGTCCGTAGCCGAGGGCGTAAAGGCGATGCCTCATTTTTCATTTTTGTCTCCGCATGGATGGTCACGGGTTCGAATCCCACCAGAGCCTCTTCTTTTTTTTTTTTGGAAATGCATTTTTTAACAGAATTTATTATCCTAAACTAAATTTTACCCATTTATATAAGCATTTGACATATATTTACAAATTACTATTTTTAATGCTTGATCCGGTTGCGAGCCTCTTTAAAGCAAGTTGACAGTAAAACAGAAAGTTCCTATAGCTTTCTGTTTTAATGTCACCTTGCTTTAAGCAGTCACCTGTCATAAACACCTAATAATTAACACATTTAAGTGTCCGTAATAGAGAGGTTTTACTGTATATTGCAAAAGGACATGCACTGCAGACTCCGATCAGAGGGCTCCAGCATGAGCCCATCTGATCAGGATCTTCACTGTTTGCATAGGAAGAGGGAACATTTCACAGGTACACTGTTTGTTAACTCATTCACCCCTGAAACTTTATATGGACATTATTCAATTTTTCAATTAAGTCTAGTCCATTTTGGCTAGTTAGGGTTGATTTTAACAATAAATGACAAACAGTGCAGACCCTGATAAGAGGGCTCATGAAGGAGCCCTCTGATCAGGGTCTACACTGTTTGCATAGGACAAACATTTTCTTCACAGGTACACTATTTGTTAATGACAAGTAAACTCGTTGCTAGGGTTGAATGTTTAATGACAAGTATACTCCCTGCTAGGGTCAAATGTGTAAATCAGGCCTTTGATCAATCAGTCATTATATTACTAATCATTTATGAAATGTATGTGATATAAAAACAAATTAATGTGATATTATAAATCATGTGTTTGTTTTTCATTCATTGACCCTTAAAATGTATACAGTGATCTTTCTCTCTACAACAATACCCAATGTGAAACAAAGTTTGTGTGTGTTGTTTGGAGGGAGTTGTTGTAGGGAGGGAAATTGGCTTACATTTGCAAACAGCTTGAATCAATATTGCAGCGTCTGATCTGGATGTAAGCTGTTTGTCACTCGTCATTAGGTTTTTCATGTCAAAATGTCCAACATTGTGACTTAGAAAAAAACCAGCAGTCGACAATTTTAAGCAGACGATATTGCAGCCATGAAAGCGTTAGACATAATTGTCTTGTTTGGGGAACAGCGCCAGTCGTTGTTGTAAGGAGGGAATCTTTGCCCAGAGAGCCGTCATACTCTGTTGATCTTGTGACTGCTGAATACAGTGCACTTGTAAGCAATGAAAAACTGTAGTTGCTAGTGTGTAAATACTGTGAGATATGCCATTTTCAAGACATCAAGGGCAGATAACTCTTGACCAATCTTTCAAACATAATCGGACTCATTCCAGAACTTTTATCCATTATAATTTAAAAAAAGTTTTATCAAAATCAATTCAAATTTGTAGACACTGAAGCGTAAACAAAAACAAAATACACGTAGAGCATTTTCATGATTTGAGTAACTCTTTACACAACAATTTCAACACTTATAATATATCAACTTCTCCAAACACTTAATATATCACTAATAATCATATACTGTGCAAGTATCAATATCCATTCAAAACCCACGGTATTTGCTAGAGTAAACACTTTTAAATATGAGAAATGGTTTCAACCAAAATACGTAGCAATAGGCCAAATCTTGACAAGGACAATTAAACCCATTTTAGCTCGCCTATTGGAAGAAGATACAAGTGCACTTACGTAGTCACCCCTGCATTAGCATTGGCTGGTGTTAAATATACAGATATTGAGAAATGTTTGTAATAATAATCATGTATGTGCACAGAAAATAGTTCACCTTATACAGCCATGAATAAGTAAGATAAGAAATAGCGCCTTCATGCGCATTCTGCTTTACTTTCAACCTGTTTTAAATGGCCACCGGTCTTGAAAATCAGAAGCAGGCTGTGGATAATGTGTAGAAGGGGAAACTAGTGTTTCAGTTCCTTGTGGTAAACTTGGCAGTCGATGAATCAGATTTTAAAGTAGCAAAAAATAGTCTGTGCACATACATGATCGTTATAGTAACTACAGCAATCTCCTGTCAGTCAGTCAGTCTGTCCGTCAAATTGTTTTTGTCCGCTCTTCACCAAATTTGCAGAAAATTTATTTTGTGTAAAATCTTGGTCAATTTCAATAACTACCCAAATTACATAATGCAATGTACATGTATTGCAAATTACATTGGTCTTACAAGAACCCACGGACTGGTCTGATCTTGGTCTACTCTTTATCATAGACTAAGTAAGTGAACTCTATACAGGTACACTAGCTGTTGTAAATTGTGCATAAACTTGTCGCTAGGGTTCTTTGAGGTAATTTATAATCTTCATTCTTGGAACCGTTTCACAAAGTCCTCATGACAGAAAATGTTTCTCAGATACAGAGAAACCTAGCTATAAAGATCACTCAAACGAATGTTCTCGTTTGTGGCGTTAAGCAACAGCCTAACAGTTATTTGCAATGTTAACCATTAAATAATTTTGCCTGCTGATCGCGACCAAGACTGAATTTTGCAATCAATTTAAATCCAGACCAGACGACGCGTTACGCGGCGTCTGGTCTGGATCCAAACTGTTTGACATTCGTCTTAAGGTTTCTTTACTTCAAAAATGTATTAATCTAAATTTAACAAATTTTGCAGACGACAATTTCGAAGCAGACGCTATTACCGCAGGAGAAGGGTTTTAAAACAGTTTGCCGCGAAAACCAGAATAAAGGCTAAATTAATCCCTACAGGAGCTTCCCCACTTTTCTTACTTTAATCTTCTTTTTAGCAGTCAAATGCTTCAACACTTTACTATCCTCATAACCCAGCGACCATGTATACCATAGTAGTTTATATAAATAATTATATAACCTTTGGATATTAATGTTTGTTGTGTTTTACTATTAAACCGTTGCGGCCTAGTGACGAGTATACTCGTCCTGTTTTACGAACAATGTACCTTTGAATAGTATAATCTACACTTGTCTTATGCAAACAGTGTAAACCCAGATCAGAGAGCTCTTAAAACTAGGAGCAATCTGGTTAGGGATTGTCTTAAATTGCTTGTCATTTTGCAATACTCATGTTGAAGACAAAACACGAGCCTAAATGCATGGCTACCATATTTAAGTTGCTGATAAGAATTCTAAGATTTCCAAATTTTAAAGTGCGATTTTAGGAATTGTACCTTCAACCTTTTCGATGCCATGCTCTAGGTATAACACTAACATATTTATGCAAACACTTTTGATCCAGATCAGTGGCGTCTGATCCTAATCTAAACCGTTTGACATCATGGAGGAAGTATACCCATGGAGGAAGTATACATGGAGGAAGTATCCGGCCGGCTCGCGATTTATCTTGTCGTCCAAAATCGGTCAATCAGCGGCGCTCGCTGGCCGCTAGAAAACAACGTTTTTCCGAAAGTTAGGTGTTAATAGAAATGCTTTTAATGTCATCTTTTCATTATAAATTTTAATACAGATGTTTTATTAGACAATAATCTTACGCGTAGTACAAAATTTGAGGCGATAGCTTATAAATTGTTAGTTTAGTGAGGTTTTGAAAATGAGAGAAAAACGTATTTTTTCGTTTACCTACGAAGCTTGTGTGTGTCTATATTTCTCTGCCACTGTCTGTTTGCCTCTTGTCTGTCTCTCTGTCTGTCTGTTTTTCTCTTATCTCTGTCTGTCAGTCTCTCGCTTCTTCTTTTCTGTCTCCATCTTTCTGTATGAATGTCTGTCTGTCTGTCTCTCTCTCTCTCTGTGATGATCCTCGTGCGGAGAAAAGATAAAATGTGTCATAAAGAGCTTAATTTGAAAAAGGGGTAAACTATATTTCAAGAGACATACTCTATAATCCGACATTTTTGCAGCCTGGTCTGGATTACAACTGTTTGCAATTGCAATAGTCATCATGTTACTGGTATTCAGTAATGAGAGGGTTAATCCAGTCATCAACCAAACCAGGTGCATTGATGTTGGTCTTTTTTTTTTTTCAATTCAATTCTATTATCTTTATTTTTTGTGATTTGTATAATATATAAAAATCATGCGGTTACAGAAGTCAAAAACACATGTTCAAGTTACACGCACGGGTAGCATTGATCTTTTTTATTAAAGAGGAAACCCCCTGGTGTCCAGTTCCCTAACAAGCACTTCATAGATAATCGGCATGTTCAAGAAGCATGGACTTCATGCTGGGAGAGTTTTATGACGCTTATAAATGGCCTGCTAATTGTGTACGGTTACGTAATGTGTCACATTCCTTTGTGATGTGTAATATGGTAGACATGTAGTTTACAGATGAATAGCCCTAGTTCATTATTTAACCACAATTTCTTGATGATTTTATTCTTAAATAAACGTCTATTACCTTTGTAGGTCATCATTACTTTTTTCGCTTCAAGAAAACCCCTGGTATTTTTACAACCGAAAGATAAGTGTCACGGCTTTATATCAAGACCTTTTTTAATATATACTTTTTTTACTTAATTTACTCGTTCTGAGTTTCTTTCTTTTATATATATATATATATATCGGACGAAAATTATGGATTAAATTCAAGTTTTTGAAACGGGACGTTGTATTTATTTCGCGATCGCCTGCTCTCGTTTATCGACTATTTCATTTGGCAATCGCTCTTTAACTCGCCATAAAATTTGTTGATTTCAAAAATAAACACTGGCATTTTCTACAACTGAAAGAAAAATATCTTAGCTGTCCTTTAAGACCATTGTTATGGAAATCGGCCTAAAATTGAGGATTTTATGAAAGGTTTTGTAACAGGGCGTGATATATTTTTGCGCGAGCGCTTGCTCCCTTTTATCGGCAAATTCATTTGGTAACCGCTCTTTAACTCGCCATAAAAATGATCAATGTAAAAATTAGATTATGTTATTTTCACAAGTGAAAGATAAATATCTTAGCCTTCTTTTAAGATCATTATAATGACAATCGGGTAAAAATTAAGGATTTTATGTAACTTAAACTAACAGTAGGTAACCATTCAACACGATAAAAAACGCGATAGCCCGCTATCGGCGTACCGGTGCAGTTGAATTATCGATCGATTAAGCGTTATCGCGCATACAGGTATTGGACGACAACATTTTCGGGAAAATGCAGATTTGTGTATATGATTCTTCTCCAGGTATACTTCCTCCCATAAAACGGTTTCTTAAGTAAAATGCGCGTAAAATTCCAAATGTTTAAAGTAAGAGCAAAACTCCGAAGATTTCGGGAAAATCCGTATGTCCGAAGAAATTAAGAAAAATCCTAAGATTTCGGAAAAATCCGGAGAAATGGCAGCCCTGTTAAAATGGACCGCAGACTGAATTGGAAAGCGGAATTTTCGATCGTTTAATTGAACTTTCAGGGGTGAATCGAGATCTGATAAGTTTAAAGTGAATAAATTATGTTAATCCTGCCTAGTGTCTATTAAAGGGTAAATTGGCTGCCAATGGCAAACAGTGTATACTCTGATGAGACACGGCGTCTTATCAGGGTCTACACTGTTTGATATTGCATATGAATTGTTCTGTTTACGAAAAAACAACACTGCAATTGTCATTTGATCACCATTGCATATATCTCCCAGCAAGCAGAAAGTATGATTGAACCACGGACTTATTGTGTGTATAATTCCCTGGACAATTTAGTGTGGTACAGATATACATAAAATACAGTGTTTAAAAAGTTGCTTCCCTTGTTTGGAAAAAAGTCTAAACACGTCAGTTTGTTGTGTTCATTTCAATAGTTTTCTCGCTTCTTCAACAAGCATTGCTGATGACAGTGTGTAATCTCGGTTTGATATAATTTATGTCTGAATAAACTAAAGCAGGACTACGAGAACTCCTTCAGTTAATGCACCTAAACCTTCACAATTCCTTGGTGACATGGATAAGATAGAGAAAGTACAAAGGAGAGCAACCAAACTGTGCACAGACATAAAATACTTACCATATGAAGAAAGATTGAAAGCACTCAGATTACCATCAATGTATTATAGAAGAGAAAGAGGTGATATGATACAAGTATATAAAATACTCATGGGAAAAGACAGAGTGGATAAGGACAAATTGTTACCACCTAATGTACAGCGACAGACAAGAGGTCATAGCAGAAAGCTTCAAAAGAGGAGAGCTAAGTTAAATGTGAGGAAGTACTCTTTTGGTCTCAGGGTCACAACCAATTGGAATAGTCTACCAGAGTATGTTGTGAACTCTGGAAGTATAAATAATTTCAAAGACAATTTAGATAAGCACTGGAGTATAAGGCAATACAGTACACGCCCCCACGCATGCGTTGACAGTTCAGCCAAATACTTTTACTGTGAAGAGCGGGTACCACAGGCGTAGCCTTTCAACCCGAAGAATAGGTATCCAGGTATCCAGGTAAAGTTTGGCAATGGCGTCTGGAGTTGAAGATGGGGGTTCAGCCAAGGTGTCTGCTAGAGTAATACTACAACAGTGCCTGTCAGCTCAACTCATGGTCCAGCCAGCATCAGAAGACGAAGAGGCGAAATATGTGCAGGTCACAATAATATAGTATTCGTTTGACCCATTGACCACTAAAAATCTCAAGCTTCCAATTGTCTTGTTAATTTTTACCAATTAGGACAACTATTAATTAACCCTTTACCCCATGATAGCATGATTTTAGTTATTAAAACAGGTGACCACTTAACGCAGGTTGGCAGTAAAGCAGAATGCTTTGCTATCAACCTGTTTTAAGCAACAGTCTTATAGGATTTAGAAAAAATTTATGTTCATGGCTGTACAAATTTAAACTATATTTTCTTCAGTGAAGAAATAAATTAAATGTGCTAAAAGGCACTTCTATGGGGTAAAGGGTTAACTAGTGTGTTTTGAAATTAAGCAGCTAAACATTAATTGCAAAATGAGAAAGAGTTCAGTCCCTGATCAGAGGACCCATGCAGGAGCATTCTGATTTGGATCTACACTGTTTGTATTGGACTGGTCCTCTTCACAGGTACACTCACGGTTTAAAGAGTGTGCACACGCGTCACTAGGGTTCAGTGGGTTAACTCTCATCCCATTATCAAAATGCCTTTTCACTACTTCATCATTTAAATACAGACGAAACGGTTGATTTACACTTTTGGAGAGTCTCTGAAAACTGAACTGAAATTGATCGAATGCAAACCAGCCAGTAAAGATGCATTCAGAGTGGCTGCTTAATGTAGGACAACACAAATGCAGAAAGCTTCTGTAGGAACGTTCAGCATTACTGTTGTCTTGCATTAAGCTGTGACCTATCTTTTAAGACAGGAAGCTTATCTTCTTTAGAATGGCTGCTTAACTACTCATATCAGGTAATTGAAAACCACCCTAAACCAAACCATTTAATTACTATTAGACCTTAAGAGTTGGTGTTTCAACAGTTTTACTGGAATATATTCATAGATGTTTGATGAAAAATGTAAACAATATTCTGTGCCGTGTTTTACATATAATACTTAATGTACATAACCACAGTATAAATGCTCTAATTACAGATCAGCAGGGGCTTGATAGTTTACGTATGCTTTATGAAAGGAGCTACTGAAACCATTCTAGACAAAATGGGTGAGAGTTTTTCAAATTTTATATGCATGATTGATGAAAGCCATTTCTAAATCAACCCTTCAGTGGGGAAAATATTGTTGTTTTACATTTAAAGTTTTAAACAAATCTAAATGCAATGTAATAAAATGTTTAAACATGACAGGATTTGAAAAAATCCGATTTTAACCTGTGAGGCAAACAGTTCTGTGCCCTTATTAATTTTATACCCTTATTCTGCTGAATTTTCAAATGGACTCCTTCGATTGTCTAGTGAATTGTCCCTAGAGTATTATACAATGTGAAAAACAAGGTGCCCTCTGATCTGGATATTCACCATTTGCAAACTTTATTCTTTAGTGAAACCAATTCTTGGAGCAAGACTTAGTGAAGGCGACGGTGGTAAACTTGTGTCTATGTTAGACTTACCCGGAGATGTTTTAATCATTCCACAAGCAACACTTGGTGGCTCATTAAAAGGAAAAGTAATGCAGTACCACAAAAACATTGACAAGGTTGAAGGACTTCATTTATACACAAAGTTTATACAGTTGTGTGAGGAGGCCATGACAAAATCAGAGAAGTGCTTGGAAAAACAAACAGTAGTGAGACATGGGACGTATGGAAATAGACAAGTATTCTCAACACAAACTAATGGACCTTATTCACAAATATTGGAATTTTAGTATTAGGGTTATATTAAAGTTGTTTATAATGATTAATGCATTCAGCCAATAAACTTCAAGTAGTCAATTCATGCTTCAAATTATTGATACAGCGCTCCCTCTCTACAACGACACTCAATGGGAGACAACAAATATGTGTGTTGTTCGGAGGGAGTTGTTATAGGGAGGGAACTTGGTTGACATTTGCAAACAGCTCGAATCTAGATCAGACGCCGCGTAATGCGGCGTCTGATCTGGATTCAAGCTGTTTGTCATAATGTTTTTTCGGTCAAAATGTCATTTATGTAAGAAAAACAGCAGACAACAATTTTAGCTAGATGATAATGCATCAGTGCAAGCATAAAACATAATTTTCGTGGGAACAGCAGTGAATGTGGTTGTAAGGAGGGAGTCGTTGTAAGGAGGGCCGTTGTAGAGAGGGAACACTGTAATTGTTTTTTGCAATGTATATGTCAAAGTGCTGAACAGTGCACAACCTAATCAGAGGACTCCATTTGTATCCAGATAATTATAATATAAGGGAGAGTTTAAACTGCCTGGTTTTAGAGCAAGCTTTTAACCAATTACCCCATAAATATGCCTTTTTACGCCTTTAATGTATTCCTCCACAGAAGTATATAGTTCCAATTTATACATGAGTATGAACCATAAGAAATAGTTTCTATATCTTAGCAAATTGGAGCTTAAAGTAGATTCAAAGTAAGCAGAATGAGCCTTAAGGCGTATTCGGCTTTGCTTTCAACCTGCTTTAAGAAATAAGTGGTCATCTGTCTTCAAAACAAGAAACTGGCTATGGGGTAATGGGTTATATAGCAATGTGGTAGACCATACAGCTAGCATGTAGGAGACCCAGGTTCAAATCCCAGTCAGAGTTTTGATATTGTTAGTAGGTATGAAATGACACTATGTCCAACTATGCAAGATATGGTGCAGATTCAGAAAAGTATGGAACAAGAAAAACAATAAGTTTCAGTGTAAAATGTTTTTATTTACACATACAAATATGTTTAAGGCATTCTTAACATCTAATGTTCAAAACAAAGAAATAAATCTACAAAAATTAAAGTGGTCCTTCAAAATGCTATAATGCAATAACTGATCTGATACTGTTGAAAGGGTGGTTTAGTGTTAGCTAGTCGGTTGTATACAACGCATGCAAGTTAACAGGTTTCTAAACCTATACAATGCATGCAAGACTGTATTAACTACATGTTTATAAATACTGCAGATACACAACTCTAAATTAGGTGGGTACCTTAATGTAGTGCACCCCTAACATGATTACGCCAATGCCAGTCAATATCGACACTCTATCGTGAGTGATCAGTCATTCTTGTTAACTGGCAGTCCATACTTAACCCATTACCCAATAAATATGCCTTTTTATGCCTCAATTTATTCCTCCACTGAAATAAATAATTCCTATTTTAACTATAATGAATATGCAACAAAAGAAATAGTTACTATATTCTAGTAGATGGAAGCTTAATGCAGGCTGAAAGTAAAGCAGAATGTGCCTGTAGGCACATTCTGCTTTACTTTTAACCGGTCTTAAGTGGCCTCCTATTTTCAAAACAAGTAACAGGCTATGGGGTAATGGGTTAATCATGCTCCAGTTAAGTACAGTATTGACCATCAGTTGACAAGAATGGCTGATCACTACAAATAGTACCAATATTGACTGCCATTAGCACGATCTCATTACAGGTGAAGCTGTAACCCATTATTCCATAGTCTGTTTCTAGTAGTAAAGATAGGTGGCAACTTAAAGCACGTTGAAAGACTAAAGCAGAATGCACATTAAGGTACATTCTGCTTTACTTTCAGCCTGCTTTAAGCTACCATCTGCTACAATATGGAACAAATTTTTACATATTCATCATTTACATTCATGACTGTATAAATTAGAACTATTTTCTTAAATGGAGGAATAAAGTATAGGCTTAAAAAATGTGTATGTATGGAGTAAAGGGTTAATTTTACATCTCCTTTTATCAGCACCAAACACTAGTCATAACATAGTGTTTGATGGAGTCGTTATGGAGAAAATGTTAGAAATGTTCAGTGCACCCTGTATGAAAGCATATCAATAATTTCTGAACAGCTAATGAAACTGGCAGTACACATTGACCTTACTTAAAAAGAATTTTTGTGGTATGTTGTGACTGTAGGATGCTTTTATAAATTTCCACAAAAATGTTGTAAATATATGACATTTATATTCTATCCTGATAAATTCAATGATGATTCAGTGATAACATTCAATACAAGTGGCTGCTTAAAGCGACTCGCAACCAGATGGTGCATTAAAAATAGTAATTTGTACATATGTGTCAAACGCTTATATAAATGGTAAAGAATTAGTTTAGGATAAGAAATTCTGTTTAAAAAAAAAAGTATTTCAATAAAAAAAATATTGGTCTCTGGTGGGATTCGAACCCGGGGCCCGGCATTGGCGCACAGAAGGCAAAATAGGGGAAACCGCTTAGACCAATGGACCACGGAACTATCCGTTTATCTCGAATCGATTTAACGTATTTCAATGTGTAGCGATCGAAAGTGCATACAACTTCGTAATTCGGCTCGTGTTTATGTCTGAGCCCGTGTAGAGAAACAACAACTATACCGTCTACTAGTCGGTATAGAAAAACAATGGAAAATATCTAAAAATCTAAGATTCGGTGACGATTCTTGAGACTTTTTTTGGACTGATCATATTTTTTTAATGTCAGAAGCCAAATAATGCCACAAATTTGCTTTTATTTGAGTATTTTATTTTATTTTGACAAGTACACCATCCGGTTGCGAGTCCCTTTAAAGGTGCTTTCTGCTGTACTTTTATCTTGCTTTAAAGCGACTCGCAACCAGATGGTGCATTAAAAATAGTAATTTGTAAATATGTGTCAAACGCTTATATAAATGGTAAAGAATTAGTTTAGGATAAGAAATTCTGTTTAAAAAAATGTATTTCAATAAAAAAAAATATTGGTCTCTGGTGGGATTCGAACCCGGGGCCCCGGCATTGGCGGACAGAAGGCAAAATAGGGGAAACCGCTTAGACCAATGGACCACGGAACTATCCGTTTATCTCGGATCGATTTAACGTATTTCAATGTGTAGCTATCGAAAGTGCATACAACTTCGTAATTCGGCTCGTGTTTATGTCTAAGCCCGTGTAGAGAAGCAACAACAACAACTATACCGTCTACTAGTCGGTATAGAAAAACGATGGAAAATATCTAAAAATCTAAGATTCGGTGACGATTCTTGAGACTTTTTTTGGACTGATCATATTTTTTTAATGTCAGAAGCCAAATAATGCCACAAATTTGCTTTTATTTGAGTATTTTATTTTATTTTGACAAGTACACCATCCGATTGCGAGTCCCTTTAAGCAGCAGCCTTATTTAACACAGAATTAATAAATATGCTGTATCGTTCAGAAATAGGTGGTTTATGCAGATGGCTATGGAGTAAAAGGCAGTGTAATTATCATATAAATTTGATCATTCTTGGGATATCTTTATAGCATTAATGCATGCATGTACAGTAACCTTATGAAGGATGGATAAAGGAAGAAAACTGAAAACTGAGTAGAAAGCTCCTGTTTGAGCTTTCTGCTTTACTTTCCTCATGCATTTGCAGGACTCCAGATAAGAGTGAGTACACTGATTTTTCCCAAATTTTCTGCTGTACATCTCCACCAACCTTACGCTGTGACCACTCATTGTAACCATTCTAATGAGTTGTGGCAACATCAGGTTTATTTGATGAGTAAGAAAGTTAGTACAGTCAAAACTTAATAATTCAAACTCTCTTTACTTTGAACTTACCCATATTTCAAAGTTAAAACATGGCTTAGCCATGTTTTAACTTTGAATTATGGTAATGTTCAACTTCAGAGAGATTGAGTTATCAAAATTCAATGTATGAAACACTGGTAAGGTAGATTTAAGTGAGTTTAAAGTATCGAGTTTTGACTATTTTAAATACATATACAGTGTTCCCTCCCTACCACCGCCCTCCAAACAATGACTCCCTCCAAACAACGACCCTTGTCGCATGTCCCTAAACAGGACAATTATGTCTAAAGATTTTACTGCTGTAATTATCGTCTGCTTAAAGTTGACGTCCGCTGTTTTTCTCAAAGTTACATAGTGGACAATTTGACAGAAAAAAACTTGATGAAGAGTGACAAACAGCTTGAATCAAGATCATTGATTCTAGCTGTTTGCAAATGTAAAATAATTTCTCTCCCTATAACGACTCCCTCCAAACAACACATACACACAATCTGTGTCTCCCATTGAGTGTCGTTGTAGAGAGGGGGGGTGTTGTACTTGCCTAATCTGGAGTTCTGTATTCATATAAATGATTGTAATTCCTTGAAAGGACAGAAATTATCACATAATTTCAAGTGTAGTCAATTCCAATAGAGAGGCAATTAATATTTCATTCTATTCAAATATACATATGTACATTCATATTGCCTGTTTGACAGACAAATCATTAATTTTACTATCATTCTTCAAACTTGAAAGTATGCAAATACACAGTGTCCCTAACAAGAGTATTT
This sequence comes from Gari tellinella, assembly GCA_922989275.2. Classification (NCBI taxonomy): domain Eukaryota; kingdom Metazoa; phylum Mollusca; class Bivalvia; order Cardiida; family Psammobiidae; genus Gari; species Gari tellinella. The sequence continues at coordinate 62,946,061 of OV277857.1, read as the reverse complement.
TGAAAATTATAACAAATTATGTCTGAGTCAAACCCTACGGTGTGATTACTCTCAAAGAGACCATTCTTATGAGTTGTCACACCATAGGGTTTTGTGCAGACATAAGGAGAAAATGTTGGTTAAATATCTCAAAAGGAACAAAGATTGTTACTGTATAGAGGGTTGACTTGTGTTGTCATCACCCTGCATGAAATGAACACACCTTTAAATGACAAACATTAATATAAAGTAAGATGCACTGAAACCTTTATCTCACAGCTTGTTCCCAACTTTTAACACCTTGAAAACTGGAACTTCAAATGGATAATTCCAGTTTCAACGTAAATGTAGCTCACATTTTACTATGTAGGGTGGGTTTGTTTTACAACAATTTTTGTAAAATGACAAACACTGCAGATCCTGTTCAGAGGGCTCATGTAGAAACCCTCTGGTTGTGAATCTACACTGTTTGCATAGGAAAACGGAGCTCTTCACAGGTAAACTGTTTACAAAGCTCATACAGTTGAATTTCGATATCTCGAACTCGGTTAAGTTGAACATACCCGCATTTCAAAGTTAAAACGTGGCTAAGTCACATTTTAACTTTAAAATAAGGGTATGTTTGACTTGACCGAGCATGAAATAATGCAATTCATGTGTCGATAATTTGGATAGTTCTAATTAAGCGAGTTCAGGATATTGAAGTTCGGCTGTACATGTATATGCATACAACTATTACTAAGGATCAATGTGATAAAACAGGTGGTGACTAAAGCAGGCTGAAATTTTAGCAGATATCTCTATACTTCCAGTCTGCTTTAACATTTTACACACATAGTCTGTTTCTAGTTTTGAATACAGGTGAACTGATAAACATTCTGGTTTATTTTCAGCCTGCTTTACACTACCATCTGGAATAACATTCACTTTTCTATGTTCAGGACTGTCTGTGGGGGATTACTTTTCTTAGTGAAGAAATAATTAACCCTTTACCTGATAGCATTGTTTCTAGTATTGACGATATGTGACCACTTAAAGCAGGTTGCGCCCTAAGGCGCATTCTGCTTTACTTTCAGCCTGCTTTAAGCTAAAATCTGCTAGGCTATATAACATATTTGTAATTGTTATTGTTCTTGAGGGTATAAAATGGAACTATTTTCTTCAGCGGAGGAATAAATTAAATACGCTAAAAGTCGCTTCTATGGGGGAAAGGGTTAAAGGCATAAAAAAGTATATTTATGGCGCAATGGTAAGCAGCTTATATGTAACTGTCAGGATTTTGCACATGTTTCCTACGACTCTTTCTCCTATGGGGGGAAAGAATTCATACAAAGCACTGAAATCAATGAACAAATGGGCTTAGATTGAGTAACATGAGTAACTTATTAGTTCTAACACTCAGTAGCTCAACATACAAGAATTATAAACACTCAAAATATTAAACCATTATTCAATAAATACGCATTTAAATGCCATAAATAAAGAAAATTGTTCAGATTTAAACAGTCATGAATGTGCAACACAATAACTACTTTCTTTATCTTAGCAGATGGTAGTTTAAAGCAAGCTGAAAGTAAAACAGAATGCACCCTAACCCATAACCCCATAAATACGCATTTTACCCCTTTAATTTATTACTCCTCTAAAGAAAACAGTTCCTCTTTATACAGTTATGAATAAGTATTATAAGAAATATTTTCTAAATCCTAACAGATGATAGCTTAAAGAGGCTCGCAACCGGACCAAGCATTAAAAATAGTAATTTGTAAATATATGTCAAATGCTTATATAAATGGGTAAAATTTAGTTTAGGATAATAAATTCTGTTAAAAAATGCATTTCCAAAAAAAAAAGAAAGAAGAGGCTCTAGTGGGATTCGAACCCGTGACCATCCATGCGGAGACAAAACTGAAAAATGAGGCATCGCCTTTACGCCCTCGGCTACGGACGCTCTCTATATATATGGTAGCGAATTAACGTACTTCAATGATAGCTATCAATAGAACATTATTCGGCTCAGGTTTATGTCTGACCCCGTGTAGAGAAGCAACAACAACAACCATACCGTTAGCTAACGCTATGGAAAAACGATGGAAAATATCTAAAAAAACTAAGATTCGGTGACGATTCTTGAGACGTTTTTTGGACTGATCATATTTTTTGAATGTCAAAAGCCAAATAATGCCACAAATTTGCTTTTATTTGAGTATTTTATTTTATTTTGACAAGAACACCATCCCGGTGGGAGTCCCTTTAAAGCAATTTGAAAGTAAAGCAGAATGTGCCTTAAGGCACATTCTGCTTAACTTTCAGACTGCTTTAAGTAGTCACTTGTCTTCAAAACTAGAAACAGGTTATTGGGTAATGGGTTAAGGAGCAATCAATCTGCTTTAAGTGGTCACCTGTTGAACTAGAGCAGTCTATGGGGTATTGGGTTAATCAGCTGGCCATTACAAACCTCCTATAGGATTTGAGTCTTCACTGTTCGCCTAAGACAAGTGTACTTTTCAGCAGTACATTGTAAATGACACATACATATCTAACTAGCGGTTACTAGATAAAGCCTTTCCTCCACATAAGTGCCATAAGGGACCTTCACCTTCACGAAAGTGTCACAATCAATTAGTATTCATTGAAGCTGGTAAAGTGGCAGTTGAACTCATTACTCCATAGATACTCATTTTAACACATTTAATTTATACATCCTCTGAAGAAAATCCATTTATACAGTTATGAATATGCACCATAAGAAATGTATTGTTTATCCTAACTGATGGTAGCTTAAAGCAGGCTGAAAGTAAAGCAGAATGCATCGTAAGGCACATTCTGCTTTACTTTCAACCTACTTTCAGAAGTTTCAGTGGTATCCATCTCGAAACTAGAAACAGGCTATGGAGTTAAGGGTTAAAGATATATTCTGTCCACCTTTGAAGTAAAGATGTGCTTAAAATGCAACTTCAGACTCATAAAGTACATACACATGTACATAAAAAGTTCAAATTGGCCATACAGCATTGTTAAATGCCGCTTGCAACAATAGAAATAAGATTAACCCATTACTCCATAGCCTGTTTCTAGTTTTGAAGACAGGTGTCTACTTAAAGCAGGCTGAAAGTAAAGCAGAATGTGCCTCAAGGCACATTCTGCTTTACTTTCAACCTGCTTTAAGCGATCATCTTTTAGGATTTAGGAAATATTTCTTATAATATTTATTCATAACTGTATACAGTGGAACTGTTTTCTTCAGAGGAGTTATAAATTGAAGGTGTCAAAAGGTGTATATTGGGGGTAATGGGTTAAGTAGACAGTAACATCATGAATGCAGACTTGCTAAATGCACCAGCCATTTCTATTTCTGCACTTAGGAAAGTAGTCCCCACCTAGGAAGTCCTCAACATAAAGCATAGACGATTACTGTTATCTTTCCAGCAGGTAGCTAAAAGCAGGTTTTAAGTAAAGCAGGATTCTGCTTTACTTTTAAACTGCTTTAACTGGTCACCTGTTTTTAAAACTAGAAATGATTCAAATAGGGTTTGGGGTACTGGGTTCAACAGAAAAGGTACTTTATATGGCAGTTATAGGGAGGAAAGGTTTTAACAGTCTTACGGTTGCCCTGTAGGTATAGATACATTTCCTGATATTGCATAGAGTATATAGTTATTGTTGCAGTAAAACCTGAATATTAAGACTACCCAAGAAGAAACTAGTTTAATTTCTAAAGGCAGTTGACTGCTTACCCCTTTATTCCACAAATACACATTTTAACATCTTTAAGGTGGTTCGCATGTCAGCTTATTCTGTGTCAGAATTCTTTGAAACCTTGATTAAAATGAAATATACCATATGGAGAGTGAAAAATCGTTAAAATAAAAAATAGTTACAGTGCCGTTTTTTTCTAACAGGACCTTTTGTCGAAAAAAGCTCCTTTTTTGATAAACAGGAATATTTTCTTTATAAAATGATATAACTCAATAATGTCTGTACATTCAAGTAAACTGTACAGAGACTATAAGATATTGGGCAAACAAAAGTATTTTATGACATATTTGTTGGAAATATCAATATTTAAAAAAAGTCAAATTCTGAAAATCTCAAATTCCAAAAAAACTAGCTGTTTAACGTACACTTATTTTACTCTTATTAGATAGATATAACTTAATTCTACTAGTCACAAAAATTTAATGAAAATCTACAGTGGAATTTACATTTTATACATGATTTCCTGAAATTCTGACAAAATGTAAACACAAAACGAGTAACCTCCCTTGAGTTCAACTTTAAAATGCCGTCAGCTCTAAATAATACCATAAGTCAAACCTGTAATAAGGGACCATTGAAAACGGTAGCCTGTAGATCTTTAAAGGCAAGTGACTGCTTAGTGCATAACAAAAGTAATGCATACAGCTCCTTTAGGATCTATCTTTTAGCATTATTTTTGTCCTGTGTTAAGCTGCCCTCTGTCATATAGGCTATAAATACTCACAAATTTAGCTGTCACTTGACTATACTTGCATCTGATATTATTCATTATTACTTGACTAAACATAGCCTGTCCTTTGATCACTGCGTTATGAAATGACTAGTCACTAAAATCAGACAATTTGTTAAAAAAAAGTTTTGAACCGAGTGGGAATCGAACCTAGAACCTTTGGATTGCAAGTCTATCACCGTATCCACTGCGCTAACAGAGCAGACACTGAGTAAGATCAAACTTTTCTTTATCTAAATTTTCTACTATAAGCACGTGCCGCAAAGATCAGGTGAAAGTCATCAGCATTTCCGGAACTCGAGATGCGGGCCGCCCGCTGTCGAACCACCTTAATAACTTATTCTTCCACTGAAGAATTTTTTAGTACCACTTTATACAGTCATGAATATATACCATAAGAAATATTTGTCTATATTATAGCAGATGGTAGCTTAACGCAGACTGAAAGTAAAGCAGAATGCACCTAAGGTGCATTCTGCTTTACTGTCAACATGCTTTAAGTGGTCACTTGTCTTCAATACTAGAAACTGGTTATGGGGTAATGGGTTAATTAATGTAGGATAAAAGTGTAATAAAATGTTAACAGACAGCTCCTTGATGAAGCTTAATTTCAACTGATTATATCAGGCTGAAATTAAAAACAGAACACTTCTGTAAATAGCATATGCCTAATTTTGAGGTAGGTGGCTGCCTAAAGCAAGATGAAAGCAGAACAGAACCCTTGCTTTCGGAGTTTTGTGTTTTCCTTTCAGCTGCTGTTTTTTAACTCATTCACCCCTGAAGCTTCAAATGGACAATTCCAGTTTCCAATAAAATGAAGTCCATCTCTTGACGTTTAGGGTTGTTTTCACAATGTATTTTAAATGATAAACAGTGTAAAACCTGATCACAGAGCTCCTTTATGAGCCCTCTGACCTGGGCATACACTGTTTGCATATGATAGGTGTACTCTTCACAGTCGCACAGTTTATAAAGGACTAGTATACTCATTGCTAGGACTAAGAGCTAACAGCGTTGTATTCTCTTTGGGCAGCAGTAATACTGCAGGGTTTTACTGTACTGTCAGTATTGTAACACATGCATCTCCTCTCTCTCTCTCTCTATTGATTCTCAGTCTCTCACTAAGTTGAGCCTGTTCAAAACAGTCCGAACAATGAGCTGGCATACTGCATAGGTTTCACATTTGGATGGGGCTGAAATGTAAGAATTAGATGGATTTAACCAATTAAACAAGATTGTAGAGACACAATTTATTATGAAACAAGAATGCTGTGGAATTTGGTGTCTTACCACATCAAAGAAGTAAAAGCTAGACTAAGGTATCCTTTACTCCATAGCCTATTTCTAGTTTTGAATTGAAGGCAGGTGACCACTTAAAGCAGGTTGAAAATACACAGAATGCACCTAAAGGTGCATTCTGCTTTACTTCCAGCTTGCTTTAAGCTACCATCTGCTGGGACTTGATACATACTTGTACTAATAACTATAAATTGAAACAAAGGGACATCGCCATAGCATACTATGTCCCGTCTAAAGACGGGCATATAAAAATATGTTGAGACTTGCTTTCGTGCCTTTGTTGAGGAAAGACAAAATGAGACAATCTACCAATGATTGTATATTGGTGACAACATGTGTTAAGCTTTTGTCATTTTAAGTTGTTTAGTCTGATATTGGCAGTTTTGCTGCATGCATTAAAAAATGCACATCTTTCTCGAACATAATATGGATGATAGTGAAAGCGTTTTCGAAATATAGTGTACTGTCTGCCGACTGTCTTCACCAAAGATAAAAAAAATCATCCATAAACATCAAACTCTGAAAATATAACACAGCCCTTTCGCCCCATTGACAAAACGACCCAGTTACAAAGTTTCAGCTTTAGTCCGTGTTTAATTAATTAGCGAACCTTGCTGGTTTTAATGAAAATTGACTATATGAGATGGTCTGCAAATAAAGACTTATTTAGAGTTAAGAATAGTAACTGTACAGTATATACACAAAAAGACACACACTAGTTATTATTTTTGAAACTTTATTTACATCAATAATCTAGCACAGAATGAGATACAGAATGAAAGTTCAACAAAGTAATGTTTATCTTATAATTTTGATCAAAATGATGTGAAACATCAATTTGTAGATAATCGTATTGAAAAAGCCAGTTGGAACCTGGTTTTGCAAGTAGAAAATATGGGCACTTGCAAAAAAAAGAGACCCAGAGGGTCACATTTCGCTCACCTGAGGACACTGTACCATAGAATCTGACTGGGCAAGACAACATTTAGATATAGCTATGACCCAGGTGCCATAATTTGATCTTGGTAGAGGACCACAATGTGAAGCTACATGTTAGATATTAATGATCTGGGCCTTACGGTTTAAGAGAAGAAGATTTTTAAAGGTTTTCCTATAAAAACTGATAAGCCCCTGGGTGGGGCCAATTTTGGCCCGGGTGTCATAATTTGAACACACTTGGTAGAGAACCAAAAAGCAAAGCTATATGTCAAATATTAAAGATCTGGGCCTTACAGTTTTAGAAAAGAAGATTTTTAAAGGTTTTCCTATATAAGTCAATGTAAAACTGATAAGCCCCGGGGCGGGGCAAAATTTGATCCAGGGGTAATAATTTGAACATTCTCAGTAGAAGACCATAGGGCAAAGCTACATGTTAAATATAAATGATATGGGCCTTACAGTTTCAGAGGAGAAGATATTTAAAGGTTTTCCTATGAAAAACTGATAAGCCCAAGGGCGTGGCCATATTTGGCCTGGGGGTCATAATTTGAACAATCTTGGTGGAGGACCACACGGCAAAGCTATATGTGAAATATTAAAGATCTGGGCCTTACAGTTTCAGAGAATAAGATTTGTAAAGGTTTTCCTATATATGTCTTTGTAAAACTGATAAGCCCCAAGGGCGGGGCCAATTTTGACCCGGGGGTCATTATTTGAACAACTTTGGTAGAGGACTATAAGGCAAAACTTCATGTCAAATATAAATGATCTGGGCCTTACAGTTTCAGAGAAGAACATTTTTAAAGGTTTTCCTATATAAGTCAATGTAAAACTGATAAGCCCCGGGGTGGGGCCAATTTTGACCCGGGGTCAAAATTTGAACAATCTTGGTAGAGGACCATAAGGCAAAGCTATATGTCAAATATTAATGATCTAGGCCATACAGTTTCTGAGAAGATGATTTTTTAAGGTTTTCCTAAGAAAAACTGATAAGCCCCAGGGCGGGGTCATTTTTGGCCCAAGGGTCAAAATTTTAACAATCTTGCTAGAAGATCATTAGGTAATGATACATTCCAAATATCAAAGGTCTGGGCCTTTGGGTTTCTGAGAAGAAGATTTTTTAAGAATTTCTTATGCATTAAAAGTTGTCTATACGGTCATGTTAGAAAATCTGGTCCTACAGCAAGGGGAATAACTCGAGCCAAAATCTTTGAACAAGATTTCGTTCCCCCTTGTCACTGATGCTTCTGACAAAGTTTGGTTGAAATCGGGTCAGTGGTTTCAGAGGAGATGTTGTTTGAAAATGTGAACGTACGACGGACGTCAGACACCGGACGACGGATGGAATGGTATCACAATAGCTCAGGTGAGCTAAAAATGCAAGTGGGAAAAATCTAAAGTTCAAGCTCTGTTCAGAAGATGTATCTTAATCATACAATGAAAGAAAGGTGTTCAAACACATATGTCACTTACTGCGTAAAAAGTCATTATAATTGAAAATGCTACTTTTAACAAAAGATTAAAAATAATCTTATTGGTTACTAATGAACAAGCTGATAGCAAAAACTACTTACAGTGTTTTCTCCAGCTTTTGCACACAGGGGGCCCTTGAGGGCCCATGGGTAACAGTTTAGGGGGCCCTTTTCCAAACTAGAGGGCCTTTTTAAAAAATTGTTCAAACTTTGTAATAATAATTCTTTACTTATTTAATATACTGTTTTGAAGTTAACTAAACAGTCTCCATGCTTTTCAATTTTCATAAAATGTTTTGATTTGTTTAACCATGGCGTGTTTCATGTATGAATCGGTCAGAGCAAATCGTACCCATGTTAATTTAGGCAAATGCAGAGTCGGTGTGCTTTCCTTGAAGTTGCATGTTACTGACATCAGACTGGGTTTTGTCTAATTCTTCACGAACTGAACAAAACACTGTTTTCCTGTCTGTGTTGTAATTCAGCCATCGATTATTTTTCCGTCCATATTAAGCATTTCAACATGGTAAAGATACTTTCACTTTCAATGAAACATTTTTTAGCGAGTCTGAGTTGGAAAATCTCATTGCGACATTTTGTTTAGACTTTTCAATAAGGTTTGGGATACTTTTATTTTGAGATTAAACTACATCTACTGACCGTGCGTCTGTTTTGTTTCATGTTTACAAAACTCAATATTTTCAACTCGATCACTGCACCGTCTGCCATTTTCCAGGACAAATCGTTTGCCGGACCATTGTACGGCTCCCGAATTTTTCAAATAACTAGTATTTATCTCGCGTTCTTTAGGCACTCAGATCTTAGTTTATTCCACTAAAAGCAATCGTTTTAAATCATCTTGGGAAGATACATTGTCGAATTTGATAGATACAGATTCATTTTTATGCGATACCGATATTTTTTAACTGGTCCCGCATTCTACCTGCATTATGCTCATTCTAGAAGCTTGGAAATGCAGTGCAATTTACAGCTATATATAGCAATCGGTGAGGAATTCCAAAATAGAGTTCGAACCACTAAAAATTTTGGATTACTCATTGAAAACAACAATGGTCATTTATTACCGCGAGTGCGCCTTAAAGGGCCCCGGATAAGTATGCAGTGCGTTCTTCGTGATTTTAGTGTGCTAAAAAACGCAAGGGCGCGGGCTGGAGAAAACGCTGTACTTACCACTGATTCAAATGAGGTGAATTGTGGTGTGAGATCTCCTCCTGTCAGAGTAATAAAGGCGCCTTTGTTTCCCATAGTATCACTGTAAATAAGCACACATAATATGTTAGGAAACTTTTCCACCCTATACAGCTGCCTTGGGCTCCAGATAAGACTGCATAAACCACTTACCAGGTATTTACAAAGTTTGCTCCTTTTTAGCCTTCTTCAAATACTATCATGTGTCTACTCATTAGAATCGCCTGAAGTGATGATTCTAATTAAAAGTCACACCATGTGGTTTGGAGGAGCCATAAGGATTTCAGTTTTGTAAATATTCTGTTTATCTGGAGCTCTTGAACTTAATATGCTGTCAGATTCAAAACTTGAGAATTGTAAGCTTTTTTGCGATTTCAAAGTTACATGAAATAACTTATGCAACAAAATATTTGTTGACCAGACATCAATTAAGTACTTAATGGTCTTAAAATTTTAGTAATGAGTAAAAGGTTTTTCCTTAATTTTCTGTTTTTCCTTATTGTCCGTTTTAAGAATAATGTCATTTTACTCTTGGCCATGGGGAAGGTCATATGACATTGGTTCTACACAGAGACTTCTCATTTGAGGACATATTTCAAGACAGAGTCTTAGCATCCTATGGTACTTATGCAGAGGACACCTTAACCCATTACCCCATTAATACGCCTTTTACTCCTTTAATTCATTCCTCCACTGCAAAAAGTAGTTTGATTTTATTCATTCATGGATATGCTGTATAAGAATTGTTTTCTGTATCCAAGCAGATAATAGCTTAAAGCAGGCTGAAAGTAAAGCAAAATGTGCCTTAACTCTTTCCTCCCTGAAATTTTAAATGGACAATTCCAGTTTCCATCTTAGTCTAGTCCATTTCTGACTTTAAAGGGTTGTTTTTGTCAATATTTGGCATTGTGACAAACAGTAAAGACCCTGATCAGAGGGCTCCTTTTGGAGCCCTCTGATCTGGGTCTTTACAGTTTGCATAGGACATGTGTACTATTCACATGTACACTGTTTGAAATGCACGCCTATATGCGGGACTAGGGTTCAAAGAGTTAAGGCACATTCTGCTTTACTTTCAACCTGCTTTAAGTGGTTACATGTCATCAAAACTAAAAATAGGCTATGGGGTAATAGGTTAAGACATTGTGTGCAAAGCAAAGGTTTACTCCTTCCCCAATAGAAGCACCATTTAGAAAATTCATTTATGCCTCATAGAGATGCATGCCTTTTCATGGTTTTACCATGCTCTGTCAAAGGGCTAATTAACAGGGTTACAGATAAGGTTTTGATGCAATTGGGTATTTACTCCTTGATATTTTACAGAATTGGGTTTTTGCAATTTTCATTGGGTATTGGGAGTTTTTGTAATTGGGTATTATTCATATTTTGATTAGGTTTCCAAAATTTCTTTGCTTTTTCCTAAATTCTTTTGCTTTTTGTTACTCCTTGCTCTGAAAAACAATTGCTTTTTTCACAATTTTAATTGGGTAAATACTCCAATACTCTCCTTACCTGTAAACCTGGCTTAAGAAAATTGTTCCTGAATACTGACAGGTAGATGTTTAAAGCAAGCTGAAAGTAAAGCAGACAAGCTTCTTTAGGAACATCCTTCTTTACCTTAACTCTCAGCCTACTTTAAGCAACCACCTGTATTAAATAATTACCATATAGCCTGTTTCTAGTATTAAAGATAGTTGATCACTTAAAGCAGGTTGAAAGTAAAGCAGAATGCACCTTAAGGCAAAGGGGCATTATGCTTTACTTTCCTCATACTTTAAGCTACCACCTTCTAGGATATAATAAATACTTGGGATAATATATTTTTGCACATTCATTTGAACTATTTTCTTCAGTGGAAGAATATTTAGTGAAGGCATCAAAAGGCATATTCATTTTGTAATCTGGTTAAACAATGGAAAAAAATTATGTGGGAAAGGGTTAAGTAACATACCAGTAGTTTGGTGCGGAGAACACAGTTATGCATTTGCCATCATGAGCTACCTCATAACCATCATTCTTCACTTCATGACTTCGTATAATGTAGTCCAATTTGTTCCTCTGGAGAAATCGTTTGGTAATGTCAGGTCCAAACTGTGTACCCACTCCCCGCTTGCTCTGTGAGCGACCACACTGGGGCTGTGGATCTGACCACAGTAACTCGCACATAACTCCTACAACCATTAGACATTAAAATATTATAGTAAAGTCAAACTTCTCTATTACGACCACTAAAACGAAGGTTAATTGATTGTATAAAATACAGGTGACAGCTTAAAGCAAGGTGACAGTAAAACAGAAAGCTCCTGAAGGAGCTTTCTGTTTTACTGTTGCCTTTCTTTAAGCAATCACCTTTCGTAAACACCTAATAATTAACTCAATGTTGTGGTCGTAATAGAGAGGTTTTACTGTAGTATAATTAACCAACCATTTCAAAATAATTTAATATTGTTTGTGTTCATTGCTTTTGATGAGCTGTGATTGGCTGTTTTTTAATTCATACCCGAAGAAAAAAATAAATGTGGCCACGCCTTGCCGAGACGTTTAGTTCTACTGTTCATCCAAAAGGGGCTGCATGAAGCAAAACACCAAATGACGTCATTTGCGATGACTCTAGCGTAAATAATGACACAACTTGGCAATAAATAAATATTGAGGAGGGACTACATCTATAAGCATTTGCAGTGTTGCACCTAGAGCGCGGCATTGCGGGATTCCCGCAATATTTTTTACTTGGACCCTTAAAATTCGTAACGCCGCGGGCGTACGGGCGCAATTTTCGTCTTCGGTACCTTTGCTCTATTTACTATCCTTTCCGCCGATTTACTATCCTTCATTAATAAAGTAAGACTGTGCGCGCGTGTGTATACCAATGCAGTTAAATGGCTACGTAAAACCCGATAACCAGTCTTACAATTACAACTATCCTTTCCGCTGATTTACTATCCTTTATTAATAAAAGGTAGACTGTGCGCGGTTTATATGCCAATGCAATTAAATTGCTATGGTAAAACCCGATAACCAGTCAAATTACGCTGACTTGACTTCACTTCTTGTCGGATTGGAGGAAAGAGCAGACGAAACGCGAAGCGTGACACCTGATGAATGAAACCCCATCTAAACAACGTGCTGATCAAACTCTTCCAACTTTGTATGTACCAAAACAATCATTACAAGTTATTTAAAAATAGAATGAACATCAGTTTTCCCGTCGTGTAAAAGCTTTACCGGATTACCGAAAATCTACTAGACGCAGTAAACATGTTCAATATCGTAAACACTAATTCTATTTTAAAGGAAAGCCTATCATGTTTTTAAAGGCTATTTTAGTGTGACCCCCAAAAATTTCAAATGTCCCCCAAAAATTTTGACAGCGCGCCACCGTGTCCCCCAAAATTTTGGACCTAGGCACAACACTGCATTTGTGTCAGATTTTCTATTTAGTTTCTTTCTTGCACTTAGAAATGATATAAAATTATAAGGAATAAACAAATTCATTCTGTCTGGGAAAAAAACCCTGGTCACACGTTAGTATGAAACCGCTTCACGGTTTTATACAATGTGACCAGGTTTTATTTTTTTGGTACCTCCATGAAAACAAAAAATATTCTGTATATTTCTTAAATAAAATACTATAGTATGGTTAAACATTATCATGCTGAATTTTCAAATGGACTTTCCATTTTCTGACATATAACCAGTTAACAATGATTCTTTAAGGAGTCCCAAAAATATTTAAAAGTATTACAAACAGTACAGACCCTGATCAGAGGGCTCCTTCAGGAGCCCTCTGATCTGGGTCTGTACTGTTTTCGAAGGATGGAAATATCTACTTTCAACACTGTAAGGGTCTGTTAGCCCTTTCAATTCTAAACACAACTACAGTAGGTAGCAAAAGGTGCACATTTTGTAACAATTGATGAATATCTCTAAATTTGTCACAAGGACAGCTTGACTAACCATCTTCCGGGGGTTGTCTGTTCCTGTCATACTTTCGTATATCATCCAGCGTAACATTCTCATCTTTAAACAAGCCACCATGCATTACCTTAAACAAAGAAACAGCAGCAATAACGGTTAGTTTTGTTTAACATTTTACTACACAAGTGCTATCAGAAGAGAACTACATGTATTATAATGCTTGACAGTAAAATTGGAAATAAAGTCAGTATTTTTATCATTTTAAGCCGACAAAATCAACTGACAGACACCTATTTATAACCTAGGTGACCTAGATAATGATCTCATGATCATGCCTTCTGAGTACATCTCTGGTATCATGGAACTGACAGATCAAACACCTTGTGCAAAACAATATTCTTTTTATTCATTTTAAAGTGTTAAAGCGACTCGCAACAAGATGGTGCATTTGCAAAAATTAAAGAAAATACTCAAATATAATCAAAAGGGTAGCATTATAGTGCATCTGGCATTGGAAAAATATTACCAGTTTAAAAACACCCTCTAGAAAAGTCTTCAAATCTTAGTGTTTTAGATATTTTCCATCGCTTTATCCATAGCGCCTAAAGACGCTATAGAAAATTAATCACGGGCTCAGACATAAACCCGAGCCAAATTATGTACTTGGATGTACTTTCCTTCGCTACACACTGGAATACGTTAAATTGATCCGAGATATATGAATAGTTCCGTGGCCCAGTGGTCTAAGCGGTTTTGTTATTTTGCCTTCTGTCCGCCCATGCCGGGCCCTGGGTTCGAATCCCACCAGAGCTCAATTTTTTTTGTTATTGAAATACACTTTTTAAACAATTTCTTATCCTAAACTAATTCTTTACCTTTTATATAAGCGTTTGACACATATTTACAAATTACTATTTTTAATGCTAAATCTGGTTGCGAGTCTCTTTATGAAGAATTTACATCCACATGAAGCCATATATTGATGCATTGCTGCCCTGGTCATTTTAAAGCATAACAAGACTGCATTCAACAAACCTCTTATGCCCCAGGTGGCATCCTTGACAATATATTCTGAATACAGTAAGCGGTGTTGACGCTAGACAAAACGGTAAAATCAAGTTGACCAAGAAATAGCCAATTAACAATATTCGAAGTCCAAATTAGGTAAAAATAGGCAGTGTTGATGGTAGAACGTTAAAAATCTAGTTAGCCTTATTATGGATGCATGGACGGACAGGACAATCACTCTAAACCTCCACATCTATAGATGACGGGGGCATAGAAAGTCACTTACTAATATTTTGTCGTTAATACAATGAGCCAGTGGCAACCAGTTGAATACTTCTGTAAACAGATCTGCCATCTTGGATGAATATATACTAAATGTTAAAGAAAGATGTCATTCATTTGTGTTTTATGCAGGTATTTTATACAATCTCTTTCACAATTTATAGACTTAAATTTTTTTAAAACAGCCTCAGGCATTTCAGTCAAATCTAAAGTTTATTTTTGAGAAAATTGCATGTCTTCTTTGTATCCATTCAAAGGGGCTATAGGTTGTTCTTCTGTGAAAGTTTGAAGCAAACACATCAAATAGTGTAGGAGTAAGCTGCACATGGTTTATAGGAATAAAATTCAAAGGGCCACAACTTCTGTCAAAATAACTACAGCCCAAATTTATTCCAAAACACATGAACACAATAACATATAAGCAGTTTTACATAATTTCATCAGGGCTCCAGATAAGGGGACCCGGGAGTATTTCAAAAACTAAAATCTTCATTTCTGCTTTAAACCCTATGGTGTTACTACTCATTAGAATCGTCTCTTCGAGACGATTCTAATGAGTAGTAACACCATAGGATTTGGTGCTAAATTAGTGAGAAAATGATGGATTTGCTCAGTTTACTCCATCTGATCTGGAGCCCTGGTCATATTTCATCATTTCAGAGTTGTTTGATGACATTCCCTGTATTAAATGAAGTTTGAAGTTTCGTAAAGGATATTTGTCTTTTACTTCTCCCTCAAATCCATACATCTGGTTCATAGTGAAACTTTCGTGATTGCCTGAAAAAAACCAAATAAACAGTGTGGGGAAAACGGGGCTTCTTGACATTGCATATACCGGTAGAACAGATTGGCTGTACGGTTTGTAGCAATAACTGACAAAAAGCAAATGACTTAGCCATTTCAATGCAATAGACGATTAATCCACTTTGCAAACAGTTTTAATCCAGATCAGATGCCACGTTATGTGGCATCTGATCAGGATTCAAATTGTTTGGCACTTGCATCAATATTTCTTCAGTTCAACTTCAATGACTATACACTTAAGTCTCAATGTACCGGAAAATAGGATTTCGCTTTATAACCCATTATCCTATAAATACGCCTTTTTATGCCTTTAATTTAATTCTCCAATCAATATTCTGGCAGATGATAGCTTATTGCAGACTGAAAGTAGTAACTTGGAAATATGCTATTGGGTAATGGGTTAATTCATTACCCCATAAATATGCATTTTTAAGCCCTTTACTTATCCACAGGAGACAATAGTCCCACTTTATACAGTCATGAATTTGCACCATAAGAAGTATAATTTTATTATTCCATGTCCTAGCAGATGGTAGGTTCAAACAGGCTGAAAGTAATGCAGCTTGAACCTTAAGGTGCCTTCTGCTTTACATTCAACCTGCTTTTAGTGGTCTACTGTCTTTAAAACTAGAACAGGCTATGGGCTAGAAAGTAACATTAAATATATTCGTATCTCAAAGTTAAAATATGGCCTAGCTTTGAATATGAGGATGTTCGACATAAGCCAATTCAATTATCAAAATTAGACTGTTGAAAAATGCTTAAGTTCTGAACATTCATAAAACATTCAAATCACTTACCTCTGGCCATGAAAAAATGTTTGGGGTAAAGAAGTTTGTAGGTGAAAAGAGTTAAAATACATTCCACAGAAAATGATCCCCGGTCAACAAAATCTCCATTAAATAACTGACAATGGGTTAAGGAAATAATGTTGTGAGAAAACAACATTCAAAGATTATAAACAATATTCAATTATCATTCATCGGTCAAACAATTATCACTCTGACATCTGCAAGTGTAACTGCAGTACAATCAATCCTGTATTATCCCATTACTCCATAAATATACCTTTTTATACCTTTAATTTTATTCCTCCACTGAAGAAAATAGTTTCACTTGATACAGTCATGAATATGCATGATAAGAAATGGTAGCTTAAAGCAGACTGAACGTAATATAATTTTTTCTTTTGAGTATAGAAATGAGAAGTAAACTAATTTCCCTTTAAGTGTTTACCACTCAGCTAGGTAGCGTTACATGCTAGTACACAAGGTTTTCGTGTATGTTTTAACCTATTGCAAGTCAATGAAGTCATTCAGTTTAGGACAGTCGATGTGAACAGTACTTTAAAAAACTTTTTAGATTGTTTATGGTATATCAAACCCAATACAGTGGAGAAAACATTATTCTTTCCCGTTTAAACGAAAACGCTACACACTAAAATGGAGAAAATGACAACTTTTTGATAATTCTGACTATTCATTTTAATCTGAGTGGCAAACAGTTTGGAGCCTAATCAGACGCCGGGTTACCCGGCATCTGATCTGGCTCCAAACTGTTTGCAAGGGAAATAATAGATTTAGCGTAAACGTGTTTATTGGGAAAGAATGACATTTTATCCTGTCACATGCCTATTTTCCTGACAGATAAAGGGGTGACAGATAAACTTTGCTTTATTATGCTAGTTGGTCACATGACCGATGTTATTATGTCAGTTGGTCACATGACCTGTAGCCGGAACTATTTTTTCCACCAAGACACTTATTTTTCCCGCTGTTAGGAAAGGTATTCTAAAACTCTTTCAACAGAATCCGACGTGAAACGACGTTTATTCGAACTATTCGATGCAATCAAAGCGTTATAGAGTACGCGTCACCAGTCGCTTGTTGATATTCTTCTATAATTGTCCACCTTTTAGATTTCCTGAGTGAAAAACACTATAGATTTTTAAAGGTATTATATTTCAACGTAACTAGGATGTGACGTCACTGACGTCATCTATATAATAGCACGCTTTCCTAAAGTAATATAGTTCTTTAGTGAGATTCTTATCTAGACTTAAAATGATTCTAGCTTTAAAAAAAAGCATCTCTAGTTATTTTACTATTGTGACAAGGATAAATAGAATATTTGGTGACTAGCTTTGAATGAGAAATGTTATCTGGCTCGGCTTCTGAAAATATCAGGTTCGCCTGCGGCTCACCTGATATATTCATCCGCCTTGCCAGATAACATTTCTCATTCAAAGCTAGTCACCAAATATTCTCTATTTCTCCACTGTACAGGATTTCATGCATAGGTGGTGATGTATTGTACATGTATGCAATTAGTTGTTATTCTGCAATTAATACTGAATTTCATTTGGCTGTCTGAGTGCCTACTACAAACTACACTATAGTAATTCATATTCAAGTCTTGTTTTCTGTCTAGTGTGAATGGTGTGTGTTGAAGGGAAAAAGCAAAATGTGCCTGAAGGCGCATTCTGCTTTACTTTCAACCTACTTTAAGTAGTCACCTGTCTTCAAAAAACTAGATATAATGAGCTATGGGGTAAACTGAATGGTTAACAGACCTGTCAGTAAATTAGCATGGATACCTCTTAAGACAAGTGATTGCTTAAAGCAGCATAGAAGTAATGCATAAAGTTCCTATTTGGGCTTCCTGCATTACTATTTTTACATTGTATCGAGCAATCATATGTATCAAATATGGTACTGGCATCTTCTATTGAGTGGTAACTCAAAACAAGGTTAGCTACTTGGCTGAACTAACAGTTCACATTCAAACAGGAATTCTGTGGAAAAGATGTCTCACCTGCTTAAAAGATGTGAAAGCCAGACCAAGATATAGCAATGAGGAAAAGTCTAAAAATAAATCTTAATATCGGAGATAGATCAGAAGTTTGAGGTGCTGTAGCTGTAGGAAAATCTATCGAATATCTGACTATCGCGATAGGTATCACCATTTTACATGGACTATTGATACAGTAATTTCAAGTTTTAACTGTCACAATGCATCAATAGTTCCAGAGCTCCAGATAAGAGGGAGTAAACTGAACAAATCCAACATTTTCTCGCTCATTTCAGCACCAAATCCTATGGTGTTACTACTCATTCTTCGAGACGATTCTAATGAGTAGTGACACCATAGGGTTTAATGCAGAAATAAAGAATTTAGTTTTTGAAATACTCCTCTTATCTGGAATTCTGAATAGTCCTGTGTAGTCCGAAGGAAAACAAATATCTTAGTTGGCATTTCACTGCTTCATCACAGAGAGACAACATAACCTCCATAGTTCAATATAAAGGATACATATGGATTTGATTCAGATGGATGTCCATTCAGCTTGAATATATTCAATAGATCATAGTACTGGCCATGTATGTCCCCACACACTGTGAACTTTTCTCCCTGAAATAAAAAACAACATTATTATAACAGAGACAAGTAATATCTTAACCTATATACCCCATAAATATGCCTTTTTAACACCTTTAATTTATTCTTCCACTAAAGAAAATACTTATAATTCATACAGTCATAGACATGCACAAAAAGAAGTATTTTCTACATCCTAGCAGATAGTAGCCTAAAGCATGCTCAGTGTAAAGCAGAATACAGCTTAAGGTGCATTCTGCTTTACTTTCAGCCTGCTTTATGTGGTCACCTGTCTTCAAAACCACAAACAAGCAGGAATGTCTCCCAGCAAATTACTTCTTATCTAAGGTCATTCTACACCCATGAAACCTCAAATGGACAATTCCATTTTCTAATAAAGTACTGTCAATTTTTAACTATTAATATTGGTAATAAATTTCAAATTGACAAACAGTTCAGACCCTGATCAGAGGGCTCCTAATGGATCTCTATAATTGAGGGCTCCTAATGGATCTCTATAATTGAGGTCTAAACTGTCAGAATATGACAAGTATACTTTTCATTGATACACTGTTTGTAAAAGATCCATATATAATAGCTTCAATAGGCATTAATGCAGAACAAAAGTATTATGGAAATTTCCCAATTAGCAAAATATACATACACTTGTATCCAGCATACAAAGGGTTATGGTTTTACTGAAGATTTACAACAGGGCTGCCATGTCTCCGGATTTTTCCGAAATCTTCGGAGTTTTTAAATTTCTCCTGACCTTCAGATTTTGCCCAAAATCTTCAGATTTCTGTTCTTACTTTTAAAAATTGGAATTTTATGCATTATTTACTAGGAAACATTAATATGGGTGTCAAACAGTTAAGATCCATATCAGACGCCGCTTTAGGCAGCATCTGATCTGGACTTTAACTGGTTGTAAATCATCTTATTGTTACAGAGTCTGGCAGCGAAATGGTTAAAGATATGATTCCTAAAGTCGTGCTAGAAAATTGGGAAATCTTAGGATTTTTATCCACAACTTATGGTAGCCCTGTTACAATGTAGAAAATGTTATTATTACCTGTTGAATGAAACGTAAACACAATATGCATTTTTCTTGAAAATGAAGATGAAGAGAGGCAAAGATTTGGAGCCTGATCATATGTCAGGTTACCCGTCATCAGATGTGGTTGCAAACTGTTTGCAATGGCCATATGGTATATAGTATTAATATATATACATTGATTTGGAAAAGAATAACGTATCCTGATGGGACTTACCTCTGGAATGGTTATGTCGACTAGTGACGGAGTGTCCATGAACAAGTTCTTTACATCCACTAATAGCTGCAAAAGACATTATACAGAGCTCCAGATATGGTGATTTATTCAAGTACATGTACAGTGTTTCCTCCCTACAACCGCCCTCTGAACAACGATTCCCTCCTTACAACAACAATTGTCCCTGTTCCCCAAACAAGATAATTATGTCCAACCTTTTCACAGTTGCAATATTGTCTGCTTAGAATTGTCGTCAGTTAATCTACTCAAATTTACATATTGGACATTTTGAACTTTTTATGCTTCTAATGTATTCCACCACTGAAGAAAATAGTTCCACTTCATACAGTTACGAATATGCATCAATGAAATATTAAATCTGTATCCTAGCAGATAGTACCTTGAAGCAAGCTGAAAGTAAAACAGAATGTGCCTTAAGGTGCACTCTGCTTTACTTTTAACCTGTTTAAAGCAGTAACTTATTTGTAAAACAAGAAACGCTATGGAATAAAGGAGTAAAAGACACAGAGCACTCTTAAAAGGTTCTACTGCATGTAAATTCCTACTCTGGGACATTTCAATAATATATGACATTGATTGTTAAAAAAACTCAAATCATAACCCACTCATTAAGGCGAAATAAAGAGTAACTTTATATTCAAACGTGTTTGAGTTGTTAAGGCTCCACTGTAACATTCTAAATGACCAGGCTTGTTTATGTTGTATCTGACATACCGAAATTGAGCAACAATCTACATCTTATGATCTTACTGTACCTGGTATGCATATTTCCTGTGTAATTTTTTCTGGTCTCTTAAAGTGTCCAACAGCTGTTCTGCAAATTCCTGAGTGGTTTTCCCATCATCCAGTCTTGGTCCTGTATAGTCATCTTCAATGGCTGTAACAGAAGAGCAGTCTCTGACATGAGCTTACAACCCATTACTCCATAAATATGCCTTTCAACACCTCTAGTTTATTCCCTCCATTGAAGAACATAGTTCCAATTTATCCAGTCATGAATATGCACCATAAGAAATATTTTCTATATCAATTCAGGGAAGGTTTCACAAACAATTCTCCCCTTAATACATTCAACCCTCGTGACGAGTATACTCATCATAAACTAATTGTGTACCTGTGATAAAGGAGCCCTCTGATCAGGGTCTTCACTGTTTGTCATTTTGCAATATATTACATAAAACAACTATATACCACTTCAACCAACTCTGTTCAGGCAGACCTGTGGACGTCGTCCAGTGGTAAAATTTTTAACTATGATACATGGGGTAATGAGTTCAATCCCCAACCAGTTCTTCCGATGAGACTTTATAAACCGAGGTATGATGTATCAGTGCTTTACACTGGGCATCCTAAAGAACCAGAAAACTCTGTGTCGATAATATGATTAGGGAATCGTGCCCGTATTTTCTGTATCTGCTTCCCTCTATCTGGAACATCTAATTAGCCCATAGATGGCAGAACTGTCTTTAACAAACAAACAAACTGTTCTGGCGGCAAAATCAACACTTACTCATTTTGTCTATATCAAGCGACTCTGCCACTGATTTGCTGTCATTGACGGCTATTGCTTTGGCAAAGGCGTTCATCTTCACAATCTTGTTACACTCTGTGTATTTAGCCTTGGCATCCTTGTCATTAGGTCTCACCTTTACAACCTTAGAAAAGGAAAACAAATCAATATGTGAATTGGAGTTAACCTATTAATCAAAAGATACACCTTTTAACACTTTTAATATATTCCTCCACTGAAGAAATTAGATCCACTTTGAACAGTCATGAATATTTCTATATACATGTATATGCTAGCAGATGGTAGCTTAAGGCAGGCTGAAAGTAAAGTAGAATGTGCCTAAGGCACATTCTGCTAAATACGAATAACCTGCTTTAACCCTTAGCCTGCCACACACGACTATAGCTCCATATGCAAACAGCTTGGATCCGGATGAGACGCCGAGTAACTCGGCATCTCATCCGGATCCAAGCTGTTTAACACTCGGACAACATTTTCAGCAATTTTGAGCAACTTTGAAGCACTTTGAAACTTAAAGCAGACGAGAAATATAGCAGACGACAATTTATTTGGCGGGCTAAGGGTTAAGTGATCATCTGTTTTCAAAACTAGAAACTCACTTTGGTGTAAAAGGTTAAATTAAACACTGAAGCCTGTGAAATGGTGTTTTTACTTATATGCTTCTCTCTCTTTCTGTATTTCTCTTTTGCTCTAGAGCTATCAACTGTCTTGTTATGACTTTCTCTATTAACCTACCATTTTCCCCCTCTGTCATTCTGTAAGTATTAATCTTTTTCTCTCTTTCAATTGATTTCTTAAATCAAACACATAAGCCAGTGAATTGCTAGTAAATATTATACTGTATAAGTCTCTCTGTTTGGGTCTGTCCATCTATAATTGAACTAAAGTGTCAGGGCTGTCATTTCTGCGGATTTTTCCTAAGTATTCGGATTTTTATCCTAACAGATCTTAGCTTAAAACTTGTTTTAAGTAGTCATGTGTCTTCAAAACAAGAAACAGACTATGGGGTAAAGGTACGATTAGTAAAATTGAAAATTTGAAATCTTAGGATTTTTATGATCAACTTATGGCAGCCCTGAAGTGTGACTACTTACTGCTTCAAAGTCTTTCAATGCTAGCTTGAATTTTCCCAGAGCCATGTTGGCTGAAGCTCTCCGGTAATATGCCTGTATGAAAAAGTGAATAAGATATATTCAATGTCTCTAGATAAGTGGGAATATATTAACCTATTAACCAATAAGTACGCCTTTTATGCCTTTAATTTTTTACTCCTCTGAAGAAAATGATTTACCTTACACAGTAATGAATAAGTATTACAAGAGAAAAATTCTATATCCTAGCAGATCATGGCATAAAGCAGGCTGAAAGTAAAGCAGAATGTGCCTTAAGGCACATTCTGCTTTACTTTCAACCTGCTTTAAGTAGTTATCTGTCTTCAAAACTATAAGCAAGCTATGGGGTAATGGGTTAAAGATTTCTACATTTTCTTCTTTATGTTTACACCAAGCCCTAGGCTGTACTGTGACTTCTCATCATATAATTCTAATGAGAAGTCACGTAATAGGGTTTGGTGCAGACATAATGATTTTAATTTTTGAAAGACATGTTTCTGGAAACCTGCATTTCACTACACCATCAGCATTGCTAAATCAATTACCAATCTAACTGATCATCAAGCTAAGCTAAATTTTAAAGAAATACATGTAGGTTTTCCAATACAAAAGGATCAGTATAAAGTCATTAATTTGTACTGTAAGAAATGTTTTCTATATCCTAGTAGATGGTAGATTAAAGCAGACTGAAAGTAAAGCAGAATGCACCTTTACATTAACCTGCTTTAAGTGGTCACCTGTCTTCAAAACTAGAAACAGGCTATAGGATAATGGCGCAACCACTGACTGGTAAAGCCTGTGTACATGTATATTGTAATTTTAAAGGAATCTGTAAAAAAAAATATGGGGAGAATTACAAACTTGTCTGAAAGAGGAATCATCGAATGGCACCCCACTATGCTGCCTACCTTGATGTATTTGGGGTCAAGCTGCAAGGCCTTTGTGGCATCTTGTAAGGCATAGCCAAAACATTCTGTTCTGAGGTATGCAAAGCTTCTATTGCCATAGTATGGGGCACTGTTTGAGTTGATTTCAATGGCTTGTGTGTAGTATGTGATTGCCTGGTTGTAATCTTCCTCTGAAATTACAAGAATTTTACAATATCCTGCTTAACCCATTCCCCAATAGAAGCGCCTTTTAGCGCATTCAGTTTATTCCTCTGCTGAAGAAAATAGTTCCAATTTATACAGTTTTGAATATGTATCAGAATGAATATTTTCTAAATTTTAGCAGGTGGTACCTTAAAGCAAGCTGAAAGTAAAGCAGAATGCGCCTTAGGCCTTAGGGCGCATTCTGCTTTACTTTCAACCTGCTTTAAGCAGTCACCTATTTTCAATACTACAAAGTTTACAAACAGGTTACGGGGTAAAGGGTTAACAATATAAACTAACAAAAGGCAGGGTCCCAGATAACAGTGTGTATACTGGGTATTTCCAGCATTTTCTCCTTTATGTCACATCAAGACAAATTTAACCCATTACCCCAAATACACATTTTTACGCCTTTAATTTGTTCCTCCATAAAAGAAAATAGTTTCACTTTATACAGTCATGATTATATATCATAAGAAATACTTTCTATATTCTAGCAGATGGTAGTTTAAAGCAGGCTGAAAGTAAAGCATAATGTGTCCTAGGACGCTTTCTGCTTTAGATCGTAGATTGGTAAATATGCGTTCTTTGTGTCTGAAATTCTCTGCACTGTAAGTAAGTTTTCTGTGGGTTTTTTAAGATTCTTGTAAAAGCTGGCGGAAAAGTAATTGAATAGAAAAACTGCATCTGCAGAGGAAATAAGGGTGGAACATTTGATTTTCTTTCTAATGGATTTCTTTAATGTAAGACTCAAAATAATCTATATTTTACCATTGTTTAAAGGTACATGACTTGTAGGCTATTAGACAATGGTTGGTCATTATGATGTGCAGGCCTTCGACCATCGTGGTCAATTCATGCACACCACATCTCCCAACCGTTGTCCAATACGGTTTAACAACTGTAGAACATGGACTATTTCTTAAGTACTCACTTCTAGAATCTGCCACAATGCATAAACTCCATTGGAAAATAAAATGTTTTTCAATGGGTTATGTATGATTTATTTTAAACAAGAGAACCCTGGATCGCTCACCTAGTAGCTAATGGCTATAGTCATGGTGATATTAAAATTGAGAATGTGGTTTAAGAAAAGAGTTGTAAGCTTTCACTGAAGCCTGGCTGCCTTATTCAGAGAATAGGAAAATTATTTTTAGGAATCTGGTAGATGATCCTTCATGGATCATTAAGTGTGTAAAATAAGTCTCAAATCAAACTGTGTGCAGTGGGTTTCACAGAATTGACACCATTTTAAGTAACGCTTGTGCTCAACTGTAGGCAACTATTGTTAAGTGGGCGTGGCAATGTCAAATTTTCCAAAGAAAAACTAAAATCAAGTGAATTCAGAGCTCCATATACAGTGTAGAAAACGGTATTCTCTTTCCCATTTAAAAGCAAACGCATTGCAGTAAAATGTACAAAATAATAACTTTTTGACAAATCCGACTATTTTTATACAAGTTGCAAGCAGTTTGGAGCCTGATCAGACGCCGGGTCACCCAACGTCTGATCTGGCTCAAAACTATTTGCAATGGAAATAATAGTTTTAGCGTAAAAGTGTTTATTTGAAAAAAAACAACAACATTTTCTCCACTGTATATAGTTGCCTTATAATGGAGACTATTTGAGAAACTAAAATCCTTATAAATGCCTCCACCAGATTCCATGAATTAATCCTAAATATAAGTATGGAAGAATCCACTAAGCATAAATGAGTTAATGGCATAAACTTCAATTTTAGTGAAGGAGTGCAGTATTCATGATGATGATGATGATGATTATGGCCAAACAATCAAGGTGATCTTTATTACAAGCAATGCATTGATCCTCTTACTGATCTTATTATGGTCTGCAGGGTTCCCACAGGCTTTTAATTTTAAGGGTGCATGCACCCTCTAGGGCTATTTTTTGGGGGTGCAGACAAATTTCAGAGGGTGCATATGAAACGTTTTTCTGTTTCTTCTGATGCGAGGACGCCAGGGACAAAGTACGATGAGGCTGGGGCCGAAAGGCTTATGACGTATCTACGACGAGTGGTCCCATAAACAAAGTAGCAATCTGTATTCAAACAATGGATACGCACCAGGGATGATCTTTGGAAATTTGTGGTTCCACCGCTAAATTTTTATATAATTTGTTTGGATGTGTACTGTTCGTATCTCTCACATTATTTCTTAACCAGACCGTCAATTGGGACTTAGCCGACATATTTGCAGACTACATGAATGCGTAGGCCTATGCTAAGACTGTGTCTCACTAAATCAGGCATTTTCCTCAACATTGTTAATAGACGGGATAAAATACATCTGATAACCCGTCCAGTTTTTCGACACAGTGTTGTTCGGATTTCGCATAAAAAATGGCGTCGCTGTTTTGAAATCGAAAGTGACCAGAATTAGACCTATGACCGGGCTTTTTGTTTTAATAATTTGTCAGCATTTTTCAAACACGTATTCCTCTAAATAAGTATTGAACTCTTATAAAAACAAAAATTGATAGAAAAAATAGCGACTTTATTAGGCACAGAGACGGGAAATCCCACAATCTATTTTAAACCGCTTAATCATCATATTCGCGATGCGGGTGAACCAGGCGCTTTACGTAATAAGAATGATAAGAATTGTCAAGCGCCTGACAGACACTATAAGGAAAATGAAAATAAATCCAAACTGACACGCCGGACTTTGACGTTTAACTTGTATTTTGTTGTTTGTTAATAAAACTGGTATTCTTACATCCGATTTCGGCATTATCTGCAACATAAATCTGTACGTGCATGCACGTTCAGGGCATTGATTTTATGCGTGATTTTTTGAAATTATACGTGAATCACGTACATCTGTACGTGAATGGGAACTCTGGGTCTTTACAAGATCTAAGGATTGCAAAATGTTTACATAAATCTTTGGTTCTAAACAACATTGACATCAAGTTTTCTTTTGCGAGCAATGAGCTCGCTGTTACTAAGGTCGCTAAAGCGTTTCCATCTATACAATGTCGCGAAAACCAATGACACATTTAGCAATCGATTTTTCCGCTTCCTCAATACTTTTGAAAAAGCCGTTAGCTTGTTCTTTAAGTTCCTCAGCCTTCTTAAAATCTTCCTCTGACACTTCAGCCTTCTGCGTGTTGTCTGCTGTCGATTCTGCCTGGTTGTCTCCTGATCCCGGCATGTTTTGGTCTGCCATGTCTTTCTCGAAACTCTTCCAAGTGGAGGCCAGCCTCAACAAGTAGTAGGGCATAGTCCACTAAATCGGTCGCAAGTACAATTTGTTGTTGAAAATGGTGTTGAAAATGGTGTCGTTGTGGAGTTGTTGTGGTGTGTTGTGCACAGCTGTTAATATTTTTCGCCCCTTCAGTCTTTTAGAGTAGTATTTTTGTTAGATTTTTAAGAAACCTGTTCAATTTAAACTTTTGTTGTATAAAAGGTCCAATAAATCTTAGGCCTACTTGCAATATTTTCTCCGTCCAAACTTAAAAAAATTGAACCAATAAATCAAATTCAGTCAATAAAGACATATCCCGCTATATCTTCAATATTGGGCCCATTCGTAATAAGTACACTAAAATTCTAACAAATCTGCTCGGCTTCGACTGTTAGTACAGGTACCAATGAAGGGAAGAGCTGTGCCGGTTGGGTGAATTCCCAGGGGCCGCTTCGGTAGCCGGATTGGTCTTCCCCGAGGGACGAAAAGCAGTCGAATCAATATTTTCACTAGTATCTGACTTTGAACTATCTGTTTCTATCTTTCCTCTTTCCCTTTCACTTTTTCTTGCTCACCACAAGCGCCGAAACAGTAATTGTCAATATTGACAGAAGTTTCGTATTTCATAGACATAGACATATTTTCCGAGAAAATCCAATTTTTGATTTTTAGGGGGTATAAAACCCCATACCAATATATTTTCACAAATTTTCGTTTTATAATGCAACACAAGTTTCTAGAAACTTTTTTTGGTCAGCGGCTGTGTGTTTTATATATGTTAACAACATGTTGGTCTTTTTAGGGTTTTATAGTTTATATTTTTGTTTTTTACAGGATATAATTGAATCCGTGCCAACCCCGTGCCGTCCCGTGCCACTGACAAACGATCGAATTTCTAAGCATAACAAGTTTACAGAAGCTATTTTGTGGCCCGTGGCTGTTTGAATTGTGTTTATTTACACCCATGTAAGTCTATTCAGTGGTTTATTGTTAATATTTTGTATTCTACAAGATATAATTGATTCCGAGCCAGGATATAATAAGCCCCGTGCCGTCCCGTGCCGTCCCTTGCCACTTCGTCAATGACATGGGTGAACATATTTGCTAACAATTAAGGTAATGAAAAGTCAATAAATAACAAGTGTACATATATATATCATATATATTTTATTTACAATGTTTAGCACACTTATAATATCAATAGTACGGTATATATAGGTACATATACGTCATGTAAGAAAGAAAAATCCACATATTCTCTAGTTCTATATCTGTCTCTCAAAGAGAGATAGAGAGAGAAAAAGAGAAAGTCTCTTATATACTCTTATATTAGCAAATTTCGTAGGCTTTACTGTAGCAATATGGTGTGTTCTGTGAGCATGGTTCCACTGTATCTATTGCTGTAAAAGATCTACTTGTTGCAGGGATGCAATAAGTTGATAATAAAAATCCTAAGATTTCAAATTTTCATATTTTCAGACGCAATTTTACTAATCGTACCTTTACTCCATAGTCTGTTTGTTTTGAAGACACATGTCTGCTTAACACAGTTTGAAAGTAAAGCAGAATGCGCATTAAGGCTAGGGTAACAATCCGAATACTTAGGAAAAATATGGAGAAATGGCAGCTCTGTTGTTGAAATGAAATAATCACTCAGTGGTAATTACGATAACATTATTACTATTATTATTATTATTATTATTATTACTATATCGTAGTGCATGAATAAGAAGATTTTTTTTACATTGCCAATTCGGTAATTCGTGAACTTATGGCAAGCTCGCGTATTTAAGAGTGTAAAATCGCCGGTCTGATTATCGCTGTAAGCAGGGCTGCCATTCATCCGAATTGTTCCGAAATCTTCGGATTTTTTGTTAATTTCTCCGGACCTATACGCATTTTCTCCGAAATCTTTGGATTTCTGTTCTTACTTTTAAAAAATTGTATTTTTATGCGCTGTTTACTTAGGAAACATTGATATGGCTGTCAAACAGTTCAGACCCAGATCAGACGCCGCGTTACGCGGCATCTGATCTGGATCTTAACTGTTTTCACAATCACGTGAGTGTTACATGTATAGAGCCTTGCAGCGAAAGGGTTAATTTACGATTCTTAAAGTCGCGCTTGAAAATTTACGATTCTTAAAGTCGCGCTTGAAAATTGGGAAATCTTAGGATTTTATGAGAACTTATGGTAGCCCTGTGTAAGTCGAACATCAATCGAACTTTAGATTTCTGTAGAAATCGATGCTGGTTTTGCACTATCAGATGTTTCATTATGTTGCTCAAAGCAGGATGAAAATGAAACAGAAAGCTCCTAAAAGACCTTTCTGTTTTCGATTAATTATATTTTGCTTCAAGCTACCAGATTTTTATTTTATATGATTCCCTTTGAGTGGCGTGACTGCAGGATGAGAATACATTTTATTGACCCGTTATCCCATATACATGTATACGCATTTTTACGTATTGACGCCTTCCCCCAATAAAGAAAATAGTTCCATTTCTTAGAGTTATGAATATAAATCCTTGCTGATGGTATTTTAAAACAGACTGAAAGTAAAGCAGAGTGCGCCTTTTATGGGCACTCTACTTTACTATCAACCTGTTTAAATTGCTCACCTGTCTTCAACACTAGGATAAGGTGTTAATTCAGTGTCCTAAATCTGTATATATTTTATATCGATTATTAATCGACTATCAATTGACAGATGTATGACTTGTGTATTATTCGAAATAAAGAATTTGTAACTTTAAGGGAAGTAAACCATGCCTATTTCACTGACAACCGTGCTACACTAGTTGTCTCTCTTGATACTTAGTCTGATTAAATACCAATATGTATACATGTTCCATTATTTTACTTGAGTAAATGTATATAAATTCTTTGTAATAAGATATACAATGAGAACGAAAACAAAGTTGTCACTTTACATATCGCCTTACTCTGTTACAGATCGAATTGAAAGTTTACGAGTAAAACAAACGTATCTCAATTGTTATCTACATTGAAACTTGTCCACATTTTTGAAATGCAAGACTGAACATGAATTGGAAATGACCGTGTTCTTACCGTATCGTTTCAATCCTCTGACATTGTTTTCTGTAGATACGACTATTGGTGGGTTTAAAAGTTCCTGAAGTTATGACAGAACTGGGATTGTATATAGTATAGGGATTGGATTATAATTTACAATGGCGTCGAAGGACGCAAATAAGAAAAGGGCTGTACGTGATATTCTAGCATATGAGGATACAATAACGACAGAGGTTGAAAAGACTGTACAGAAAATACGAGAACGTGCCAAACTACTACACCAAGAGTTGGACCGCTACGTTACCAATATCTTGAACAAGCTCAAACAGAAGTTCGAGTCCGAGATCAAAAGAATTCGTTATGCTGTTGACAAACTTAAGGGGTCTGCCCAGGAAAAGGGGTTCAGAGCAAGCTCCCTAGATAGAACTCCTCGATATCGGTCTACACCTAGATCGACAGGACATAATTCTGGGATTGACTTCAGCCTTAATAACAGCATGCCTTACAACGACGTTGACAAACTCGAACAGTTCGATAAAAAGGTGCTGACATTTTTCGAAGGGGAGTTAAACGATGCTACTTTAAAGAAACTGGTTGGTCATTACACGTTTGAAGACTCCGCCCCCATTTCATTCACCAGTATCCAGCGGTCCATCCATGCTAACAGGAGGTCCGAGGTGAAACTGTTGAAGACGTTCAAGTGCGGGGATCAGAGTGAGACGGTGCATGCCATAGCACCTATTGACGACAGCCAGGCCTGGGTATGCTGTGGTTGGGGTTCTCGAACACTTCACCTGTACGATCGGCACGGACACAAGGTTAAATCGGCCACACTGGATATTCAGGTAAACAAATAGAGAAATTCAATACAATTCATGAATACAACCCTCTATTACGTCCACTAAATAGACGCATTCACGGTTATTATGAAACATATGGCTGCTTATAAAACAAGGTGAACGTAAAACAGAAAGCACCTTTAGGAGCTTTCTGCTTTACTTTCACTTTTAAACACTTGTCTTTGATAAACCAATAAACATCCGTCTATAGTGGTCTTAATAGAGGGTTTTTATTGTAGCTTGTTCTTTTCCCAGTTTAAATACAACCAAAGGCAAACACAATGCAGTAAAATGTAGAAAATGACATGTTTTTTAATCAATCTTCTCTGTGGCAAACCGTTTTGGACCTGCCGACGAGTGACCCGACGTTTGCCCCGGCTCCAAAATTTCTGCAATATGGGAGTAAATGTTAATTACATGTACAGACGCGCTAATTGCTAAAGTATCTCCGCTGACAACATACACTTATGAATACATCTATTAATTTATCGCCTGTTAAAACACATCATGCTTAACCCATTTATGCCTAGCGTACCATAAGAGGGGCATACATGTAGGCAAATAATGTAGACTCTGATCGGATGCCACATGATGTGGCGTTTGATAAGAGTCTACACTGTTTGTGTTAGGAATTCCAATATAAAAGAAAATGAAAATTTAGATCAGGCACCCCTTAGATAAAAAATGGAATAATCCAATGTATAAACATGGGATAATCCATTTGGCATAGATTGGTTTATAAATGTCGTATGTGAAAATGATCAAGTTCAGGTTTCACGTACAAGTTTCCGACCGTGGAGAATATGTTAATATTTCCCAATCCGCGCGTTTATGTTAAAATAATCGTATTCATTGCAAAGAGGTTGGAGTCTGTTCAGACACCAGGAAGCCGCCTCTAAACTGTTTGCCGACCAGATTAAAATAGATTATACAAATCCGTAATTTTCTTCATTTTATCGCTTTGCGTTTGAGTTCAGTTTCGTTCAAACGGAAATGAATACCATTTTCTCTACATTCCAATATAATATGTATGTAGTGCTCAAAACTAGATATTAGCAAACTATGAAGACTTTGGTGAGAGGTCGCAAATAGTGGCGTCTCAGGGTCTTCACTACTTGGTTACTGATATGAGCATTTCTGTTATATGGGCAAACGCTGCAATGTTTTTAGATTACACATGTAGATCTATATTTATAGTGAAATGCTCAAACAATGGAGGATCTTACGGATTTGTTTTCTTCACGCATACATAGATTGTTTCATGACTTTGACTACTGCAAGCAATTGTGGGTAACCCGTTCCACCAAAGCATTTTAGTACAGTGGAAAAGAAATGACTGCAAGTGGGGACCTTTAACGACTTAAAATGTTGCCTTTTAATTTTCGGTGTTACACCCTTCCACGGGAAACCACCATCCCTTCCCAGGTAAATCACCGCCCTCCCCGGTTTGTGCTTGCATACTATTCTTTGCTGGCTATATCCCTATCTAACTGGCGACCAACCTGTACGTTGCTACCATACTTTTCGTCGGTTGAACTGAATAAAAAACGTGGTCGGTCGCTGATAACTTGTCACACATTCAGCATTATTTCTTTCAGATTAACGACGCAGTCACTTTCAATGACGGCCAGTCTGACGTCGTGTTGGTATCAAGCTACAGAGAAAAGAGCATCAAACGCCTCAACCAGGATTCCCTGAAGGCGTCAGATTTTGCCTACATTTCCTTGTTTCCCGGTGGCTTGTGCCCGGATCGCCGCAACGGAATATATGTCAGCTTCAGAGACAATTACCAACGAGAAACATCGTTTGGTTCTCGGCGCATGGTCGCCAAGTTATCAAAGCACGGTGAAATTGTTGCCACGATAGAAAAGAATGAGGAACAGAGAAGTATATTTGGTTACCCGTTTCGCCTTGCAGTAAATGTAAACGGGGACGTATGCGTGTCTGATTATGGCGAAGGAACAAGGGGAGTCATAATTCTAAACAAGGAAGGTGATATCAAATGCTGGTACAAGGGGCCTCCTTCCGGTATGGCTTCAGACCAACCATTTCTGCCACATGGGATCGTCTGCGACGAGGATGGACACATTCTAGTTTCTGATTGGAACAATGACAGTGTGCACGTGCTCGACCATGAGGGGAACTTCCTGTTGCAGCTAGTTACCGATCGTGACGGGATTGAAGGGCCAAATTCGTTGGCACTGGATAAGCGCGGACATTTGTGGGTCGGAGACAGTCATGGAATTGTGAGGATATTTAGATACTCAATATTCGACGATTAGACGCAAGTCGTAACAAATTGAGCTGATTGGGTTATCAGAATGAAACGCTTAACTGATTGACACTGGCAGTATTTAACCAAATCCCTGCCATGCCGTCACCTGCTTTACATGATTGTCATCTGGTTTTATTTATCAAATTTAGTTTGAGATAAATTGAGAGTTCCAGATAAGAGTGAGTAAACTGAACAAATCCAACATTTTCTTGAAGAGCACAAAATCCCATGGTGTTACTACTCATTAGAATCTAATGAGTAGTGACACCATGGGGTTTAATGCAGACATACAGATTCTAGATTTTTGGAATACTCTCCTTATCTTGATTCCTATCTATATATATATCGTAATGCGTGTCAAAAAGAATGGGTTCTGATCAGAAGCTGCGTCATTCGGTGTCTGCCCAGACAGGATCTAAACTGTTTTTAAATAACTACTGTTGTCGGGGTAAGGTAGTGAATGGGTTCAATTTATTTTCTTTGAAGAAGTACAGTGCTCCCTCCAGGGCTCCAGATAAGAGGTACATGTAGTTATTTCAACAAATCCAACATTTTCTCATTTTTTTTAGCACCAAATCCTATGGTGTTACTACTCATTAGAATCGTCTCTAAGAGACGATTCTAATGAGTAGTGACACCATAGGGTTTAATTCAGAAATAAAGATTTTAGTTTTTGAAAAACTACTCTTATCTGGTGCTCTGCTCCCTCTCTACAACGACACCAAATGGGATACAAATATTGTGTGTTGTTCTGAGGGAGTCGATATAGGGTGAGAAAATAAACACTTGGCTTACATTTGCAAACCGCTTAAATCCAGATCAGACGCCGAGTAATGCGGCGTCTGATCTGGATTCAAGCTGTTTGTCACTCATAATTATATTTATTCCATCAAAATGCCCACTTGTATGTAACCTTGAAAAAAACCCACCAGCAGACGACACTTTAAAGCAGACGATATTGAAGCAGTAAAAGCGTTAGACATAATTGTCCTGTTTAGGGAACAGCGGCAAGGGTTCGTTGTAAGGAGGGAGTCGTTGTTGAGAGGGCCGCTGTAAGGAGGGAGCGCTGTATATTGCAGGAAAAGGAATAATTTTACTGTTGAATGTTTGTAAATGAATAACCTACCACCGTCTGCTATATCATCATTTGCTTTAAAAGTGTCGTCTGCAGCGTTTTACAAATTGATTTTTAGCGAAAGGCGTAGGTTCAGGAAGGGGTGAAATTGGCCCTTAGTCAAAAGTACACAAACTTTTCACAGATGATAGATAGGTATGTGGTATAAGAAAAAACAAGTTTGCTTTCTCCATATTTACTTCCATGTTGCCATAGCAACCAATCACTTATGATAATATGAAGATAACTAGTGTTTACAAATGTGTCCATATTAACAAGGATGCATAGTACTTGAGCAAAGTTGATATCATGAAAATCAAGCAATGATAATACTTTTTAAAACATGATAAAATTGATAGAGAAATATTTGTCATAGGCGCCGGTATTCGACCAAACTTATAGATATAAAGATTTAATCGTTGTACAATAACAATAACAAATTACAAAACATAATTTTGGTCGAGGGGTGGCGCCAAGGTGAAAAACGTCTTTCTTAATCTAATTTTATAGTTTTTTTACATAAAAAACACAAACCATGGTCACAAATATGCTTTATTTCTATATGAACTCGGACTTCTTTTAACAAATGTCAATATGCATGTGAGAGAACAAGGTCCTCTTGTATCACTAGAGTGTTTTTAATGTTCAAATTCTGATTTTTAGAAATCAGAAATTTTTAGGGCTGGAAAGCATAGTTTGTGAACCTGTGCCTTTAGATTTAAGTTAAGCTTAATTTAAATATCAAACATTTTGGACTTTGGTCAGACGTCGAATGACATGGCGACTAACCTGTATCCAAACTGTCTGCAAATTTCAGTCAGGTATTGCTAAGCAGGTGGAGGGCTAACGAATGTTACATGCACATTTGCAAAGATATATTTGAATCATCACCGTTCTGTTACTGCCATTTAATTGCTTGTCGTTGAAACAAGCTCATTGTCTGTGTAACCTGAACTTTTGAAACAGTTGGGGAAAAACCGGGGTCAATTTTCAACGTTGAAAATACACACTGTGTCGACTTTAAACGTTCAAAAGAAATTGACAATGTGTCGAGTATCAATGTTGCAAATAGAAAGCGGGTCGATTCTCAATGTTGGAAGTAAACCCTTGGTCAATTTTTAACGCATGATCAAATTTTTATATAACACCTGTTTTAGGTGAACTTTCGAGCCTGTTGAAAATGACACAGGAGTTATTTTTGAACGTTGAAAGTAGACCCCAGTCTATCTTGACGCAGGTCAAACGTTTATGCAACAGCGGATTTGTTTAGCTATTCATGCAATGCGTCCGCGTTAAGGAATGTATATATCCTGACGAGACACCGCACCTATGTCTGCTATGTTTTCTTGTATTAATTTATGATTCATTAATTTATTACAGTTTCAATAACATGGTACTATTTAATCGCACGCATATAATAATAAAATAGCGTTTGACTGAACTGATCTCATGGTTTGCAATACATATAATGTACATTTATTTCATCACTGCGGCCTTGTAAAATAACATTAGAAATAAGAAATGTGTCACATCAAGGTCCAAGGTTATAAAGCTTTTTAGTTGAGTCTAAAGTCGTTCTCAAGCATTTGATTGGTCAGATTTGAGCCTAAGCTCAAATCTTACCAATCAAATGCTTGAGAACACACGCAGACTCAGCTCAAACGTTTTATAACCTTGGACCCTAGTGACACATCCTACCAAAGTGTTGTTATCACGTGCACTTTGATGCTATAGTCAGACTAGTAGATGTCTTTGAAAATGGTTCGCACCACTCCGACACATTAAATTTGGTATCGTTAGCTGAATTTATTTTAGCAAGTATGCTCTAAACAAGACTTTTCTATAATAAAGATCAAACAACCCTGTCCATTTTCACTGATTCCCAATTACAGCACTGTATTTGGGGATTTTACCCCGCCAAAAACAGGTTTTATTTTTTCAAGGAGCTAACATTTGAATCTTCTTCCTCTGTAGATGTTTAGTAATGTTAGCCGGCTAACATTGCCATCTTTAGGTTAAACGTTTCAATAATCTTTTAAAACCATCAAGCGTAAGCCGGCTAACATTAGAATCTTTTCCCTCTGTAGATGGTATGACTGTTAGCCTGCTAACATTATCACCTTTAACACATTGTGCCCTAGTGACGCATATATGCGTCCTTTACCAAAAGTGTACCAGTAAAGAGTACACTTGTCTATTGCAAACAGTGAAGTCCCTGATTAGAGGGCTCCTGCAGGAGCCCTCTAATCAGGGACGTCACTGTTTGTCATTTTGCAATATATTATAAAAAACAACCCTAAATAGTCTAAAATGGACCAGCATTTATTGTAAACTGGAATTGTCCATTGGAAGTTTCAGGGGATAATGAGTTAAGTGAAACGTTCCAGTAAACTTTTTAAACCATCAATCATTAGTCGGTTGTAACGCAGTAGAATGACCCACCCCTGCTTAAAATGACCCATGGGTCATGCCACTACGTATAATAGTGACCCGGGTCATTTTATTACGTAGCAAAATGACATCAGACCGTAGAAAAAGGACCCAATCGACTCGTAGTAGAATGACCCCCTCACGGTCTGGGATCATTTCTCTACGTAGTATAAAGACCAGGGTCCTTTTGCACGGGTGGGTCATTCTACTGCATTACACCGGCTAACATTTGAATCTCTTCCTCTGTATACATTTAGGAATGTTAGCCGGCTAACTTTGTCACCTTGAAGTTAAACGTTTCAATAAACTTTCGAAACCATCAAGCTTTAGCCGCTAACATTAGAATATCTTCATCTGTAGATGTTTAGGAATGTTAGCGGCTAATATTGTCACATTGAAGTTAAAAATATCGCGACATACTGAACTATATTACAATAGTTTTATTATGGCTTGACTAAAAGTGATGATATTTAGTCAATCAGTTGTACAAGTATACACATATTAAGGTGATACTTTATTTTAGTAGCAGCCATCTTGTACGCAATCTTGAATTGTTTTCGCAGTATAAGGCTTAAATGGTTTTTATATACACTTAGAGAATAATGCGTCTCTTTTACAATATCTAAAGTGCATTGTCACCACTTTATACCAAACCATAAGAAGACAATTGTAATAGTAAGTATGTGTGTGGTTCTTAAAGCCTGTGACGGCATTCTTGGACCCCATCTTTAACATTCATAAGAAGACAATTGTAATAGTAAGTATGTGTGTGGTTCTTAAAGCCTGTGACGGCAATCTTGGACGCCATCTTTAACATTCATAAGAAAACAATTGTAATAGTTAGTATGTGTGTGATTCTTTAAGTTTGTGACGGCAATCTTGGACGCCATCTTTAACATTCATAAGAAAACAATTGTAATAGTTAGTATGTGTGTGATTCTTTAAGTTTGTGACGGCAATCTTGGACGCCATCTTGAACAACCATAATAAAACAATTGTAATAGTTAGTATGTGTGTGATTCTTTAAGTTTGTAGCGGCAATCTTGGACGCCATCTTGAACAACCATAAGAAAACAATTGTAATAGTTAGTATATGTGTTATTCTTAAATTTGTGACGGCAATCTTGGACGCCATCTTGAACAACCATAAGAAAACAATTGTAATAGTTAGTATGTGTGTGATTCTTTAAATTTGTGATGGCCATCTTGAACACCATCTTGAACAACCATAAGAAAACAATTGGAATAGATAGTATGTTTGTGATGGCCATACCGAACGCCATCTTGAATAACCATTTAAAATCAACTGGAAGATTGTGATTCTTTAATTGCTTTGCGGCCATGTCATCTTAAATAATGATGTTTGTCCACCGCGGATATTACAGCAGCAATATATTGTTTCGTTTAAATGGGACACATAACGTCTACATAGCATTTGCAAAAAATGTTTCTAGAACAGACGCAGAGTAACTTAGAGAAGTACCAAACTTGTTTGCAGATTTGCATTACATTTCTTCTATAGGAAACTTAACAATTTAATTACTTGAGGGTTCACTGCTCAAGAATCTCAAGATACATTGGAGAAGACGTTCTTTCCCAAATACACGTGTTTATGCCAAAACCCAAATGTCCATTGCAAACAGTTTGGAGCCATATAAGATATCCGGTTACCCGGTGTCTGATTACCGGTAGATTCCAAACTGTTTGCTTCTCAGATTTAAAAATGTCGTTAACATTTTCTAGAAGATGTCATTTTCCGGATTACATTTCGCTATGTTTGCATTTTAGTATCGTTTAACACATTGAACGCTAGGGACGAGTATACTCGTCATGTACAAATGATCTGTCTATGAGGATTACACTTACCTGTGTAAACAGTGTAGACCCTGATCAAAGGGCTCCTTAAGGAGCCCTCTGATCAGGGTCTACACTGTTTGTCAGTTTGAAATATATTGTTAAAATCAACTGTACGTAGATAGTTAATGATGGACTAGACTTATTTTGAAATTGGAATTGTCCATTAAAAGCTTCAGGGGAAAATGATAACGCACTTTCCATTGTTGGTACTCAGAATCGACCGACCTTTCGTCCAAGGTATCTTCATGGGGTCAAGAGGTGAAATGGCAATGTCTGTTTTTTCAATGTTGGATGATACGGCCAGCCACTCAATGGGTTTTGTGTAGTATTTCTGATAATGATATAAATTCTACATCTCTCGGCTCATTTAACGAAACTGTTTAAGCCACAAAAACAGGTGGTGAATAGCTACGGTGGAGAAGAGCAAACATATAAATCAACATTTCTTAATTTTTCAATCCGTCTTAAATAACTTTAAAAAAACAAACCACATGATATAAAGTTTAGATACTTTGACAGTTTTACACCCGTTCATAAATTTAGTCCATCCTAAAGTCAAGCATGACGGTGTTTCAATGGTAAAAACGTAGCCAAGTCTAAACAAGTTCAATCTATCCACTTTATAGTTAATCAACGTAAAATGTCATTCAAATACCGGTATTAAAGTTTAATTTGCTGTGATAAGATTATATGAAATTTAATGTTGACTGAGGGAGAATATCGTACCAAAACAATGGAATTAACTTAATAACTCTACTTGGTAAAACACCAAAAGAATGTTTGAGACCAGAAATTTGTCAAATAAACCAATAAAAGATCTGCATTTTAGATACTGAAATTTAAAACATTTCACTAATATGTTAACTTCAAACTTGCCGACGCTCGAAACAAATCGACAGATATATACAGTAGAAAAGATGTAAGTCTTTTCAAATAAAGGCGTTTGAGCTAGAATGAGTATTTCTATTGAAAACCTTTGTTGTCAGATCATATGGCCGGTAACTAGGCGTCAGATCAGGTTTCAAACTGTTTGCTATCAATATTGAAATAAATAGACAGCGTTTTTCGAATGGTTGTCATTTTCAACAACTTAATGCATAGTTTAGATTAGTTTGAACGGGGAGGAATAACGACCTCTCTACTGTATACAGGGCTGCCATTTCTCCGGATATTCCTAAATCTTCGGATTTTTCCCCAGTTCATGGTAGCTTAAGGCAGGCTGAACGTAAAGCAGAATGCGCCTTAAGGCGCGTTCTACTTTACTTACAGCCTGCTTTAAGTAGTTGAATGTTAACAAAACTAGAAACAGACTATGGAGTAAAGGTACGATTCGTAAAATCGCACTTTAAAAATGCAAATTTGGAAATCTTAGGATTTTTCATGTCAACTTATGGCAGCCCGGTGTATACTCTAAACGTATCTGCTGACAGGAATGTTGCTGACAAACAAAGCCTGAGGGCTAAAGGTTATATATTGGATTATTCATTTTTTATGTCAGGTGTGCTTGGTTTAAATCATAATTTTCTTTTGTTTTATATTGAAATTTCTATCTGCAAAAAGAGTAGACTCGGATCAGACGCCGCATCACACCTGTTTGCAGTGGGCATAATAGTGTAGTACACAGGCGTTATTGGGAAAGACTAACGTCCCCCAAGCGTAACTAATGTTGTTATTTTGTATTGTAATTCGCTATAGATGTTCTTATTGGAATGATGTGTGGTAGTACTGCCGCAAAGCTCCACTTTTAAAAGCAATAGAAGAACAAGAAGCTGGTAGAATTAGTGCGCTAAACATTTAACGAACAATCACATAGTGGATATTAAATGTTTACGGTTGACACACAGTTTAACTTTTCCAATAGTTCTACAAAAGCTCTGTAGTTATAGTCATTAAATTAGTCTCTTATATATTTACTAATCTATCTTATTGGTATTTGGTAGAGCTGTAAGGACTTTGGCTTTTTCAATACTGCCTTCTCCGGACCTATGCTTATATTGCTACAGAGTTATTTGAGATTAATCATTAATTTTTTTTCAGGCACTTCTCTATCGGAAGTATTGCACTAACCTTTAACCGCCGATGTAAAGATAATGTTCAATTTAATTTGTCGTCTGTAATTTCATACTATTTTGGATCTAAACTGTATGCACAATCGGCTTAAGTCAACCACGGCGGGGAAATAGTTAAAACGTTGATCCCCTGCCAAATGGCCAGTCAATGTAGATACACGGTTATTCTAAAACACAGAACTCAATAGGTGTATAAGCATTGCAGCAGCAAAATAGTTCTGTAATAATCAGCAAACTGTCCTCAGAGACATTCATGCTTCTTGATTGAAAAGTCAATTAACACATGATTTACTTAAAATCTATTTCTAGTTCAATTATTATAACAATATAAAATCATCATGTGGAAACAATGTTTTAATAAATAATTTAAATATCAATATTGACAATATGATATTTTATCGACTGGTTTTATCAGGAAAGGAAGCCAGTGGTTCTGGCAGCCTATCAATGATGTAATGTAATCTGTTTCCCAGCACTCCAATGTTATATTCCAAACGTGAGGTGTAACAAGGTGCAGCGCAATCAAACTGCTCCTGAAACAGGCTGATGAGCAAGCTGCGAGCACTGTGAATCAAGTACATAGACAATGCCTGTGTTTGGCTACTGTTCATTAACTAAACACACGAATAACACCAACATTAAGTATAGCCTTCCAATCGTCGTAACAATGTAGTTTTATTATGTTTTGAAGAGATGTTTGTATTAACTCTTTGGAAGAAAATATAGCACCGCCTTTGGTCGCCTATGTCCTATGGAAATATTAGATATTATTTGATTACTGTCACAAATTTTGTGTGCAGCATTTCTCACACGGAATAATTGTATATAATCCCAAGTCAACCCCGTGCTGGATAACATGGGTGTTCTCAAATAGAGGTTGTTGCTAAATGGAGGACAAGTGTACTATCCAACTAGCTGTATTATATTTGCCGTGCATGTGACCTCCCAACAATGACCTCCTTATAACGACCTTTGCAGCAGTTCCCTAAGCAAGACGATGATGTCTAAAGCTTTTACTGCTGCAATATCGTCTGCTTAAATTGGTCGTATGCTGTTTTTCTCAAGTTACATAATGGACATTTTGACAGGAAAAAAACTAAAATGACTAGTGACAAACAGCTTGAATGCTTGAGCGTTACGCGGCGACTGATCTGGATTCAATCTGTATGCAAATATAGCCAATTTCCCTCTCGATAACGACTCCTCCGAACAACGAATACACTTATTGTCTCCCAATGGGTGTCGTTGTAGAGAGGGGGCGCTGTGTGTGTCTCAAGAGGCAATCATGCCTGTTGTTTTTAATAACACAGTACACATGGTTAACTGAAAGTTATATCGTGTTCAACAGCTGTAACATTACTAAACCATCCTGGGCAAATATTGTATTAAATCAATAATTGAATATCAATATTGAAACTGATATTTTATCAACTAGTTTTATCAGAAAATGAACTGTACCCCGGATTCTTGCAGCTCTGTCAATGATATATATAGTATATCCTTATGAAGCATATATATGTCATCATTCATAATCTAAACCCGAGGTATAACAAAATAAACAACCAATGACAAATTTCCAGAAATATGCTGAAGAGCACTGTGCATGCATACTGAATCAACTATACGGACCTGTCATTAGTGAACCTCCTA
Organism: Gari tellinella; assembly: GCA_922989275.2. NCBI lineage: Eukaryota > Metazoa > Mollusca > Bivalvia > Cardiida > Psammobiidae > Gari > Gari tellinella. Next base: position 62,903,779 of record OV277857.1, on the reverse strand, counting down.
GATATAGTAACCCTTCTACGACCTTATCCCAAGTATAATGGTTATTTGCAAACTGTTTGGGTCCTGATCAGACGTAGCGTTATGCGGCGTCTCATCAGAATATTTTTGTGACTATTTCAATGTTTCTTAAGTCAAATTACGTTAAAGTTTGATAAATAAACGGTCGACTATTGCTTAAATCTGATGACGTCGTGGTAATGTCAAAGGGGATAATATAAAGTATTGTGTTATGATGATTCAAGAATGATACCAATGAAATTTCTTCATTATCGAAAAATATCAGCTTCATCAAGCCCCCACCCTTTCAAAAGATTGCCTGCAATAACCCGTCATTGCCTAACTATCGCACTGCCTTCCTTTTAGTTAGCAAGAAGTTAATTTTGATCTTAACTATTGTATCTGCTTATTCTTATCATAAATATATTTTAGACAGTTTTATTGAAGAAACATTTTAGATCTTAGTTTAACGTTGAGTAAATATTATTCTTTAACCTATTCGGAGATGAGTGGGTTTTGCAATCAACAACTATTATAATGACAAATAAAGTATCCAAATATTTAAAGACCCGTGACAATTTCAGTAATGATTTTGTATTTAAGGATTCTCTATAGTATAAAGAAAGTATAATACATGTATATAATCAAGCATGAGCCCTCGCCGACGAAAAGGTCAAAATAAAATGTTCACTAAAGTCATTTCTGATATCATTTTTGCTCATGTTGTTTTCTTGAGAAAAATAAATTGGTTTGAAAATAGCGTGACTGTACAATATTATTGTTAACAAAAACATTAATCATTACTCAATCAATACGCTTGTTCACGCCTTTCATTTATATACCCACTGAAGAAAATAGCCCCACTTTAAACGTCAAGAGTAAGAGCAATAAGAAATATACTATATCCTAGCAGATGATAGCTTAGAGTAGGCTGAAAGTGAAGCAAATAATGTCTTAAGGAGCGTTTTGCTTTACTTTCAACCTGCTATAAGACGTCACCTGTTTCCAAAACTAGACAGGGGATACGGGGCAAAGGGATGAACGGGAAGGAATAAGATACTAAGATTCTCTTAAATAGTTCAAATGAAAGCTATCTAAGCCTGTTTGGCGAACTTATTATTGGACTTTTAGTTCCAGTATCATCCCGAGGTATTAAGTATACACATATAATTCCGTGCTTTTGGTGACTCATCGACTTATCTATTACTAAGTGACTAGAGCGTAACGATAAAAATGGACTAGCATATGTTTTCATGCCTATGAAAGCGACAGAGGCACCTGTTAGATTCATTAAGTAAGCTTTATATGATTATCCAATAGATATGATAAGTCTTTGGGTATAAGAAGAGGGGTTTTAAAGTTATGTAATATAAGCTTTATTGGGTTTAGAATGTAATTAGTAGTTGTTTTAAGGAGTAGAGAATAGCGTATATGAAAATGTAAATGATTTCATATTAGTTTAAGTTCAACATCGATCCCATAAATTTGCAGTTTGTTTTAAACCCGTCACTGCCTTACCCCGAGTACACTAGTAAAACAGTTTGGCGGCGTCTGATCAGGGTACAAACTGTTTTACAATAATTTCTGTTTTCAATATTTCGTCAGTCAAAATAACTAAATATTTAATTTTAGAAATAAAAGCAGACGACAATTGTTTAAAATTGATGACGCCATGGCAGTGAAAAAAAATTAAAATAATATACGAAATACTATCCGACGGATAAAAAGGCCCATTCTTATAAAATACAATCAGACCTCGATAACTCGAATCAGCTTAACCCTTTCATGATCAAATGTTATCGTGAGATATTTACCACTTCACCGCCATAGTGTCGTCTGCTTCAATATCGTTGTCTGCAATATCGTTTAAAAGTTAAATTTAAGGCAGTACGAGTGTCTAACAGTTTGGATACTGATCAGACGTTCGCTTCGGTCGAACATACCCGTATTTGGGTGAACACGAGCAAGTTTTACTGAAACAAAGTTCCTCATTGATGGCCATTCAAAATAATCATACTTGTTTTCGATGTAAAAGTAATCTGGTCCGAGAGCCCTTCATGACTTGAAGCGGTTCTGGTGCCCATTTTATAAAAGTTCGTTCGACAAGACGATTCCAAAAGGGATGTCACAAAACAGGATTAGATGGAGAAATCATTAATATTTGAGACTTATATAATCTGACTTACGACAACATTTGTGGTACGAAGTTTTATGAAACGGGTCGCAGGTGCTTACTTTTCAAATGGGATGTTTTTGTTCATTGGGTGTATTATACATTGTGAAGTTACAAATAACACAGTCCCTGATCAAAACGCTCATGTTCTTTTATCGTTAAAAACTTTTAAGAACAAATGTCAATTTTCCATCTGGGTTTGAGGAAGAGAAAAGGTAAGGCGAACACGTTTGGGTAAAAAAGGTTACGACCTGGCTCCGAGGTTATAAAGCTTTTGACTTGAGTCTAAACTCGTTCCCAAGCATTTGATTGGTTAGATTTGAGCCTAGGCTCAAATCTGACCAATCAAATGCTCGGGAACACACTCAGCCTCAACTAAAACGCTTTATAACCTCGGAGCCTGATAGCCGCTCACTAAACGTTAACCCTTTGACTACCAAACATTTCGTGAGATTTTTATCCCTTCACCGTTTCATTGTCGTCTGCTTCAATTTTGTTGTTTGCAAGATCGTTTCAAAGTAAGATTCAATGTAGTATGACTAAAACATATCGATACACGTGTCAAACAGTAGAGTCTATGGGTCCTGATCAGACGCTGCGTGACGCGGCGTCTGATCAGGATCCAAACTGTTTGCAAACGCGATTGAAAGCGCGATTGAGAGTGAAATGGTTATAGAGATACATCATCAACCAGAATTAGAGGATAAAATATAGTAATGTAGTTGCTACTACAAAAACATAGGATAGTATATCTCTTTAGCATTTGATTACGAGTACTTTATGATACAGAGTTAGTTCGCAAGTTCCCCCGACCAATGACGGATGCGACATCATCAATCACAATGGTGATACAATTTAGTAGTGTAGCTGATACAGTGGAGAATCTGTTATTCTTTCCCGTTTAAACGCAAACGTACGCAAACGCAAAGCACTAAAACGTAGAAAAGAACAACTTTTGGACAATTCTGATATTTCATGTTTATCTTGGTGGCAAACAGTTTGGAGCCTGATCAGACGCCGGGTTACCCGGCGTCTGATCTGGCTCCAAACTGTTTGCACTGCAAATAATAGTTTTAGCGTAAACGCGTTTATTGGGAAAGAATAACAGATTCTCCACTGTACCACAAAAACATAGGATAGTACCTCTTTAGCATTTGATTACGAGTACTTTAGATACAAAGTTAGTTCGCAGGATGTGGTGGAGGACGTTCCCCTGACCTCTCACCGACCAATGGCGGGTGCGATACATGGGCGTCTGATCAGGCGTCGAACTGTTAAGGGGCCAAACCCGGCGTCTGATCAGGCTTCTAACTGTTTGCCACTTAGTTTTAAATGAGTCGTCAAAAAGTTGTAATTTTACCCATTTAATGCATTGCGTTTGCGTTTCGTTTGCGTTTATATGTAAAATAATAACGTTTTGTCAACTGTACATTTATTGCAAAAAGTGTTTTGTTAAACATCTGCTTGGACCCCTTCAACGTCATCATATTGTCTGCTTAAAACGAAACGTATTAAATTATCATTTCAAAGTAAGATTTAAAAGCCGTATGGCTGTAGGAATTTTGATGCAATTTGCAAATAGTTAGGACTCATTTGACGACCCTCTTTAACATTTTCAAGTATTTCTTGTGGGTTATAAGGTTCCCTTGTGGATCATTTAAGTTTCCAAAATACGAACCAGTTTACTTGGAGTTTTATGTTGTTTAAAAAAATACTGGTCTAAACTAGCAGTGTCGACCCAGATCAGATGGCTCCTATAGGAGCCCATCTGGTCTGGGTATACACTGTTTGCAAATGTATTTTAGAGTATATTTTGAATAGGTCTATGGTGTTAAAAGAGTTAAGGATATTACTTAACCTAACCTCCGTGGACTCGATGACCCAATTTAGGGACAAAGTTCTGAACTTACACAATTATGTGAGGAGTTTTATGGTATGTCTATAATGCAATATATCTACAGTCATACGTGTATTAATTAAGCAACATTTTTACATTGAACACTTGTGGTAGTTAAAAATGTGAACTCTTAATGCTGAAAGTAATGCAGAACTTTCTTTATTGCTTTGTGTATTACTTTTGAACTGTATTAACCACATGTATAAAACAAAAATACAATGATTCCTCGGTGATGGTCACTTACCAAAGTGAACAGTAAACTCCTAAGAAAACCCGGAACCCTTCCGAATTATGAAATATATCGTTTTATAGAGGTTTCCGAATTATATTATATATTAGGGCGGCTAGTAGCCAGCTATTCAAATGTTAGACAAACCCGACTGTCCCGTCCATTTACTAACTCTTTCATTACCAAGGCCGACAACACTGCCATATGCAAACAGTTTAGATCCTGAACAGACGCCGCGTTACGCGGTGTCTGATCAGGGTCCACCCTGTTTGACAATCATACCAATGTAATTCCAAAGTTTGTACATAAAAGGCAGACGAAAAATAATAAGCACGTAAAAAACCAACATTTTTGACTTCCGATCTTAAGGAGTTACGTTCTCGGTGATTACAAATACATTGTAGATAATTGTACCAACTTTTGACCCGGACTGGTATTTACGATTCTTATCCGTTTTCTAGTTTAAAATGTCAAACCACACGATGTCATGGTTTTTATTAGATATAAATATTAAATTTTATATTATGTAAGAAAATAACTGCAGAATATCAACAGACGAACGCCACACCTGTGTGTATTTTTACAACATCTACGGTAGAACCTTGTTAACTCGAATTCACTTATATCGAACTTCATCCATTTCTTCAGTTGAAATTAAGAAGGTTATGCAGGTAGTTATTCAAATGTTATGCAAACCCAACTGTTCAGTCCATTTCTTAACCCTTTCATTATCAGGACCGACAACACTGACATTTGCAAACAGCTTTTCTGTTACCACCATTAAAAAGAAGTCTAATGGATTCTATAAAATACATCCGACAACTGAAAGCAAGTTGACAATAAAACAGAAATCTCCTTTAAACCCTTAACCTACCGATCGCGACTTGAAAGGTATTTTCAAACAGTTTGGATCCAGATCAGACGCGGCGTTTCGCGTTGTCTGATCTGGTACTATGGCAGGATAAGGATTAATCTGTATTCATTCTGAAATCAAAGCATTATTCAAAGCAACATACATTGGCTGGAAGTGTCTCCTTTTTAACAGTCATGAAATAATCCGCTCCGCTTCAAACTGAATTTTAATAAACGCTTCTACGGCTACTGTATAGCGTATATTGACAGTTTTTAAAAACAGTATAGACCCAGAAGTAACTGTATTTCTTAAAGGGTCTGTCAGACATTACATTAAATTGTAATTTTTTTAAAAATAATTTGAGCGTGAGAAGTTTTGATTGAAACAAAAATGACACGAGTTCTAGACAGTTTGAATCCTTATCAAACGCCGGCGTCTTTGTCTGGATATAACTATTTGCAATGATCTGGATCTAAACTGTTTACCAGATCGACTTTAATCGCAAATGGCGATGAAACGGTTAAAAACGGGGACACTCCCTTAAATAAAAAATGAATGTCTGACAGTTCTAAAACAGGCGTGACCTTAAACCCTTTCTCCACAGTATGCGACTAAAGTTGACTTTGCAAACAGTTTGAACGCTTTCACTCTCAATGACGCCATAAAGCGCGTTTGCAAACAGTTTGGGTCCTGTTCAGACGCCGCGTTACGCGGCGTCTGAACAGGACTCAAACTGTTTGACACTCTTATCGATATTTATTAAGTCATGCAACCTTAAATCTAACTTTTAAACATGTATTGCAGACAACACTACCGAAGCAGACGACAATAGAGCGGTGAAGGGGGTAAAAATCTCTCGAATGATTTGATCATGAAAAGGTTAACACAGTCACATTTTTAAACTAGTAATTTTGTAGTAAACAATACGATACATTTTGGTAGTGAAAGTATTAATCTGTTTCTAGAATTTTCGTGTAAACTACAATGTATTTATTACCAGAAAGCCACATGTCTGCTTGTATTTCTCAAATTCAGGCGTAACTAATTGTGACAGCAAAAACATCGATATGAGTATCAAACAGTTTAGGTCCATGGTCCAAGACTATAAAGCGTTTGAGTTGAGTCTACGTTTGTTCTCAAGCATTTGAAAGGTCAGATTTGAGCCTAGGTTCAAATCTGACCTATCTAATGCTTGAGAACGACTTTAGACTCATCTAAAAAGCTTAATAATCTTGAACCCAGATCAGTCGCCGAACTACTGTTTGACAAATACCAGTGCTCTCGGGATGAAGGCAGTGGGAGGAATGGTGCATGAAACAGACTACGGACCTTCAAATTGCCTATAAATAGCTGAGGTTAATATAACTAGACTTTATCTACGTTTATGGCATCCAAGAAGCCATATATAGAACACGAATAGCCCATATAGACCGGTATTATCGCGCTGTTACGTCTATAGCTAAACAGAGGGGGCGGTAAAAATGGTCACAGTTTTAATTGATAGCACAATATGCGGTTTAAACTAAAAATCTCTGATGAAACCATTTCGCCGCCAAAGTATTATTTCAACGAAATATTAAATCCTTTGCCCAATAGCATATTTTTAGTTTTGAAAATATGTTACCACATAAAGCAGGTTGAAAGTAAAGCAGAATATGCCTTAAGGCGCATTCTGCTTTTCTTTCAGCATACTTTAAGCTTCAATGTGCAAGGATGTAGAAAATATTGTTTTGGTACCTGTTCATGTTTGAATACATCAAATGTGCTTAAAGGCCAATTCTATTGGGGAAATAGTTAAAGCAGTTGACCGAAACATTACCGATATTAGAGTCAAACAGTATGGACCATGAACAGGCGCCGCGAGTCGAAATGTTTGCAAAGTCGACTATGGACCATTTAGAAAGGTTTAGTTGACTATGGGTACACTGAACTTCCGTTGACCGTCTTTTTTCAGTCTGTCCACGTAAGATGCTTAAATGCAGTTTAAAGTTTTGCATCTTTTCCTACACATTTTAAAACATTAGCATGGAACCTAGGCAGCTGTGTTAAAATGTGAGCATAGCAGACTTTGTCAACAGTTTGGATCCTAATCTGACGCAGCGTAACGCTGAAAATCATTGCAATATGTCTTTAGTCACTTTGCCTGAAACTTAGCTTTGAAACAATAGTGCAGACCAATGACAGCACAGTATTTACATCGCACGATATTATGGCAGACGATAAAATTTGGCAGTGAAAGGGTTAACTATCATAAGACACAGTACTGTGGCGAAAAAATTATCATTGCCAGTTTAAACGAAAGGAAAAGCAATTGACACGTACTAGTTAGGAGCCTGATCAGATGCCCGGTTACCCAGCGTCTGATAAGACTCCAAACTGTTTGCAGTGGAAATAATTGGTTTAGCACAAACGGTTTATTGAGAACAGGACTGCCATAAGTTGACATGAAAAATCCTAAGATTTCCAAATTTGCATTTTTCAATTGCGATTTTACGAATCGTACCTTTACCCCATAGCCTGTTTCTTGTTTTGTTGACATGCGGCTACTTAAAGCATACTGTAAGTAAAGCAGAATGCACCCTAAGGCGCATTCTGCTTTACTTTCAGCCTGCTTTGAGCTACGATGTACTGGGAAAAATTCCGAAAGTTTAGGAAAAATCCGGATAAATAGCAGCCCTGTGAGAAAGACTCACGTCTTCTCCACTGTACTACGTAGCGATTTCAGGTTCACAAATAAAGGCATTCATTAATGAAGACGGTTTCGTCGCGTGTGTCGAACAGGGGCACGTGTGATATTCTTTAAGTAGGCGAGCCTGACGCATGGTTTGAAATATTACATTGTTAGCCACGAACAGGCGTGTGCATAAGTTGTTTACACATAACCATATCGTCAATTTGGTACTAAACGATCATTCAATAAAATACCAATTTCAACTCTTTAATGTAGGTGATTGTTTAAAGCAGGAAAACGAATAGCAGGCAGTTTTTCTTGGAGATGTCTCTACTACAATCCTTCAATATGTAGCCACATGCCTTTAGAACTTTCCACGCTACATTATAGGTTGTTTAAAACAAGAGTTCACTGTGTTAACATGTGCATACAAGTAACTCATGCTTATGCATTTTGATTTCGGACGATGACCTACTTTACTGAGACTAAACAAAATGAATTCCCCTCTTACTATGTTTACGGAATACTTATGTATCGTTCCTTATATGTATCATCGGTGCACCTAGTTTAAAATAATTTATTTCATATGTGAACTTTTTACTTTTGCTTACAACTCTATTTATACACAAAGTAATCTATGAACAAACGGAGTTATGAACACGAAATTATGGTGAGTAGAGTTCATTGAAGCAATTATATATAACATCGCGTAACAAAAGATGAATAATTTTAGTGTACAGTAAAACCAACTTTCCCAACCGAGATAAAATCCCAGTTTAGAGAGGATTCAGGACTTATTAGGTACTAGGCCAAAGCAGTCGTTATCAGGGCTGCCATTTCTCCGGAATTTTTCTAAATCTCCGGATTTTTTTTCAAGCTCATGGTGGCTTAAAGCAGGCTGAAAGTAAAGCAGAATGCGCCCTAAGGCGCATTCTGCTTTACTTACAGCCTGCTTTAAGTAGTCGCATGTCAACAAAACAAGAAAAAGGCTATTGGGTAAAGGTACGATTCGTAAAATCGCACTTGAAAAATGCAAATTTGGAAATCTTAGGATTTTTCATGTCAACTTATGGCAGCCCTGCGTTATAAAGAGTTGATTTAAAAGGTGTTTGAGAAAAGTTCAGTTGTACAGAAAGCTTATTTAGAAACTTTATGCATTACTGCTGTCCTGTAGTAAGTGTGCATTAAACTTACATTTGAATTTTCATTTGAAGAACTGTTTACGATGAATGAAAAAATAGTTACTGTACAGATTTTGCCGTTTGTAAAATGGTATGCCAAATAATGCCGTATTGCATTACAGTGGAGAATCTGTTATTCTTTCACAATAAACGCGTTTACGCTAAAACTATTTTTTCCATTGCAAACAGTTTGAAGCCAGATCAGACGCCGGGTAACCCGGCGTCTGATCAGGCTCCAAACTGTTTGTCACCAAGATAAACATGAATTATCAGAATTGTCAAAAAGTTGTACTTTTATACATTTTAGTGTTTTGCGTTTGCGTACGTTTGCGTTTAAACGGGAAAGAATAACAGGTTATCCACTGTATGTCCTATTCAAACTACACGCTTAAAGTAAAATCCATTTCAGATTAAAGCAATTTGGGTTTGCATTATTTATTACACGTCTATGGTAGTTTTTTCACATAAATTAACTAGATTAAGGAAAAACAGGCACCAGCTTTGAATATTCTGAGGCTGATATTTGATAAGATAAAATCGAACACTAAATACATCCAAATTATGAAAAGAAAATGTTGTACAGGTTGCTGTTGAAAATCTCTTATTTCAATAATCAGTCATTTTCTTCATATTATTGTATTATGTTTATGTTTAGTTTCGTTATAATGTGAAGGAATGACGTCTTCCCCACTGCATGAAAAATCCGCTTTTAACACGTATAAATGTTACGATATTCTTAAACTACGTGTTTGTAAACTACCAATATATATTGCAGGGAACTTCCGCTTCACACTGCAACATACACCTATGAAGTTTTGTTCTAGAAGTAATAACAGTTCTAGAAATATTCTGTACTATACACTTTGAACACTTTTCTTGAACAATATAGAACGTTTTAGAACAGCATTTGTTCTATATTATTGTTATAGAAATGTTCTAGAACAAATGTTGAACTGTACTAGACCATTTTCAGTACTAAAACTATTCTAGAAATGTTCTAAAACAAATGTTCTAGGACCATTATAGTGCTAAAAAGTATTCTAAAAGTTTTTAGAACAACATATTGAACTGTTTTAGAACAATATGTGTATTTAATGTGTTCTAGAAATACTCTGCAATCACTTATTTCTTGTTAATATTTTACACACCCCATCCATTGGCTATCACATACGGTATCTTTATCTGAAAAAAACAACAACCCTTTTTACAAATGTTATATACAGTTAAACTTACTCACTTGAGGCCAGTGGTTTCAGTTTTTACTACAGTCACCTAAAAAAGGGGAAAGGCTACCTCACCGACTGGAAGCCACGTTTTAAAAGCTATGAACATTATTTTGAAAATTTAGTAGAGAGCCATCCAAGGGTTTTTTACGTAAAATATTTCAAAGTAAGACAATAGTTTCTGACAAGAATGGTATTCCTAAAAGTATAAAATTGGTCACCCTATTTTTCATTTGATGACCTATATTTTGGGAATCTGACACGGTATCCTCCATGGAACAATCCTGTAAATGTTTAATGAAATCGGCCAAACCGTATCTCGAAGATTTAAGGAAACAAGAAAACAACTATCAGTGTTTTGGTCATAATTGGGGAAGTCTGCGCTGTAGTCACACGCTGTTGCTTTAGCCGTTATCTATAAAGAATATAGATGGCAGCCTCCATTAGTTTGAATGTCGCATTAAATCAGAATCCAATAAATCCTCATTCTAACAGTTCTTTTAAGAAAATGTAATTGAATTTTAAACTCTGACATGTACCAGAACAATGCCCGATTGTTTGTTTAAGCCACAGTGTCTTTGATTCTCTGGTCTTTATTTGTTTTGAATACAATTAATGAGACAACTGTTAAGTTCAGAGTTTATGAGAAGGTTGTCAAATACCTAGTTCTGCAGATAGCAAATGAATTCGAAAGTGAGCAGAAATCACGAGAAAGAATTTTACTATTCCTCGAAAAAAATATGTATTTCATTATCGTGATTAGCATTATTACTGCAAACATTATTTGGCCATTCTTATTATATTTGGAACGTGTCTGGTACTATAATTCTGGAACAGTTATGGAATCAAAATTCTAGAACATTTGTAAAATTATGGCCCCGTTTTATTAAAATTTTGCGTAAGTCAAAATTTTAAATTTTAATTTATATTTTTTATTATCACTTGCTACAAACATATCATAACGTTTTCTCCTCTATAGGACGCTTTGTTACGACCCGTTTTGTAGTAACGTTGCAAATTGTAGTAATTACTACAAAGTGCGTTACTACACTTTGCGTTGAACCCTCACGACCCGTTTTGTAGTAACGTTGCATATTGTAGTAATTACTACAAAGTGAATGGACAGTGCTATTTCAAAGTGTAGTAAAGTTCTATAAATCATGTCATAGATGTCAAATTGCAACGAATTTTGGAGTAAACCTTCACATTGACATTATACGTGTATACAAGAAATATGATAATGATAGACGACCTATTTGAGAAATTATCTCCAAAATGATTTATAAAGCACCTTGCGACCCGTTTTGTAGTAAAGTTGCAAACTGTAGTAAAACACTAAAAAGTGGGTTCTCAGAGATATTTCAAAGTGTAGTAAAGTTCTATAAATCATGTCATAGATGTCGGATTGTAACGAAATTTGGAGTAATGTTTCACATTGATACTATGCGAGAGTACAAGAAATATGAAAACGATCAATGCAAATTTTGAGGATATATCTCATAATATGACATATAAAGGGTCTTGCGACCCGTTTTGTTGTAAAGTTGCAAACTGTAGTAAAACACTAAAAATTGGTTCAAAGAGATATTTCAAAGTGTAGTAAAGTTCTATAAATCATGTCATAGATGTCCGATTTCAACGAAATTTGGAGTAAATTTTCACATTGATACTATGCGATAGTACAAGAAATATGATAACAATCAACGGCACATTTGAGGAGATATCTCATAATATTTCAAATAAAGGACACTGCGACCCGTTTTGTAGTAAAATGCTACAAAGTGGGTTGACAGTGCTATTTCAAAGTGTAGTAAAGTTCTATAAATAATGTCATAGATGTCTGATTGCAACGAGATTTGGAGTAAAACTTTACATAGACACTATACGAGTATACAAGAAATATGATAACGATAGACGACCTATTTGAGAAATTATCTCGAAAATGATTTATAAAGGACCTAGCGACCCGTTTTGTAGTAAAATACTACAAAGTGAATTGACAGTGCTTTTTCAAAGTGTAGTAAAGTTCTATAAATCATGTCATAGATGTCAAATTGCACTGAATTTTGGAGTAAACCTTCACATTGACATTATACGTGTATACAAGAAATATGATACTGATAGGCAACCTATTTGAGAAATAATCTCCAAAATGATTTATAAAGCACCTTGCGACCCGTTTTGTAGTAAAGTTGCAAACTGTAGTAAAACACTAAAAAGTGGGTTCTCATATATATTTCAAAGTGTAGTAAAGTTCTATAAATCATGTCATAGATGTCGGATTGTAACGAATTTGGAGTAATTTTTCACATTGATACTATGCGAGAGTACAAGAAATATGAAAACGATCAATGCAAATTTTGAGGAGATATCTCATAATATGACATATAAAGGGTCTTGCGACCCGTTTTGTAGTAAAGTTGCAAACTGTAGTAAAACCACTAAAACGTGGATTCACAGAGATATTTCAAAGTGTAGTAAAGTTCTATAAATCATGTCATAGATGTCGGATTGTGACAAAATTTGGAGTAAACCTTCACATTAATACTATGCCAGTGTACAAAAAATATGAAAACGATCAATGCAAGTTTTGAGGAGATATCTCATAATATGACATATAAAGGGTCTTGCGACCCGTTTTGTAGTAAAGTTGCAAACTGTAGTAAAACCACTAAAAATTGGTTCACAGAGATATTTCAAAGTGTAGTATAAATCCGTTTTGTAGTAAAATGCTACAAAGTGGGTTGACAGTGCTATTTCAAAGTGTAGTAAAGTTCTATAAATCATGTCATCGATGTCTGATTGCAACGGAATTTGAAGTAAACCTTCACATAGACATTATTCGAGTATACAAGAAATATGATAACGATAGACGGCCTATTTGAGAAATTATCTCGAAAATGATTTATAAAGGACCTAGGGACCCGTTTTGTAGTAAAATACTACAAAGTGAACTGACAGTGCTATTTCAAAGTGTAGTAAAGTTCTATAAATCATGTCATAGATGTCGAATTGCAACGAAATTTGGAGTATACCTTTACATTGACATAATACGAGTATACAAGAAATATAATAATGATAGACGACCTATTTGAGAAAGTATCTCCAAAATGATTTATAAAGCACCTTGCAACCTGTTTTGTAGTAAAGTTGCAAACTGTAGTACAACCACTAAAAAATGGTTCCCAGAGATATTTTAAAGTGTAGTAAAGTTCTATAAATCATGTCGTATATGTCTGATTTCAACGAAATTTGGAGTAATTTTTCACATTGATACTATGCGAGTGTACAAGAAAAATAAAATGATAACAATCAACGGCACATTTAAGGAGATATCTCATAAAATTTCATATCAAGGACACTGCGACCCGTTTTGTAATAAAATGCTACAAAGTGGATTGACAGTGCTATTTCAAAGTGTAGTAAAGTTTTATAAATCATGTCATAGATGTCTGATTGCGACGAAATTTGGAGTAAACCTTCACATAGACATTATACCAGTATACAAGAAATATGATAACGATAGACGGCCTATTTGAGAAATTATCTCGAAAATGATTTATAAAGGACCTAGCGACCCTTTTTGTAGTAAAAAACTACAATGTGAACTGACAGTGCTATTTCAAAGTGTAGTAAAGTTCTATATATCATGGCATAGATGTCGAATTGCAACGAAATTCGGAGTATACCTTCACATTGACATAATACGAGTATACAAGAAATATAATAATGATAGACGACCTATTTGAGAAATTATCTCCAAAATGATTTATAAAGCACCTTGCAACCCGTTTTGTAGTAAAGTTGCAAACTGTAGTAAAACCACTAAAAATTTGTTCACAGAGATATTTCAAAGTGTAGTAAAGTTCTATAAATCATGTCATAGATGTCCGATTTCAATGAAATTTGGAGTAAATTTTCACATTGATACCATGCGAGTGTACAATAAATATGATAACAATCAACGGCATATTTGAGGAGATATCTCATAATATTTCATATAAAGGACACTGCGAGCCGTTTTGTAGTAAAATGCTACAAAGTGGGTTGACAGTGCTATTTCAAAGTGTAGTAAAGTTCTATAAATCATGTCATAGATGTCGAATTGCAACGAAATTTGGAGTAAACCTTCACATTGACATAATACGTGTATACAAGAAATATATTAATGATAGACGACCTATTTGAAAACTTATCTCCAAAATGATTTATAAAGCACCTTGCGACCCGTTTTGTAGTAAAGTTGCAAACTGTAGTAAAACCACTAAAAAGTAGGTTCTCAGAGATATTTCAATGTGTAGTAAAGTTCTATAAATCATGTCATAGATGTCGGATTGTGACGAAATTTGGAGTTAACTTACACATTGATACTATGCGAGTGTACAGGAAATATAATAACGATCAACGGCACATTTGAGGAGATATCTCATAAAATTACATATCAAGGACACTGCGACCCGTTTGGTAGTTAAATGCTACAAGGTGGGTTGACAGTGCTATTTCAAAGTGTAGTAAAGTTCTATAAATCATGTCACAGATGTCTGATTGCAACGAGATTTGGAGTAAAACTTTACATAGACACTATACGAGTATACAAGAAATATGATAACGATAGACGACCTATTTGAGAAATTATCTCGAAAATGATTTATAAAGGACCTAGCGACCCGTTTTGTAGTAAAATACTACAAAGTGAATTGACAGTGCTATTTCAAAGTGTAGTCAAGTTCTATAAATCATGTCATAGATGTCAAATTGCACTGAATTTTGGAGTAAACATTCACATTGACATTATACGTGTATACAAGAAATATGATACTGATAGACGACCTATTTCAGAAATTATGTCCAAAATGATTTATAAAGCACCTTCCGACCCGTTTTGTAGTAAAGTTGCAAACTGTAGTAAAACACTAAAAAGTGGGTTCTCATATATATTTCAAAGTGTAGTAAAGTTCTATAAATCATGTTATAGATGTCGGATTGTAACGAAATTTGGAGTAAACCTTCACATTGATACTATGCGAGTGTACCAGAAATATGTAAACGACCAATGCAAGTTTTGAGGAGATATCTCATAATATTTCATATAAAGGACACTGCGACCCGTTTTGTAGTAAAATGCTACAAAGTGGATTGACAGTGCTATTTCAACGAAATTTGTAGTAAACCTTCACATTGATACTATGCGAGTGTACACGAAATATGAAAATGATCAATGCAACTTTTGAGGAGATATCTCATAATATGACATATATAGGGTCTTGCGACCCGTTTTGTAGTAAAGTTGCAAACTGTAGTAAAACCACTAAAAAGTGGATTCACAGAGATATTTCAAAGTGTAGTAAAGTTCTATAAATCATGTCATAGATGTCCGATTTCAATGAAATTTGGAATAAATTTTCACATTGATATTATGCGAGTGTACAAGAAATATGATAACAATCAACGGCACATTTGAGGAGATATCTCATAATATTTCATATAAAAGACACTGCGACCCGTTTTGTAGTAAAATGCTACAAAGTGGGTTGACAGTGCTATTTCAAAGTGTAGTAATCATGTCATAGATGTCTGATTGCGACGAGATTTGGAGTAAAACGTCACATAGACACTATACGAGAATACAATAATTATGATAACGATAGACGGCCTATTTGAGAAATTATCTCGAAAATGATTTATAAAGGACCTAGCGACCCGTTTTGTAGTAAAATACTGCAAAGTGAATTGACAGTGCTATTTCAAAGTGTAGTAAAGTTCTATAAATCATGTCATAGATGTCTGATTGCGACGAGATTAGGAGTATACCATTACATAGACACTATACGAGTATACAAGAAATATGATAACGATAGACGGCATAGTTGAGAAATGATCTCGAAAATGATTTATTAAGTACCTAGCGACCCGTTTTGTAGTAAAATACCACAAAGTGAATTGACAGTGCTATTTCAAAGTGTAGTAAAGTTCTATAAATCATGTCATAGATGTCAAATTGCAACGAAATTTGGAATATACCATCACATTGACATAATACGAGTATACAAGAAATATAATAATGATAGGCGACCTATTTGAGAAATTATCTCCAAATTGATTTAAAAAAACACCTTACGACCCATTTTGTAGTAACGTTGCAAATTGTAGTAATTACTACAAAGTGCGTTACTACACTTTGCGTTGAACCCTCACAATCCGCTTTGTAGTAACGTTGCATATTGTAGTAATTACTACAAAGTGAATTGAAAGTGATATTTCAAAGTGTAGTAAAGTACTATAACTCATGTCAAAGATATCCGATTGCGACGAAATTTGGAGTAAAATTTCATATCGATGCTGTACGAGTGTCTAAGAAATATGATAACGATATATGGCCTGTTTGAGAAATAATCCCCAAAATGATTTATAAGGGACCTTGCGACCCGTTTTGTAGTAAAGTTGCAAACTGTAGTAATTACTACAAAGTGCGTTACTACACTTTGCGTTGAACCCTCACAATCCGCTTTGTAGTAACGTTGCATATTGTAGTAATTACTACAAAGTGAATTGAAAGTGATATTTAAAAGTGTAGTAAAGTACTATAACCCATGTCAAAGATATCCGATTGCGACGAAATTTGGAGTAAAACTTCATATCGATGCTGTACGAGTGTCTAAGAAATATGATAACGATATATGGCCTGTTTGAGAAATAATCCCCAAAATGATTTATAAGGGACCTTGCGACCCGTTTTGTAGTAAAGTTGCAAACTGTAGTAATTACTACAAAGTGCGTTACTACACTTTGCGTTGAACCCTCACAACCCGTTTTGTAGTAACGTTGCATATTGTAGTAATTACTACAAAGTGAATTGAAAGTGATATTTCAAAGTGAAGTAAAATACTATAACTCATGTCATAGATATCCGATTGCGACGAAATTTAGAGTAAACCGTCATATCGATGCTGTACGAGTGTCTAAGAAATATGATAACGATAGATGGCCTGTTTGAGCAATTATCCCGTAAATGATTTATAAGGGACCTTGCGAACCGTTTTGTAGTAAAGTTGCAAACTGTAGTAAAATACTGCTATTCGGTTGACATTGTAATTTCAAAGTGTAGTAAAGTTAACAAAAAAGTATGTCATAGATATCCGATTGCGACAAAATGTGGAGTAAACCTTCATATCGATGTTGTTCGAATGTATAAGAAATATGATAACGATAGAGAGACTGTCAGAGAAATTATCTCCTAAAACGATTTATAAAGGACCTTGCCACCGTTTTGTAGTAAAATACTATAAAGTGGGTTGACAATGCTAATTCAACGTGTAGTAAAGTTCTATAAATCATGTCATAGATGTCCGATTTTAACGAAATTTGGAATAAATATTAACATTGATACTATGCGAGTGTACAAGAAATATGATAACGATCAACGGCATATTTGAGGAGATATCTCATAATATTACATATAAAAGACACTGCGACTTGTTTTGTAGTAAAATGCTACAAGGTGGGTTGACAGTGCTATTTCAAAGTGTAGTGAAGTTCTATAAATCATGTTATAGATGTCCCTTTGCGACGAGATTTGGAGTAAAACTTCACATAGACATTTTACGAGTATACAAGAAATATGATAACGATAGACAGCCTATTTGAGAAATTATCTCGAAAATGATTTATAAAGGACCTAGCGACCCGTTTTGTAGTAAAATACTACAAAGTGAATTGACAGTGCTATTTCAAAGTGTAGTAAAGTTCTATAAATCATGTCATAGATGTCTAATTGCAACGAATTTTGGAGTATACCTTCACAATGACATAATACGAGTATACAAGAAATATAATAATGATAGACGACCTATTTGAGAAATTATCTCCAAAATGATTTATAAAGCACCTTGCGTCCCGTTTTGTAGTAAAGTTGCAAACTGTATTAAAAAAATAAAAAGTGGGTTCTCAGAGATATTTCAATGTGTAGTAAAGTTCTATAAATCATGTCATAGATGTCGGATTGTGACGAAATTTGGAGTTAACTTAACATTGATACTATGCGAAAGTGCAAGAAATATGATAACGATCAACGGCATATTTGAGGAGATATCTCATAATATTACATATAAAGGACACTGCGACCCGTTTGGTAGTTAAATGCTACAAGGTGGGTTGACAGTGCTATTTCAAAGTTGAACCCTCACGACCCGTTTTGTCGTAAGGTGCTTTATAAATCATTTTGGAGATAATTTCTCAACTATGTCGCCTATCATTATTATATTTCTTGTATACTCGTACTATGTCAATGTGAAGGTATACTCCAAATTTCGTTGCAATTCGACATCTATGACATGATTTATAGAACTTTACTACACTTTGAAATAGCACTGTCAGTTCATTTTGTAGTATTTTACTACAAAACGGGTCGCTAGGTCCTTTATAAATCATTTTCAAGATAATTGCTATGACATCATTTCGTTGCAATCTGACATCTATGACATGATTTATAGAACTTTACTACACTTTGAAATAGCACTGTCAGTTCACTTTTTAGTATTTTACTACAAAACGGGTCGCTAGGTCCTTTATAAATAATTTTCGAGATAATTTCTCAAATAGGCCGTCTATCGTTATCATAGTTCTTGTATACTCGTATAGTGTCTATGTGAAGTTTTACTCCAAATCTCGTCACAATCAGACATCTATGACATGATTTATAGAGCTTTACTACACTTTGAAATAGCACTGTCAACCCACCTTGTAGCATTTAACTACCAAACGGGTCGCAATGTCCTTTATATGTAATTTTATGAGATATCTCCTCAAATATGCCGTTGATCGTTATCATATTTCTTGTACACTCGCAGAGTATCAAATTGTAAGTTAACTCCAAATTTCGTCACAATCCGACATCTATGACATGATTTATAGAACTTTACTACACATTGAAATATCTCTGAGAATCTACTTTTTAGTGATTTTACTACAGTTTTCAACTTTACTACAAATAATTTTGGAGATAAGTTCTCAAATAGGTCGTCTATCATTATTATATTTCTTGTATACACGTATTATGTCAATGTGAAGGTTAACTCCAAATTTCGTTGCAATTCGACATCTATGACATGAATTATAGAACTTTACTACACTTTGAAATAGCACTTACGACCCGTTTTGTAGTAACGTTGCAAATTGTAGTAATTACTACAAAATGCGTTACTACACTTTGCGTTGAACCCTCACGACCCGTTTTGTAGTAACGTTGCATATTGTAGTAATTACTACAAAGTGAATTGACAGTGCTGTTTCAAAGTGTAGTAAAGTTCTATAAATCATGTCATAGATGTCAAATTGCAACGAATTTTGGAGTAAACCTTCACATTGACATTATACGTGTATACAAGAAATATGATAATGATAGACGACCTATTTGAGATATTATCTCCAAAATGATTTATAAAGCACCTTGCGACCCGGTATGTAGTAAAGTTGCAAACTGTAGTAAAACACTAAAAAGTGGGTTCTCAGAGATATTTCAATGTGTAGTAAAGTTCTATAAATCATGTCATAGATGTCGGATTGTAACGAAATTTGGAGTTAACTTTCACATTGACACTATGCGAGTGTACAAGAAATATGATGACGATAAACGACATATTTGAGGAGATATCTCATAATATAACATATAAAGGACACTGCGACCCGTTTTGTAGTAAAATGCTACAAGGTGGGTTGACAGTGCTATTTCAAAGTGTAGTAAAGCTCTATAAATCATGTCATAGATGTCTGATTGCGACGAGATTTGGAGTAAAACTTCACATAGACAATATACGAGTATACAAGAAATATAATAACGATAGACGGCCTATTTGAGAAATTATCTCGAAAATGATTTATAAAGGACCTAGCGACCCGTTTTGTAGTAAAATACTACATAGTGAATGGACAGTGCTATTTCAAAGTGTAGTAAAGTTCTGTAAATCATGTCATAGATGTCAAATTGCAACGAAATTTGGAGTATACCTTCACAGTGACATAATACAAGTATACAAGAAATATAATAATGATAGACGACCTATTTGAGAAATTATCTCCAAAAAGATTTATAAAGGACCTTACGACCCGTTTTGTAGTAACGTTGCAAATTGTAGTAATTTCTACAAAGTGAGTTACTACACTTTGCGTTGAACCCTCACAACCCGTTCTGTAGTAACGTTGCATATTGTAGTAATTACTACAAAGTGAATCGAACGTGATATTTCAAAGTGTAATAAAGTTATATCAATCATTTCATAGATGTCCTATTCCAATGAAATTTGAAGTTAACTTTCCCATTGACACTATACGAGTATACAAGAAATATGACAACGATAAATGGCTTGTTTGAGAAATTATCTCCAAAATTATTTATAAAGGACCTTGCGACCCGTTTTGTAGTAAAGTTGCAAACTGTAGTAAAACACTTAAAAGTGGGTTCTCAGATATATTTCAAAGTGTAGTAAAGATCTATAAATCATGTCATAGATGTCGGATTGTGACGAAATTTGGAGTAAACCTTTACATTGATACTATGCGAGTGTACAAGAAATATGATAACGATCAACGGCTCATTTGAGGAGATATCTTATAATATTACATATAAAGGACACTGCGACCCGTTTTGTAGTAAAATGCTACAAAGTGGGTTGACAGTGCTATTTCAAAGTGTAGTAAAGCTCTATAAATCATGTCATAGATGTCTGATTGCGACGAAATTTGGAGTAAAACTTTAAATAGACATTATACGAGTATACAAGAAATATAATAACGATAGACGACCTATTTGAGAAATTATCTCGAAAATGATTTATAAAGGACCTTGCGACCCGTTTTGTAGTAAAATACTACAATTGACAGTGCAATTTCAAAGTGTAGTAAAGTTCTATAAATCATGTCATAGATGTCAAATTGCAACGAAATTTGGGGTAAACCTTCACA
The DNA here is from genome assembly GCA_922989275.2 of Gari tellinella. NCBI lineage: Eukaryota > Metazoa > Mollusca > Bivalvia > Cardiida > Psammobiidae > Gari > Gari tellinella. Next base: position 62,882,599 of record OV277857.1, on the reverse strand, counting down.
GTGACATAATACGAGTATACAAGAAATATAATAATGATAGACGACCAATTTGAGAAATTATCTCCAAAAGATTTATAAAGGACCTTACGACCCGTTTTGTAGTAACGTTGCAAATTGTAGTAATTACTACAAAGTGAGTTACTACACTTTGCGTTGAACCCTCACAACCCGTTCTGTAGTAACATTGCATATTGTAGTAATTACTACAAAGTGAATTGAACGTGATATTTCAAAGTGTAGTAAAGTTCTATAAATCATTTCATAGATGTCCTATTCCAATGAAATTTGAAGTAAACTTTCCCATTGACACTATACGAGTATACAAGAAATATGACAACGACAAATGGCCTGTTTGAGAAATTCTCTCCAAAATTATTTATAAAGGGCCTTGCGACCCGTTTTGTAGTAAAGTTGCAAACTGTAGTAAAACACTAAAAAGTGGGTTGGCAGTGATATTTCAAAGTGTAGTAAAGTTCTATAAATCATGTCATAGATGTCCGGTTGCAACGAAATTTGGAGTAAATCTTCACATAGATACCATGCAACTGTACAAGAAGTATGAGAAAGATAAACTACTTGTCAGGGAATTTATCTCCAAAATGATTTATAAAGGGCATTGCGACCCGTTTTGCAGTAAAATACTATAAAGTGAGTTGACAGTGATATTTTAAAGTGTAGTAAAGTTCTATAAATCTTCTCATAGATGTCCGATGCAACAAAATTTTGAGCAAACCTTCACATTGATACTATTGGAGTGTACTAGAAATAGGATAACGATTGACTGCACATTTGAGGAGATATTTAATATAATGATTTATAAAGGGCCTCGCGACCCGTTTTGTACTAAAGTTTCAATCTGTAGTAAAATATTCCAAATTCAGTTGACATTGATATTTCACAGTGTAGTAAAGTTAAAAAAAAACATGTCATAGATATCCGATTGCGACCAAATGTGGAGTAAACATTCATATAGTTGATGTTGTACAGATGTAAAAGAAATATGATAACGATAGACGGCCTATTTGAGAAATTATCTCCTAAAACGATTTATAAAGGACCTTGCGACCCGTTTTGTAGTAAAATACTACAAAGTGGATTGACAGTGCTATTTCAAACTGTAATAAAGTTCTATAAATCATGTCATAGATTTCCGATTGCGACGAAATTTCGAGTAAACATTCATATCGATGCTGTACGAGTGTTTAAGAAATATGATATTGATAGATGGCCTGTTTGAGAAATTATCCCCAAAATGATTTAAAAGGGACATTGCGACCCGTTTTGTAGTAAAGCTGCAAACTGTAGTAAAAGACTCCAAATTCGGTTGACATTGATATTTCAAAGTGTAGTAAAGTTTAAAACAAGTATGTGATAGATATCCGATTGCGACAAAATGTGGAGTAAACCTTCATATCGATGTTGTACAAATGTATAAAAAATATGATAACGATAGAGAGCCTGTCAGATTGACCTCTATGACATGATTTATTAAACTTGACTACGCTTTGATGATGATGATGAGCTGGGTTTTACGGCACTGTGACAGAAAATAGGTCATAAAGAGTCGATGATTGATGAGGGGTGATGAAATGAAATGATGATGATTTCAGGAAGATGGTTTGGGCTAATTCTATCCGTTGACCAACAGCGCATTGGATCAAAACCAACGACCTGCCTTATTTTAAGTTCTTGGCAGAGGGAATAATCCCGGTATAATAAACAGAAACAATTCCCTTTGACAAGTAAGCCATAGAACTGCGGCAAAGTAGGAAGGTCTCTGTGGTACTTTGCTTTGCAATATCAATTTCAATCGAATTTGGAGTACATGTATTTAACTACAGTTTGCAACTTTAATACAAAACGGATCGAAAGGTATTTTATTTCTTATTATATGACATACCTCCTCAAATGTGACGTCTAACGTTATCATATTTCTTGTACACATGCATAGTATCGATGTAAAGGTTTACTCCAAATTTCGTTACAAGCGGACATCTCTGACATGATTTATAGAACTTTACTACACTTTGAAATATCAATGTCAACCGAATTTGGAGTCTTTTACTACAGTTTGCAGCTTTACTACAAAACGGATCGCAAGGTCCCTTTTAAATCATTTTGGGGATAATTTCTCAAACAGGCCATCTATCAGTATCATATTTCTTAAATACTCGTAAAGCATCGATATGAATGTTTACTCGAAATTTCGTCGCAATCGGATATCTATGACATGATTTATAGAACTTTATTACAGTTTGAAATAGCACTGTCAATCCACTTTGTAGTATTTTACTACAAAACGGGTCGCAAGGTCCTTTATAAATCGTTTTAGGAGATAATTTCTCAAATAGGCCGTCTATCGTTATCATATTTCTTTTACATTCGTACAACATCAACTATATGAATGTTTACTCCACATTTTGTCGCAATCGGATATCTATGCCATGTTTTTTTTTAACTTTACTACACTGTGAAATATCAATGTCAACTGAATTTGGAATATTTTACTACAGATTGAAACTTTAGTACAAAACGGGTCGCGAGGCCCTTTATAAATCATTATATTAAATATCTCCTCAAATGTGCAGTCAATCGTTATCCTATTTCTAGTACACTCTAATAGTATCAATGTGAAGGTTTACTCAAAATTTTGTTGCAATCGGACATCTATGAGAAGATTTATAGAACTTTACTACACTTTAAAATATCACTGTCAACTCACTTTATAGTATTTTACTGCAAAACGGGTCGCAATGTCCTTTATAAATCATTTTTGGAGATAAATTCTCTGACAAGTCGACTATCTCTCTCATACTTTTTGTACAGCTGCATGGTATCTATGTGAAGATTTACTCCAAATTTCGTTGCAACCGGACATCTATGACATGATTTATAGAACTTTACTACACTTTGAAATATCACTGCCAACCCACTTTTTAGTGTTTTACTACAGTTTGCAACTTTACTACAAAACAGGTCGCAAGGTCCTTTATAAATAATTTTGGAGATAATTTCTCAAACAGGCCATTTATCGTTGTCATATTTCTTGTATACTCGTATAGTGTCAATGGGAAAGTTTACTTCAAATTTCATTGGAATATGACATCTATGAAATGATTTATAGAACTTTACTACACTTTGAAATATCACGTTCAATTCACTTTGTAGTAATTACTACAATATGCAACGTTACTACAGAACGGGTTGTGAGGGTTCAACGCAAAGTGTAGTAACTCACTTTGTAGTAATTACTACAATTTGCAACGTTACTACAAAACGGGTCGTAAGGTCCTTTATAAATCTTTTTGAAGATAATTTCTCAAATAGGTCGTCTATCATTATTATATTTCTTGTAAACTCGTATTATGTCACTGTGAAGGTTTACTCCAAATTTCTTTGCAATTTGACATCTATGACATGATTTATAGAACTTTACTACACTTTGAAATTGCACTGTCAATTCACTTTGTAGTATTTTACTATAAAACGGGTCGCAATGTCCTTTATAAATCATTTTCGAGATAATTTCTCAAATAGGCCGTCTATCGTTATCATATTTCTTGTATACTCGTATAATGTCTATTTGAAGTTTTACTCCAAATTTCGTCGCAATCAGACATCTATGACATGATTTATAGAGCTTTACTACACTTTGAAATAGCACTGTCAACCCACTTTGTAGCATTTTACTACAAAACGGGTCGCAGTGTCCTTTATATGTTATATTATAAGATATCTCCTTAAATGTGCCGTTGATCGTTATCATATTTCTTGTACACTCGCATAGTGTCAATGTGAAAGTTAACTCCAAATTTCGTCACAATCGGACAATTATGACATGATTTATAGAAATTTACTACACATTGAAATATCTCTGAGAACCCACTTTTTAGTGTTTTACTACAGTTTGCAACTTTACTACAAAACGGGTCGCAAGGTGCTTTATAAATCATTTTGGAGATAATTTCTCACATAGGTCGTCTATCATTATTATATTTCTTGTATACTCGTATTATGGCACTGTGAAGGTTTACCCCAACTTTCGTTGCAATTTGACATCTATGACATGATTTATAGAACTTTACTACACTTTGAAATTGCACTGTTAATTCACTTTGTAGTATTTTACTACAAAACGGGTCGCAAGGTCCTTTATAAATCATTTTCGAGATAATTTCTCAAATAGGTCGTCTATCGTTATTATATTTCTTGTATACTCGTATAATGTCTATTTGAAGTTTTACTCCAAAATTCGTCGCAATCAGACATCTATGACATGACTTATAGAGCTTTACTACACTTTGAAATAGCACTGCCAACCCACCTTGTAGCATTTTACTACAAAACGGGTCGCAGTGTCCTTTATTTGTAATATTATAAGATATCTCCTCAAATGAGCCGTTGGTCGTTATCATATTTATTGTACACTCGCATAGTATCAATGTGAAAGTTTACTCCAAATTTCGTTGAAATCGGACATCTATGACATGATTTATAGAACTTTACTACACTTTGAAATATCTCTGTGAACTCTTTTTCTAGTGGTTTTACTACAATTTGCAACTTTACTACAAAACGGGTCGCAAGACCCTTTATATGTCATATTATGAGATATCTCCTCAAAAGTTGCATTGATCGTTTTCATATTTCTTGTACACTCGCATAGTATCAATGAAAAGGTTTACTCCAAATTTCGTCACAATCCGACATCTATGACATGATTTATAGAACTTTACTACACTTTGAAATATATCTGAGAACCCACTTTTAAGTGTTTTACTACAGTTTGCAACTTTACTACAAAACGGGTCGCAAGGTGCTTTATAAATCATTTGCGAGATAATTTCTCAAATAGGTCCTCTATCATTATCATATTTCTTGTATACACGTATAATGTCCATGTGAAGGTTTACATCAAAATTCGTTGCAATTTGACATCTATGACAAGATTTATAGAACTTTACTACACTTTGAAACAGCACTGTCAATTCACTTTGTAGTAATTACTACAATATGCAACGTTACTACAAAACGGGTCGTGAGGGTTCAACGCAAAGTGTAGTAACGCACTTTGTAGTAATTACTACAATTTGCAACGTTACTACAAAACGGGTCGTAACAACGCTTTTACCCTGTCCTGATCCTGATGAATATACTCAAAATACTCAAAAGCAACAGCAAAACTGAAAGAAAACAGAAAGTTCGTTAAGGAACTATCCCTTTTAATTTCGTCTTGCTTTATGCAGTCACCTGGCTTAACCATTTCTGTAAAAATGCGCCTTTGTATGCATAAGGCTCATTCTGCTTTATTTTATTTCTGTTTAAACTAGGTACATGTCTTCAAAACTAGGACATGCAATGTGGTAAAGGGTTTTAAACACAAAATATCATAGATTCATTACCAATTGAAGGTGATAGGTATAACTGATTTGTACTGATTACTGTAGAGTAGAGGGCAAGCTACAGCCAATCTTGGCCATACAAAGTTAGTCTTAGGTTAACCCATTAGTACATGTTTTAGACACATTTATAAAAAATAAATCAGCAATCAGTATAGAATCTGATGAGACGCCGTAAAATAGCACCGTGTCATCAGGGTCTGGGGCCCGTTTTACTAAACTACTTACGCAAAAAATTTGCGTAAGTCAAACTTTTAAATTTTAATTTATATTTTTTATTATCACTTGCTACAAACAGCAAATAGCCAGATAGTGAGGACGCGCTTTTAGCGCGTCCTTTGATCTGGCTATTTGCTGTTTGCAAACGTTTATGATCGAAAAATAAGAGTAAAACGATTTTGACTTTACGCAAAAATGTTGCGTAAGTAGTTTAGTAAAAGGGGCCCCTGCTCTCTTTGTTATTTCATTTGCACATATGAAATGATTTGCTGTATTGACAAACACTATGTTCAGTGGCTTTAGATCAACATTGTATATAAATATAAGAAATTACCCCTTCCTGCAAGCACATATGGACTAATGTATTGTAATAGCGAGGCGTAAATGGGTTAATATAAGTCGTATAAACTATAAGACTAGCGTCAAAGAGTTTGAATCCACTGACAGTTATCGCGATCAGCAGACAAGAGGTTAAGCTATTTCTAAACTAAAATGCAAAATGGACTAGATAACAACCTTAGGCTGTATTTAGACTGATAAGACTGTATGTAGACTAGATAGCTACTATAAATGGAATCTCAATTTCTGAACTGTTGAATTATTTGGGATAAGGAAGTACAATTGTTATAAAAATAGTACAATTAAACCCCATTACCCCTTTGCCTGTTCATAGTTTTGAAAATAGGCTACTTTTTAAAGTAGGTTGAAAGTAAAGCAGAATGTGCCTTAAGGCACATTCTGCTTTACGTTCAGCCTGCTTTAAGCTACTACCTGCTAGAAAAAAGATAATATTCCTTATGAAACATATTCATGTATGTATAAATTTGAACTACATGTATTTGCATCAGTGGAAGAATATATTAGAGGCATTAAAAGGCGTATTTTTGGGGTAATGGGTTAACTCATTCACCCCTAAACATTCAAATGGATAACTCCTATTTCCAATTAAGTTTAGTCATTTTTATAAACATTTAGGTCTGGTTTTTGTTTTACAATATATTGTAAAATGACAAATGGTGCGAACCCTGATTAGAGGGATCCAACAGGATCTTTGTTTACACTATACGTCTTGGGCACATGTACTCATCACAGGTACACTGTTTGTTAAAGGGTGAGTATACACATCGGTAGGGTTCAGTGCCTTAAAGGGAAGGGATGGTTCCTCGTCTTCCATGTACTGTTTGGTTGAAATTCAGCAATACAGTCGTAACTCGATAATATAAACTCGCGTTAGTTCGAAAATACACATACATTGTATTTCAAATTTAAAACGTGGCTGAGCCACGTTTTATCTTTCAATTATGGCTATGTTTGACTTATTATATAAAAAGTGAGATCAACCTATCGACATTCATCTTATGAAATACTGGTAGATAAAAACAACTACGATCGAATTTTAGCGAGTTCGAAGTATCGAGTTTCGACTGTATTTTATTAGAAGGACAGTAAGATAGCTAGACACGTTGGTTCTCTCAATTGGATAAAAAATTAACCATCTAAGCATGTTTGGTGACAAGATCAAGAGGCCTTAACGCAAATAAAAAGTTCAGCTGACAGCACGTAATAGTGGCGTTCCGAGTTTTAATATATTCATGACCATGATGTCATCTGCATGAATCGAATGTAGTCTGCTTTTATTTCACACATTTAAATTCTATGTAAATTTATATCGTTATGAGGGTCAAGCAATTTGAATCCTGACCAGACGCTGCCTTTCGCTTTTCGTCCGGTCAGAATCCAAACTGTTTGGGAATTCGACTAAAATCACATTTAGCAGGGAAAGGGTTAAACCTTACAATGCCATGGTTTTTATGCTTTTCGCACCGACTACCTTGTTCTTATTTATTACACACAGGAGAACACTTCTATTAAAATATTGCAGAACGAGACTTCGATGTCAGCAACAACATGGGTAGCACCACAGATTGGAAGCCGCTTGACGACTGAATGGAAAACTAACGAGTATACTTCTATCAGTATCGTCTGTATTTTTGTACCTGTAATAATCTGCAGTAACGCCATGGTTGTTGCCTCTGTGGTCAGGTTTAAACGACTGCAAATTCCAACGAACTTTTTTATCATGTCTCTTGCCATGGCCGATATCGTAATTGCTTTAGCCCTGCCCTTCTACGCCACCATGGAGCTTACACCAATCAGGATCACCAGCAACGCTTTATGTTTGGCCGCCAACAGAACATTGATGACTGCAGGAGGGGTGTCCATTCTGACACTTTCTATTATTGCATACGACAGGTACATGGCCATCATGCGGCCTCTGGAATACATCATGTTTATGACTAAGCGGCGGATATGCTGTTTTATATTTATTTCCTGGGTGTATAGTACAGTCATGTCATGGCTACCAGTGATCAGCGGGTGGCATGGAGACATTGTAGATCACTCCTCACTATGTTCTAACAGTGTACTTAACAGTAAGACAAGAATTATATACATAGTGACAATATTCATCCCGGCGTGTGTTTGTATCTTATTTTGCTATTTCAGAATTTTTACTATCGCACGTCATCATGCACATGCTATAGCCGCCATGGAAAACTCAATTAGAAACAGCATAGAGCGACAGTTTGTCAAAAGTGACACAAAATATGCCAAAACTTTAGCCATTGTCATTGGAGTATTTCTATCGCTTTGGCTACCTTACCAGGTGTGTCTATTTATCGAGTTTCTTAATGGTTCATCTATTAATTATTGGGTAAGAAATTATCTTATGTTAGTTGCGTTTTCGAACAGTGCTGTAAACCCATGGGTGTACGCGTTCCAAAATACTGACTTCCGGTCCGCATTTAGGAAAATCATACAGTCATGGAAATGTCGTAGGACCATTCCAATTGAAGACCGACGATCGAGTATTATATCTCAAATAAGTGTTATACCTTCTAGTACTTCTGGAAGACTTAACCGAGCGAACAGTCGTGTTGTAGCTAGTGATATTCTATATACTTTAAGTCAACAGTTAGGCAAGGACAACGTGGATGTGGCGTTAAATAGACGACTATCGACAAAACATACTGTAGTCAACGCTGTCTCGTCGCTACCAGATCTCATACGAATGTATGCCAACACTTATCAAAACGACCCTAGTGCATTCCGAATGAATGATTTGACTATACCAGAGGAAGGATTCCATGAAGATGAAGACTCCGACAGTGCATATTGTAACAGCGGATTTGCAAGTTCATCCGTGTGACCAATATTCTCTTGACTACAACTGATTCGAAGGTTATAAAGAATTTGAAATGAGTCTGAAATCGTTCCCAAGCAATTGATTGATCGGATTTGAGCGAAAGCTCAAATCTGACCATTCAAATGATTGAGAACTAGCTAAGATTCAACTCATACTCTATATAACCTTAAGCCCAGTTGCCTGCATGCTATAGTTATTCATCGGCGGGCTACAGGCGAATTTCTATCTGATGCAAATAATTTGAACCCAGATGAGACGCTGTGAAACTCTGCGTATCATCTGGATTCAGACTGTTTGGCACTCTGGTGAAGCGTTCGTAACCCTTTACCAAATACACACACATTTGTATGTATACACATCTAATATATTTCTCCAATGACGAAAAATAGTTCCAATTGTTTGGCAGTGAGAATTTTGAACAAGGATGTAGATCGGGAATAGGGCATAATAAACAACAAACTAATGTCTATATTGAGTTCAAACATTAGTTGTTCGACAAAGTGTGTGGTGAAGGCAATATGAAACATGTGTCGAGAATGAATGGTTTGATTTTCACAAATATACATAGAGCTCTAGGTAAATTAAGTAGTTCAAGTACAACTCAACCTCTCTTTTACGACCAATATTAAGAAAGCGAATTGATTGTATGAAGGCAAGTGGCAGCTCAAAGCAATGTGAAAGTAAAACTGAATGTTCATATAGGAGCTTTCAGTTTTAAGTAAACTTGCCTAAGTAAACTCATTGTCCCCTGAAACGTCCAATGGACGATTCCAGTTTACAATAAAGACTGGTCAATTTTAGAATATTCAGGGTCGTTTTTATAATATATTACAAAATGACAAATTGTGAAGTCCCTGATTAGAGGGCTCTGCAGGACCGTCTTATCAGGGACTTCACTGTTTGCATTAGCCAAGTGTACTCTTCAGAGATACTCTTTTGGTAAAGGACGCATATTTGCGTCACTAGGGCAGTGAGTTAAGCAGCCACCTGCATAAGCGCAAACTGATTACCCTATTAAGTGGTTGTTATTAAAGAACTTTACTGCACAAACCGTCTTATGTCTACACAAAACCACAGGTGTCAGCTATTTCAGAACGTATATCACCTATCAAACCTTAGTTAGAATTCAAATTCACTTAAAACACCCCCCCCCCCCCCCCACAAAAAAAAGAGTAAAATAAATTTAATTAAAAAGTAGAAATAGAATTTAATTCTTCTATTGAATATACTGAACAAGAAAACTATTTTGTTATCAATTTTCCAGCTTAGATTTTGTGACTAGGCTGTGTGTTTTAAGACTAAGAACTCGTGGCTGGATCCTGTGCATAAAACAACATACGGTGACTACTCATTACAACAATCACTTTGAGACGATTCTAATGAGTAGTCACACCATAGGGTTTGGTGGAAACGCGAAGGAGAAAAGTTGTATCAAATCCATTAAACTTTTATCTCGAGCCCTGGATCATTTACAAATTACGAACATTTACAAATACTATTGCACATGTTATTTGCAAACAAAACGCAAACGCGTTGCAATAAAGTGTAGAAAATGACATTTTTGACAAATCTGACTACATTTATTAATCTGAGTGGCAAACAGTTAAGAAACTGATCAGAAACCGGGTTACCCGGCGCCTGATCTGCCTCAAAACTGTTTGCAACTGAAATAATTGTTTAAGCGTAAACATGTTTCTTTGGAAAGAATAAAGTTTTTCCGCTATTATTATTGTACTAGTAAACGGTCGAATTTACGCTAAAAATCACTCAACATTAGTTGAATAAAAAAGGTTTTAGTAGAGACGACATATTATGCATTATGTAAAATTACCATTGTCATATGTTGAGTATTCAACTGCCATTATAGAATACCATGGTACTAGAAAAGAAACGGAAATTAGACTGTTCTTGTATTTCGCTGTAGCCCTTAACCCATTACCCCATAAATACGCCTTTTTACGCCTTTACCTTATTTCTCCAATAAAGAAAATAGTTGCATATTATATCATCATGAATTAATATGTATCATAAGAAATATATATTCTAGCATACGGTAGTTTAAAGCAGGCTGAAAGTAAAGCAGAATGTGCCCAAAGGCACATTCTGCTTTACTTTCAACCTGCTAAGAGGTCACCTAATAAGTATCTTCAGTACTAGAAACAGGCTGTTGGGTAATGGGTTAAAATGACTATAGTCTATTTTAACAATCTAGGGTTGTGTTACACTGAATTTCAAAATCACAAACAATGAACACCCTGTTTAGATATCTACACTGTTTCAAGTGTACACGTGTACACTTCACATACATGTATTTTGTTTGTAAAGGTCGCATATAGGTCGCGGTACTAAGGAAAATTAACAATAAATAAATATAAAAAAGTATAAAAGAAACATGTGCATAGGACATTTCAATTTGATTATTGACATCTAGTTATTAACACACTCAACCCTAGTCAAAATGTGTACCTGTGATGGTTACACTTGTCCCATGCAAACAGTGTAAACCCTGACCAGAGGGCTCCTTAAGGATCCCTCTGAACAGGGTCTATACTGTTTGTCATTTTGAAATATATTGTTAAAATCAACCCTAAAAAGTAAAACATGGACTAGACTTATTTTGAAATTCGACTTGTCCACTAAATGTTTCAGGGGTGAATGTGTTACGTCTTTTGAACTAATTCAATTTATAAACATGAGTTGCTCCAATAGCATGATTTTAAGAGGAGCGAAATTAGCTGGAAACAAAATAAAATAATTTATTTATTTCATACATACAATGAAAAAAACGCAGATTTCTACATTTTGTTCCTGCATTTTGAAATCATCTGCCCTTAAATGTCACATTTCTTTCTCACTGATATGCCACTCTATAGAGTTAGTAATGTACAGTGGTCCCTCTCTACAACGACATCCAATGGGAGACACAGATTGTGTGTTTTGTTCAGAGGGAGCCGTTTTAGGGAGGGAAAATAAAGACTTGGCTCACATTAATTTTGCTAACAGCTTGAATCCAGAGCAGACGCCGCGTAACGCGGCGTCTGATCTGGATTCAATCTGTTTGTCACTTGTCATTATATGTCATTTTATGTATTCTATCAAAATGTCCACTTATATGTAACTTTGAGAAAAAACAGCAGACGACAATTTTAAGCAGACGATATTGCAGCAATAAATCCGTTAGAGCAGGAGGAACAGCGGCAATCGTTGTTGTAAGGAGGGAATCGTTGTTGAAAGGGGTGTTGTGGAGAGGGAGTACTGTATTTGCAAAAACTGTTTGTTTCCATACAGATTTAGCGTTACGTCGCCTCGCCTTGTCCCGCTCCTCTCCAGCTCACAGCCGCTCCGCTTATATCACATAAAAAAGGATTCACAGAGCATGTCAACGTTTTGCCAATATCGAAAGTAGGGAAGGCATTATCCGTTATCGTTTAAACGAAAAGAAACGCAATGTCATGAATTAGAAAATGACAAGTTCTTAAAATGTTGACGATATGACCTATATTTAAATATGTGCTGCAAACAGTTTGGAGCCTGATCAGACGCCGAGTTACCCGGCGTCTGATCTGGCTCCAAATTGTTAGCTATGGTAACGATTGTTTTGTTGTAAACACGTTTATTGGGTAAGAATAATGTCTACCCTACTTTAACAAATATATCAGTTCATTTGAGCATGACCTTAAAAACTCATAAATGATAAAACATCATAAATGACTTTCAACGGAATATATAAGATATCACAAATAGTTTTCTCAACAACAGAAATATCTAAAGTGGAGAATACGATATTATTTCCCAATCAATTCGTTTATTCTAAAACCCCTGTATCTGTTTTAAACAGTTGTCAGACCAGACGCAGAGATATCCACAGGACGTATAATCAGACTCTGAACTGTTTCCATGCCGATTAAAAAGAGTATCAATATTTACCAATTGCTTATTGCATTGCGTTTGCATTTCGTTCCGTTTAACCCTTTCATTCTCAATGACGCCTTCAAGCGCGTTTGCAAACAGTTTGGATTCTGATCAGACACCGCGTAACGCGGCTTCTGATAAGGACCCAAACTGTTTGACACAGTCATACAATCTTAAATTTAACTTTAACTCTTTGAACCCTAGTCCCGCATATAGGCATGCTTTTCAAACAGCGTACATGTGAATGGTACACATGTCCTATGCAAACAGTGAAGACCCAGATCAGAGGGCTCCGAAAGGAGCCCTCTGATCAGGGTCTTCACTGTTTGTCATGATGCCAAACATTGACAAAAACAACTCTTAAAAGTCAGAAAAGGACTAGTCTAAAATGGAAACTGGAATTGTCGATTTAAAGTTTCAGGGAGGAAAGAGTTAAAGCGTGTCTTGCAGACAACAATATTGAAGCAGACGACAATAAGGCGGTGAAGGGGTAAAATCCCCCGAATAAAATGTGATCATGTAAGGGTTAACTCATTGAGTCCTATCGACGAGAACACTCGTCCTCTATTACAAACAGTGTACATGTGAAAAGTATATAGTACCTATGCAAAGAGTGTGGACCCGGATCAGAGGGCTCCTAAAGGAGGCATCTGGGGCCCGTTTCATAAAGCTTCTTACGACAATTGTTGTCGTAAGTCAAATCTTTAAAATACATTTAATTTCTTATTTCTCAATCTAATCCTGTCTTGTGACATCTTTTTGGAATCGTCTTTTCAAGACGATTCCAAAAAGATGTCACAAGACAGGATTAGATGGAGAAATATATAATAATTGAGACTTTTATGATCTGAGTTACGACAACATTTGTCGTAAGAAGTTTTATGAAACGGGCCCTGATCCGGGTCTGCACTGTAAGTTATTTCGATCATCAAAGAGTTAAAAATTGACTCGCTTGTATTGGAAACTGAACTTGTGTATTTAAATGTTTCAGGTTTAAATTAGTTAAACGGGAAAGAATAACGTTTTCTCCACGATACTATCAGTCAATGGTGATGGGCAACGATTCATCAAGTGGAACATCTACGCCTGAACGACAACAACTGTACGGGCTCTTCTTTCACCTTTTTATGTTTGAATGGGGAATTCGGGGTGCTCCTCGATTTCGGTGGCACTATGATGATTTCCGGTACAAGGGTGTCGCCATTTTGGCGACAGTTGTTTTCAGTCGTTTCTGTGCTAACCGCACTCCCGGATCGTTCAGACGCTTGTTTTATCACACCGTCGATTCCTAGTGCCACGGAATCCTTCACATTACTGGCCAAGGAAAATATATCAGTCTTTCGCTTAGACAGCTCTTTCTGTAAAGATTTTAGCTCATTCTGAAAATAAAAAAGCATTGTCACTCTAAACCGTTGTTGACAATTTTTTTTTATCTTTGACTCAAGCAATGTAAACTAGCCCAGCAAATCCTTGGTCCAATGTTCTAAAGCTTTTGAGTTGAGTCTGAGATCGTTCTCAAGCATTTGAATGGCCAGATTGGAGTTTTTGCTAGCTAAAGTTCAAAGCTGACCAATCAAATGCTTGAGAACGATCTAAGAATCGACTCAAAAACTTTATAACCTTAGCTCCGGTATATCATAACCTTTGTTAAACTTTCTACCGCTAAAATTTACGGTCTGCTTTAAACCATTCGCAAGCAAAATAACGACGGTCTGCCAAATTATCGACGGTCTGCAATTTTATGCCAAATTAAAAAGTTGTGAATGAGGAGATATAAATACGAGTTCCAAATAATTTGGATCTAAACTGTTTGAAAATTTATTTTTGTCCCAATAGCTGTGAAAGTGTTGAGATGTTTATTTTTCAAGCAGGATGAAAAGTAAACATGATTGTTTCATTACGACTTTTGTTTTTAGCGGTCGTTTTACCCGGATTTTGGTGCATATTTGCTTAACCAATTAATCAATATATATGAATTCCTATTCAGATTAAACTTAATCGTTAATATACTCCAAAAGGTTGCACTCTTTACATTTTATATGTACTGCAGTGCGTTTGCATTTAGTTAGATAGTTAAATCACTTCACCGCTATATGTGGTGCGCCCTGTGGATTCGACCATGCTTTCATACCGAATTAGTCCATTTTGAACTATCGGGTGACTGGTTTAAGTTTTTATTTCCGTTTTCGTTTTGTTTTATATTAAACTTCCTAACAGCAAAAAGTGTCGACTCAGACGCCACATGACGAGTCTTCGCTGTTTTCCTATGCCCTGTATGCACAAGTGTATAGGTTAACTCAACTTTGAAAACAAATCCAGTTTTTAACAAAGTCTAGTTTTTGTTGTACTATTGATGGTCGCTTTTTACAATGTATTGCAAAATGACACTAGGGAGAACATATTACATATTTATATCATACTGAATCGTTCCTAATGACGCATAGTGCAGAACCTGAACAGATGTGTCTGATCTGGGAATACGCTGTTTGCATATAACACGTCTACTCTCTACAGGTACACCATTTATCACAACAGCCTTACAAGTCATGAATGTACGATGTTGTGTGAAGCATGAAGTTTAATTTCCATTTACTCAACATGTGGTATCCAATATGTGTGTGGGTGGCACCCTAACATTTATGACCACCAACTGCAACACCTGTGTGCTGGGGTATTATAGGTTTGAATCTCTTTGTTGATTGTGTAATAAAACAATAACTCTTATCCTATGCTAAAATTATCGCATACTAGTACTTCGAAATTGAATGTCCACTCCTTGTATACGTGCAGCTTCCAACTTAACCAGCAATTCTTTATAAATGCAAAAATATAAACACTCTTGTGTGCTCAAATGTCCAATTTGTGACCAGGTATCGTTTTAAATAGCTTATGATCTAGATCAAACTTGTTTAAATGGCATTAAGGCTATCATTCGGTGAATAGATTTAAGTAGACAGGAATGTTGTTGTATAACTTTCTTTCCGCAGTTTCGAGAAATCCCGTAATTTCAAACAGTTTTCATCCAGATCTAGCAATCCACTTACTCTAGTAATAAATCGATAAACACGTAGTATGACATTTGCAGTTGTACATGTATCTGCTTTTGATTAAACCTATATCCCCTTTTTTGGGGGAAACAATTGTTTAACATGTAATGCAGACAAAGGTGCTCAGGATTTTAAGGGTTACAGAAATCGGAATTAAGCAATCGAAATGAAAGAATAGCCGTGTTTCCACAAGTGTTTTATTACAATGCTATGCATTCAAATAGATATTTTAAGAACACTTCAAACAGAAATAAAGGTATTAATAAAAGTTTTAACCGACATTTACAAACATCTTGGACCTTGACCAGACGGCGGGTCACTAGGCGACTGGTCGAGATCCAAAATGTTACACCATGAAATATCAAAATCTCTTCAATCAAAATGATGTTAGATATAAACGTGATGTTTTGGAACCTACAATTTTAAAGTAGACTGTATTAGAACAGGTTAGTGGTTAGGCATATAGATGCTCAAAGTGCAATCCTTTGAAAGTTTAAGTAGCAAAGCCATAGAGTAGAATTATAAACTACATTGTGGTTCTTGAACTGACTGACCTTGGTACAGTAGAGGATGACTATGTTAACCATTTCACTCTCAATGACGCTTAAAAGCGCGTTTGCAAACAGTTTGGATCCTGATCAGACGCCGCGTAAAGCGACGCCTGATCAAGATCGAAACTGTTTGACACTCGTTTTGAAATTTCTTTAGCCATACTGCCTTTTTTTTTAAAAACGACATTGCAGACAACAAATTGAAGCAGACGACACTGAAATGGTGAAGGGGTAAAAAATTGGCAGTGGAAGGGTTAACAAACGAAAGAGTTTCATTTGAAGTTGCTATTGCATCATTGTAATAAGGAATGTTCTAAATATTGGTATTTCTTAAGAAGACGGCTTATTTTCTAATTTCTTCAAAATGTTACCTTACTTAGTGTTTTCTTAATAAACACTGGGTAGTTTTTACAATGTTTTTAAAATGGAGAAACAATGTAGGTGTCTTTTGGTTCGGGGTCTTCAATGTTTAGACAGTTTTCCTTTGCACGCGTACACAGTTGGTAAATAAAGGATATACTCGCCGCTAGTGTTAAATGTTTTAACTGAGCAATACGGGACTGTTTGACATAGGTGACATCGAGTTATGAAAATTCAACTGTAGAAATAAGGATAAATTCGGCTTTAACGAGATCGAGCCATCGGTGTTCGACTGTGATGTAAATAAATATGTGCACATCTATTCCCACAGTAACACGGGCAAGTACAGTCCATTAAAAGTGTAATTAATGTTTAAATGCCTGAGAATATAATCCCCTCAATTTCTAATCATGCTCATTATTTTAAGATAGATAGACTGATTGTAAAGCACAAAGCTTCAATAGTAGTTTATGTTGTTCTTTCAAACTGCTTTAAGCAACCCCATGTCTTTTGTAAAGCAGATCGCTTCAATACTAGTTTTCTGTTGTACTTTCAAACTGCTTTAATCAACCACCTGTCTTAATTTTGTCTAGTCAATTTTGGACTATTTAAGATTGTAATTTACAATATATTACAAAATTACAAATAGCGCAGGCCCTGGATCTACAATGTTTGCATAGGAAACAAGAAATATCTTTAAAAAAGATATTCGGCGGAATGAGTGGTTGAACTAAGGCTATATAGATGGGTGTGCAAAATTGAATTAAATTGAGGTTTTCAAAGAATATATATCTTGGATTGAAAAGCAAAAAATACAAGTATTCAATTGAAACAGTAACTTTTATTTAAAATGCAAAACTATCATGTACAGAAATGCAAAACAAAACAATAATTTAACTCATATCCTAGCTACTGGTAGGAGATCCTCACATTAATCTATTGTTCCATTCATAGAGTTTCTTGAAACAAACTATAGCATACACAAATGTACAGATACAACAATCTACTGTACTTCACTCTTGTAAATAATGATGAAACAACACAATTGTGTTTAACTCACTTGAGGCTATTCATATATAAAATATTGCTTTTAATGTATGGCAAATGTGTACAAATAGTTAACAATTAAAACAAATTGGTTGTAAACAATTATGAAACACCTAGCTTCCTCTGTATATCTATAAATAGATTTCAGATCATAGCATAATTTTGTCAATTCTGTGGCCTAGTGTAGTAAACAGACAGCCTGTATCTCTAAATTTTACACCCACAGTCCCCATCATGTAAAACTGTAATGGGACATAAACCAGCCTACAGGGCTCCAGATAAGAGTGAGTAAACTAAACAAATCACATTTTTTCACCTCTTTTAGCACCAAACCCTATGGTATTACCACTCATTTTGATTGTCTTGAAGAGACAATTCATATGTATAGTGACACCACAGGGTTTAATGCACAAATAAAGATTTTAAGTTTTGAAACAATTCCCTTATCTGGAGCCCTGGCTACTATCCAATCAGACTATTCAGTTTCAACAGGTGCTCTTAATTCTAAATTTCTGATCAAATATTATTGGTTGAAATGTGTGGCCAAATATTAAAGTGTGTCTAAATAGAAAACAGTCAGCTCCGCCGAAAAATGTTATATACCAATGCATACTGTTTGTAAATGACACGTATATGCGCCAGTAGGGGATCGAAACACTAAATAATTCTAACAAGCATTCTTTTGTAGTCGTACAGTGGAGAATCTGTTATTCTTTCCCGTTTAAACGCAAACGTACGCAAACGCAAAACACTAAAACGTAGAAAAGTACAACTTTTTGGACAATTCTGATAATTCATGTTTATCTTGGTGGCAAACAGTTTGGAGCCTGATCAGACGCCGGGTTACCCGGCGTCTGATCTGGCTCCAAACTGTTTGCACTGGAAATAATAGTTTTAGCGTAAACGCGTTTATTGGGAAAGAATAACACATTCTCCACTGTACCAGCCGGGCTGAAGGTCATACTGAAGGAAGAACCTAAAGTATTGCCGCAGCGAAATTATTTTACATAAAACCCTAAAGAAACTAAACCGTAAAATAAAGAAACGCATACAATTAAACTTGATAAGAATCTTTTTTCAGCCGTGCATGACTCAGCCTTGTTGCGCGAGTAAAGACCTTGCGGATATTGCACAATTCAGACAAGAGTAAACCTAAATGAGTCCATCTACATAAAATACAATGTTCAGCGCTTTTTACAGTCGTAAAATGATATTGCTGTTGCGAGGATGCCACGATTCAGTTTTTAAACAAACTAAACGCAAATGCAATCCAATAAAATGTAGAACATGGCAACAGCTTTTAAACATATCCTCACATTTTTTCCTTCCTGAGTAGCAAACACTTTGGAACATAATCAGACATTGGGTTATAACGATATATCAAATTCACTTTAATTAAACTTGCTCGTATTTCAACTTTGAAATAAGGGTATATTCGTCTAAAATTAGATCGATTATCGAAATTCAGCTGTAGAAATATATGGTTAAGACCGACCTAAGCTAGTTCGAGTTTTCGAAGTTCGATTGCATTTCGACTGTACATCGTAATATGATCCAGTTTACTTGAAATGCAATTACTCATTGGCGCTGTAACATACAGATGACATCTCAAAATGGTACTAAAAGTGAAGCTCTACGCTCCTAATTAAAGAAGTTCTTTGCTGCAACTTCATATATCATACTTGTGATCGCCAATGATGGGCATGATTAGATGGTGGTGTTTTGTTGGGTACAGTGGAGAATCTGTTATTCTTTCCCAATAAACGCGTTTACGCTAAAACTATTATTTGCAGTGCAAACAGTTTGGAGCCAGATCAGACGCCGGGTAACCCGGCGTCTGATCAGGCTCCAAACTGTTTGCCACCAAGATAAACAAGAATTATCAGAATTGTCCAAAAGTTGTTCTTTTCTACGTTTTAGTGCTTTGCGTTTGCGTACGTTTGCGTTTAAACGGGAAAGAATAACAGATTCTCCACTGTACATGTATCATGAAGATCTTTATTGTCTGCTTCTGCTTCTGTTTTTATTTTTTATTATTTCTTATAATAAATAAGGGGCTTATCATGGTGAAGAGGGTGAGTCAGGCGATATTAAATGTAGTTGGCAATTGATGTTCATTACTTGGTGCTAAAGTTAACCCTTTGGACCCCAGTCGCGCATATACGCGTCCTTCGCAAACAGTGTGCCAGTGAAGAGTACATTTGACCTATGCAAACAGTACTTACTCAGTTCAGAGGGCTCCTAAAGGAGCCCTCTGATCTGGGTCTGCACTGTTTGCCATATTGCAATACATTGATAAAACAATCCTAAATAGTCAACAACAGACGAGACTAAATTAGAAGTTGGAATTGTTTATTTAAAGTTCAAGGAGGAACGAGTTAAACAGGTTCCGTTTAAGCGAACAAGATGTTTGTTATCTTGTCTGACGTAGGTAGCTCTTTAAAGTTTTATTCCAACTTGCCCCACTCCTAACAGATGCAGCCTATTGTGGTAATACGTCTGCCTCATTATTTTCCAACAAAACATACAGTGCATAAAACCGCACTCGTTTGCTCGAGATTTATCGTGCCCTTAAACCCTTATACGCCCAAGTCTCGAATATGTTGTCTTTTTCAAACCGTTTTAATCTAGATTACTCTGAATCTGTTAAGAATTTAGGCTGTTCCACAATCATACCAATGTCTCTTTAGGTAAAAATGCCTTAAACTAAATTCTCAGAAACAAAAGCAGGCGAACACAATATTTTGGCAACGACGGGGTTAATTTTCAAAACAATTGCTATATGCCCGCACCTTTGTTTTTAAAGTAAAGTAGAATTACATTCCTTTTCAATGAATGTATCGATACGACCCGGAACTCTATGCATTCAAA
The DNA here is from genome assembly GCA_922989275.2 of Gari tellinella. NCBI lineage: Eukaryota > Metazoa > Mollusca > Bivalvia > Cardiida > Psammobiidae > Gari > Gari tellinella. The sequence goes on along the minus strand of OV277857.1, from coordinate 62,861,988 downwards.
GTTTTCTATTTCATTCTATTTTTAACAGAAATAAGTTAGCAAACCGTGCATACACAGATCAGACGCCGCAATATACAGCGCCAGGACTGTTTGCATATGTCCCATTTACAGGACGCTGGGCACCAATGTGTTAATAGGACAAAAAGTGTTATTTGACACCAATGGCAGCTTAAACAAAAATGAAAAATAAAGATAGAAGCTCAACTGGTGGCTTTCTATAAATCGACCCTGTCCGCATCAATCACAAACACCAAAGTTCTAGCTTTCTGAAAATAAATCTGTTTGACACTCTGATAACTTTTGTCGTAAGTAGATTCCACTGTCAAAAAATGAATACGGAGAGTTGATTAGGACTACTGTGTTTACTGATGAACCCTGCCAGGAACGCATATAGGTAAACCACACGGGTGTATATATACAGTAGATAATATGTTATTCTTTCCCAATAAACGCGTTTACGCTAAAACTATTATTTCAATTGCAATCAGTTTGGAGCCAGATCAGACGTCGGGTAACCCGGCGTCTGATCAGGCTTCAAACTGATTGTCACCAAGATAAACATGAATTATCAGAATTGTCCAAAAATTGCACGTTTCCTCGTTCTAGTGTTTTGCGTTTGCGTTTCGTTTCGTTTAAACGGGAAACAATAACGTATTCTCCACTTTATCAACTAGCAAACAATTTGGATACAGAGGAGAGGAAGAGCACGCCTCATCTGGAAAAAAACCTGTTTGATTCTTGAATGGTTTTATCTCGAAAATGCAATTGATGAACTTTGATAATGGTTTTCGATGAAAACGGCCAAAGGCGACACTTATCTAAATCAGTTATTTCTATTGCAAACATACTGGAACCGGACCAGACATCGAACAAGGCCCTAAGGTTATAACACTTTTGAGTTGAGTCTGAGATCGTTTTCAAGCTTTGATTGGTCAGATATGAGCTTTTGATTCTTTGGCTTTGGCATCTGATCAAACTCCAAACCGTTCGCTATTCAGTTTTAATGAATTGTCAATATTTTAACATTTTCCTCTATAGAAACGCATTTTATTTATTCTTGCACAGAAGAAAAATATTTCTTATTGAAACAGCCATGAACATGTAACATAAGTAATATTTCCATAACCTAACAGATGGTAGCTTAAAGCAGGCTGAAAGTAAAGCAGAATGCGCCTTAAGATGCATTGTGCCTAACTTTTAAAACTGCTTTAAGTGCTCGTATGTTTTCAAAACTAGAAACAGGATATGAGGCAAAGAATAATGATAACGTCTTTTTCACTATCTGCTGGTTGTACTGGTCGGGTATAGTGATTTTGTATTTTGTACTGGTGACTAAGGGGATGGATGGGGTGGGGTAAACTTACCTCAAGCTTTAACCGGCTGAGCTGTTCTACTTTTTCTACCTTTTTCACAAGGACACTTGATATGTAACTAATAATAAGCGCCACATAGGCAAGTCCAAACAGGATCCATACATATGCCACAATACGGTAGATTGGCCCAGCGTCTTCCCCGCTGAACTTATTCTCTGAGAGAGCTGAAAGAAGGAACCAGTATCAATGTATCATTGGTTACAAGTTTTTGGGTTTGTTATTTCAATCGCCAATTTCCATTTAAACTCTTTTATTCACAGAAACGACCTACATGTACGATACTTTTGTCCAGTCCAATCGGTACTTTTTACTTTTTTCTTTACTTGTATCATGCTTAAAGCATTCGCAACCTTAAGCACGAGGTTATGGAGAAATGACACTTATAAAAGGCTTAAAACGTGTCATGTATTAAAGTTATATCTGTTACTTACATATTCACCTAAATATTAGATAGTGATAATAACTATTTTTAAAAATTACAATACAACATGTAAATGGAAGAAAAAAAGGATGTTCAACATCGTCTGCATTTTTAACCCTTTACCCCATAGCCTGTTTCTAGTTTTGAAAATAAGTGACTACTTAAACCATGTTGAAAGTAAAGCAGAATGCGCCTTAAGGCGCATTCTGCTTTACTTTCAGCCTGCTTTAAGCTTCCACTTCCACCAGAAAATATTCCTTATGATACATATTCATGACCGTATAAATTGGAACTATTCTCTTCAGTGTAGGAATAGATACAGGTATAATTGCTAAAAGGTGCTTCTATTGGGGAAAGGGTTAAATAGAACGACGTTTCCTAAACCTACTTCACCATATAAAGTACATAGCAATAAAGTATTGTGGAGAAGACGTTACGCTTCTCAAGTTAACCCTTATCCTGCGGTGATGTCATCTGCTTCAAAATTGTCGTCTGCAAAGTTTGTTAAATTTAGATTTATACATTTCGTAAGTAAAGAAACCTAAAGAGGAGTGTCAAACAGTTTGGATTCAGATCAGACGCCGCGTTACGCGGAGTCTGATCTGGATCTAAACTGTTTGCAAAAACCAATAAAGTCGCGACCAGTAGGCAAAGGGTTAGCTGCCTTGTGCTAAATCTATTTTGTATTAATTTAAGACATTAACATAGGTCTTGAGTTGTGCGATCAAAATATTAGATTTAATACAACCAAGTGGCTATTCATGCGATATCTCTTTCATCTCGGTAATATAACTGTCAACTTAGAGAACCACCCATTTTGCACTTTTAAAGGAAATTAAATAAACTTCATTCGACCACAGTTCTTAATTTTAATGACAAACGATAGCAGGGGTATATAGTTATCTATCATGATTTGATTCTAATCAGAATATTACACAACAATAGGGATGTAAAACCTCGTGAATGGTTTTTTGAATATGTTTGTACCAATATTAACCCAGCAATTCCTATCATCAGCAAAAGCGGACATAAGTCAATAGTGTAGTCCTCTGATCAGAGTCTTCACTGTTTGTAAATTTGCAGTATTTTGTAAACAACACCACATCAGAGATGATAATCGAATAGACATACATTGTGCAAGTAATAGAAAACTAAAAGTGTCCACATGAAGTTTCAGGCTGATAATCGTCAGGTTACTTTGTTTCCAATTTTTTATAAAATGACTCTACAGAGAGTTTTACTGTATAATGTACAGTTGAACTTTGTTATCTCAAACTCGCTTAACCCTTTACCACATAGAAGCGACTTTTAGCGTATCTAATTTATTCCTCCGCAGAAGAAAATAGTTCCAGTTTATACCCTCATGAACAATTACCATAACAAATATTTTATATAGCCTAGAAGATGGATGTTTAAAGCAGGCTGAAAGTAAAGCAGAATGTGCCTTAAGGTACATTCTGCTTTACTTTCAACCTGCTTTAAGTGATCACCTGTATTTAATGTTATATACGGGTTATTGGGTAAAGGGTTAACTCGAACTTACCGGTCATTTTAAAAGAAATTCCAGTACTTAAAGCTCAGTTAAGTCTAACATACCCGTATTTCCAAGTTAAAATGTGGCTTAGCAATGTTTTAATTTTGGAATACGGGTATATTCGACTTAACTGAGTTCGAGATATCGAAGTTTGACTGCATGTCTATAGTTTTACTTTTATCAGAGCATGTCTTACCTGGAATGAAATCGCCGAATCCTATCGTCGATAATGTTACAAAACAGTAGTATATACTGTCCATCATTGTCCACCCTTCTACGTTCATAAACAAAAATGTCGGTCCCACAAATAACAAAGATACTCCTATCAGAATTATGAGCACCATGTTTAAATATTTATTCAGATCGGGTCTTTTTGAGCAGAACTTTAATTTGTTGACCTTGCTGGACAGTCTTGTAAGGTGCTGGCCTAGACCTTGTAGCATTAGGAACATTAGTGGAATACCAATAAGAGAATATGCAATCACTGTCAGCTTCCCGATCTCTGTGTCCGGTGATAGGTTTCCGTAGCCTGAAAAACAGGAAACATAACTGCATTTCAATACATTCATAAACCTTAGAATCTGGTGACATTTTCTCCAAACATGCTAAAATAGCTATCATGTGAACTACATGTAACTAACATAATTCAATTATCTGTGCGTCATGTACATTTGCACTTCTTGTACAAATTCGTCGATTTCTTAACATTTCGTCGTTACAACCAAACGTACAAGTGTTAAAGAGGATGAAGTATTCCTTCTTATTTTAGATATTAATGTGTTTAAAGACTATCACACTGTCTCTAGGGCAATTCTACTTGAAACAATGGTAAAACATTAGAAAAGAGTTTTGTTAAAAATGTTCGATTTCGTTGGTAAGTGTTCATTCTTGTAGATTCAGTGAAGACGCTATTAGAAAGTCAGACGCTGAGACTCAAAACATGTACAATATAGTTCGCAATCAAGTCCAAATAAAGTGTGTATATTGTGTTGTTGTTTTTTGTTTTTAAAAAAGAACCCTTCGCAGATCTACATTTCATTGCATTGCACTTTCGTTTAAGTTCGTTTAAAAGTGAAATAATAAATCTATTTCTATATACATGTACATGTATACTGTATACCAATATAATCTGCTTATCGATACAATGTATACATACAGTGGGGAAGAAATTGTTTTTCTTCAAGAAACACATTTGTGCTAAAATAATTGTTCCAACTGCAAACAGATTGCACCATCTGGCCCCTGATGAGACTTAAACTGCTTGCCCCTCAGATAGAGAAAAATGTCAGAATAAAAAAGAAACCAGCCATTATCTATATGTGATTGTATTGTGTTTATGTTTTATACAGTTTCCAAATGAAATTAATAGTTTTTGCACGCATTTATTGGGAAATAAAATCAATGGTAGTTGTTTTTAAATGTATAGAATCAAGCAAGTTAATTCAAAATGCAAAACATAAACCTCAAAGGTCTTTACTCAGTTCAATCAAAACGCAAAAGCAGAAACAATTTCAACTTCAGCAGAGGTTAACCTTTTCATTGCATTATACCGTCATTACCCATTTAACACTTTCGCTGACATATTAATATTTTTTGCTCGCAAATATAGGATATGTAATTATTTCTAAAGTTTAGAGGTTTGGCTTATAAAACATTAATATGAAGGTCAAACAGTTTGGATCCTGATTAGATACTAGGTTACACAACGTCTGATCTGGATCCAATCTCTTTGCACATGTTATAGTTGTCAAACTCAGCACTGAAGGGATTAAACTGCACCCGATGTTTAAATATTTTATTAAATTGTGCGTGTTTCAAAGGAATGGTTTTAAGAGACATATTTATAACCAACTCGCTAATTTAGACGGTATCGTGCTTTAATGAAAGTTTTGATGACAAATGCATTTCTCATTTACCATTCCATTTTTGAACTGATAAGACGATCCCATTGGTCTCTTGATAGCACCTACAAGATCGATTTCTTGATTCCGCAGTCGACCAGTTTCTTTCAAAGCCAACACCGGGACGAAATACATCTTTGCAGGGACTGTTCTTGCAATATCAATAAATCCATGTTATCCCTCTGCTGATTTACCCAGAATACATTGATGTTTATAAACAGTTTGGATCCTGATCAGACGCCGAGTAACTCGGCGTCTGATCAGGATTCAAATTGTTTGACTATTACATTGACCTTTCTTTAGTCTAAGTGCCTAACATTTAGATTTGATAAATAAAAATAAACGACTTATTCAAAGCAGACGATATTGTTTAAGGTCAAGGACACGCACTCGCAGAAAATGCATAAACAACATAATTGTAGTAGCATATTCCCAGGGGTGCACAGGGCAGATACTATATCGTAATTAACCCATCAAATGCCAATATAGCGTCTGATTTTAAAATATATCTTCTGCTTAATCAATTAAATATAGATCATTTTTGGGGATTTTAGTGATTTTACATAGCTTTAAACAGTATTTCAGTCATATGCATTTTGTAATGAAGAACACCAATATGTGAGTTATACAGTTTGGATCGTGATCAGACATCGAGTTACTCATTGTGCATTTGGTTCACAGTGTTGAATGGGTGAACCTGAACGGTATGAGTTCGTTTCATATCACAGTATTATATTATACTTTGTTGTGACCATCTAAAGACTCTATCATTTAAGTTCAATGACCATTTCGCAGATTACAGATTACAGATACTAATAGCTTCCATTCGAACTAATGAGCATATTTAACCCTAGCGACGAGTATACTCGTACTTTAAAACAGTGTATCTGTAAATGGTATATTAGTCTTCTGCAAACAGTGTAGATCAATATCAGAGTGCTCGTAAAGGGGTAATTTTGTCAGGGTCTGCACTATTTGTCAACTTGCAATGAATTGTTAAAGACCAATCCTAAATAAAAAAAAAAGGTGGAAAAGACTTTATTTCAAACTGGACTTTTCTATTTGACGTTTTAGGAATTTAATTCAATTCAGTTTTTTTTGGTTATTAGGCATCCGGCCCATGCATGTACACAAAAACATTAAGTATATGGTATACACAAAGTATAATATCGAGCGGAGTAAAGGAGAAAAGTGTTTTTCTAAGGCAAAACACAAATAAGCTGTTCTATCAAACACATTTAATTAGCATTTATATTCGCAAATAGTGTAGATCTAGACCAAGGATGAATCCCTGACTCTTAATACATATTGTTTGTAAGATGTAAGTGCATAAGGGGTGCTAAATGATAAAGGATATACATTTTACCTGAGTATAATCAGGTTTACAAAGAAAGAACTATATATTTTTACAACGTTCGTGTACTTGCAAACAGTGTAGATCATGATTACAGGGCTACATGATTTTAGTACAATGACCATTGTAGCTCAATGGGCTTAAATAGTTTCCATTCGAACTAATTAAAAATCTGAGTGTCTGAGCCTTTTACAGTTGTTCTTCCAATTTCCTAATATTTGATTGTTACAGACATAGGTAAAGGTATATGATCAAGGATAAGCCCTTCGCTTTAAATATGATTGCGTCAAAGAAAAATATTGAGCAATCACGTACTTATTTTGTTTAAAGAAAAACATGGTACATGCCATTTTAGGAACGATGTACATGACAATTGTACGTAAACTAAGATAAAGTGAAGATACTGTTTTAGATGTTTGAATTACACTGTCGAGTTCAGTAACCTAATTTAAAAAAAATCAAAACAAAAAATAACAAAAAACCGCATTCTGTAGAGTGGTTGCAATAGTGGAACTTTATTGTATAACAATATGTTGGCAACGTTGTCAAACAACACATACGCTTCTCTAACGAAGGAACAAGTGCACCGGTTGTGCCAAGCTTGCAAAAACAACAGCTGTGAGATTCCAAAAATATAAATAATTGTCAAGAACAAAGCTACTGTATCTTTGCTGGAATATTTTATATAAATAAACAAATCATAAACCTTGTAGCATTCGATGGAAGAACTTATGGAATAATTTGGAAAGGGTTTTGGTCCAAAAAAGCGTGGTCAAGATGAAACAATGTAAACTAGCGCGTAGTCCAGATGAACGTAACGATGTCAACTATAGAGCTGCCATTTTCAGGAACTTGTCAACATATCGCCGAAAAATATCAATTATATATCGATATATGACTGGCTGGCTGGATGAGTTATGTTTTACGGCACTGCGACACAAAATAAGTCATATAGCGCCGATGAATGATGAGGGATGATTGGAAATTGAAAAAAAATCTGAGTGGCATTTAGTTTGAAACCTGGTCAGACGCCATTTAACCCGGTGTCTGACCAGGTTCCAAACTTATTGTAATGAAAATAATTGTTTTAGCATAACGTGTTTATTGGGCACCAACAACGTCTCTACTTTATATGCTAAACTTGCATTTAATGTCGTTTAAGCAAGAAGGAGTGATGTCTTCTCCACTTTAAGCATCGTTTTAGTGACACGTTAGTCATATATTTTCGATCAAAATGTACATAGGATGTTCCAAAAGTAATTGCACTTGATCAATGACATCAACATAATTGAGTTATGTGATCTTACCGTGCATTATACCATCGTTTAGGCAAAGAATTGCTCTTTTAAATTATATATCACACACGCATATATATTGTAGTTATTGATTAAGTGTCATTACTTTTAGATAAGCCCTAGTGTATGGGTTTTCAAAACATTTAACCCATATAGAATCGGTCATCATGAATCGACACTACATTCTAATGACGTGTTGACTGTAGACTCACATAGAGTCCACGCTGTGACACACTGTTGAATCCTCCTGATATAACAGCAGAAACGCGATTTAGCTTGGGGATTGTTTTGGGGCGAACAATCTTGAAGACCGGATCTACTTCCAGTTACTTGATGTTAATGCGTTTATTTAGTTTTCTCACGTTCAACTAAAAGTTTATTTATTTAGTGTTGATTCGTAAACCAATGCAGCAAATAACAACATATGTAAACAAGTTATAAACAGCTGCGACAGACTTCAAATGTAACACAGTGTAGCACTCATAGAAACAAATACCACCTAAAAGACAAATCACTGACGATGTTAGAAATAGATGACACCTAAAAGCAAGATGAACTTAATCGGATAGTCCCTTTGGAAACATTCTTTTCATTTTCTTTGAAACAGCCATTTTGCCTTTCAAACAGAAATCACACATTTAAGTTGTTGTTAAAAAGGAACTCTACTGTAGAATGCCATATGTCTAAGCAACAGATGTCGGTTGGTTGAATTCCATAACCTCGACATTCTGTAACACCCACTCTTCCTTATAGAAATAGAATACAGAGGGAATGACTTTATGTTTTACCGTTTAACGAAAATAAACGAAAACACAAACGCAATACAGTAATGAAAATGACAGCGTTAATACAATTATTTGAGTGGCAAACAGTTTGAAGCTTGATATAACGCCTGGATATCCGGGTTCTCAGCAGGTTCCAAAGGGTTTGCAAGCCAAAAGATAACATTGTTTAGCGTAAAAGTGTTAAATCATTTGGAATATAATTTTCTCCCCTGTATGTGCACTTGTAATCAAGCAATCAAAATCACGAATTCGTGATGTTGAACTCGTGAAATAATGAATTCTACTGTGTGAACTTTTTGAAAAGGGATATGTCGCCTTGGTCTTGTATATATAAAAGTCTAGGACCCGTTTCATAAAACTTCGTACGACAAATGTTGTCGTAAGTTAGTTTATAAATGTCTCAATTATTATTTATTTCTCCATCTAATTAAAAAGACAATTCCAAAGAGATATCACAAGACAGGATTAGATGGAGAAATCAGAAATTAAATGTATTTTAAAGTTTTTACTTGCGACCGTTTTTGTCGTACAAAGTTATATGAAACGGGCCCCAGGTACCACCAACCTATTGTAGTTGCCACTGTGACGACAAATGAAAATGATCCGGTGAAGTCCCAGCGAGTTGATACACTCTTGTTCTGTATCGTCCCCAAGGCTAACTCTGTCTCACTGCCTATACTCTCAATAAATGAGAATAACTCGTCTCTACTGATGCACGTGTGATTTTCTGAAACGAGAAATGAAAATACCTTAACTCATTCGCCCCTCAAATTCTAAATTGACAGTTCCAGTTTCCAATAAAGTCCAGTCCATTGTGGCTTTGGGTTGTTTTTGCCAAATATTGTAAAATGACATACAGTGCAGACCCTGATCAAAGGGTTGGAACCTTTAGATATTGGTATTTACTGTTTGCATAATTATGACAAGTGTACTCTTTACCAGAACATTGTATGGACATGACGCATATCTGGATAACTAGCGGCTAATGGGTTAACTACCAAATAAAGCTTTTACTTTAGTGATTGTCTTTACTACATTTCCCTTTATACAAATATAAAACCAATTCCATTTGCTATCAATTTATAAGGTCTCACATACAGAATTGTTGAGAGCAGTGAAAACCTATATGAGATGCCGCAAAACCCAGTTTCGTATCACATTTTATGCTGTATTATCACAATACATCTATTTCCAGAAAGCTGTTATATAAATATATACCGGTGCATACATGTATGTATATATATATATTACATTTTTATACGATTTCAACGAAATATAAATAAGCACGCGTTTGGTTGTATAGATTGAATCCTAACCAGACTCGTCATCTGATTAGACATCAAACAGTATGATATTCTTATTGAATTCCATCTAGATGAATGAAAAATATATCTTTTTTCAATGTCATTCCTCAAATGACTGTTGTGCAAAAAATGTTTTGCCGTGACCTTTACTGATATCGTTGGAATGGATTATCTTGCCAATCAGTATGTTTTTACATAAAATATGACAGAAGGTTGTTTCTAGAGATATTTTCCAAGCCAACATTTCTGAAGAAATAAAAAAAAATGAAACAGATTTATGAACAAGTCTAACATTGTAACAAGCACGCCAACTATTTGACTTTAACATGTTTTTCACACGTTGGGTGACGTAACCATTGGTAGGTTCTATAACGACAGTAACCTGTTAACTCTATGCATGCTAAGTAATATTGTAGTCTGGAACAACTGTCGTCTGCTACAGTGGAGAATCTGTTATTCTTTCCCAATAAACGCGTTTACGCTAAAACTATTATTTGCCAGTGCAAACAGTTTGGAGCCAGATCAGACGCCGGGTAACCCGGCGTCTGATCAGGCTCCAAACTGTTTGCCACCAAGATAAACAAGAATTATCAGAATTGTCCAAAAGTTGTTCTTTTCTACGTTTTAGTGCTTTGCGTTTGCGTACGTTTGCGTTTAAACGGGAAAGAATAACAGATTCTCCACTGTACTGTTTTAAAATTAAAGTTTTCTAAAATGTTCATTTCAAAACAAGGTAAGAGTGACAAACAGTTCGGATCCTACTGAAAAGCCGTATTGTGTGACGTCTCAGCTGGATCCAAATTGTTTGTAAAATATTCGCATCTAAGTAATATCGACGCATGAAACAATGGCCTTCTGCTATTGATCTAAAATAATTGTTTTCTAAATTTTACTTTCAAAACTGGGTTATATAGTTACAAACAGTTTGGAGCCTGATGAGACGTCCCATTAAAGATTTAACAAGTTTGCATACATATAATCGTCAGTTGAGCGACATGCTAAAGGGTAAGAGGTCGCTGGTTTGATTCTTCAATTCATTCCTTTGTACGAGTAACCTTATATTTGCAACCGGTTGTGACCCAGATAAGAACCATGTACATGCAACTTGTCGTCTGGTTAAATTTTAAACTATATAATCATCATATTGATGTTCCTTCTGCCAAAATGTCTAAATTTGAAAGAAAAAAAAGTAGAATGTAAAAATGGACGACTATTTTAACCAATTATTTCCCATCGTCTACTAAGGTCGACATTATCCATATAAAATGAAATCTTCCAGCAAGCACAGGGAGAGGAGTTCATTGGATTATCTGTATACGAATGAGTTAAACACACGATATACTTGCAGTGAACGTGTGAGCAGAATACACCGCTTGACAAAGGTTCGTGAAAAATGCAGCAATACAAAGGGGAGAGTTTCTCGACCTCTGATCAGGCTCCCAACTGTTTGCAATGATTATCATTGATTAAGCACAAACATGTTTATTGGGAAGGAATTACGCCTTCCATACTGTTCAACGTACAGACAGCTGTGAAGTTTCCAAACGAGATACAGGGGACGATACAATGCCAATCATTTGTACTCCGTACGTTGAACTCCCAGTTAGTGATAGGAACCACGCTTCGTTTTAATCTCGCAGTTCAATCTTGTTATAAAAACACTAATATTTAACGGTGACATCTGAAACAGGTGACATTGTAATGCCGAATGAAAAACAACTTTTAAAGCTCCTTAAAGGAACGTTCTGTGCTATTTTTCTTATCTTGCATTAAGCTAGCATTTGTATGAATAATACCTATGCACATTCTATTTAGTGGACGTTTAATACAATATTGACGGTATCTATCAGTTTTTTTCTATCTTTGACGGCTCTCGACGTAGTTGTTTATATTTACATTGTCGTTTCTAAGTATCGTCGAACTTGCTATAAGCGATCACTCAGAAAATATGTGAACACAGCACCAAGTACAATAGAATTCTTAATTCAGAACAGAAGTAATTCATAGAGCTCATTCTACAGCATTCTGTATTAAGCTGATACTATATTTTATTAAGCTGACACTACCTTGACTCAACAATCCTACTAAGTACATCAAGTCTGCTCTTAATGGACGAATTTTGTCTTATACACTTATTTTGTGAAGAAATTATGATAAAGAACATCATAAAAATATCAGATATTACTAAATGGAATTTTCACTTTGAGATATTGTGCTTTGTTTAGATGTATGCTAGTATATGTATGTTATTTGACCGTTAAACATACATGTACAATGACTGTATTATGTACAAATTGAAATAAATATTCTGTTCTGTTCTGTTCTTGTAAGAACCCCAGTTCCTCCACGTTTGACTGAACCCCCAACTCTTCCTCTAATGTTTATTTCCTACTGTGAGCAAGACGTTATTCGTTCCCCAAAACGCGCTTATGCTAAACCAAATATTTCCAGTGGAAACAGTTTGTCAATTCTGTTTTAATCAGAGTGCCAAACTGTTTTAGAACCTGATCAGACACCGTGTTACCCGGCGTCTTAACAGGCTCCGAAATATTTGCAAGGGAAATAAAAGTTACTGTTTAGCATAAAATCGTTTATTGGAAAAGATTAACGTTTTCCCCCGACTATTCCACGTGGCAATGTCCTCTCTAATTATTAACAAAATGGTTATTATCCTTCAAAAATCATTATTGGGGCCACCAAATTTTGTGACAGGACGTTTACAATCAATAAACAATTAGCCTGCATTTGTGCTGATATAAAACCAATATTTGAAAATGTTTACGAACAAATAGAAGCAAATTATTCTCCTGAAGAGATTAGCACGACGTGTTTACTAATTATCTGTCTGGATTATCTAATCAATTATTGATCAGTACAGTTATTTTGGTATTAAGCAATCCACAGTGGGGTGGCATGCATATATATTTAGACAGGTGACTGTTTAATGCAGGATAGAAATAATGCAGAAAGCTCCTATCGGAGCTTTATGCATTATTTTCTATCCTGCATTAAGCAAGTACACGTATCAAATTGTGCGCATGTATCTTTTATGGAGTGGTAGCATAATACAAGAGTACTGTACGTAATATTATATTCATTCTTGCACTGATAGACAAAGGCAACGATAATTACTATTGTTTTAAAAATAATAGGTTTACTATTGTACGGAATAATAAGAAACAAGTATTTCTGAATTGATGAGCAAACTGCAATTAAGGTTTCTTAATTGTATAGCGCAATGCAACAAAGGTGTAGATAATCGGCCCAAATTGGTATAAGAGTTTAACTTATGCTAAAAACGTATTTTAACAGTTTACGGTTTGCTTAATATCGCTTTTCAGTATGTTCGAATACATTTGTTGACTTCCAAGCTGCATCAGTAATAATGTAATTGCCCAAGTAATGTTTTTAAGCACGTTCTGCGGATGAGTCGGTAGAACGCTTGCAAACAGTTTGTGTCCAGATGAGACTGAATAACTATGCGACTCATTTTAATTGAAACTGATTGTTTGTTAAAAGAAATATAAGAAACATATACATTGAGTGTTTCTTAGGACGACAATTTTACGTGTATTAAAGGTAAAAGGACGTGGGTGTATGCTTAGCCAAGAGGTCAAAGGGCTTCCATAACAGAGAGATACAAATAATGTTTCGCTGGTTTTAGATTTACGGCTAAAGTAAAGATTGAATTTGCTTGGTAATCAAATATTTACAAAAATAAACAAAAACAAACAACATGAAATCGACACATACACCTCTGTGATAGTACGTGTATTACGGTATTGATACATTGCTATACTTTCAGCCTCCTTTAAGCTACCTTCGTCTAGGATATATGATATAGGATATATTTCTTATGGTACAGGTTCATGACTACATACATTGGAACTACATGTATTTTTGAGAGAATGAATAAATTAAATGCGCAGCACTTCTTTTGGGGTTAAGGATTAACTCCTCCACTGCGACTAATCACCTGTTCTGCAATTGTTTTTTTTTTATTATATGTAAATTTAAATAAAACCATTTAGTTTTAGAAATCGAAACATGAAGTTCAAACAATTTCTATCCTCTTCAGACAACGTACAACTCGGCGTCCAATCTGTATCCGAACTGTATGCACAAACAAACCAACCAACACCCGATCGACAGGTAAAGATGAAACATAAATGAAATTCCGGAATTTTACACAAAATAGAGTCAAACTAGCACTCAGCAACCACTAAAAAGGGGTAGGATGGCTGGCTTTTAAGATAGGTGACAGCTACAATGCAAGACAAAAGTAGAACAGAACGATTCCTTGGGAGCATTGTGCTTTGCGTAAGTCCTGCATCAAGCAGTAACCCGTTTTCAGGGAGCCTTGCGTTTCTTTGACAAACTGACTGTATCACGCATTGTTTTCTGTGTGTGCCTTCTCTCAAAGAGAACACGCTGCAGTGAACACAGAGGGTGTTTGTCATATGCATGATGCCAAATAAATTAACACCTGTGCTAAGCGAGTACCTTAGCGATAATGAAGATGTAAAATATAGCGTAATTTATCAGACTCGAAGCTGGTAGTGTCCTTTAAAAGGGAACGTATAAACTCTTCCACATTGTACTAGAAACATGACAGCAAGGATAGTAAGTATTCATCAAATTGGAGCCTTTTACGTTTTTTTATCATTCATTAAGCACTGTGCTAGTGCTGAGTTGGGGCATAAACTGGCACATGCACATAGATATCCGTATTTTATAATTAAGTGAACGCCTACACATGAAAATAGCAGAAAGAGAAGCGAAACAGACACATGATGTTAGTGCAATGAGTTTGTAAATTGACTTGAGTGATGTGCAGCCTTATCTTAAGTGTTGAGATTGCCACAATTACATCTCAATTATACGGCAATAAACATTGCTAAATGTAATAGAAGGTGTGTTTTCTTTCCCAATAAATGTGTTTGCGCTAATAACTTATTTTTATTGCAAAGTGTTTCGAGCAAGATCTGATGATAGGAGGAACCGGCGTCTGATAAACCTTTGCCACTTAGACAAAAATAAATCGTGTGTTAATTGTAATTGCTTTAATTTTATTGCAATTCTTTTTAGTTTTGTTTTAACACGAAAGACTGACACCTCCTCCACTGTATCTATTTGTTTTCACTTGAAGTTATTTTGATTGTCCAATTCAAGTTGATCTTATCAACATACGAACGGTTGGTTAACGTTCACTTTCAATACCGTATGTGCGATAATGCCGTTGTATAGAAAAGTTCAGTCTCTCAATATCATTTTAAGGTAGGCATTAATATCTGATTAGAACATCGACTACAGTTTTAATGTACTTCTTTTTTACATTTCATGAATTTTGCGTAAACTCTATGATTGTTCCACTAGTGTGTACGTATTTACTGTTTGTTTCTTGCGATAATGTGAGAGTGAGTGTGCAATGATGAGATTTTGATAAAGATTGCTACTATTTACCTGCTATTGCTAATGGAAAAAGAAATCCAACCTTGAAGCAATAGTCTTTTGAGGACTGCATAGCTCACCTACTGTAGCCTTACCGTATACTTCTTAGCGCGACCTTTGGATTCAAATCAGGGTGCTATTTGTGTGCAATCCACAAGGAGCAAGAAATGATCTGCTGAACCCTTTACCCCATAGAAGCGACTTTTAGCGCATCTAATTTATTCCTCCGCTGAAGAAAATAGTTCCAGTTTATACCCTCATGAACAATTACCATAACAAATATTTTATGTAGCCTAGCAGATGGTTGTTTAAAGCAGGCTGAAAGTAAAGCAGAATGTTCCTTAAGGCACATTCTGCTTTACTTTCAACCTGTTTTAAGTTTTCACCTGTATTTAATGTTATATACGGGTTATTGGGGAAAGGGTTAAGTGGCCACCTGACTTCAAATCTAGAAACAGGCTATCAGTTCAAGGTGTAAACATGTTAATCCCTAAATATGGAGTGTATATGTGAATCGAATACTTCTAATTGTGAGAAAGACTCATAACCATAAACATTCAATTGGTAGAGCAGGATAAGCATGGTATCAAAGCACGGTATTGCATAACTTGTTAGATCAATTTTAAAGTTCTTTCTATCAAGGAAAATGTGTAAAAACACGTTTTAAAATATGTTTTTCGTTAAAGGGTTTCACAGACGATATAATGGCAATATCACCGAATATACAATTGGGCTATGAAAGGGTTAAGAGTTAACAACAATATATGAGGAATACATGTATCACGATTGACAGTTGAAATATGGCATATCAAACGGTCTGTTGCACCTAACATCGACAAGAAAAAGATAAATCAAGCAATGCATCATATATGAAAGATAAATACAACAGAACCCGATTACTCGAACTCGCGTAAGTCGACTTATCCCAATTTCAAAGTAAAAACGTGGCTTAGCCACGTTTTAACTTTGAAATATGGGTATGTTTGACTTACGCAAGAAAAAACTGTTTTAAAATTAAATGTAGTAATATATGTTGGTTTGATTAAAGCAAGCTCAAGTTATCGCGGGTTCCACTGTGGTTTCTATCACGGTGACAAGGTATCATTGAACAGAACAACACAAATCTAGAACAAAGCAGCTTGGGGTCTGATTGAGACACCATGCGTGTCTCCTTTGAAAGACAGATAAACAGAACACAACGTGAAATTGTCCTCACATACAGTGGAAAATATGCTTTTGTTTCCCACTTCAAGCATTGAAGAAGACATTTTATTCCAATAAACGCGTTTGTACTTAAATAGTTGTGATCATTGCATATGACTTTAAGCCAAATCAGGCCCAAAATGGTTTGCCACTGAGGTATAAAAAAATTAATTGTATACATTTTCAAAATGAATACACCTTTTTACATTTAATAATTGAGCTATGCCATGACAAAACCCGCATTGCAAACAGTGTAGATCAATGTCAGACACAGCAAGGCAGGTTTTGTCATTACACGGCTCAATTATTTTGCGTTAACATTTAGTTTCGTTTCATAATAACTATAGTGATTAAAAGAGGCTTAACTTTATTTAATAAAAAAACACTAAACCCCCGATAATGCATACTCGCTTAATATGTCGAAAGGTTATTCCCTTCGATGCCATGGCGTCATAAATTTTAAATAATTGTCGTATGCTTTTATTTTTCAACTTTAAATATTAGGTATTTTGACATAAGAAATATTGAAATGAATAACAAACGTTTAAGATCCTGATCAGACGTCGCGTTACGCAGTGTCTAATTTTGTAAATAACCATTGTACTCGGAGTAAGGCAGTGAATGGGTGGATTGCTCACTACACTCAACAGAACCCCATCTGTGTGATTCATTTAGAACCACAGAGACATATGTTCTGCCTGTATTGTCTGTCTGATTAAACCATCAACATTAAAATACTTTCAGGTCTGCTATGTTAACGTGATGTCATCTAGAAAACCGTTCACTACACTATTTTCTGTCTAGTTGTAAAGGATCTGAATCACCTTAGGCGGTATGACAAGAACATAAGACATGATTCACGTTCATGTCCATAACATCTGTATATTGAAACTAGCCGCTAGTGTAAAACAAGTCCACAATTCCAGTTGAACAAGACTCTGTAAAATTTGCAATGTTGGAAATTGAAGATGAGACTCATTTCATTTGTGAAAGCGATCTATATTCTTATATAAGAGAATACCCTTTAAATAAACCTTTTGAAATAACCCCTGATTTTAATACGCAATAAGTATTTTAATGCAGCTGAGGGAAATGCAGCTCTTACTTGGAACTTCGGTAGACAAGATGTTTAAACATCGGAAAGTATTTATATAAACTTTGAGCAAATAACATCGTTTTTACAAAATCTAAGAACAAGCACTGCTTTTAAAACTTCATGCAAATGTGGTTTTTATTTTAAAATTCAAAAATTAATGATTTGGGATACATTTAAGGTATTAATTAGTCCAGTATGCTGCTTATGTATAGTTTATCTATAACTGTGAATAAATGTGCTTGTTTTATTCTATCGTACATAGATTGTATAGTGGGCATATACAATGTAAGTCGTGATGCAGCAGGATGTTAACCGTGTATAATACTGGAAATAAATAAGTTTCACAGAACTTTCCTTTGCTAAAATAAAATATTTTCCTAAACCAATGTTTACGTTATGGAAAAGGCACCAGACATCCATTTACACATTAAGCTATTTTTACAGTCTATTTAAGACTACTGGGTCAAATATTGGTTGTGTTAGATATAGGCGAAATCAATGTGGAATTAAACCAATACTGTTTGACTAAATTGACTTCCAAGTTATTGAAATTTGTCAGTAGCGAAATATATTAGTTAGACTAAAGCGAGGTCGAGTTATAGAGGTTTTACTGTATTTTATAAGAATGCCAAATGAAAGCCGTCGGTTAGTATTCGGTAAACGGATTGCAAATGTATGTCATTGACGGTGAGCTGAAACTAGTATGAATTCATTTACAATATCACATAAGCTACTCTAGTCTTCTTTAAAACAACAACTAATTACATTCTAAAACCCAGTAAGTTTAGATTTCATAGCTATGAAAACCGTCTTGTTATACCCAAAGGCTTATTATATCTACTGGATAATTATACAAAGCTTACTTAATGAATATAACAGGTGCCTCTGTCGGTTTCATAGGCATGAAAACATACGTGAGTCCATTTTTATCGCTACGCTCTAGTCACTTTGTAATAGATAAGTCGATGAGTAACCAACACCACGGAATTATGTGTGTATACTAATACCTCGGGATGATACTTCAACTTAAATTCCAATAACAAGTTCGCCAAACAGGCTTAGATAGCTTTCATTTGAACTATTTAAGAGAATCTAAGTACCTTATTCCTTCCTGGTTAACCCTTTGTCCCTTAGCCTCTGTCTAGTTTGGAGACAGGTGACGACTTAAAGCAGGTTGGAAACAAAGCAAAATGCTCCTTAAGACAAAATCTGCTTAACTTTCAACCTACTCTAATCTATCATCAGCTAGGATATAGAAAATATTTATTATGGCTCGTATCTTCAGTGAAGGAATGAATAAAAGGCGTGAACAGGCGTATTGATTGAGTAATGATTAATGTTTTTCGATAAAATATAATATTGTACAGTCACGTTATTTTCAGAACAATTGTTCTTTTTTAAGGAAACAACAAGAGCAAAACTCATATAAGACATGACTTTAGTGAACGTAACATTTGTACCATTTCGTCGGCGAGAGTTCATGCTTGGTTTATATACATGTATTTTACTTTCTTTATACTATAGAATATTCTGAAATACAAAATCATAGCTCAAATTGTCATGGGTCTTTAAAGATTGGGATACTTTATTTGTCTTTATTATAATTGTTGATTGCTAAACCCACTCACCTCTGAATGGGTTAAATAAAACTATTTACTCAACGTGATACTAAGATCTAAAATGTTTGAAATTCGTATCGATGTTTCTTCAATAAAACTGTCTAAAAGTTCAATGTGATACGAAAAAGCATATACAGTGATTTAGATCAGAAATGATTTGCTAATTAAACGGTAAGGCATGGTGATATTTAGGTGATGAACGGATTATAGCAGTCAATCTTTTGAAGGGGAACTTGATAACCCTGATTTGTTTCGGTAATGCAGAAGTCTCATTGGTGACATACTTGAATTATCATCATGCAAAACTTTATTTTATCAACTATCGTTAGGTCTGATCAGGACCCGAACTGTTTTCAAATATCCATTATACTTTGGATACAGTCGTAGAAGGATTATTTTACCTAGGTGTTTCATTATTGACTGGTCCGTATAGTTGAATCAGTATGCATGATGCTCTTTAGCATATTTCAGGAAATTTGTTTTTGCGTTGTACCTTTTTATACCTCGGGTTTAGTTTATCGAGTGATTGCATATATAGATGCTTCATAAGGATATACTATATATATCATTGACAGTGCTGCAAGAATCCGGGGTACAGTCCTTTTTCTGATAAAACTAGTTGATAAAATATCAGTTGTCAATATTGATATTCAATTATTGATTTAATACAATATTTGCCAATGATGGTTTAGTAATGTTACAGCTGTTGAACACGATATAACTTTCATTTAACCATGTGTACAGTGCTATTAAAACGACAGGCATGATTGCCTCTGGAGACACATATCGCAACATGCAAGGCAAATATAATACAGCTAGTTGGACAGTACATTTGTCCTTCATTTAGCAACAACCTCTGTTTGAGATCATCCATGTTATCCAGAACGGGATTGACTTGCGATTATATACGATTATTCCGTGTGAGCAATGCTATACATTACATTTGCGGCAACAATCAAGTAATATCTAATATTTCCATAGGACATAGGCGGCCAAAGGCGGTGCTATATTTTCTTCCAAAAAGTTAATACAAACATCTCTTCAAAACATATTAAAACTACATTGTTACGACGATTGGAAGGCAATACTTAACGATGGTGTTATTCGTGTGGTTAGTTAATGAATAGTGGCCAAACACAGACATCGTCTACGTACTTGAATCACAGTGCTCGCAGCGTGCTCCTCAGCCTGTTTCAGGAGCAGTTTGATTGCGCTGCACCTTGTTACACCTCACGTTTGGAATATAACATTAGAGTGCTGGGAAAC
Source organism: Gari tellinella (assembly GCA_922989275.2). Taxonomy (NCBI): domain Eukaryota; kingdom Metazoa; phylum Mollusca; class Bivalvia; order Cardiida; family Psammobiidae; genus Gari; species Gari tellinella. The sequence goes on along the minus strand of OV277857.1, from coordinate 62,841,386 downwards.
AGATTACTTTACATCATTGATAGGCTGCCAGAACCACTGGCTTCTTTTCCTGATAAAACCAGTCGATATAATAGCATATTGTCAATATTGATATTTAAATTATTTATTAAAACATTGTTTCCACATGATGATTTTATATTGTTATAATAATTGAACTAGAAATAGCTTTAAGTTAATCATGTGTTAATTGACTTTTCAATCAAGAAGCCTGAATGTCTCTGGAGACAGTTTGCTGATTATTACAGAACTATACTGCTGCTGCAATGCCTTTACAGGTATTGAGTCCTGTTTTTGAGAATATCCGTCTATCTATCAACGTAAACTGACCGCTTAGCAGGGGATCGATGTTTTAACTCTTTCCCCGCCGTGATTGCCATATGCCGAATTTTTATACAGTTTGAATCCAGATGGTATGAAATAAGAGACACTATTTTGGGTGTTAAAGGTTTAATTTGGCGGTTAAAGGTTAGTGCGATACTTCCGATAGGGAAGTGCCTGAAAAACGTTAAAGATTAATCTCCAATAATTATGTAGCAATATAAGCATAGGTCCGGAGAAGGCAGTATTGAAAAGGCCAAAGTCCTTACAGCTTTACCAAATATCAACAAAATAGACTAGTTTATATATAAGAGACTACTTTAATTACTATAACTACAAAGCTTTTGAAGAACTATTGGAAAAGAAGTTGTTAAACTGTGTGTTAACCGTAACATTTAATATCCATTTTGTGATTGTTCGTTAACTGTTTATGAACTAGTTTTACCAGCTTCTTGTTCTTCTATTGTTTATAAAAGTGGAGCTTTACTGCAGTACTGCCGCACATTATGATTATACCAATGAAGAACATCTATCACTTGGGAAGACCTTATTCCAAGACTGCCATTCTCCGGATTTTTCCAAAATCTCCGGATTTTTCTTAATTTCTCTGGATTTTTCCGAAATCTTCGGATTTCTGCTCTTTATTTTAAAATTCACATTTTATGCGTTTTTTACCTAAGAAACAGTGATAAAGGTGTCAAACAGTTTAGAACCAGATCAGACGCCGCGTTGCACGGCGGTTGATCTGGATCGAAACTGTTTGCATAATTATGTTAGTGTTATAGAGCCTGCCAGCGCAACGGTAAGATTCCTAGAATCGCGCTTGAAATTGTTAAAATCTTAGGAATTTTATGAGCAACTTATTCCCTGTTGTTCTTTGTCAATAAATGCGTGTGTACTAAACTATTATGCTAACTGCAAACAGTTTCGAGTCAGCTCAGACACCAAACTGCCTGCCACTATGATAAAAGAATAAAGTCTACATTTAAAACATGTTATTGTCTACATTCTATTGCATGGCGTTTGTGTTTAACTTCGTTTAGACAGGACAGAATAACCTCTTCCACAAATAGTCACATGTTAAATTTAGATTAAATGTCCATCGTTTAACGTAAGTATGCACTATGTTATTTTCACACCTCCAAGGGTGAATCAATTCCTCTACATCATACACAACAGAAGCGTTGACAGCATCTGTCAATATGACATTACGTTAACATCGCATACCTGAAAGAATATTTCACCATGTTAACATCGCAGGCATGAAAGTATTTTAACGTTGATGGTTTAATCAGACAGACAATACGGTCAAGCAATATCTTTGTGCAACTCTAAATGAACCACACCGTTGGGGTTCCGTTTACTATTAACCCATTTGTGCCTAGCACCCCATACAAGGGACATTTGCAAACAGTGTAGACTCTGGTCAGACGCCGCATAATGCGGCGTCTGATCCGAGTCTACACTTTTTGCTGATAGGAATTTCATTATATACTCACGGAATTTAAAAACTGTGTATAGGGAATAGCATTATAGATAATAGGAATAACAAACCAGATATAAATTGACAGTGTTATAGTGTTATTTTAAACATCGATCTAACGTTTTATAAGAGTCATTAATGTTTGATGCCAATAATGATTGTACTGCCATGCGTTTTTGTCATTAAGGGTCAAAACTCATGTCACACAATTAATACCGCATGTGTCCTCCGTTTGCATCAAAGCAAGCACGGCATCATCGTGGAGTGGACCTCGCCAACGCTGCGAAATACTGCTAAGGAATGCCATTCCTCACCATGACTAAACAATCAGCCAGCTGTTCCAACGTCAATGGCCGGTTCGGTAGACGTCGAAAACGACGCCTCATCTGATCCCAAACCTGCTAAGTTAGCGTGAGATCGGATGAGACTGCGCGCCAGTCAATGACCTCGATATTTTTGTTCTGTATGAAAGCCATGACAACGCACGCGAGCAACGTGTGGGTGAGCGCTGCATTGCTTTAAGACAATATGGCGGTTTTGATGTCAGAACGGGACGTACAGTAGGACGTCGTGGACGGATTCAAAATAAGCGTTATCGTTTCAGCACTGTCCTCCGGCTGATTAGACGAACTCCTCGAATGTTTCTAGCCTTAAAGTTTTGAGACTGAAAACGATCACACACATGTGTAACGGAAAAATACCTATCTTGTCGACGTAACGTTAATAGCGACATCACCGGTTGCAGGTTCTCGTGAGCATTGTCAATTTGACGATACGTCTCCATAATGACAACATGGTGTTACGATGAAGACCAAATCGGCCTGCGACATCATTTTTTCTTCATTCCAACCTCTAATATGCTGACTGAACGTAAACGTACATTTTCAGACAGCCGTGACATAGCCGTCATGGTTGATAAAACATATACTTCTTGTTTTTCCGATGATTTAGTGTCAAAACAACCAGTGTATATTGAAAACGTGGTGCATGTACTGTACAAATGAGTATTCTGACCAATTTATGCAAACTATACAAACGTTTTTTGACACGCAAATTAAACGTCAATTTCACGAAACGAGTAACTAATACCTTCTACACACTTTAATGAACTGTATAAACCGTTTTTACGTGAGCTTATTGAAAACGTGTACATTTGAAATGAAAGGACAAGGTTCACGAAGCCTCCATTTTGGCCCTGTAAAAATCTTTTTTTTTCCAATTTATGTTTTAGCTATATTTTCTCTTTATTTGTCAATTTCAGATATTAATAATTCATATTATACATAAAGCTCAACCCAAATTCAAGTTTTGACAACTCAAAATGGTTCTTGTAAATGGACCATGAGGCCAAAAAAGGCCAAAAAGGCAGATTTTTGGTACAATTCAGGGTATACATCATAGAAATAAACAATGAAGGCACTTATGCGACACAAACATATTTTAAGTACACAATAAATATTGAAGTTGAAGTAACATATCCAAATTTTGAAGTGTCGCATGCGTGCCTTCATAATTTATACCTAGAATTGTACCAAAAATCTGCTTTTTTGTCATTTTTGGCCTCTCGTTTCATTTACAAGAAACTATAAGATTGTCAAAACTTGACTTTGGGTCCTTTGTGTGTATATAATGGAGTATTAGTATCTGATATTGGCAAATAAACAGAAAATAAAGATAAAAATCTTTTTTGGATTTTTTTCCAAGGCCAAATCGGAGGCTTCGTGAACCTTAACCATGCACAGTTTTTAAATTCTGTGAGTATAAAACAAAACAAAATTTATAGTTCAGACCAGGTAATCCTTACAAAAATGATCTAAACCAATATATAACCTTTACCCCTCAGGCTGTGTTTGTCAGCAACATTCCTGTCAGCAGATACGTTTAGAGTATACAGTAGAGAGGTCGTTATTCCTCCCCGTTCAAACTACTCTAAACTATGCATTAAGTTGTTGAAAATGACAATCATTCGAAATTGCTGGTTATTTATTTCAATCTTGATGGCAAACAGTTTGAAACCTGATATGACGCCTAGTTACCGGGCGTCTAATCTGATACCACTTTTAGCACTAACGCCTGGGTGTTCGGATGGCGCAATGGGTAGTGTATCCGCTTCTCATCAAGTCTCCACGAGTTCGATCCCGGGTTGGGGAAGTATGTGAGAGGCGAACGTGATTTGCCTAATTTGTTAGAACTTGTTTCATAATCAATGTAAAATAAATAAAGTTTAAACTTTTTTTTAAACGCCTTTATTTGAAAAGACTAGCATCTTTTCTACTGTATATATACATGTATGTCGATTTGTTTCGAGCGTCGACAAGTTTGATGTTTACATCTAAAATGCAAATCTTTTATTGTTTCATTTAATATTTTTTTGGTCTCAACATTCTATTGGTGATTTACCAAATAGAGTTATTAAGTTAATTCCATTGGTTTTGGTCCGATATTCTCCCTCAACAGTAAATTTCTTAAAATCTTATCACAGTAAATTAAACTTGAATACCGGTATTTGAATGACATTTTACGTTGATTAACTATACAGTAGATACAGTGGAGAATCTGTTATTCTTTCCCGTTTAAACGCAAATGTACGCAAACGCAAAACACTAAAACGTTGAAAAGTACAACTTTTGGACAATTCTGATAATTCATGTTTATCTTGGTGGCAAACATTTTGGAGCCTGATCAGACGCCGGGTTACCCGGCGTCTGATCTGGCTCCAAACTGTTTGTAAAAGAAAAAATAGTTTTAGCGTAAACGCGTTTATTGGGAAAGAATAACAGATTCTCCACTGTAGAATGAACTTGCTAAGTTTGGCTACGTGTTTACCATTGAAACACTGTTATTTTTTACTATGGGGTGGATTAAATTTATGAACTGGTGTGAAATTGTCAAAGTATCTAAAATATATATCATGTTGGGATTTTTTAAAAGTTATTTTAAACGAATGGAAAAAGTAAAAACAATTCATATGTTGATTTATATTTTTGGCCCTTCTCCGATGTAGCCATATGTAATCACCGCCTGTTTTTGTGGCTTAAACAGTTTCTTTAAATGAGCCGAGAGATGTAGAATCTATATCATTATCAGAAATACCACACAAAACCCATTGAGCAGCTTGCCGTATCACCCAACATTGAAAAAACAGACATTGCCATTTCACTTCCTGACCCCATGAATATACATTGGACGAAAGCTCGGTTGATTCTGAGTACCAACAGTGGTAAGTGCGTTATCATTTTCCGTTTGAACGATACTAAATGCAATAACAGCGAAATGTAATCCTGAAAATGACATATTCTAGAAAATGTTAACGACTTATTTTGATCTGTGTGCCAAACAGTTTGGAGCCTGATCAGATTCCGGGTAACCAGATATCTGATATGGCTCCAAAATGTCTGCAATGGACTTTAAGGTTTTGGCATAAACACGTGTATTGGGGAAAATAACGTCTTCTCCAAAGTATCTTGAGATATCTTGAGCAGTCAATCCTTTTTTGCTAAATTGTACAGTTACCAATAGAAGGTAATTTAATGCGAGTCCACACAGAGGTTCTGATCTGGAAATAATTTGTTTGCAAATGATATAGTGGAGAAAACGTTATTTGTCCCATTTAAATGAAACAATATGTTGCAGCTGTGATATCTGCGATGGGCCAACATCGTTATTCAAGATGACATGGCCGAAAAACAACTAAAGAATCACCAATATACTTACTATTACAATTGTTTTCTTATTAACAACACAACTAGAACCCTTGCGAAGAGGGGCCACTACATTCCTAGGGAATACCAGCGGCCGGAGGACCCGTAAGTTACCCGTAAGTATGATTATTATTGATGGCGTCCAAGATGGCCGTCACAAACTTAAAGAATCACACACATACTAACTAAAACAAATGCTTTCTTATGATTATTCTTGATGGCGTCACAAACGTAAAGAATCACATACATACTAACTATTACAATTGTTTACTTATGGTTATTCAAGATGGCGTCCAAGATGGCCGTCACAAACTTAAAGAATCACATACATACTAAATATTACAATTGTTTTCTTTTGGTTATTCAAGATGGTATCCAAGATGGCCGTCATAAACTTAAAGAATCACATAGATACTATATATTACAATTGTTTTCTTTTGACTGTTCAAGATGGTATCCAAGATGGCCGTCACAAACTTAAAGGATGACACACACACTAACTACATGTATTACAATTGGTTTCTTATGGTTTGCTATAAAGCGATGACAATGTACTTTAAATATTGTAAAAGAGGCACATTATTCACAAAGTGTATACAAAAACGATTGAAGCCTGATACTGCGATCAAAAAGTCAAGATTGCGTCAAAGATGGCTGCCACAAACATAAAGTATAACCTGAATACGTACAAATACAACTGTTTGACTAAATATAATCACTTTTAGTCAAGCCATAAGAAAATAATTGTAACAGTTTAGTATGTCGCGATATTTATGTGTTTCGGTCTTTTTGGGCAACACCTTTAATAGCAATGTTGGCCCATAGATATCAACTGCAATATGCAACACTAATACAAGTCTTATGCGACATTTTGGTATTTATCGAAACCTAATTTTAATAGAGAGAGACCGGATGACGCAATATTGAACCACAGTGCTTGGTTCGGTTGAGACTGTGTAGGATAAAGTGTGCCTTGTACTGTATCCTTACTTCAAGTTTCATTAAAGAGAAGTTTTTGGACATTGCAAATAATGCAAATCTAGGTATAGAAGTATTAGTGGATTCTGATTGTATTTATTAATACCCCTTTTACAGGGTTTAATTCGTTGTTCGTTCACGTTTAAACTAAACTTAACGCAAACGCATTGCAATGAAATGTAGGAAAAACAGCATTGTTTTGAAAATATATGCAATTACAGAGCAACAGATAAGGGTAGTTTTTCAAAAACTAAAATCTTTATTTCTTAATTAAACCCTATGGTGTCACTACTCATTAGAGTCGTCTCGAAGAGGCGATTCTAATGAGTAGTAACACCATAGGATTTGGTGCTGAAATGAGTGAGAAAATGTTTGATTTGTTGAAATAACTACCTCTTATCTGGAGCCCTGCAATTTGATCGACGTCTTATCTGGCCCAAAACTGTTTGCAATGGACAATATATGTTAAGCATAAGCGCGTTTATTTAGAAAGAATAACATCTCCGCTGTATATTGTAAACGACCTCAACTGCAATGTAGGTTATCAGTCCAATCAATACTATATTACCTTAGACACTTCCAAATATCAGCCGATCAAAAAATCGTTATACATATATACCAAATTAAACGCATGATTTCAAATAACAAATTCAGTATACGCATGACTAGAAAAATCCTAGGCAGCGACATAGTCAAACCCCTTCACTGTCCTAGCCCGGAATATCCCATAATTTGCAATCAGTTTGGATCCTAATCAGACGCCGCGTAACGCGGCGTCTGATCAGGGTCCATACTGTTTGAGACTCATTTCGATATTTTTTTTATTCAGAATTCATAAAAATTATACCTGAGAAATCAAAACAGACGACAAATTTGAGCAGACTAAATTCTAGCGGTGTAGGGGTCCACATGCCTTCATGCCGATGAAATCGACAAATACACCTGTTATATTCATTAGATGCCATAATGCAATCATTTAGTCAATATGATATGCCCTGTGGTAGAGTAATATTTTTAATTACATAGTAATCTTAGTTTTTTCAAGTTTTTAAGTGTTATTAGTGCAGATTTGTCTAAGGTGAACAAGGTATTGGGGATATTCTGTTTAACCCTTATATGCCGAAGTCGACTTTGCAAACAGTTTTGATCCAGATCAGCCGCCTCATAACGCGGCGTCTGAACAGGATCAAAACTAGTTGACACTCGTATCAATATTTCTTCTGTCATACTACATGTAGAAATCTACCCTGAATCTAACTTTGAAACGATATTGCAGAAAACAATATAATAGCAGACGACAATAAATATAGCGATGAAGGGGTAAAACCCTCACGATTAATTTAGCGCTGAAAGGTTTAAAATACAGTCGTCTATCAATAATTCGAACACGTTTATGTCGCATTCACCCGTTTATGAGTCGAACTCGCTAAAGTCGAGTATACAAATATGTGATTTTCAATTTGTTAAAACGGGGTAAAGTACCCTTTTAACTTTGAAAAATGGGTATGTTTGATTTTTGCGAGTTTGAGTTTGAGTTACCGAGACACATGCGAATTTCAGACGTATTAGAATATAATGCAGCAATCATAGAGTCATTGAGTTAACATCTTGCACTAAAAAAGTTCAGCTGCAAATTGTATGTGTGAATATTGCTGACTTACTGTAACTCTTTAATTGCACGAGTATCGCCTGCAAGACCTTCTGTACGTTTCAGACGAATGTTTGATAACTTTTGCAAACAGTGTGGATATAGATGACACTTCAAGTTAATCGGCGTCTCATCTGGGTCCAATCTATTTGACTCTCTAATATCTTCCAAAACACAAATCAACTCTGAGAATTGTTACAGACGCCAAATTTGGAAGACGACATTAACATTGTACATGTAGCTTGCTAAATGTTAGAATATTGTTAAAATGTGCCATTTTCAATTGTTTCGAGTCTTAAATTTCTGAAATTGTGACTGTAGATATAGACAACGAGTTACTTGGTATGTAGTCTGAGTACAAATTATTTGCTACTGCCACTGCAGCCAAAAAGTTGAGTAACTAATATATGGAAATTGTTCAAATACAAATATTCCAAGAATCAGAGTGATATTGGGGGATGACACTATTCTTTCCTCTTGGAATAAAACTAAACGTAAAAAACAAATACAACAAAGAATATAGAAAAAACATGTTTCGAAAAGGTAAGCATTATTTTCATCGCAGTAGCAAACAGTTTGCAAATTCGCTGTATCATCTAACTCTACACTTTTTTGCAATAGACATAGTGTTTTTCATTACCGTAAACGGGTTTAGTAGGAAACAATAACGTCTTCCAACACTGCTTTACTTTCAACCTTCTTCAAGCTACAATCTGCTAGGATATAGAAATTACTTCTGACGATGCATATTTATTACTGTGCAGTGTGTAACTACTTTCATCAGTGGAGGTATAAAGTAAATGAAGTTATGTGATAATGGGTTTGAACATTCAACATTGACAGTCATTTACAAACAGTGTATATGTAAATGGTACATTTCTCCTATGCAAACGGTGTCCTAAAGGAGTCCTCTGATCATGCATGGTATGTACTGCTATTTTTGCAATATATTCCAGAAACATCCCTGGAAAGTCATCCATACACTAAACTAAATATGAAATAGGAGTTGTCCATTAAAGGTTTCAGGGGTGAATGAGTTAAATACCAGCGCCTTGCTAACCAAGCAAGAGCTCATGCCTCCTTTTGCCCGCTAGCAGATAATGTCCAACTGTTTCAGGAATCATTTTTCGAAGTTGCTTGGCGGGGAATTAATTGAAAATACATTCAGATCATACTAAATACTTAACACTTGACCCATTTAAAATTTACCAGATTATGTTATCTTTTTCACTACCTTGCTGTTAAGATAATTTTGTTAGCAAACAGTATAGCGTCATTGAGATTATTAACATATTTGTGCCTAGCGTCATATAAAAGGACATAGGCAAATAGTGTAGAGTCTGATCAGAGTCTCCACTATTTGCTGATAGGAATTTCAATATAAAACAAAACGAAAATGAAAATTTAGATCAAACACCTCTTATATAAAAAAAATGGACCAATCCAATATATAAGCATGGAAGAATGATCCAATAAGCGCAAATAGGTTAAGATGTCTAAAAAATTAACAGTCGACCCTCGATGACCTAATTTACTCCCTCTTATCTATAGAGCCCTGTGGCAATGAAGTCAGTCCAGATTTTTCTTAATTCACCCGAGCTCACGCAACTATAGTTCCTGGTATGCGGCTCAAAACTGATCACCATTCTTCTAACAACTAAAAAACAACTAGGTCGATTATAACATCAACGGTTATTCCATGGTCCAAGGTTATAAAGCGTATGAGCTGAGTCTGAGTGTATTCTCAAGCATTTAATTGGTCAGCTTTGAGCCTAGGCTCAAATCTGACCAATCAGATAATTGAAAACAACTTTAGACTCAACTGGAAAGCTTTATAACCTTTGACCCAGAACAAGGTTGCTTTTTCGATCAATATATCATACATGCTGTAATAATTCGTTTGATACACATAGGCAGATATGTATCATAATTATGTTTTCATCTGATTTCTTTACCTCAATCGTCACCGACAGGGTCCAAAGTATAAAGGCTTTCAGTTGAGTCTGAAGTCGTTCTCAAGCATTTGATTTGTCAGTTTTGAGCATAGGCTCAAATCTGACCAATCAAATACTTGAGAACACACTCAGACTCAGCTCAAACGCTTTATAACCTTGGACCCATGTCTTTAAGGACAAACTATTCATAAATAGAGAAAACACAACGGTAATGCATGTAATATTAACTCACAGATTAACACATTTGACCTGAGTGATGTGTATACGCGTCCTTTACAAACAGCGTACCCGTTACGAGTACACTTTTTCCTATCCAACGATGTAAATCAACTTTTGAGAGAGTGTTGTATGAAGCCCTCTGATCAAAGCCTGCACTGTTTGGTCTTTTTGCACTACAGTGTAAAAATCAACCCTAAGTATACAAAAATGGACCAAACTAATGTTGTTACTGGAATAGTCCATTTGAAGTTTCAGGTATCAATGAGTTGAATGAATGAGGCAATGTCATTGGGGAAAACTCATCTTTTACCCATCCATGCATGGACATAAATATATCATTATTCCACATTATCTGATTCTAGTACGTTGAACCATGGTACAATTCAGGCTCAACAAAAGCGTTCAGTCTCAACAAAAGCGTTTGAGCAACAATGTCATATGTCAATTGCAAACAGTTTGGAGCCAGATCAGACGCTACATGTAATTATCTTGGCGTCTGATCTGGCGCAAAACTGTTTGATCCTCAGACATTTCATGGCACTTTTACATATTTTACATTTTATTTTAGTTTCGTTTGCAAGGGAATCAGCTTATAGGGACAACATCATATAGTTACGTTACTCATGTGTACACTATCGTCCTTATTACATGTAACTGATTCTAGCAAAATCGGTGATTAAGTAAAACAACAGTTGAGTTAAGTACAACATATTTTCTGAACTATACAGTGCATAGTGGCCAATTTCCCACACTACATACGGTTTTACCGAGGGACACTGGTATATATCAAGCAAACAATAAAAACACTTACAATTGCTGTGAGAAACAATTCATTACGAAAATGCACCAGTTTATTAATAGCTTGCCCTTAAAGAGACTGAAAACTGAATATAGTATTTTTTAAACAAAAACAACAAAAAAACAATCACCAAATCTTATTTGTTTTAAATATTTTACATCGCCTTTTTTACTATATCACAGGACGCGGTAAATAGAGGCTTGTTTTAAACTTCCCTATATACAATTCAAAGAGCATAAACTAGACGGTCTAGTTAGAATAGTCCGGTGGTCGAATGCGTTAAGGCATTAGCTTAATTTTTGTGTAATATCATGTTTTTCATGAAAATCATGAACAGAGCGAAATAAAGGAAATTTGAAATTTGAGTTTTGTTTTCGAACGGGTTCGAATCATGGACGAATCCTTTTTTTCTTCGAACATATGTTTAATATAACTGTTTTACCTTAACTTTATCATGTCTACAACAGGTAATTGCTTAAAGCAAGGTGATAGTAAAACAGAAACTCCTTTAGGACCTTTCTTTTTTATTGTCACCTTGTTTTAAGCTGTAATTGTCACCTTGTTTTATTGGTTGTAATAGAGAGGTTTAACTGTATGTTATTCCTAATAATTTCACGTTTATGTTGAAAAAATAAAATCCACTGCAAACAGTATGGAGCCAGATCAGACGTCGGGTAACCAGACGTCTGATCAGGCTCCAAACTGTTTACCACTCAGATTTATTTGAATCGTTAATATGATCAAGAACCACTAGTTGTTACATCTAATGCTTTGCATTTGTACATGTATTTAGCTCAGTTTAATTGGGTAAGAATAATACATCCCTACTGTACCTCGACATATGTTGCCAGTAAAGTATGCGGCCTTTTCGGCACACATATAATAATGTAAATAGTATTAGACATATTTATACATATACATATGAATTGCTTTTGATATGGTGTTAATCAATCTCCAGTGGGACATCTGCAGTGAGGAAAATGCTCTCCTTACCTGTTGAAACACAACTAAATGCAAACGCAATGCAAGCTAATTACTAGTAATTGAGATGTTGTCGAGTTTTTACAGCACATTGGCAAATAGTTGTGAGCCCTTCCGCAAGCCGAGTTGCATGTATAGAGAAAAGAAGACGTAATTGATTCTCGATTAAACAAAACTAAACGTTAACCTATTGACGGTTTATTTTAAATCTAAGTGGAAAACTGTTCTGAGCCCTATATTGTGTAAGGCGCATTCTACTTTACGTTCATCCTGGTTTAAGTGGTACATGTAATCTGTCTTCAAAATTAGAAACCGGTTATGAGGTAAAGTGTTAAGAATTAGATGTCAAGTCTTCTGACTTAAAGATACTTTGCACGGAGTGTCAAACAGCTTGGAAGCAAACCAGGCGTAGAGACACTCTGCGTCGAAGTCGGTTCACAACTGTTTGGATAAACCATCGAAATAAGAAGTAAAAAAGTTTAATAGACCATGTCCCTGATATCTTAAGTAGTATGATACATGTAGTACATGTAGTAAAATGGAAAAGACGTTGTTCTTTCCAAGTAAACGATTTTGTGCTTATAATTATTTCATTTGTGAACGGTGTGTGTTACACGGCGGTCTTAGTAGGCTCTAGAATATTAATTTTGCAAACCAGATTAAAAAGAATCATCAAATTTTTCAAGGAGTTATCAATTTCTACATCTCATTGCATCATATTTGCGTTTAATGTGTTCAAAATGCAAAATAACGTCTCATCCACAGTAGCTTTGAGGTTATCTGGAATCGATGACAAAATTATCTATCAACGGTTCACTTCCTGTACTGGGCTGCCATTTCTCCGGATTTTTCCTAATCTTCGGATTTTTTTTCAGTACATGGTAGCTTAAAGCAGGCTGAAAGTAAAGCAGAATGCGCCTTAGGGCGCATTTTGCTTTACTTACAGCATGCTTTAAGTAGTCGCATCTCAACATATCTAGAAACAGGCTATGGGGTAAAGACACGATTCGTAAAATCGCACTTGAAAAATGCAAATTAAAAAATATTATGATTTTTCATGTCAACTTATGGCAGCCCTGCCTGTAGTATAAGACTATGTAATTAGTAAATATAGGCAATTAACGATCGCCTTCCTTAACATTTAATCTTCATAGCCCTTTAAACCAAATAAACGCAATTTAACGCATTTAATGTCTCCTCCGCTGTAGAAATAGTAAATTTTATACAGTAATGAATATGACCATGTATCAAAAGAAATGGTTTCTTTATTTAAACAGATGGTTGTTTTAATTGGTCACATACCTTTAACTATGTGGTAAATGGTTAACACGATTTGACGGGTATCTGTTATCAATTTGGATCCAGATTAAATACCAGGCGTCTTGTTATGATGAAGAATGGATATATATATATATATATATTAATGCGCCTGAGTAGGAACATTTTACGCTTCTGACTGAAACATCTAATAAACCCTATCCACATATGTTTTCAGTGATAAAGACATGTGGTTCGTTAAAGCATACTGACTTGACAGTAAATGCATAAATATGCACGGCTACGATAAATCGGAACCTTCAACGTTGAAATGGAGGTTAACCTTTTACGTGCCGTAATATCACCAGCTTTCAAATTATTATCTGAATTATTTGTTAAATTTAGATTTATACATTTTTATGATTGAAGAAGCCTGCAGACGAGTGGCGATCAGTTTGGATCCAGATCAGACGCCGCGTTTGCAAATGCATGTACTATTCAAGTCGAGATAAGTAGGATCAATGTTAACATAAGACAATTATGACGTAGTCGATTTTTTAGCAGAATAAAGGTTAACTAGGGATAATGAGCCAATCAGTACAGGTATGAGACAAAATGAGACTTTGTGTGAAACAATTAACAGATAATAATCACCGAGGAGGCTGCAACTTCAGCCACTTGAGGAATAAATGAAGATTACGCGGCGAAAGTGGTTTGAAATATGTACTTATAAGTGTACTCTTAAGATCATCCAAAATAGAGGATCTTGTTTGCACTAACGTGATGAGAGAGACACAGAAATAGACAATCGAGAGAGAGAGAGAGAGAGAGAGAGAGAGGGAGAGGGGAGAGAGAGAAAAAGAAAGAGAGAGAGAAACACACAGACAGACAGACATACAGAGAACTAGAGGCAGGCATACAGACTACCAGGCGGACAGATAGAAATGCATAGATAGAGGTACAGAAAGGATGGGAGCTGATATAGATATATAACCAGATGAAGCAGACACAGAGACAAATACAGTACAGGGACAGACAGAGAAACAAAAGACATGGACAGTGAGATATACAGACACAGAGGAAATGTGTATTTACTTTTTTGGTATTGAATACAAAATCGCAAACCTAAACACTGTTATGAGAAGGGTGTGTATATAGTACTATGACCGGTGCCTTGGTTTTGTACTGCAGCAGGTTATGAATTACGCCAGCGTACATCGGCAGATTGACATCCATGGCACACTAACACTGCTTCTTGCCACAGCCAATAGCACTGACGGGTATGATCCCACACTATCTGAGCCAGGAGATTAGTGTGGCTGATTTGACAAGACAGGATTCATGCGTAAACATCTCTTTAAGACAGTGTCGTGAACGTTATTCTCCCCCGCTTAACCCTGTACCCCATACCCTGTTTCTAGTATTGAAGACAGGTGGCAACATAGAGCAGGTTGAAGTAAAGCAGAATCTATTAAAATACTATTTGCTAGGATAAATATTGATATGGTCAATTGGTATTATATTCATGGCTGTACAAAGTAGATGGATAAATGAATGGCGTAAAAGGGCGTACAGTGGAGAATCTGTTATTCTTTCCCGTTTAAACGCAAACAAACACAAACGCATTGTACTAAAATGCAGAAAATGACAACTTTTTCACAATTCTCGATGTTGATTTTAACTTTGATGACAAACAGTTTGGAGCCTGATCAGACGCCGGGTTACCCGGCGTCTGATCTGGCTCCAAACTGTTTGCATTGGAAATAATAGTTTTAGCGTAAACGCGTTTATTGGGAAAGAATAACAGATTCTCCACTGTATTAATGGAGTAACGCAGTTAACGTTATCACCCCCGCTTGACCTAGTCACCTTCTAGTGTATCAGAATTAAGCCTAGTGTGTACAAAAGTAGACATCAGTAAACATTGCGTAATGCGGCGTCTCACCAGGGTCTACACGGTTCCTATTTAATGTGGACTAGTATACTGTATGAACAAGTACTGCAGCGTTCTAATGTCTATATCAATTACTTCCAGTAATCACACAAAAGGAGTCCATTGCAATATCAAAGTATACATTGTTAAACGCAATACAATAAACCATTGAAAAAAAAGATGTTTTGTTTTTTAAATGTTCAATGTTTTTGGTTATCAAGGCATAAAACGGTTAAACACTATAAACAAACAATTGAAAAGAAATATGTTTTTGTTATAAATGTTTAATATTTATAGTTAACAAGACATAAATTGGTTAAACGCAATACAATAAAATATCGAGAAGAAACATGTTTTTGCTTTCAAAATGTGACTTTGTTTATGTTATTTATTCAAACATGGGTAAAACGCAATGCAATGAAATATTGAAAAGAAACCTGTGTTTAAAAATGTTTACTTCACATCTATTAAACTGAGTAGAACAGTCTGATCTCTTTCCATAATGCTTGCAACGAACATACGTTTCTTTAAAGAATAAACGCTTTTACATCTTCACTATGTCAGAATTATAACAAGAGTATGCGCACAAGTGAGTGTGAATGAGTTGACGCTTGGGGAACAATTTTCTTTCTGTATTAAAAAGGAACAGCGTCCGATCATGCAGAATTGATAGCTTGACATATTGATAAATAGATAAAAGACAACCGTGCACATGTTTTTTTTCTGAAACATAAATGCACGTATCAAACTGTATAGATTCTGTTCAGACGCAGAATTGCCATATGCTGTTTGTTAATGACAGAAAATGGCATCACTTTACCCTTTCCCCATAGCCTGTTTCTAGTTTTGAGGACAGGTGACCACTGGCTGAAAGTAAGCAATATGCGCATTGAAGCTCATTCTGCTTTACTTTCAATCTATAGAAGCTTCCATCTGCTAGAATATACATGTAGAAAATAGTTCTTATGGTGCATATTAATGACTGTATAAAAAGGTACTGTTTTCTTAAGTGGAGGCATGAATTAAATGCGCTAAAAGGCGTTAAGAGTCGTTAAACGTATAGCGTAGAATACGTTATCCCTTCCCAAATCAACGCGTCTGTAATCAAATGCGACTACAAACAGCTTTGTAATCCTGAGTCTGACTAGGCTCTGTCTGTGTGCCATTCAAATAGTATAATACATCGTCAAAGTTGTCCTAAATAATCTTGTCATTTTCTACAGTTCATTGCATTGCGTTTGAGTTTATTTTGGTTTCAACGGGAAAGAAGCGTCTTTTCCACTGTATAAGAGTACCTATAAAATAAATCATTACTGACATATAAGTGACTAGCGTGCATTTATGTTTCACCTACACACACAAAAACCTATCACGTGATGCTTTGTTTACTTTACAATCTTATATATCTAACAAAGGCACGTTACAGACGGGAATACGTGATTCTTTCATGTTGAACTTGTTCGTTCGCTGAAGAAAATATATCCAATTTATACAGTCATACATTTTCTATATCTTAGCAGATGGTAGCAAACGGCGCATTCTGTTTTACCTTCAAGCTGCTGTCTTCAAAAACAGAAACAGGCTATGGGGCAAATGGTTAAGCGAAACCAAACGCAATCACAAGGCAATGTAATGTAAAAGAATGACGTTTTCTTGAATACGTTGATAGGTACATGTAAGATAAGTAGACTAATCGACACACAATGTAAAAATAATGAAATATATACTATAATGCAGTAATCTGTCTTAATATTCTGCATTAAGCAGGTATTTATATAACCCCCATAAGTTTGAAAACGACGACCTTATCGTAAACAATATCGTTTAAGAATTCATTTTAAACAGTATAATATGATAGAGCATGAAAACGTACCGACCAAATGGGACATTTTATGTTACAAAATCGGTCCTAAAGCTTGTTTTGCCGGTGTAGGTTTTTGTTTAAAACGAAAGCGTAATTTTTCTAAACTTGATCATCTTTACATGTATCAATATTAAATTATAGGGGGTGGCGGATTTTTAGTGATTTCCAAGTAGGTTTTCGTTGAAACTATCAAAAAGTAAAACAATGACCATTTATATCAGAATTACAAATCTACAGATGCCTAGGCACTCGCCAAGTAGTTCACCTGAAAGCTGTGGAAGCCTTAAGCCTTCTGCCTACTAAATTTGACATTGGCAAACAGTGTAGACCCTGATAAGACGCGGCGTAACGCGGTGCCTCATCAGGGTCTGTATTGTTTGCTATATCGTATGAGATATTTTGCTGTATGGACAATTACTGCAGTATCTATAGATCAACATTTTATATCTACAATGAAATATTCCAGTATTTATACGAGTAGAGTTCTTTGCAACACTCTGGCATAAATGGGTTGACCAATTGAACTCTAGCGACGAGTATACTCGTCATTTACAATGATAGGGTTCATGTGAAGAACATACTTGTTCTAGACAGACACCGTTAACCACTAGCGCTCTTTATGTGACCTCTGATAAGGGTCTACACTATTTATCGTTTTGAAATACAATATAGATTGTTAAAGCCGCATTGTGTTTTTGAGAAACCTGCATAAAACGGTTGTTTGGGGTCCCATTTGAACTACGTAGGACGTGATTCTTTCACAAAAACCGGCTTTATCTAACTGACTGATGGATGGACGGGCGAAGGTATATAACGGTTGCACACGGTGAAGTTGAATCCGGCTGTAGCACGTGCTACTAAGCCGTGTGGTAATGTTTATATCAGACGTTCTATTTTCGGTTTGTTATGATTTTAAATCGCCCTTTTTAGTGAGTTAGGTCCGGTCCGTCTTCATCATTTCATAGATCAGTTTGGCCCATAAGAATGTTCAAACATTATTATTAGCCGTTATTGTATTTCAGACATTAAGAAAAGGTCTGAAAACACAATGGGACTTTAAAACACATTTGCACTGAAAAGTGCATTAGGCTTGACCCTTTACATGAAAGCATTTTTCTAAAATTGAAGATAGGTTCCTACTTAAAGCAGGTTGAAAGTAAAGCAAAATGCGCCGTAAGGCGCTTTCTGCTTTACTTTCAGCCTGCTTTAAGCTATTATGTACTAGACTATAGAAAATAGTCCATATAATATATACTTATGACTGATTGAATTGGAACTATTTTCTTTATTGGAGGAATAAATCATATTCGCTAAAAGTCGCTTCTATGGTGGAAAGATGTAATAAAAAACTGGGATTTCCATTTACCGATTCAGGGGTGAATATATTAAGATACTAGATAAGCCATTTTGTGATTAAAGGCGAAAGGATGACGCATTATCAAATATAAGTGTCTCGACAGTGAAACCACACCGCATATTCTAACAGTTGAAAGTACCGTTCACTTAACCTTTATTATGCTGAATTGATGTCTGCTTAAAATATATCGTCTGCGAAATAAAAATATGTTTTATCCCTTTTAATCTTGAGAAATTATTAATATGATTGGCAAATAGCTTTGATCCAGATCAGACGCCGCGTTGCGCGGCGTCTGATCTCGATCTAAGCTATTTGCTCATTTTTGCCGAGTCGCGCTTAGCACGATAAGGGTTAAGACACATTTTCGACTTCCCATCAAAGCAGTAAAACTCGTGATTGAAATCGGTGTGGTTTTTAATGGCACCTCATATCATTTCATCAATGACAATTTTATAGATATGGCACCGACATCCAATAAATATGCCATCGTTGAGGCTTATCAACAGAAACATATGTACTGCACAGTATTACTTCGTATACAAATTGAACCCTAGCGACTAGAATACGCGTTCTTTGCAGATATTATATGTGAAGAGTATTATTAAACCCAGATCAGGGGACTCTTACTGGAACTCTACTGTTAGGAAAATTGAAAAATAACCACAATGTACTTAGTTTAATAGGAAACTAGAATTGTCCTTTGGAAGTTTCAAGAGTCAAGTTAGGATACAGATCAGATGCAGAGTCATTCAGCATCTCATCTGGATACAAATGATTAGATCGGAAGGTTAAAGTTTATTGAGAACTTCTCCATAATAAAACAATGTGTATTTATATCATGGTAGATGTGCGAAAACAATTAAAATATGTATTAAAATAACATTGACGTTTACCCATTTATGCCTGGATATAGCAACGAACTCTCAATTCTCAACACAACTCAATTTTATTTCCGCTATTTGGTTCACAATTTACATGAACAGCAAAAGCATAAAAATGCATAAATAAGTTTAAAGAATATCAAAATTATGGTGTGTCTATATATGAGGTATTAGAAAGATTGGAAGTACTAATCAGTTTAAGTATAGGAAACGACTGCTATAATTATCTTCATTTGAATGTCGAGAAAGTTCTACTCATAAGTTTAGATCTTGACCAGACATCCAGTTTCTGAATAACTTATCCAGATTCAGACCGCATTTCCCAAGTTTATATTTTGGAAAAAATTGCTTGTAGATTTGAATGTTTTAGATTTCCCTATGTCTCTCTGGAAGAACCATTTCATATGTATGGTGGCATATTTCTGACACCAGTTAACCAATTATTTATCCTGATAGATTCCTGTTAATATCTCACATAAATACTCAACTACTTAGTTTTCGCAAACACTTTCGCGTTAGTTTTCAGATAATTATCTGTAAAGTGGAATGTAGAAACTTTTCACGATAACCAGATAAATATCTGAACACGAACTTTGTCATGATTCTGCTTTAAACTGCCACCACTTAACGAATCTATCTAGTAACTTAACTAGATAATTAACTAGAAAAGTTTCGTGTTACCAGTTATCTAAAAGTAGAAAATTGCATTCGAATGACTTTGGCAGGGCCAGGATATCTAGTTTTAGATAAGTTAACACGAAACCTTTCAAGAAACGTTTTAGTTAACTTAGATATTATGTCGTGACAGTATGTGGCACTAACAGGTATTTTGACGCGATTCGATAATTATCAGGTTTTCATGAAAATATTCCACTTTCCACTTACTAGATAATTATGTGAGATATTAACTTGAAACTTTTCAGAAAAGCTAAGTAGTAAGTGGTGTCAGAACCATGCCACCATACATATGGAATGGCAAACAGCATTTATTGGGACAGAATAACATCTTTTCCAGTGTACGAGGGTATTAGATTAGTCTATAACTTTGTACAGTAAAACCTCTCTTTTACTTCCACTTGTGTTAATCATCAGATATTCAAAGCAAGTGACTTAAAGCAAGGTGAACATAAAACAGAAAGCTCCTAAGGAGCTTTCTGTTTTACGTTCACCTTGCTTTAAGCTGTCACTTGTCTTTTATGGAATACGTTAGCATTCTTTTAGTTGTCGTAATAGAGAAAGTTTACTGTAGTCCCTGACTTTGTACTTTATAACACCTCCACTGTTCGTTTTTATCCCACACTCCCGCTGCTGAGTTTATAACGTTATCACAACAGTAAAACCTGTGTTCAGCAGCCACTCATCAAAGAAACAATGTCATCTCTAAAACACAGAATATTGCTTAATGTAGGATAAAAATAATGCAGCAAGCCCCGAAAGGGACTTTCTGCCTTATTTTTATCCTTTATTAAATTGTAAAATGTCACTTTTATATAAACAATAGCTTCTTTTGAATGACCGAGGTACACACGTTTGTCAGTTCTAAATATTTTGTTTTTGCGTTTCTATAATTTTTGCGAGATCTTGGCAGCTACAAACAGGCTTCAAAGGTGATATGCGAGGATTGTTTTTAGTCATTTGTCATTTTTTCTGCAAAACAATACATTTATCAGACTTTTATCATGGATATAAATAATTAAAAAGTAGCAACACAAGTACGTGCGAACTTGTGTTAGGTTTTTACCCAAGGCAACGATGAAAAGCCTAGTTCTCAAACTAACTTATGGCGTAATACAAATCTCGTAAAGAATAACACCACCCCACTGTGTAGCTGCAAAGAACAGATGGCGATACAGTAAAACCAATGAAAACGGTGTCCTTTCAGACACAAACAAAACTTTTTTTGAGAGGGTGTTTAACCCTTTCCCCCTATAAAAGTGCCTTTTAGCCCATTGAATTTTTTCCTCTTCTGAAAAAAATATTTCCATTTGGTACAGCCATGCACATGTACCGTCAGAAATAGTTTTTAATCCTAGCAGATTATAGCTAAAAACAGGCTGAAAGTATAGCAAATACCGCCTTCAGGCGTTTTTGCCTTTACCTTCAATCTGATTTAAGTGGCCACCTGTTTTCCAAACTAGAAACATGTTATGGAGAAAAGGGTTAATTATGAAGTTGAATTAGCAATCGTGTATGACAGTTGGTAACTAAATGTATCAGCAGTAAAACAGTAATATAGCTTCTATAGGAGCTTCAAACGTTATTGTTGCCATGCAATAACGCATTAACCCATACACTGGACGCAAATATGCGTCATTTACAAACAATGTACTGGTGAAGAGTTTACATGCCCTTTGCAAAACATGGCTAACCCTGCTCAGAAGGCACTTCTTTGGAAATTGTCCTATTCCATTCGCAGTTTATGGGGTCAAAGTAAACATAAGCAAACAGTGTGGCCCCTAATGTAATGCGGCGTCTCATCTTGGTATGCATAGTTTGCTATTTCGTTTAAAGTAGTCTGCTGTATAAAACAAAGCTGTAGTTTAGACATCAGGTAACCTGGCACCGTCAAATTTAGCTTAAAAAGTCTTTGTTGTTCGTTTAATTCGTAAGCCGTCATTATACTAGATACAATGGAAAAACGTTATTCTTTCCAAATAAACGCGTTTACGCTAAAACTGTTATTTCCATTGCAAACAGTTTGGAGCATGATCAGACGCCGGGTAACCCGGCGTCTGATCATGCTCCAAAGTGTTTGCCATTCGTATAAAAATGAATAGTCAGAGTTGTCAAAAAGCTGTTATTTTGTACATTTTATTGCAATGCGTTTGCGTTTCGTGTGCGTTAAGTATGCAAGAATAACATTTTCTCCACTGTACTTACTGTACTGTTAGATTCACAAATATAAGAAACTGAACTATTAAAAGCATGTTTATTGGCAAAGTATTTAAGTGCAAAGATTTGACCTGAAGAAAAAAAGTTACAGTCATTCTTTTATTCAGCGAACACTTGGTGCAATGGCATGAAAACCATTTATATGTAAGACAAATAACTGCTTAATGCAGGATTGAAATAATACAGAAAGGTCCTATAGAAGCTTTCTGCATTATTTATTCTGCTTTCAGCAAGCGTATGTTTAAAAATACTGCACACGGGTCTTTCATTGAGTGGCCGCTAAGCTGGACTTGGCTAATATTTACAAACAGCCTGGATCTAGAACAGACGCCGCGTCACTGATTGTCACTCATATTCAACTTTTCTTTAGTTCAACAAATATTAAAACCCATTTTGATACTTTTTCGCAGACGATATACATGAAGCAGACGACAATTTAGCATGCTAAGGTTTAATACAAGATTGACTGTAGTTTCTCATTTCGGTTACTGTTTAGACATGAAAGGGGAACAGTCATACTAAGATTATTCGTCATACAAAGATAGTTTGTGGACAATCTTTGAGACTGCAGGCAACATAATTCTATATATCTAGTAATACAGAAATCTCATTGTGGAACCATTATAGATAAGTTTTGTTTTGTATTCAGACACCACTTGTCTTAAGATACTTTCTCGCAGTTTCATGTGTAGGTGGTTATCACGGGTATATTTGTAAATAATTAAATGACTGTTATGCATCTTCAAAAACTCCAGTACATAGCCTGCAGCATGTTTTATGAGCAGCATCTAAGACGGTAAACATTATTATACAGTGTAGAATCCGTTATTCTTTCCTGTTTAAACGGAAACGAAACGCAAACGCAACACACTAAAATGTAGAAAAGGACAACATTTGGACAATTCTGACTTTTCATTTTTTACTGGGTGGCAAATAGTTTGGAGCATGATCAGACGCCGGGTGACCCGGTGTCTGATCATGCTCCAAACTGTTTGGACTGGAAATAATGGATGTAGCGTAAACGCGATTATTGGGAAAGAATAACGTTTTCTCCACTGTAAGACGGTAAACATTATTATAAGCGGCACCTGTTATGATTGAACCAAAGACTGAGTCACACAAGTTAATACATGTATCAGAATTTTTATACAAGTTGAAAGAAAATATACAATAAAACTTCGACATCTTGACCTTTTTCCGCATTTCAAAGTTGTCTTAACCACATTGTAACTTTGCAATCAGGATATGTTCGACTTGAGTGAGGTCGAAATAATGAAATTCAAATGTAGAAACATGGAAAAATCGAGTTAAGCGACATATCGCACGTTGACTGTAATGTGGAGAAGGCTTATTCTTTCCAAGAAGTCAAGTTTACGCTAAAATCAGCGTGCTCATTGCAAACAATTTGAGGCGAGGGCCCGAGGTTATAAAACTTAAAACGAACTCTGTGCTCAAAACTCAGTTTTGATTACATGCTCTAGTTTTTACAAAACATGCTTAAGCTGATTTAAGTGACCTAATTTTGATATATTTTTACAATAGAAGTAAGGTATGCAAATACTTGTTATTTACATAATAGTTGCTTCAGTGCTATGAGCTGAGTAAAATTCTGAGTTTTGAGTACAGAGTTCATTTAAAGTTTTATAACCTCGGGGCCAGATCAGACACCGAGATACTCATCATCTGATCAGGCAAACGCATTGCAATAAAGTGTAGAAACTAACATTTATTTTTACAATTCTGACAATTAATTTTAATCTCAGTGACTAACAGTTTGGAGCTTGGGAAAGACTAGCGGTCTTCTCTACAGTACCAGTGATCTGTGAAACTCCACTGTTTCCTCCCTGAAACTTTAAATGGACAATTCCAGTTTCCATTTTAGTCAAGTCCATTTCTGACTTTTTAGGGTTGTTTTTGTTAATGTTTGGCATTATGACAAACAGTGAAGATCCAGATCAGAGGGCTCCTTTCGGAGCCCTCTGATCTGGATCTTCACTGTTTGCCGCCAGGACAATTGTACTATTCACATGTACATTGTTTGAAAAGAACGCCTATTTGCGAGACTAGGGTTCAAAGGGTTAATGTAGAACAAAAGATTATGTAACAAAAAAAGAGATGCTTTCTACAGACTTGACATGGTACTTAATTTAGAGAAATTGAACTAAAAATAAAGAACTCGTAAGAATCGATTCTTCGAGGCGATCATAATAATGTTTACTCAAAGTGGTCGAACCTTATTAGCTCAAACTTGCTTAGGTATAACTTGTTCATATTTCTAAGTAAATATTGGTTTACGAATAACGTTTTAACTTTAGAACATAGGTAAGTTCGACTAAAGCGAGCTTGAGGTTTAGAAGTTCCATAAGCATTTTAGCATTACTTTGATCCATTTGCGCCCAGTTGGTTCTTCCATGCTTATAAATATTTGATGTAAGGGGTGTCTTTTTTATATTGAAATTCCTTTAAGCAAATAACGAAGACTCTGATCAAACGCCGCACCATGCGGCGTCTGGTCAGAGTCTACACTGTTTGTCTACATCCCTTTAAAGGACGTTAGGCACAAATAGGTTAAAACCTTTCTGCTACATGGTGTCCTGTTATCTGCCAATTCATTCAGTTGTAAATGGTCCCTTTATAGATGTTTGAGTGTATTTTGACATTTGTAATTGTTCAAACAAAGGTATATTTATTGTTTTCTTTTTATACAATTAACGTTTCTTGGGCTTCTGGTGCACGAAAGCAGATAAAGACGTCTGACTGTGCACAGTTCGTGATTTTAACGCCAATATAAACAGTTGATATTTTGTGGGAAATTAGTTGCTTCGTATATTAGACGACGTGCACCTTACGTAAACAGTTAATCGAAACCTAGGTTCTTCACTTAAAGGTAATCGATCTAACACTTTCAAATCAAGCAGACGACACTTGCAACTGGTTGAACCATTAACTCGTCTGTAGTAAAATCATCTGATTATAATTGTGGTCTGCATATATCAAAGTTATTTTTGATATGTTTAAGTTCAACAAACTTAAGTTTAGTATTGAGTTTGTCGGCGTTTAGTCTGTTTTCAAACATCATTGACAGAAGCTATAAACGTGTTTTCTACATTATATGTTAGGGTAATGATCCGATTCTCTGACAACTGGGCGTTCATTCCAGGTGGCATGAAATGATCAAAGATATTTACACGGAATTTACAGTAACGATCGCTTAACACATTCAATCCGAGCGTCGAGTACAGCGCTCCCTCTCTACAACGGCCCTCCCAACAACGACTCCCTCCTTACAACGACACTCGCCGAAATTTCCTTAACGGGATAATTAAGTCTAACTCTTTTACTGCTGCAATATCGTCTGCTTAAGATTGTCGTCTGCTGTTTTCTCTCAGAGTTACATATAAGTAGGGATTTTGATAGAAAACATATATTGACCAGTGACAAACAGCTTGAATCCTGATCAGATGCCGCGTTACGCGGCGTCTGATCTGGATTCAAGCTGTTTGCAAATGTAAGCCAATTCTTAATGTTCCCTCTCTATAACGACTCCCTCCATACAACACACACACTATGTGTCTCCCATTGGATGTCGTTGTAGAGAGGGAACGCTGTATATTCGTCATTTACAAACAGTGAACCCTTGTATCCTTGTCCTAAGCGAAAACAGTCTATATCCAGAGCTAGGTCTTCACTGTTTGGCATTTTGCAATTACTTATAACAAATTACGTGAAGTAGTCAAAAGTGGATCCGACTTCGATAGAAACTGGAATTATCCATTTGATGTTCCAGGAATTAGTGAGTTAAAAAGCTCATTTGTCATGTTTAAAAAGTGCGACAGTGTGAACAGGGGGGCAATACAATTCATCTGACATTTTTTGTGCGCTACCTTTTTATGCTTTAACCTTCTGCAATTAAAAAATTGCACATCTGTGATAGTGTTGCAAACATGTGTTATTAACTTTATATCCCATGAACCTTCCAAGGGACAATTCCAGTTTGCAATAAAGGCTTTTACATTTTAAACTGCTTAGGTTTTTTTGTAATAAATTGAAAAATGACAAACAGTAAAGTCTCTGATCAGAGGGCCCCTGCAGGAGCCCTCTGATCAAGGACTTCGATGTTTGCATAGGACAGGTGTATTCTTTACAGATACACATTTGGTAAAGGACGCATATATGCGTCACTAGCGCTCAGTGAGAGAAGATGAGATAACGGGTTACCCCGCTTCTCGTATTGATACAATTCTTTTGACACTCCAGCGAATATATTAACTAATATGTCTGAAAAATAGTGCCACCTGCAACAACTATATTAACTAATATAGTTGTTGCATGTGGCACTATTTTTCAGACAGCAATTACATAGCTTTCAAAAGGCCAATCACCTTCTCCCTTATTAACCCAGACATTATCAAGCGCAACAACCATTGCGTTTAGATACAGTTTGTATCTAGATTAAGTCCGAGTGACAATAGCTTTTACTCCAGAACTGTTGTAAAAGACAATCGAGGCAGGTCACAAAGGTACAGTATTCGAGCATTTAATGAATACGAGTACCTTTAGTAGCTGGGTTATAGTCAGCATGGCTAGATAGTACCCATTTGCATAGCAATTTCCGTATTCTACCTCCTGCAGAAATTAGTGCATATTGTACATGTACCCCGTATCACGCTAAACTCGACCCTATGTACTATGCTTATACATATATTTGTTTCATAGCCTTCCTGGATTTGCAACGCCTGAAATCTGCCACCCATATTAAGAAGTGCACCTTATATCTTACCCTACAATGACACCTGTATTCAAAAATTTTATAGTGCTGCATACGATTTTATGAATGACTTTATAGTACTTATTGTATACAGTAAAACGTCTCTTTTACGACCACTAAATTGTTTTACTTACTACGTGTTTATTAAGGTATGTGACTGCTTTAAGCAAGGTGAACGTACAACAGAAAGCCCCTACAGGAGCTTTCTATTGTACGTTCATCTTGCATTAAGCTGCTACTTGTCTTTAATGTAGTCAATTATCCTTCTTTTTAGTGGTCGTAACATAGGGGTTTACTGTATTTTATAGTCTCTAGACTTACCGATGAACCTATGTATTAAGTCTTTCAGCTCCTTTCTTCTTTCCAATTCAGGTTCCCCTTCAATGAGTTGGAATACCAATGCCCCTAAACACAGATATACAGCTACAACAACAGTTAGAGGCAACAGGCGTTTCCATGACATCGGTCCCTCCATGGCAACGGAAGTTTAAGTCCTATATTCCACGCATAACTGTGTTGACCGCTCTAGTTTATATACTGTCACTTTTAAAATCCACCAACG
The DNA here is from genome assembly GCA_922989275.2 of Gari tellinella. NCBI lineage: Eukaryota > Metazoa > Mollusca > Bivalvia > Cardiida > Psammobiidae > Gari > Gari tellinella. The sequence goes on along the minus strand of OV277857.1, from coordinate 62,813,790 downwards.
TTTCGTTTTCTGAAATTTAAACAGAGAATAGATATCAATTTTTGCAATATTTCTAATAGAAGTGCAAATACAGTGTACATAAATTGAACAATAAATTATTATTTAAAGACTTTTGTCCGATAGCCTTTGTTTAGATTAAAAGTATATATACATTATCTTATACATATCTCCAAGACAACAACATATTAATACTGCCAACGTGCATCCGTTTGAAAACCTTTGTCATGTTTTCTTGTAGACAGTACCAATATGCAATTGTCTTAGACTTACAGTGTCGAAAACGGTGTCCTTTCCAAATAAACGCGTGTATACTGATACACGTAAGGCTTCAAAACATTTGCCACTAGATATTTACTAAATCGTAAGACTTTTAGAAACGTCTACATTTAAAAAAATGTGTGCCTTTCATTTACGTTTTTCAACATCTTGACAAGAATTTGGAGCCACGTGTATCAAATTAGACAATTAAAATTGTTGGTTTGATGCAGAAAAAGGATGTCTGCATCGGTATAAGATAACTTTAGTGAAACATATGTAGTATTTGTTTTAGATATGGTGCTATAAAGTAAAGCACTACATTGTATATATTATAGTAGACGTTTCTTTTTTGACTGGTATATTTTCTTGCATTGCATTTTCGTTTCGCTTACGTTGAAACGGGAAAGAGCAACACCATCCCCACTGAACAGAACTCTTTCGTTTGGTCGTAATAATGAAATTTGGGATATTGTTTTATATTAGATATTCCTTTGATTGTAAATTACAATTCCAACATTGTCTCCATTATGTCCGCACCAACACCTAAGATGTGACTACTGGGTCCAAGGTTATAAAAAGAGTTTAAGTTGAGTCGTAGATCGCTCTCACTCATTTGATTGGTCAGATTTTAACTTTTCTAGCAAAAGTGAAATTGTTAATGGAAATTTCTGTTTCCAATTATTTTTTTTCTATATTTTACTATTTACGAACGTTTTTACAATACATTTATAAAATGACAAACTGCGTAGACCCTGATCAGAAGACTCCTTAAGGAGCTCTCTGATATGGGTCTACACTTTTTGCATAGGACATTTAAAACCACCTCAGACGAACTCTAATTCTTTACAAATAAAGGGCCTGATTAGAAACGCCTCGGACATATTCTAGCTGTTCCCCATAACTTGAGCCCTGCCAATAAAATGTGTTAAAAGAATATCGTCATTTATGAATTCTTTTACAAAAATGCTAATAATAATTACAGTAATTATTATTGAGACTTTATAATATAATGAGGAAAATGGTACATGGTAGCTAATGTTCCGGCTAGACATTTCGCACACTGTTTTCCTGTAGGAGTTACAGTGGAGAATCTGTTATTCTTTCCCAATAAACGCGTTTACGTTAAAACTATTATTTGCAGTGCAAACAGTTTGGAGCCAGATCAGACGCCGGGTAACCCGGCATCTGATCAGGCTCCAAACTGTTTGCCACCAAGATAAACAAGAATTATCAGAATTGTCCAAAAGTTGTTCTTTTCTACGTTTTAGTGCTTTGCGTTTGCGTTTAAACGGGAAAGAATAACAGATTCTCCACTGTACATGTACTGCATATTTCTATACTACAATAAGCAGTCACCGATCTTCAGATATATCCTTGTGGTCTCTTAACCCTTTCAATCCTACAGCCCTCTGTAGATATTCGCGATCGTATATGCAAACAGTGTAGACCCTGATCATAGGACCCCTCTGATCAGGGTCTGTACAGTTTGATATTTTAATTGTGTTTTGTTGTTATACCAAAAATGTAACAGTAGACTGGTTAAAAAAAACCTGTACTAGAAGAGTCCAAAAGGATTATAAATACCAACAAGAGAAATTTAGGGTTAAGAGGGTTAATACAAGATTGCGTATAAATTTTATGAAGTGCTCAATGTTGGACTTTAACGATATCAGTTTAGTGATCACCATCATTCATGCTTACTAACAACGATCTGGCATTCTTACAAACATATTATGGTACAGACAACCGTAACTCATTCACCCCTGAAATTGTTAATGGAAATTTCTGTTTCCAATTATTTTTTTCTATATTTTACTATTTAGGAACGTTTTTACAATACATTTGTAAAATGACAAACGAGACCCTGATCAGAAGACTCCTTAAGGAGCCCTCTGATATGGGTCTACACTTTTTGCATAGGACAACTGTATTCCTCATAAATACACTGTTTGTAAATGACAAGTATACTCGTCGCTAGGGTTGAATGTGTTAATTTAAGCAAAACGAAGAGAAAAATATTAAAACTCCTCTCGAATCTTTCTGCGCTAGTACATGTAGTAGTAGTAGACTACTTATGTCAAACACTAACTCTTGCATCGCCATATATGTGACTATATGAAATGCGGTGGCTGAAGTTAGGATCGGCTGAGCATTTTGACAAAGTTGTTTGGCACATGTATTAATATTTCATCAGTCAAAACCTAAAAAATCTGACTTGGCAATCAATTGCAGATGACAATTGGTAATAGCCTCAATTGTGTTACCGATAGGGTTTAAGACAGTAAATATTTTTTAGAAATATTGATGTCTTATACGCGGGTGCTTCAAAAAGTAATAATACTTGATCAGTAACTTCGATATAATACGTGCAAAATGCATGTGTGATATATCATTTTAAAGAGCAATTATTTGCCTACATACATGATGGTGTAATGCACAATAAGATCACATAACTCGATAGGTCACAACATGAACCTAAACAGTTATTGACTTATCGAGTTATTTGATCTTATCGTGCATTATACCATCACGTAGACAAAGAATTGTTCTTTAAAATGATATACAACACATGCATTTTGCACATATCACATCGAAGTTATTGATAAAGTAACATTACTTTTTGAAGCACGGTAGCGGACGATAGACTTGTGAGGGAAACAGAAGGTGCAAATCATTTAAGATGAACACAGGCAGTAATGGTAGCGGTGGCACTTAGCCCTTTGGGTTCCTAACAAAAATCGTCTGCTCTAATTGTCGACTGCTTTAATTCTTAAACTTACCCCATATTCTTTATGATTTACAGAATTATGATCTGGGCGATGAACAGCTTTGATCCTGATCAGATTCTTCAACATTTTACGAATTGATCAGGATTTTATCTGTTTGCGAGTGCATTCAATCCTCGGTTCTGACACTCAAAGAATTAACCTATTCACTGAATTGGTCCGACTGCACTGATATTTTGCAAACAGTGTGGATCAAGAATAGAAGCTGATTTATCGGCGACGTATGACAAACTGAACTGTTCGACAGTAACGTAAATGTTTTAAAAGTTATAAATTCTAAAAATATATATTTAATAAATAAAATAAAACCAATTGTGACAATCTATCTAAACAGACGGTATTCAGCAGGCACGTGTTAACTATTCACCTTTTGCTACAATATCGTCTGCTTCACATATATCGTCTGCAATTGTTATTAAAATTAAGAATTTAAAGCATTTTAAAGAAAAGGGGCAAACAGTTTGGATCCTGATCAGACGCCGCGTTACGCGGCGTCTGATCTGGATCCAAGCTGTTTGCAAATTCTACAACGGTCGCGACTAGCAGGCAAAAGAGTAATAGACGTGCAATTGCCCAAAGTGGTAACCTAAGTGAACCTGATTGGTAACTGACACATATTTCCTAACTTACAGTTTGTATACAGATCAGATATTCTATAATATAATTCCTGTTCATCACATTTGTTTGTTGTTAACCGAGAATTAGAATATCCGGATAATTAAGTTAATGTGATTTTTATGATTTTAGCAGACGGTTATTCTGAAGCAGACGATAACTTCCGGCGGTGAAAGGATAACAATGGCATTCCAGCAGACACACGTGGGTAGTTATACATTTATTTTGGTATATAAGCCAACTGGTTCATATTTACATGAATTTAATAAGGTCTCTTTTGTTTATACCGCAGATAACTTCAGTGTACCTGGGGCCCGTTTCATAAAACATCTTACGACAAATGTTGTCGTAAGTCCGATTATAAAACTTTCAATTATTATTTATTTCTGCATCTAATCCTGTCTTGTGACATCTTTTTGGAATCGTCTTGAAAAGACGATTCCAAAAATATGTCACAAGACAGGATAAGTTAGAGGAATCAGAAATTAAATGTATTTTAAAGTTTTGACTTACGACAATATTTGTCGTAAGAAGTTTTATGAAACGGGCCCCTGTACCTTTGGTAAGGAAAAATATATTCTTTTCAATTTAACCCATTTATGCCAAGAGGATTTTTCTATGCTCATATAGATCTATATATTATATTATATAAATATTAGATGGCAGTTTGCGTGACATTCAAATTGTCAACCCAAGAAACAGCATGTCACCCCGAGGCGTAGCCGAGGGTGACATTCTTGTTTTCGAGGGTTGACAATTTGAATGTCACGCAAACTGACATCTAATATTTATTTTATTACACCGAGCTTATCAATTCTAGCTTTAGAATCGATTCATTTGTATTCTATAAAATGTGTTGTGAATACTAATTTAGCGCAGACATGTACGTAACGCGGGAAACGACGTCGCCGTCTATGACGTCACATTGTTTATAATTATGTTACCACTCTTTATAACGTTCCAATGTATCCAATAGCGAACTCAATGTCAATGCTGACAGTACGTTTTCGGACGGAGTAAAAAAGTAATGTCCTTTAGAGTGACGTCACAAAAAGAATATCATAAAGAGTGACAGTATATTTTGAATAGATGTAAAAGACATGCAAAATGTTAACTGTAGGTCTATGGGAATTTAACATTGTAACTCAAAGCGAGGTGTAATAATGTATTATATGCCTTCGAGTGATATCGAGCGTTTCCGCGTGTATTTGCAGAGTAAAATACAAGAGTCTGTATCAGCCACCTTGTATCAGCCACTTTGTATTTTACTCTGACCTCGCTTTCGATTTGACGTGACGTCATTTACGTACATGTACGAGTGCCGCGTTATTCTTTGTGACATACAAAAAATCTTATTCTGCTTCAAATAACTAATAAATTTTGGATATAAAATGATTTAAACAACTATTTAGTTGTTTCTGGTTTGTATTCAAGGCATATAATAAACACATCACCAGTTGTCAGTGCGCAACAGAGTGTTGCATTTAGCTCTCGACGTTTTTGGCGGAAACAACCGATCAGACTCGCGCCAAGGCGCTCGTCAGATCGGCTATTTCCGCCAAAAACGTCTCGAGCTAATTACATCACTCTGTATCGCGCTGTCAACTGGTAATGTGTATGTTTTTGTCCATTTTTGATGGAAGGGGTGCCTGGTCTAAATTTCAATTTTCGTTTTGATTTATATTGAAATTCCTATAAGAAACAGTGTAGATTCTGATCAGATGCCGCATTATGCGGCATCTGATCAGAGTCTTCACTGTTTGCCTATGTCTAATATATGGGATCATGGACACAAATGGGTTAGTGGATGTTTAGTCCATCTATGCCCCTTTCTATACTCAATTCCAAAAGAAACTGTGCACTTTGTTTTCTGTAGTTATTTATTGGCCTTTTTCCTGAAAGCCTATGTATTTGGTACCAAAATTTAGATAAGTTCATGAACAATATGGTAGTTATTTCAGATTTTGAGATGCGGTCATTTAAAGTGGATATTTTAAACGAGAAAAGACGAAGTATCAAACTCAAAGTTGCAAATTAACTCTTAGAGTCAGACTGTGTTCAGTTGGTCATTTTATGTCGGTTTAGTTGTATTCTTATGATATTTTTTGTCAGTATCGTATATGTTCATCTTTGCTCATGATGCAAGCGACAATGAGACATGGCGTAGACCTTACGTGATGTCTAATAACGATGTCGGGAACGAAACGTCGTACTATCCCTGAGTTAGGGCATTTGCAAGGTCCATAACAACTTTTCTCCTAAAACCGCGCGTGCGAACATTATGGTGACTAAAAATATTGTTAGACGTATCAGAGAAAAGACACGAGTCCACTACTGTTGACCCAAACGGAAATGACGTCATGCTCGCTGCAAATGAGCAGCCTAATGACGTACTCTCAAGGTTTGTCCCACAAAGGGTCCCCTAGCCCGGATGGTTGTCCGAGCTTGCCGGAGACAACATCATACGGTCTGTCTGCTGATACCGTACTGTCTTGCCGAACCAGATGCTGTTTGAAAACGACGTCGAATTAACGTCAATGTAACACATTCGTTTGTTGAATTGCTGTTCTAGGTATCTGTGCAATGTCTGTGACGATCTGCCACTCAATTTGAATGTTGAAAACGTTTGAGCAACCGAATGAGTGTGTTTCTTTGGTATCCTAATGTTCTTCTCACGTTAATGACGTTGTTGTTATGAACAAGCACTGCAAATACTCTAATTTACCTATTTTCATTAAATCTCAGCAAGTTCGTTGTGAACCGATGTGAAGTAAAATGTGTTTTTGTCTTTGTATAAGTCATACGAATTACACTCATGCACGTTTTCGGTGACATGTGCATTTTACTTGAGCTGCACGTGCAAACAATGCAAAATAACGCATTTCCCAATAAACTAAAAATTTCTTCATAATAAGTAAACTAGTTTGTTACCGATGGATGCTAAATATAGATGAGATATTGTGTGCGAAATTTTAAATCGATACGTCTTTTAGATATGAAAATATTTGAAAATGAAAAGTGCACAGTTTCATTTGGAATTGAGTATACATTGTTATAGAATTATATACGAACGTAGAGAAACTGTGAATGTCAAATATAAAATACTTACAAATGTAAAATGGCATTATTCGGAAACGTCGCTAAATAATCGTTTTGCAAACTGATAGTAAAATCCTGCAAAATAGATATCTACAAACAGATGGGATCAAACCAGACACCTTCGAACTATACGAATGATTAGAATTTACGCTGTATGTTGTTAGTAGATTTCTTAACTCTTTACCCTCTAAATACGCGTTTTTGCACCTTTGATTTATTTTTCTACCGATTGATTGATTGATTGATTAATTGATTGGTTGATTGATTGATTGATTGATTGAGTTGGAGTATTGAGTACGGCACCGTGACATAAAATTGTCATATAGCACCGAACATTCGTCTACTGAAGAAAATAGTTCAACTTTATACAGTCATGAATATGTACCTAAATAGTTTATATCCTTACTGGTGGGTTAAAACAGGCTGAAATAAAAGCAGGATGCACCTTAATGTGCATTCTACTTTACTTTCAACCAGCTTTAAGTGATCAGTCGTCTTCAAAACTAGAAATAGGCTATGTTATAATTGGTAAAGCCAAACTCGCAAAAAGTACGTTATTGTATTCATGATTCCGTTATAACAAATAAATCGTTTCCCTCGTATATAATTGTGACTTGGTGGGCATGCCAACAGTTGAACATATTCACAATCATCCCTATAATTATCCTTTTTATTATTGTTATCGTCCTATTAATTATCATTATCATTTATATTACCCAACTTCACATTATAGCACCGCTTAATTGCTAACAGTCATGGCATACAGTACTATTGTGTAGATCTCTATTGAGACCAATAACCCATTTATGTCGAGAGGATTATTCCATGCTTATATTTCGGATGGGTCCATTTTTTATTTTATGGGTTCATGGTTTAAATTTCATTGTCACTTTTTGTGATGATAATTGCTATTAGCAAACCGAGTACAGACTCCGATCAGCACCGAATAATGCGGTGTCTGATCTGAGCCTGCACTGCTTGCCTATGCCCCATTTATCGGACGCTTTGGGTACAAATGATAATCATTGCTAACAGTGTATACTTAGACCAGACGCAGTGCCAGAGGCGTCTGGGCTTATAGAAGTAAACACTGCTTGACACTCAACATATACAGTAGAGAAGACGTTATTCTTTTCCGTTTAAAAGCAAACGCAAACGCATTGCATCAAATGGCGAAAATAACAACTTTTTGAAATGTCTAACCATTTATTGTAATCTGAGTGGCGAACTGTTTGGAGCCTGATAAGGCGCTGGGTTACCCGGCGTCTGATCTGGCTCCAAACTGTTTGCAAAAGAAATAATAGTGTTAGCGTTTACGAGTTTATTGGGAAAGAATAACGTATTCACCACAATACAGTACCATGCCACTGAAGTTTTTAAACAGTGTAGGCCTTGACCAAATGCCGATATGATAGTTTAAGTTGGTCTACATTTTTTACAATGCACCGAGTGCGTTTTACGTGATACGGCTAAACTGTTATATTCTATGAATCTAATCTAGATCAAATGCACTGCATTAACCCTACCTCTCAAAGACACTCGTTTTCTATTCATTTTCCGATTCCTAACAGCGATGACATTACAGTGGAGAATCTGTTATTCTTTCCCGTTTAAACGCAAACGTACGCAAACGCAAAGCACTAAAACGTAGAAAAGGACAACTTTTGGACAATTCTGATAATTCTTGTTTATCTTGGTGGCAAACAGTTTGGAGCCTGATCAGACGCCGGGTTACCCGGCGTCTGATCTGGCTCCAAACTGTTTGCATTGGAAATAATAGTTTTAACGTAAACGCGTTTATTGGGAAAGAATAACAGATTCTCCACTGTACATGCTTCCACCCTGTCAATAATTGTACCATTGCAGTGGAAATGTTATTCTTTTCCGTTTGAACGAAACTAAGCGCAAACGCAATACATGTACATAAAAGGAGAAAATTACAGCTTTAAATTTATAAATCTTCTGACGAATTATTCTTATCTGAGCGGAAAAAGATATTTGGAGCAAGATCTGACTTCAAACTGCTTGCCATAGAAATAACTGTTTAGCTCAAACTCGTTAGTTTTGGGTAAGTTTAACGTCTTTTCCACTGTATATGCCACTTTTCAGACCTATATCAAGATAGGTTGCTGTTTAAACCAAAGTGGACGTAATGTTTTCCACCTGATTAAGGAAACAGCCTGTCTTGACCCATTACTTCATTAAAATGCATTCTAATGTCTTTAACTTGTTCCTCCGCTGTACAATATAATTATTTATATTATATTATATATAGCAATGCATATTCAGCATAGGAATTCGATCCTTTGTCCTAGAAGATGGTAACTTAAAACACGCTGAAAGTAAAGCGGACTGCAGCTTAGGGGGCATTCTGCTTTATTTTCAACCTGCTTTAGATGGCCACATGTTTTCAAAACTACAAACAAGCTGGGCTGAGGGGTGAAAAGGTTATAAATGTACACGAAAAGTAAGCTATGGGTGAAAAGGTTTACTCTTTCAACCCTTATCGACAAACAGTGATACAGTGAAGAATCTGTTATTCTTTCCCGTTTAAACGCAAACATACGCAAACGCAAAGCACTAAAACGTAGAAAAGAACAACTTTTGGACAATTCTGATATTTCATGTTTATCTTGGTGGCAAACAGTTTGGAGCCTGATCAGACGCCGGGTTACCCGGCGTCTGATCTGGCTCCAAACTGTTTGCACTGCAAATAATAGTTTTAGCGTAAACGCGTTTATTGGGAAAGAATAACACATTCTCCACTGTAACCTTTGCAAAAAGTATTACTAAAGTCGCCGAGTGACTGACCGTCTCATCTGAATTCAAACTGTTTGAATATCTTACCCTGGTTTGAAAATAACTTTTAGAACATTCATATTATTAGAACACTGTCAGAAGGCAGTTATTGCAGAATGCACTGCGACCACAATACCGGTATTACATAGTCTATAAACAGAATGGTTTCACAGCATCCATTCAAGTTTCTGTCAGCACCGGGATGTATTCGAGAGGCATTGATATACATACTATCTGATGTTTTATTGTTACAGTAGGTAGACGATATTCTTTTCTAAATAACCGCGTTTGGGACAAATAAAAGTAAATTGAAAAACAGATTTGGGTCAAAACGGTCTCTTGGCGATGCTTCAAACGTTTTGCCACTGAGATTTAAAAGAATCAAAACTCAGAAAATGATAGCCTTTTGATAATTCTGTCAATTTGTTCGTATCCGAATTGCAAAAAAGTTTGAAATCGGGTCACCTGGCGTCTGGTTTTGCATTAAACGCATTTATTGGGGAAAATAACGTATTTCCTACTGAATGAATAATTCAATACACATGCAATAGTAAAAATGAAGAGAACTAGTATCTTACCTATTTGTAAATTGGTATTCTCGTTATTTCCAATATATATCTAATATTGATTTTTTTACACAGATTTCACCATTTATCACATAAACTACATCATAATCTAAATCCGCCGTTTCATATCGTTTCACTCCAGCGAGTATCCTCACTTTTCTACGGTTAACTTTATCAACAGCACTTGTTATTTTCTTAATTTATTTTATTTTACTTACACTGGTATTCTTTTCTGAGAACTATTTAACACCACTTAACACATGTTGAATTTCTACTGTTTTCTTATCAGTTATACTAGTTTTCTACACTGAAATAACATTTCAATAACGTTCGTTACGTTCTACCGTGTACTCCTTAATTTACGCTTCTATTCATATGCGCACATTTTGATATAAGACTTCTAATATAGTAGGTACACCTTTGTATAAATTCGAGTCTCGATAAACCGAACTCGCTTTAAATCGAACTAACCCGTATTTCAAAGTTAAAACGTGGCTTTAGCCACGTTTTAATTTTGAAATATGGATTAGTTCGACTTCAGCGAGTTCGATTTTTCGAAATCAGTTGTTAAATGTATGGTAAATTCGACAAACGCGTGCTCGAGATATGGAGGTTTAACTGTAGTTTTATTATCACACCATCGAACTCGTCCTCTTTATAGATAGCACTCCAATGCAGAACTACGCCTCCACACTCTTGTATGTTATTATACAAGGCTTTTTTGTATGGGCCACATGTGTAGCGTTGATGATCCGGTCATCCCTTCTAATTCTAGACTGGTGATTAACGTATCTAATCCTGTAATGCCAACAGTCTATGGCACTGAGCGGGAACCAGGCCGTGATATACCATGCTTTACTGCATTGCCGAGTCCCCGGCCTCTTCGCTCTAACAGGTAACAAATTGACGTTTCATCCATCTCGCGCCGCTATCTCGTCTGCTTTGAAAATGTCGCCTGCAAAATTGGTCAAATTTATATTCAACATGAATTGGATCTTGGAATATTGAAAATTAATTTAATCAAAATTGATCCTATATCAAAATTAAAACTGGTTGAGTCACGTATTAAGTAACTTTGAAATGTAGGAAAGTATACAGCTGAAACAATATCGAATTATAGACTTTCAAAATCCACCGATGCTCAATTGTATATGATACATGTACATTTAAAAACCAAAATACTAGTATTAAACTATTTAGAACCAGATTAAGAGTTACTTCACGTGTGATCTGGGTGTAATTGTTTAGCAAATAGCAATCATGATGCGATCTGCATGTTGGAGTATTGACTTTCATGTTCGTACAAATGTATGCATTTGTCCGGTCCTATGTCTGAAAAGAGGCGAAATTGTTGAAAACGGAAACTACAATGAGCGTCCTACAATGGAGATGACAATTTCAAAGTCGTAATTACACGAAATGCAATAAAATGTAGAAACTTAATAGATATTAAAACCTATTGATTTTTGTTTACATGTAATGTGAGTGGCAAACAGTTTGGAGCCTGATCAGACGCCGGGCTACCCGGCGTCTGATCTGGCTCCAAACTGTTTGCAATGGAAATCACGGTTTTAGCAGGGAAAGAATAACGCCTTCTCCACTGTAACTAATAAGAGTTAAATTTTGAGAAGCAAATTGTTACAACTACAAGTAAATACACTATAGAACCTCAATAAACCGAACCTTTGCGGACCAAGAAAATGTTTTAATTAGAGAGGTTTTTTCGAACAGGGAGATTTCACAACGATTTAAAACAAGACGAGTGGTCAGTAACATGTAGGGTTGCTCCATGCAGAACAATTGTAATATAGAAAGTTCCTGGTCAGAAGCAGAGTGATCCGCAATCTGACATGGCTCAAAATTGTTTACAATGGAAAAAGTATTGTAGCATAAACGCGTTTATTTGGAAGAATACAGTGTTGATCCTGCTCAGAGATTTCCTTTATAAAACCTTTGATTGGGATCTGCACAAATTGTTTAATATCTATTATTTGAAAAATGTTTTTCAAACAGTCCTTAATTCAGAATCTATATAATATATACTGGTCTTTTTTTCAAATATGCAATAGTTAAAAACAAATTCAGCATAAAAAGAGATAAATCAATCATGTATTATTCAAATACTTAGATTAGCTCCAGTACGCTATAACTCCCTCAAGAGCATTCACCCCTTCACTGCCTTAACTGGAAAAAAAATACTGGCCAACAATTTGGTCCCTGATCAGACGCCGGGTTACTCGGCGTCTGAGCAGGGTGCAAATTGATTACAAAGATATATGTATTTCTTTAGTCGAATTCTCTGTATAGAAATATTATTTTGAGAGAATAAAAACAGGCGGTAAGTTTTAAAGCAAAAGAACTCCTGGCAGAAAGGATTAGCCCCTTAAATGCATTACAATTAGAACAATCGTTATTTTAACAACAGTTTGTACCCAGATCAGACGCTGAGAAATCGAAATTTGGTCAGGATCAAAATTTGTGACACTCACTGCGATAGTATTTTAGTCAATTTACATAAAAAAATGAATTTTAGAAATGAAATAAAAGCCATCGACAATTGTTAAAGCCGATGACGCCATGACAATAAAGGCGTAAATGATGAACATTCTGATAAAAAACAAACTTCAATTAGAGATTAACCAGATAATGGAAGTATTAACCGCTGGTAGTGAAGGGGAATTTATGAACGATATAGGCTTAACCCTTTCCTCTCTGAAACTTCAAATGGACAATTCTATTTTTCAATTTAGTCAAGTCCATTTTACACTTTTCAGGGTTGAATTTAACAATAAAAGTCGAAATGACAAACAGTGTAGACCCTGATCAGAGGGCTCCTTAAGGAGCCCTCTGATCAAGGTCTACACTGTTTGCATAGAACAAGTGTACTCCTAAAAGGTACACTGTTTGCAAAGCACGCTTATATGCGTGACTAGGGTTCAAAGAGTTAAAAGTTAACCATTTGCGTCCAGTGGATTCTTCCATGCTTATATATTGGATTAGTCCATTTTTAAAGGTGTGCAAGGTCAAACTGTTCATTATGTTTTAAATTAAAATCCCTATCAGCAAACAATGTAGACTCTGCTAAAACGCCATATTATAATTCTTTCATAGTGCATTAACACTTACTCTGCAAACGTTTTGCAACTCACGACAAAATATATGGTTTACATGTAAAAATTAGAAAAGAAGACATCTGTCTTTTTCTACATTTAACTGAACTGTTTCAATGTTGGAGTTCTTTTTCTTTAACTAACACTTATTTAGCAAGCTAGACGGTGTTCGTCTGCATACTTTGTCATCTTCAGTCATTCTTTGGTTGTTTTCACTTATTAACCCCTGAAACGTTTAATGAACCGAGAATTCGTATTTTCCAGTTAGCCTCTTGTCCATTTGTTTTTACTATTTAGGGTTGATTTTAAGGATATTTTGCAAAATGATGAACAGTGCTGACCCTGGTAACAGTGTTTCTGCAGGAGCCCTCTGATCAGGGTATACACTGATTGTATTGAACAAGTGTACTCTTCACGTGCATACCTGTTTGTTAATGGCGACTATACTCGTTGATAGGATTGAACATGTTAAGGAGCAACACGATTTTACCATGCATACTTTCCGGGAATCACACTTGGGATTCAAACGATTTGCAATAACTACCACAAGTTCGATCCACACCGTTTAACCTTTTCACCACCAAACTTAAGAAAGGTTCCACTTCATCGCCATAGTATCGTCTGCTCAACTATTGCTGTCTGCATTATCGTTTCAAAGTTAGAACTGCAGAAATTTAGAAATGAGTGTCATACAGTTTGAATCCTGAACAAGCGCCGCGTTACGCGGCGTCTGTTTAGGATTCAAACTGTTTGTAATGCGTCTTTAAGCGTCACTGACAGTGAAAGGGTTAAATGTTTAGTTTACTAGATTACTTTAAACGTATTTAAAGTACAGTGGAGAATCTGTTATTCTTTCCCAATAAACGCGTTTACGCTAAAACTATTATTTGCAGTGCAAACAGTTTGGAGCCAGATCAGACGCCGGGTAACCCGGCGTCTGATCAGGCTCCAAACTGTTTGTCACCAAGATAAACAAGAATTATCAGAATTGTCCAAAAGTTGTTCTTTTCTACGTTTTAGTGCTTTGCGTACGTTTGCGTTTAAACGGGAAAGAATAACAGATTCTCCACTGTATATACAGTTAAGATTTGAAATAAGATGCAATGACCGTCTTTAATAAATGCTAAATACATATGTACAGCAAAACAATATTGCAGAAAACTCCTTCAAGAGCTTTTCTGCATTACTTTTGTCCTACATTAAACGACTATCTACATTTAGATACCTCTGTGTTTTTCTTCCTTTGATTGTCGGAGTACACAGGTTTAAATATATAATCAACAGTACTCGCCATCCATTCACAACAGCAGCCGACTTGAGGTATTTGGCGCCATAAGCGATCAATTCATAATATTTATGCTTTATGTCCGTATCAATTCCGCACGGCTGATCACTTCAATTCATTCTCTACTGCATTCCCAGCTGCTACTGCACAAAACACGTTCTGCATCACGACACCGGCAGAGAGACTGAGACTGAGCGACACAGTCGAGTCTCCATAATTCGAACTCGCTTAACTCATTCACCTTTGAAACTATTAATAAGCAATTAAATTTTGCAATATGCAGCCTTGTCCACTTTCGACTAGGAGTATGTTTGACCTACTTAAATAAGCTCTAATTATCGCAATATAGATATAGAAATTATCGTTATTTCGACTTAATCATGCTTCAAAACCGTTTGAACTGTGCTTCAAACCCGTATGATCTGCGCTTCAAACCCGTATGAACATTTCGAAACCGTATGAACTGCGCTTCAAAACAGAATAAACCGTGCTCCAACACACATACGACTAGGAGTATGTTTGGCCGATTTAAATAAGCTCTAATTATCGCAATATAGATATAGAAATAATCGTTAGTTCGACTTAATCATGCTTCAAAACCGTTTGAACTGTGCTTCAAATCCGTATGATCTGCGCTTCAAAACTGTATGAACGTTTCGAAACCGTATGAACTGTGCTTCAAAACCGTAAGAATTTGCTTCGAAACCGTATTAGCTGTGCTTCAAAAACCTTAGGACTTTGCTTCGAAACCGTATGAAGTGTGCTTCAAAACCATATTAACTATGCTTCAACATTGTATGAACTGTACGTCAAACCCGTATGAGCTGTGCCTGCACATAAACTTCAATTTTAGTGAAGGAGTGCAGTATACATGATGATGAAACCAGTATGCTTCCAAACCGTAAAAGCTGCGCTTCGAAATCGTATGAAATGTGTTTCGAAACCATAAGAATTGTACTTTAAAATATACACAAAATCGTATGAATTTGCTTCGAAACCTTATTACATGTAACTGTGCTCCAAAACAGTATGAGTTGTGCTTCAAGCCCGCATGAACTGTGCTTCAAAACCGTACGAACTGTGCTACAAAACCGTATGACACCGTATGAAATGTACTTTTTAATGGCAACAAAAACAGTATGAACTGTGCTTCAAAACGCCCATGAACTGTGCTCAAAACCGTATGAATTTTCTTCAAAACTGTATGAACTATGTTTCAAAACCGTACTACATTGTAATGGTACTTTTAAATCTACACAAACAATGTTTATTCTAAAGCAACATTCATGAAGCTACACTCTGTATTACATTAGAGAAGACGTTATTCTTTCCCAATAAACGCGTTTACTCCTAAACTACAAGTATTATATCCGAATAAAACAGTTTGGAGCCTGGTCAGACGACGTTAACCCTGGTGTCTGATTAGACTCCAAACTGTTTGCCACTCAGATTAAAATGAATAGTCAAAATATTTAAAAAAAAAAAAAAATAAACCAAACTAATTACAACGCGTTTGCGTTTAAACGGGAAAGAATAAAGTCTTCTTTACTGAAAAATGTACATTCAATGTTCTTATGTCAACCAACCAATTAATTCCTATAGTGACGTGTATACGCTTCGTGTCTGTGAAAAGTTAAAATGACGAGAGTTTGCTCTGTTTTATTAGTTTGCAATATACATGTAGTCTTAAAAACACCCTTAAATGATACAGAATAACTTAGACTGAACTGGAACTCGAAATGTCCATTTGCGGTTTCAGGGGTCACTGAACTACACGTTACACAATTTTTCTGGGTGAATTATTAATTATTAACACAATCAACCCTATCGACGAGTATATTCGCGATTGACACACAACGTACCTGTAAAGTCCACATGTCCTATGCAAACAGTGTAGACCCCGATCAAATAGTTTCTTAAGGATCCCTATAACCAGAGTCTGCACTGTTTTTCGTTTTTGCAGTTATATTGTTAAAATCAATCATTTATAATAAAATATGACTGGAAACTTGAGTGCCCATTGAAAGTTACAGGGGTGAATGTGCTAAGCTATATGGAGAACCATTATCCGATCTCTCTATACATACTCTTTCAACAAGAACAAAAGAATCATATATTGAAAATAGCAAAGCATCATCAGGTTCCAATGAGGAAAACTTTGAAAGCAGAAATAATTCATTATAGTCAAAAGAATATCGACACAAATATACAGTCAAGTTTGTAATAAGCGACTACTCAATAGAAAATCCAAGGTTAGTCTATATTATAGGTGGTTGCTAAATGCAGAATAAATATAATGCAGAAAGCTCTAAGAGGAACTTTCTGCATTGTTTTTATTATACATTAACGGTCTTTACAAATCACATCCCTACTTCAATAAGTGGTGGACGCTTAATACAAGTTTGACTGTAAACAGTCGTATCTCGAGATCTCGGACTCGCTTATTTTGAACAAATACCTAAACTAAGTTAAGAAAGGTATAGTGTTGAAATACAGGTAACATCGACTGATGTGAGGTTGAGTTAAACTAATCTAATATAAGAAATGCGGATTGTTTTGACTTAAACGATATCCGAAAATATTGATGCACGACTGTACTATTACACAATAACACACTATCAGCCCTGAAAAGGTATTGCACGACATACCCCAAAGAAAGTTCTGATCATAAAACCTCTATCTTTTATAAACTGTATGAAACTACAGTCTTCACAATATACGCGTTTTATGCTAAAATTCTGATATCCATTGAAACAGACTCAGTTTGGAGTCAGACCCGACGTCGGGCCACACATATTTCAATAAATCAACATTTTTACAATGTTATTTTCTCCGTTTAAATGCATTGCCTTTGCGTTTCGTGTGGTGCGTTTATATTTGAAAGAATAATCTCCTCGCTACTGTAGGAAACGAACCGGGTTACCTTTCTGTCTAAACAGTGGAGAAGACGTTTGTACTACAGTGCTTCCTCTCTACAACGACACCAAAATGGAAACAACGTTATGTGCGCTGTTCGGAGGGAGTCGTTATAGGGAGGGAAATTGGCTTACATTAGCAAACAGCTTGATTTCAGATCAGACGCCGCGTTACGCGGCGTCTGATCTGGATCCATGCTGTTTGTCACGCGTCATTATATTTATTCCATCGAAAGATATTTTGAGAAAAAACAGCAGACGACAATATTAAGCAGACGATTAGATAGTTCATCAGTAAAAGCGTTCGACATGATTGTCGTGTTTAGGGAACTGCAGAAAATGTCGTTGTAAGGAGGGAGTCGTTGTTGGGAGGGTCGTTGTTGAGAGGGAGCGCTGTAAATAAATGTTACTAGTTACGCGGCGTCTAATTAAGCTCAAATCTGTTTGCCTATACAATTAATATACGTCGTCAAAATTTCAAAATACTTTATTGTTCAACATTGTTTTACAATTGGGAAAAACAAATGTCTTCAAACCAATATCAAAACTAGACTATGTACAATGGAAAACAGTTTTAACCAATTACTCCATAGATACGCATTTAACGCTTTTGATTAATCCCTTTCTGGTTTGAAGACGTTAGCAATTTAAGCAAGTGGAAATTAAAACAAAAATGCGCATCAAGTGCATTCTGACTTACATTTAGTCTGCTTTATGTGATATATGTAATATGCAGGTAGAAACAATAAAACACCTATTCTGGGAGTGCAATAATGTACAACACTTTTGGAATAACTTATCTAATTGGTTAGCAAATATGAACATGAGCATAAATATAAATTACCAAACAATCACATTAGGAATAATAAGCAATAGAAACAATATGACTGACCATGCAAAGAATTATATACTTATAGCAGCAAAACATTATATATTCCAAACAAAAAACAATAAAGAAATACCGACTTTCAAATATTTCAAAAATACCCTAACACGAAAAATAAATATTGAAAAACAAATAGCACAAAACAGAGATAAACTAGAAATACACAATTTAAAATGGAGACCATTCCTAGAACAGACATAAAAAACCTTTATACATGTATATATATATTTTTTCCCTTAGAAAATATTATATTAAATTTTTTAGACTGGAACTGTAGTCCAAAATTAGAGTCAAATTTCAACTCCTTCCCAAACAAATTTCCTTACTCTCACTATCCCTATTTTTTTTCTCTCTCTCTCGCAAAAAAATTAATTTCATCTCATGTGTATAAATGTATGTTATGTAATATGAAATTGTATAGCATGAAAAATGATGAAATAAAATTCATTACAAAACAAAAGTCTGCTTTAAGCTACATCTGCTAGGATATAGTTTCTTATAGTCTATATTCACAAATGTACAAAATGGAACAGTTTTCTTCAGTGTAAGAACAATTAAAAGGAGTAAAAGGGCGTATTTATAGAGTAATTTGTTAAACGAGAAAGAAAAGTGTCTTAACCACTGTCTTAGGGTTTAGACTCTAGAATACAGTAGAATCAGTTGTCTGTCACTTAAAAAAAAGGATCAACAAACAAAAAATATCTTTAAAAAAGATATTCAGCGGAATGGGTGGTGGAATGGGTGTGCAAAGTATATACTTGGGGTTTTCAAAGAATTGTAATATCTTGGATTGAAAAGCAAAAAATGCACATTCAAGGATTTAGCATAACTCTGACTAAAAAAACTATAATGTACCGAAATGCAAAACAATTATTTAACCCATATCCTAGCTACTTATATATATAGGAGATCCTCAGATTAAACTATTGTTCTATATATCAAACTTCATTCATGGGGAGTTTCTTGAAACAATCTATAACTAAATAAACTTTTCATGCTCCTACAGATACTGTAGTATGTAACAGCAGTCTGCTGTACAAGTTCTGTAAATAAATGATGAAACAACACAATTGTGTTTAACTCATTTGATGCCGTTTATTACATTGCTATCAATGTACAAATAGTTAACAATTAAAATAAATTGGTAGTAAACCATAACAAAACACCTAGCTACCACTGTATATCTGTAAAACGACATCAGATGTCATATCTTAAAATAGAAGTATGATGTCATCAGCTCAGTAGTAAACATTGTTAGCCTGTGTCTCTTAATTTTGCACTCACAATTCATATCTGGTAAAACTGTAAGTGTGCATAGACCAGCCTGGCTAAAGTTTCAGGGCTCCAGATAAGAGGGAGTACACTGAACAAATCTAACATTTGTTCACTCATTTAAGCACACCACCCTATGTTGTTACCACTCATTTTAATAGTCTCGAAAAGACAATTCAAATGAGTAGTGACACCGTAGGGTTTAATGCAGAAATAAAGGTTTTAAAGTTTGAAATACTCCCCTTAGACCTGGCTTCAATCCAATCAGACAATTCAGTTTTCATCAAGTGCTCTTAATTCTAAATTTCTGATCAAATTTGATTGGTTGAAAATGTTGGTCTAAATAGATACCATGCAGCTCCGCTGAAAAAGACCAACTAAGGTGCTTTAAATACAACTGTGAGAAATGACAGCGTATTTTTCAAAGGCTTGTGTGGGACGCTTCACCTTAGCAGAATTAGAAACAACAACAGTGTAGTCCTTGCGTTATAATGGTAAACATAGAATGTGTGTCTCAAAATGGAAAAGAATACTTTGTGTAAAATATTTGTAGCACGCTAATAAATCATTATATAACACGCAGGGGGTAATAAATGAAATTTTAAATAGGCTCTTAGTCGGGTCTTAGTCATTAAATCTCTAATTAGATCAAGATATAGCAAGTTTTAAAATGCTTATCTTTGCGTGACACCAAGGGTTTTAGAATGACAAATATTGATTGAGGGGTGTGTGCTCCCTCTCTACAAAGACACCCAATGGGAGACACAGAGTGTGTGTGTGTGTTGGTCGAAGGGAGTCGTTATAGGGAGGGAAAATTAAGATTTCGCTTACATTTGCAAACAGCTTTTTAGAATCCAGATCAGACGCCGCGTAACGCGGCGTCTGAATCTAGTTCAAGCTGTTTGTCACTCGTCATTATATTTATCATATCAAAATGTCCACGTTTATGTAACGTTGAGAAAAACAGCAAACGACAAGTTTAAACAGGCGATATTTCAGCAGAGAAATCGTTAATTATGAATGTCTTGTTTGGGGGAATTGTGGCAAGGGTAGCTGTAAGGAACGAGTTGTTATTGTTAGGACCGTCGTAGAGAGTGAGCGCTGTACTTTCATGTCTACACGAGAGCCTCAATAACCCCCGAGCGCGTTGAAGTATTTCATTTTCAAATTTATCACGATGTTTTTACCTCTTTACCGCTACATTGTTGTCTGCTTCAATATTGTTGTCTGCAATGTCGTTCGAAAGTTAGACTTACGTATGCGTGCTTGACGACATTCTGAAATGAGTCTCAAGCAGTTTTGATCCTCATTAGACGCCTCATTGTGTGGCGTCTGATCAGGATCCAATATGTTTGCATGCCAAGTCCTGAAATATATAATTATGTATCATGTTTTAGTCAAAGTACTACGTGGTATGTTGCTTTAATCAGTGGGTTGCTTCTTATAGGAGGATCACACACATATGTTCTAGGTTATTCCTGTTTTGTCAAGGATCAAACTGTTTGAACTTCTGGCCAAAAAATAGTCAGTTCTTAATATCCGCAATCCACCTATATATTCGCATTTAGTATATACCTATCGACGATTTATAGAGAGTTATCAGTTAGATAAATGTCATATGCGTCACAGTTGATAATATCACTGGTGATGATGCCACTTTCGCAGTGACGATATCATTTTTGTGACGTCACGGCACAATATCTTTTGTGACGTCGCGCGTAAACAATTAATTGTGTGTGCTTTCTCTTTAAAAAACCGTCATTAAAGTGTATATGATAATAAGAATAATCAATTTCTTTGGATGGATATGAAAAATCAATACATGTGTAACTCGAATGAATTGTTATCTGTTAAAAACCTCGTCTTGCGGACTCGTTTTTTAACCAGATAACAACCCAATCTCGTGATATATAATTTTTATATCAATCCAAAGGAATAAATTATCCTCTATTTGGTATATAACTATCGATGTTTTATAGAGGTTTTTCAGTTAGATAAATTTCTTATGCGTCACAGTTGATATCGTTACTAGTGATGCTATCACTTTTGCAGTAGCTTTTGCAGTATCATTTTTTGTGACGCCACGTCACAATATCGTTTGTGACGTTGCGCGTACGGTATTAATTTTGTGTGTTTTCTCTGTAAAAACGTCATTAAGGTGTATATAATAAATAGCATAAGCAATACCTTTGGATGGATATGAAAAATATATCACGAGAAAGGGTTGTTATCTGGTTAAAATACTATTTTTAAACCAGATAAGAACCCATCCTTGTGATACATTTTCCATAAGGAATTGATTATCGTCTTTATGAGTATTCAATATCGAGCTGCAAAAGTAATATAAGATTGTGCTACAGTGGAGAATCTGTTATTCTTTCCCGATGGGACGCAAACCAAACGAAAACGCAATGCAATAAAATATAAATTTTCAGCTTTTTGAAAAACCTGACAATTTATTATCATCTACAATTTGGAACCTGATCATACGCAGGATTACTTCACTTTTATCATAATAATAATAATAATAATAATAATAATAAAGACTTTATTTCAAGAGGGTAACACAATTAGAACACACAAGCAACTAATCTCCCTTGTGGCCCTCAAATATTGTACAGATATTTACAGAACACATTCAATCCTATCTATATATTATAAATGTGTTTACTGGAAAAGAATAACGTTTTGTACACTGTAAAACGTCAATAGATCACCACAATAATGGGGTATCTAGTATGACCACAATAAAGGATGGGTACAGTGGAGAAAACGTTATTCTTTCCCAATAAACGCGTTTACGCTAAAACGTTTATTTCCGTTGCAAACAGTTTGGAGCCAGATCAGACGCCGGGTAACCTGGCGTCTGATCAGGCTCCAAACAGGTTGTCACTCAGATAAAAATGAAAAGTCAAATTGTCAAAAGGTTGTCCTTTTCTACATTTTAGTGTTTTGCGTTTGCGTTTCGTTTGCGTTTAAACGGGAAAGAATAACAGATTCTCCACTGTACATTGCAGATTAGGAAGATGGCTGTTGGAACTCCATGCCGTTTAGATATGCCTCCAGTTTTTAAACCTTTCATTGCATTAAACTTTGAGTTGAAATTGCAGGCAACAATTTTGAAGCAGACGATACTATAACGGTGAAGGGATAAAACCCTGAAGATTAATTTGGCAATGATAGGATTAAGAGATCAAAATGTCTCGGCATCTTACTTTCGTCATTCTAATAAAACAATCTCCGATTTCCTACTGCTTTGTTGTACCCAAAGGTACATTTTGATAAGCCCTTCGATACCACGACGTTATCAATTTTAAACAATTGTCGAATGCTTTTATTTCTCGCCTCTTTTTAGGTATTTCGACTTGAAAAATATTGAAATGAGAGTCAAACAGTTTAGATACTGATCAGACGGCGCATAACGCGGCGTCTGATCAGGATCTAGACTGTTTGCAAATAACTTGTGCTCGGGGTAAGGCAGTGAATTGGTTAATTGGAGGAGAAGCTGAATACTAGTATAGCTACTCTATTACATATCATAACGTCATTTACTACATTCATTTGCATTGCGTTTCATTTCGTTTAACCTTTCCTATTGTTTATACCATACACTGCTTGACATAACCAGAATAACTCGGCCTCTGATCAAATCCCAATCCGTTGATTACTAACTGAAAAGTTTGGCCCCTTTTTTTCGTAAGAAAAAAAAAGTGACGTTACAACACAATGGACGTTTTTTTGCAGAGCATTTGGAAGCAGACGATGTTGTAACACGATAAGCGTTAAGAACACTCACATTTTAGTTCGCATACCTTCCATCTTTCCAATGTGTTGCAGTATCTGGCAAGCTTCGTCACTTACCGGGGCTGAACGACACAATGCATAAGACAGATTGATGTTGTCTAGAAGGTGGTTACAGTATCACCCTGCATACAGTGAAGTCTATTGGTGTCACTGACAAAACTAAACGTAAATGTAATGCAGGGCTGCCATAAGTTGATAGTGAAAAATCCTAAGATTTTCATTTTTTTTTCAAGCCTGATTATTTAAAACAGGTTGAAAGTGAAGCAGAATGCGCCTTATGGCGCATTCTGCTTTACTTTCAGCCTGCTTTAAGCTTCCATCTGGAGAAATGGCAGCCCTGGTAATGCAATAAAATGGTTTGCAAATGCGCTTTATGACGTCATTGAGAGTGAAAGGGTTAACAGGAATCTGGCACTGTCCATTTAAAGTTTTCAGGGATCACTGGGTTGAAGAAAGATGAAATTAAAGCAGAGCGCTCAAACACAACAATCTGCCTATGTTGCAGTAAACAAATATTTTGTGGGGTCGTAAAATTCGCCACTGTGCCTATAAAGCATTGTAGTTTAGTCTGAAATCGTTCTCAAGCTTTTGATTTTGATATTGTGAAACCTACCGATATCCTTGCCTGAGTAGGTTGCACATGGAGCTGGCGCAATGTTTGACATCTTTGAAACTTAGCATACGACACTTGAATTAAATAACGCCTTGTTCGCAGACGATTCTTTGGAGGCCAACTCTGCTTGCATTCGTTAATAATCTAGAGCGTGATAGTAACTGACGTACTCACGACAGGCACGCACATTTTAGTACAGGTACAGTAGAGTAGATGATATTCTTTCTCAATATACGCGTTTCATAATGCAAAAATAAATCGTTCCATTGCAAATAGTGTGTAACCACATCAGACGCCGGCTAACCCGGTGCCTGACCAAGCTCCAAACTATGTGCCACTGAGATTCAAATGCATCATATCAAAATGTCATTTTGTACACTTTAGCGGAATAGAATACAATTTGCGTTTCCGTTGATTTGAAAGAATAACTTCTTCTCAACTGTAGATGAAGAAACCTCGAACCCTCTCACCTCGCGGAACATAGAACAAGTTCTCCGACGCGTGCTGATCATAAAAATAATAAAACCTCGACCTTACGAGAACATTAACTTCTAGATCCAGATCAGACGCTGATTGACTCGGTGTCTGATACGGGACTAAACTGTTTAATATTCGTATCGAGATATATATATGAATGCACATAAAACGACCAGCTTGTGTAAAAACCATATCTTGATGGATGACACAGTTGTCACTAACGCAGACCTTTTCAATGCATCATGTAACACTAATAAACTCATGTAACGCTATTACTGCTTGTAAATTATCCAAAATTGTATAACTATAAACAGGCTACATATTTTAAGCATATGGGTCAATAAGTTTCCAGCACTTCTACACACTATAATTATATACTTACAAGGGGTCCAAGTGTCTAAATGGACATTCGAACACATTCGAACACTATAAGTACAAAAAAGTCTGTTTTCACTTGTGTCGGGCATGCTGTTACTCGAGTGTGTTGCTACACTCTGAAATATTGTATTTTCAACACATCAGGGGCAGAAAACATTTGACCTATTGGTGGTGATAGGGTAGTTGTTTGAGTGATTTGGTAGTTGGTACTAGTGTTCGGGTAATTAGAGAATCGATAGGGTTGTTGGTAGTTTTAGAGTATTAAAAAAGAGTGGTAGGTAGTTAGTGCCGTAATTGGGTAGTTTATGAAGCTAGTGTTAGTTTTCGGAAATTAGTAGAGAGATAGGGAGTGGTGGATACAAGTCATTTCGTACCTAAACCATTCGAACCCAAAACATTTCGTACCCACATCTGGGTCATTTCGTACCCAAACCAATGTGTACCCAAACCATTTCGTACCAACTATCATTTTCAATTCGTACCCATATATACCCCCCCCCCCAAATAAAAAGTCAAAGTATGAAATTATTAAAATGCTGTTATATATTATTAGTATATTATATCATACACATTATATGGCAACAAGTTTGCATGATCATGCGAGTATACATGTGTACTGCTATTCCTTAATGGAAGTGTGCGAGATTATAGACAATACGATAAATAATTATGTTATATAATGCATATAATCTTAATTGTAGAAGGCGTTTGAACGAAACGAAACACAAACGCCGAAAATGGCAGCTTTTACACAATGTTGACGATTTATTTATATACATTGTATTTTAATCTGAGCGACAAACAATTTAGAGCCGAATCAGACGCCGCGTTATCCGGCGTTTGACTGGCTTCAAACCGGTAGCAATGGATATAATTTGTTTAGCATAAGCGCGTTTATTGAAAAGAATAACGTCTTCTTCACTGCACGTGTACATGTATGAACGTTAAACTGAAGCAAACGTGTGAATTAGTTAAGTAAAGGTAAAGTGGCCCCTCTCTATAATAACACCAAATGGGAGACAAAGATTGTGTGTGTATGTTATTCGGAGGGAGTTGTTATAGGGAGGGACATTGGCTATCATTTTCAAACAGCTTGAATCCAGATCAGACGCCGCGTAACGCGGCGTCTGATCTAGATGCAAGCTGTTTGCCACTCGTCATTATGTTTTCTTCCGTCAAAATGTCCATTATGTGAATTGAGGAAAACAGTAGACAGCAATTTCAAGCAGACGATATAGAAGCCGTGAAAAGATTCATCATTTGACATACATGTAATTGTCTTGTTTGGGGAACAACGGCAAGCGATGTTGTAAGGAGGGAATCGTTCTTGGGAGGGCCATTTTGTGGAGGGAATACTGTATGTGTTAAATTACGGTGTGTGTATACTTCAGTGTTAAAATAATACGGTATTTAAGATACTGAAAATATAGTAATGGTACCGTTACTACATAAATATTATATTACACATTTGGAAAACTGCACGATTGTTTTTTTTTTCTCAAAATAATGGAGAAAAGGATCTCAAACGCTGCACTTGGTGTTACAGATGCGTGTCTAACGAGCGCACGTGAAAACAATTAACGTTAATTATGAATAATAAGTATGCCAAAATTTGGTGATCAATGGACAGCAAGCTTTATAAGAATTAACAGTGACTGCTCTTTTTGACGAGATATGCAATGTTTCTGTTAGAATGTTCAAGTACAGTCGAACTCGCTTAAGTCGAAATAAATGGGTGACAGATATTTTACAATTTTGTAAAGGGCAAAAGAATCAACAAAATTAATCTGAATGGGCTTAATGCAGGGCTCCGGATAAGAGGGAGTACTTTTAACAAATCTCACATTTTCTCAATTATTTCAGCAACACTACTCATAAAGGTTCAGTGGTGACATCATTGAGTGGTGACATCATAGGGTTTAATTAATAAAGATTTTAGTTTTTGATATACTCCTCTTATCTGGAGTCCTGTTAAGTGTGATTTTGGGCGTGAGCCACTTTTGGACCTCCCCCCCCCCCCCCCCCCCCCCCCAAAAAAAACCAAACAAACCCAAAAAACAAACAAAAACAAACAGAAATAAAATAAATTTATCAAAAAACGTAGCCTATAATGTAAATTCGCTACATAGATTACCTCGATACAGTGTGTACTCGTAAATAGGCATTTCGATCAAATCCATACTAGACGTATACGGAATTAAGATTTTCTTCACATGAGCTTATCGTAACCGGACGCTATCAAAATAAACCAATAAATGAAAGAAATGTCTATTGTGTCACTCAAGTCAAAACACATTCTTTTAAATTCAGTTCGATATTCAGTATTTGCTTTCAAGAGAAGAAATGAAAGTACATAAAAACCTCTCTATAACGACCACTAAAACGAAGGATAATTGACAGTATACAAGAGAGGTAACAGCTTAAACCAAGGTGACAGTAAAACAGAAAGCCCCTTAATGAGTGTCTATTTTACTATCACCTTGCTTTAAGCAATCACATGCCTTAAACACCCAACAATTAACACAATTAATTACGTTATCATAATCATAATTATAACCTGGCACTGAAATAGGAAATAGAAGTTATGTTTAACTCTTTCCTCCCTAAAACTTTAAATGGACAATTCCAGTTTCCATTTTAGTCTAGTCCATTTCTGACTTTTAAGGGTTGTTTTTGTGAATGTTTGGCATTGTGACAAACAGTGAAGACCCTGATCAGAGGGCTCCTTTCGGAGCCCTCTGATCAGGGTCTTCACTGTTTGCATAGGACAAGTGTACTATTCACATGTACACTGTTTGAAAAGCACGCCTATATGCGGGACTAGGGTTCAAAGAGTTAACATACTTCATTGCATTGCGTTTGCGTTTAGGTTCGTTTAAACTCCTTCACTCCTTTGCCTGTTTCTAGTTTTGAAGATAGGTGACCATTCAGCTTTACTTTCACAGCCTGCTTTAAGCTACTATCTGCTAGGATAGAGGAATATTCCACATGCATAACTGTATCAAAGGGAACTATTTTCTCCAGTGGAGGAATAAATTAAATGCGTAGAAAGGCGTATCTAACTCTTTTATTAAAACATACCAATGTTTACCATGTAGTTGAATAAATACAACGGAAACTGAGTAAACTTTTATACAAATCGGAAAACCACATAGTGGTGTTATCCATGGAAGGACAAGTCACAATTTACCAGCAATCAGTGAGTATAATAACAACCAGTCTTGTTCCTCTTGTAATTTCACTAAATAGTTTTAAAAATCTTTCGTTTCCTTTTTCCATGTTGACAAACAATCAAGTTCACTGCTCAAGTATTGGCAATGTTGCAGTTACCTACATATGATGAAATGATGAAATACTTTAAAATGAACTAAAAATCAAGTCGGTTAAAATCTAATTGTCTATGTCATCACTTTGTTGCCGAGGTCAGGTAGGCGATCAGATCCTCTCGTTCACTCTTCTTCTCCAGACCAGCAAACACCATCTTTGTTCCAGGGATTAATTTCTTGGGGTTATCTATGACGTTAAGCGTGAAAAATCAACATTTTCTTCGCTGTACCGGTGTCATTGCACTAAACCTGGATCAAGCACATGCCACTAATTATCACAATCAATTAATATTGGCTGGTAACTGTTGTATTCGCCTTGCTCATTAGAAACAGAAGTACCATCTGGCAATAAATAACCTGTCTCCCCCAATGGATAATAAAAACATTGTACATTTCATGAGATATGCCCATTTCTCTTAAGTATTACCAATTAACCTATCGCCAAGTGTCAATCAAGCCCATATTATCCAATCAAAAACGGTTCTTAATATTCGACAAATAAATGCACACGTTTTCATTTATTATTTCATTTATTTGAAACGTGAAACACGTGTTTTCAGCAGCAATTCCAAAGAAGAACCATTGGTTGTCAGTAAGACATGTGGCTACTTAACTCTTATCATGCTGAAGTGTCGTCTGCTTCAAATACATCGTCTGCTAAAAGTCTAAAAATCGTCTGCCAAAAATCTAAAAAAATATTTTCATTCTTTTGAAACAAAAGAAAATTTGAATACGAGTGACAAACTGTTTGGATTCAGATCATACGCCGCGTAACGCGGCGTCTGATCTGGATCCAAACTATTTGCAAATGTTAGGCATGTCGCGCTTAGCACGATAAGGGTTAATACAGGACAAAAGTAATGCAGAATGCTCCCTTTGGGAACGTTAGATGCATTACGTTTGTCTTATACAAAGAAGACATGTCTGTTAATTTTTTCATACTTGTTTATTCAATTGTCATTTAATTGTCCCCAACTATATCATTTAACCTATTGTTACACGGATATGTTTTGTTATCCCTTTAATTCATTCATCCACTGAAGAAAATAGGTCATATTTATACAAGCAAGTATATGAACTATAGTTGTAACATGTCTTCAAAATTACAAACATGCTATTGGGCAATGAGTTAAAAGAACTTGCAGCCCTTCAAAACATGTATGTAAAAATGAACTACATGTAATTGCTTTTATCAAACAGTAACTTGTCCAAAATGTGCACACTGAATGGCAAACAGTGTAGATCCAGACCAGACTGCTCCTGAGGGAGCAGTCTGATCAGGGTCTACACTGTTTGTCCAGGCCTTTCTGTCCTAATACTTAGGAGCATTACGGTAGATCCATAGGTTCAACCAGGCAACTGTACGTGCGGCCTACAACAGGATATGTTTTTGGAATGCTGTGGCTTGCCTGGACGCACTTCAAATGACCCGTCTGATACGTACACGATAATTGATAGCAGCATGCAATGATAATTATTTTCTGCCCTTCCAATAAATGTGTTTGTGATACGTCTTGTCAGAGGTAATTAGTGGGCCTGTTGCAGCGGGTATTTTTGGATACCGGGTAGTTTAATGACCCAAGCAGCTTCTGATAAACAGTTCAGAAGACGTTGTTCTTTGCCTTTTAAATGCAAACGAAACGCAAATGCAATGTAATGAAATGTATAAAAATATTAAATATTTCTTAAATTCTCGAGTTTCAATTCAAACAGTTTGGGACCTGATCAGGCACAGAGTTATAAGGAAGGGACAAGAAACAAAAACATGTGCGTTTATGTAGTGGAGATAGCGTTTATTGTCCCGGTTAAACGTAACGCAAATGCAATCCGCTGAATTGTAGAAAATGGCATTTTTCTTTAAAAAAAACAAAAACACAAATGTTGACGATCGGCCTCCAAATTGTTAGCAGTTGAAATCTTGTCTGAAAATATCATAAGCGCGTTTATTTGGAAAGAATGTAGTCTTCCAATAAAATGTCTTCGGTTGGAACCCCCGTCTGAGAAAAAACCGCTAAATCAACGTACGAATGTGTAGATGTGACGAGATAAGTATAGCCAATATATGTCTGTCCACTTGACTGTCAGTCATCTTTCTCCCAGCTTGTTTTCATTTGAGTCGGCCTTGCTCTTACTTAATCACCCCCTCCCCCGATATTATGTACCAGAGGAATGTTTTCTAAATCCCAGCAGATGATCGGTAAAAGCAAACTGGAAGTAATGCAAAATGCACCCGAATAGAAACAGGCTATGGGTAAAGGGTTAACCGGTAGAAACGAAAAGCTGCCTTTTGGTGTAACTTACCCAATTATTATAATTAAAAAAAAGTTTTGAGCCAGATAAGACGCAGAGTGACCTGGCGTCTGATCATGCTCAAAACTGTTTGCCGCTCAGACTTACATGTAAACAAGAGCCCCGCACGAGGGGGTCAACGCTCGTCTATATTTGGATATCAGTGAAAAATGCAGTAAAAATAGGTTTAAGATCAAGGTCAAGGTCAATTAGTGAAAATTTTCGGTATGTCTGGATTGGCCTGTCAAGATAAACATGCATACAAAAAAACGAAGATAACAAATTAAAGAAGTTATGGCCAACTTGAAAATAAGTGAAAAATACAGTGAAATCAAGATAAAGTTCAAGGGGTAAAATATGTTGGTGTGTCCAGATAGGAATTACCGCGATGAACATGTATACTAAAATGAAGAATGAAGAAGTTATGGCCAACGTTAATATTTCGGACGTTCACGACGCAAACGCGGTCACCGGAATGATGACAATTTAGCTCGTTGTTTTCGAACAGATGCTATGATAAATATAGTCAGCATTGTCAACATGCCATTTTCTACATTCCGCTGCAATGTTTTTCTGTTTCGATGGCGTTTAAACGGGGAATAAAAACGTTAACTCGACTGTATAAGCACAGTACACTATATTTACTACCTAAAGACTCTTCTGAGACCATTGCCTCCCAGAATGTCGAGTTGCCGCGACAGACAGTCGTTAAAAAGCATGAACACTATTGCATAAAATCCCACATCATTTAGAGTAAGCCCAGAAATTGATTGCGAAGTTAATTCCTGAAAGTAACGTCAAAGGCAAAGATACACCAAATTGCATTAATGTTTGGTACAATGACATTAAAGGCGCACGTATGAAAACCCAAGAACGCCATTTCAAAGCAATTGCCACAAAACGAAAACAACCTGAGTTAGTCCGAAAACCAACGGGTTAGTACATACATGTTAGGAGAAAACGTCGTACCTTCCCGTTTAAACGCAAACGAAACGCAAACGCATTGGAATAAAATGTACAAAATAACAACTTTTTGACAACTCTACTAAGTTTATACGAGTGGCAAACTGTTTGCATGATCAGACGCAGGGTTGCCCGGCGTCTGATCTGGCTCCAAACTGTTTGCATTGGAAATAATAGTTTTAACGTAAACGGGTTTATTGGGAAAGAATAACGTTATAACCACTGTACCCATGAGAAAGCAACCAAAGAAAACACTCGTCAAAAAGTATTAATGTTCCGTGTCGATGCACTAAATAAAGTGATCGGGCAATCTCAAGTTCACAAATGAAGCAAGGAAAGAAAGACATAAGCAAACATGACTATTCATTGAAGTGATTAACACATTTTACCCTAGCGACGAGTACACTCGTCATTTAAAATTCCTGTCAAGAGTAAACTTGTCCTATGCAAACAGTATAGACCCCATATGCCAGTGTATATTTTCTCTCGCCTGAACTGAAATGTTTTAAAAGAAGAACTTTTAAATAGTTGGATTAATAAACAGATGAATAAACAGACAGATAGACAAAACGATAGATAAACATTTGATACAATAAACCGTGTTTGTGCTAAAAGGTGTCCCATTGCAAATATTTTGGAACCTCACCAGACGCCGGATAATTAAAATATGTTTAAATTAACTAAATTAACCAAATATTAACATAAATTAAACAAATCGTCAGAAGTTTCGAAATGGTTGTCATTTTTTATAGTTGGTTACATTGGGGTTGCGTTAAGTTTCGTTTAAGGGTGTATCAAACCCATAAGCTTTTTTTCTATCATAGTTTTTGGAAGAGCTGTTTATGATGAATGAAAAAATGAAAAAAAATATGGTGTTGTATTTTTTTAGCTACAGCAGTTTGAAAAAGGTATGTCAAATTTGGACTTTTGTTTCAACTTTTACCCATTCAGAGTACAAGCTTCAGTAAAATCTATTTTAAAACAAAACAAACATGGTAATTTGGGTTTTCTTTATTTCTTTCATGTCTATGGTAGTATTTTCACATATAGAAACCAAATTTAAACAAAGCAGGCACCAGGTTTGAACAATATGGATCCCTGAATTTCAAATATATGCTTTCTATAGGGCATGATTTTATTGGATTTTTTATTTTATGAAAAAAAAGTAAAAAAATTGAAAATGAAATAGTTTTAGTATTAACATTTTTCTTATATTCTACCAGATGAAAGCCCATGCTAAGGCAGTTAAAAATATGAAAATAAATTGAAAGGTCAGTGTTGAAAATTTTAAGTTATTAAAGAAAAAGAGTTATCTCCCTTTACACAATTACAAAATAGCTCTTCAATACAAAATCATCATAAAGTGTTTTCATATACTTTGAAAATTTCCCAAATTCCTGAGTTTTATACACCCTTAAAAGGAAAAGAATAGTGATTTCTCAACTGTATAATTATATATACTACTCAAAGTTGCTAAGCACCAAAGGTAAAACCTCAATAGGTACCAATGCATTGAACCTATCACTTTCTCGCCGCATAACTTCCATCATATACTTATGTTCGATTCCTTCCAAATCTGGAGATATGTCAAAGTTTCAAATTACGGATTCTGATAACTTTTACACTTGTCTAGTTCCTCTGTGAAAATTCTGAGATTTCAACAAAATTTTCAACTCCGTTGAATTCTACATTTTAATGTTGTTAGAGATGTTATTCATTGCTAAAAACATTGTTTGACCTTTCAATGTTCAATTGCACCCTTTATAACATCTCTAAGAACATTAGAATGTAAAATTCAATTGATTTGAAAATGTTGATAAATTCTCAGAAATTTAACACTTTTATTAGGTTTCATTTTACACTGGAATTGTGTTCCCGCGGGTCTTTAATAACGACACTGAAAACTTGGCAGTGAATGAATGCCCAACATGTTGTCTAGGTGTCAACTGATATATCACTGGAACTGACATGATGAGTTTACAGTTTTTGCACCCAATCATTATTGGAATACTATGTGCGTTGTTTAACAACGAAAATATCCGAGCATGCTTTCCACAATGGTAAAAAAAAAGATCATTTCACAAGCGCTTTGCATGCCGTATTGTTCCCCTTCACTGACAAGACGTCACCAAATTTAAAACAATTGTCGTAGGCCTTTCTTTCTCAATTTTGAATTTAATGTATTTTGACTTAATAGATATTGAAATGAGTGACATACAGTTTAGATCCTGATCAGACGCAGCGTTATGTTGCGTCTAATCAGGATACAAACTGTTTGCAAATAACTAATGTACTCGGGGTAAGGCATGAAAAGGTTAATTTACCCTTTTTATGCGGAAACTTTTAAAGGGACTCGCAACCGGATGGTGTACTTGTCAAAATAAAATAAAATACTCAAATAAAAGCAAATTTGTGGCATTATTTGGCTTCTGACATTTAAAAAATATGATCAGTCCAAAAAAAGTCTCAAGAATCGTCACCGAATCTTAGATTTTTAGATATTTTCCATCGTTTTTCTATACCGACTAGTAGACGGTATAGTTGTTGTTGTTGCTTCTCTACACGGGCTCAGACATAAACACGAGCCGAATTACGAAGTTGTATGCACTTTCGATAGCTCCACATTGAAATACGTTAAATCGATCCGAGATAAACGGATAGTTCTGTGGTCCATTGGTCTAAGCGGTTTCCCCTATTTTGCCTTCTGTCCGCCAATGCCGGGCCCCGGGTTCGAATCCCACCAGAGACCAATATTTTTTTTTATTGAAATACATTTTTTTAAACAGAATTTCTTATCCTAAACTAATTCTTTACCATTTATATAAGCGTTTGACACATATTTACAAATTACTATTTTTAATGCACCATCTGGTTGCGAGTCGCTTTAAATGGGCCAAATGTATTTCACAGTATACATATATATGTACATGTACGTTAAGTTTTATGGCTGTTTTAGACAATTAAAATGTATTGAAAATGTTGAATATTCTTTTTCACCAGAGTGGCAATTATTTAGGAGCATGACGCCGGGAAACTATTTGAAATAGAAATAATGTTTGGAACATGGACACATTTATTGGGAATTACTTTAACGTCCTATCCACTGTATAGCGAGGAAGAGACAAAAGAGACAACATTTTGCGTTGAAACGGTTTTAGATAGGTGACTGCATGAACAGATACCATATCGACACCTAGTCTGGCATGCAACATCGAACCATAACGATGTTATACATTAATTTAGTTTAATTTCACTTGAACGTGTTGCCCTGCAAGGCACAATTTTGATTACTTTTACAAACCGATTGAATACTGATGAGATGAAGAGCTTCTCAGATAAACTGTTTGATACTCTGGTCCCATTTTGTAAAACAATATAAGAGTAAGAAGAGTAGAGAAAGCTATCCTTTAGCCGTTATGGGCGGGGGAAGGGGGGGGGGGGGGGGGGGGTTAATCGTGAATGAACAAGAACGGTGTCACAGTCAAATGCCCTCACTGCAATATATTCATTTGGCTGCAAAATAAAATCATACAGCAGGTATTGTACTCCTTCAAATTTTGATTTTTTCCAATTGAAAATATGTAAAACAAACTGTCTGGCAAATCTAGAAACCTCTTATTCAAAATGCATTATCTCCATTGCATCATGACGTCATCTTGATTTCATGATGACATCATCGTCATAACGTTTGTCATATTTAGGACTAGTTTCTAAATTTAGAAATGATCACAGAGTTATGGGAAATGTTTAATTAACCGTCTTTGACCTTAATGACCTTGACTTTGTTGAACATGACCCAAGTTGTACCAAGCTCAAGAGCTTCTTAAGTTGAGTACACATTCCAAATATAAAGTCTCTATCACATGGAGTTAAAAAGATATGACCTATGTTAAGTTCAACCTATTTTACCTCTAAATGACCTTGACCTTTGTCGGACATGACCAAAGTTTTACTGAGCTCAAGAGCTTCTTGAGGTGAGGACACATACCAAATATAAGGTTATTATCCTATGTAGTTCCAAAGGTATTGCAAGGTTAAGTTGTGTATAAACAATAGACAGACAGACATACCTATAAGTCGTGCGGGAGCATAACAAAAAGACAATCCTGTAGATCAGTAGGATCCCATTGTTGCAGACTAAAGGAAAGGCATAGCATTCAAAGAGTTAAAAATCACATAAACTCATTTTACTTAACCAATAAGTATCGTATTTAATTAACCTTCTGTAAGTGTTATAGTTGAGAAGAGTTATTATTTCCCAAGAAACACGTTTGTGCTAAAACATATAACATACATGTACTTCTAGGGATTAAAGCATACTTCAAAGGGGCAAAACAAACACTGATATGTTTTGTAAATAAAACTTTAATTGTGGTAAAATCAGACAGTGAACGAAATCAGGCACATATAAGCAGGCGAGTGTCAACAAACATTCTAAATGGCACAACACTGTTTACTGGTGAGTATATCTAATCCATTTTTAAAAGTTGACATTGAAAATGAATTCGGAAAAATGTTGATTTTTTGCATTATTATTATTACAGTTTTCAAAAAAATACTGTTTTTCTGCTTTGATTTCTTATTAAATGAAGCTGCCAATAATTAACACTATTAACCCCTATATACGCCTTTATACATCTTTCATTTATTCCTGCATGAAAGAAAATAGATCCATTTCATACAGTCATTTATTTATATGTATCTTAATAAATATTTTCCACATCCTTGTAGATAGTAGCTTAAAGCAGGTTGAAAGTAAAGCAGAATGTGCCTTAAGGCGCATTCTGCTTTTCTTTCAACCTACTTTAAGTGGTCACCTATCTTCAAATTTAGAAACAGGCTATGGGGTAAAGTGTTTATATTTTCTCAATAAACATAACAATATTCCAAATAGAGAATTAAAATAGTATTACATTATAAAGTTGCTCTATTCTAAAAGTTCCACCTCTAAGGCAGGGCTGCCATTTCTCCGGATTTCTCCGAAATCTTCAGATTTTGATTCCAACAGATGGAAGCTTAAAGCAGGCTGAAAGTAAAGCAGAATGCGCCTTAAGGCGCATTCTGCTTTACTTTCAACCTGCTTTAAGCATCACGTGTCTTAATAACTAGAAACAGACAATGGGTTAAAGGTATAATTCGGAAAATCAACTTATGACAGCCCTATCAAAGAAACTCATGATTGTCTTTGATATAGACCCTTAGAGGTCAAACTATTAGAATAGAGCAATTAAATAATTTAATAAGTTTTCAATTGAATGCATTTACCAGGACAGGATGGACAACGTTTCAGAGATGAGTTGGTAAAGGTATCCCCACACAAGTAGAAACACTAATCAATCATAAACTTGAGATTTTCAGCAGTTTTGATTTTCAACTCTTACTCATGAATGGCAATATTTCACAAAACAAACTTTAAAGGTCATTTTGGAAGTACATGTAGTCCATTTTAAAAATATTGTTTTGTTGTACTTAACATAAAGCATTCATTCATAAACAATCTGCATACCCTAAGACGATGATAAAAATGTGTTCCAATTTAAAACAAGAGGGCCTGAAGGCCCTGATATCGCTCACCTCTTGTACTGAAGCCTGATAGTTTTACCTTTCTGTTTCACCCATTTTAATCTAAATCCATTCAAATTTGTAGTAAAGCATGTAAACAATTTTGGAATACAATCTCATAATTCTAGTTTAGTAGAGTACATCAAGGGCTGATAACTAGAGCCTAAACAATACTGAAATGAAGCCTTTTCTAGCATTTCAAAGTATATCAAGGGCAGATAACTATTGCCACAAAGATTAGATTTCAACAATACCTGCACTGCTTCGAGAACTTATAGCTATATACTTTGTGTGCAAGTATAATCAAAATCCATTGAAAACTGTAGTTGCAAGAGTGTTTATGCTGTTAGAAATGGCATTTTCAGCTATTCAAGGGCAGATAACTCTTGACCTATTGGTCTAATTTCAACCATAATCACACTTATTCCACCTCTTATGGTAATATACAATCTGATGATGTTTGAAAAAGACTGGATAAAAATTGTGGGCGCTAGAGTGTAAAAACCGTTAAATATGGCATTTTCAGCAATTCAAAGGTAGATAACTCCTGACCTATTAGTCAGATTTCAACCATAATCGAACTCATCTGAACTCTTATGGTCATATACAATCTGAGGAAGTTTGAGAAAGATTGGATAAATATTGTGGTCGCTGGAGTGTAAACACCCTTAAATATGGCATTTTCAGCAATTCAAAGGTAGATAACTCCTGACCTATTAGTCTGATTTCAACCATAATCTTACTCATCCGAACTCTTATGGTCATACACAATCTGAGCATGTTTTAGATAGATTGGATTAAAATTGTGGCCTCTAGAGTGTAAACACTGTTAAATATGGCATTTTCAGCAATTCAAAGGTAGATAACTCCTGACCTATTTGTCCGATTTCAACCATAATAAGACTCATTTGAACTCTTATGGTAATATATAATCTGAGCAAGTCTGAGAAAGATTAAATAAATATTGCGGCCTCTAGAGTGTAAACACTGCTAAATATGGCATTTTCAGCAATTCAAAGGTAGATAACTCCCGACCTATTGGTCAGATTTCAACCATAATCAAACTCGTTCGAACTCTTATGGTAATATACAATCTGAGCAAGTTTGAGAAAGATTGGATAAATATTGTGACCTCTAGAGTGTAAACACTAAAATTGTTGACGACGCACGACGAACGCCAGACATTCAAGGATTGCAAAAGCTCACCCTGGTGAGCTAACAACATAGCAAGTATTGTCTTGCTTACCCTTCATGAAAATATATACATGTATAAGTAAACCATTGGTGCCCTAAAAGAATGCTTTCCATGAACAATAAATATCTGATAAAATATTGCTTTTTTGCATCCTTCATGGAATACATATACGATAGGTATATAACATTCAGTACATGCCTTAACAAATACAGTAAAGCTCCTCTAATACGACCATCTGGTTAATTATAAGGTGTTTTAAGGTAGGTGGCTGCTTAAAGCAAGGTGGAAGTACAAGAGAAAGCTCCTATTTACTTTCATCATACTTTACATACAATCAATTAACCCTTTCAACCCTAAATATCTCTTGTGGGTATTTATTATCATTTTGGACTTTTCTAGTACAAGTATTTTGAGTCAGTCTACTGTAACAACAAAAACCAATGAAAATATCAAACAGTTCAGACCCTGATCAGTGGGCTCCTAGGGTTAAGTCTTCTTTCAACCCTTTCCCCCCATAGAAGGGCCTTTCAGCTAATATGATTTATTCCTCCGCTGAAGAAAATAGTTCCAATTTAATCAGTCATGAATATATATTATTGGGTAAAGCAGAATGCGGCTCAATGTGCATTCTGCTTTACTTTCAACCTGCTTTAAGTAGTAACCTATCTTCAGTACTAGAAATGGGCTATCAGGTAAAGGGTTAATGGTCATGATAGAGGTAGTTTACTGATGCATGGTTAGATAAGCTGCCAAACATACTGTCTTAACCCATTACTCAATAGCCTGTTTCTTTTTTTGAAGACAGGTGACCACTTGAAGCAGGTTGAAAGTAAAGCAGAATGCACCTTAAGGCGCACTCTGCTCTACTTTCAGCCTGCTTTAAGCTACTGTTTGCTAGGATATAGTAAACATTTCTGATGATACATTTTCATGACTGTATAAATTTAGCGCATGAATAAATTAGAGGTGTAAAAGGGCGTATTCATAGGGTAATGGGTTATAAACCTGACCATCATGGACTTTACATACACTATGTATATATACATGTGCAGTGGAGAATCTGTTATTCTTTCCCAATAAACGTGTTTACGCTAAAACTATTATTTGCAGTGCAAACTGTTTGCCACCAAGATAACAAGAATTATCAGAATTGTCCAAAAGTTGTTCTTTTCTACGTGTTAGTGCTTTGCGTTTGCGTACGTTTGCGTTTAAACGGGAAAGAATAACAGATTCTCCACTGTATGTATATAATATGCAAACCATAACAACAGAATTATTTTCATGGAAATGAGACAAAATATCCTAAACAATGATTTAATGTATAGTACCATCAAGGAGTATACATGTGCATTTATAAATATGTATATATAATCCATAAAAACAACACTTTCATGAAAATTATATAAATTATCTTAAATGTTGCCTTAATGTACCCTTCATGAAATATACACACACATACAATGTATACACAATGTTTAAACTAGCCATAAAAACAGAACATTTTCATCAACATGATAAAAATTATCTTAAATATTGCATGTGTGTACCCTGTTTGGATTATACATACCTATACAATGTATACACATATAAATACAAACCACAGGCCTACAGTGGTCTAGTAGTAATGTGTTAGACTGCCAATCCAGGCTCCAAGATTATTAAGTTTTGAGTTAAGTCTGGAGAAGTTCTCATGCATTTGATTGGTCAGATTTGAGCCTAGGCTCAAATCTGACTAATCAAATGCTTGAGAACGATACCAGACACAACTCAAAAGCTTTATAACCTTAGACCCACTTGAGTCTGTTCCCACTCAGTCACTCTGGACCATGACCTTTGGACGAGACATTAAATGGAGGTCCCATGTATCAGTGATATACACTGGGCATGCAAAAGAACCAGAGGACCCTACAGAAAAAGAGTAGGGCTCATCTGAATCTGCTTCCCTCTCTCTGGGACGCCCAATCAGCCCAAAGTTGGCTCATCTGAATCTGCTTACCTCTCTCTGAGACGCCCAATCAGCCCAAAGTTGGCAGAAATGGATGTAAATCAAAACAAACCAAAACTTAACAACAGAATACTTCATGAAATTAAAATGAAATATTGCCTTAACCTATTACCCCATAGCCTGTTTATAGTCTTGATGAAAGGTGATTGATCACTTAAAGCTGCTTGAAAGTAAAGCAGAATGCACCTTAAGCCACATTCTGCTTACTCTCAGCCTACTTTAAGCTACAATCTGCTAGGGTATAGAAACAATTTCTTATGGTGCATATTAAGGACATATACCGGTCAATTTGATCTATTTTCTTCAGTGGAGGAATAAATTAGAAGCATAAAAAGGCGTATTTATGGGGTAATGGGTAAAGCTATTCTTCATGGAGCTTACATACACTCAATGCATGTCTATACAAACCAGAACAAACATAAATAATACTTTTTGATTAACAATAGAAAACTTGTGACAACGGGAATATTTCATACACTAAACAAAGCATGTCTCTAACAAACACTACGTGGTAATCACTGGGTCATACATATGGCTCTAGATAAGAGGGGGTATATACTAGAAGAATGTCAAGACGTTCTTCATTGGAAATGTCAAGACTTTCTTCATTTAGAATGTCAACACTTCTATTCCTTTTTCAATAATATATTCTTATGACTACCGGTAGTCATTTCATATTGCTTAACAGAGAAATCAAGAAAAAAATGTATTTTTTTATGCAATGCACCCTACATTCAAGCAGTAGAAACAAAATACTTTGTACTATCCATTTTATGGATAAATTTTGTAAAATATTTTGACACATCTTTGTTATACAGTACTCCCTCTCTACAACGGCACTCCAAACAACAACTCTCCTGACAACGACCCTTGCAGTTGTTTCCTAAGCGGGGCAAGTATATCTAATGCTCTTACTTCTGCAATATCATCTGCTTAAAACTTACGTCTGCTGTTTTTTCTCAAAGTTACATTTAAGTGGAGATTTTGATAGAATAAACATAATGACAATGACAAGTGACAAACTGCTTGAATCTAGATCAGACGCCGCGTGACGTGGCGTCTGATCTGGATTCAAGCTGTTTGCAAATGTAAGCCAAGTCTTAATTTTCCCTCTCTATAACGACTTCGTCCGAACAACACACACAATATGTGTCTCCTATTGGGTGTTATTGTAGAGAGGGACCGCTGTACTGATTGATAAATTTTGTAAAATATTTTGACACATCTTTGTTATACAGTGCATTTATGCATACATACATACCACCAATAGTGTAGAATATTTCACATTGTCTTATGATCACACATTCATAACATATATTCTCATCATACACTTCATGAAATATACATAACGTATAAACAAACACATTTTTCACATTATCCATTTCATAGATAAAGTGTGTAACATATTGCCTTGAAATATACTTCATGAAATACAATAACATACAAAAAATACATGCATAGAAAATTAGAAATCATAACTACAGACTGCTACACCATAACATTTAAAAAATACAGTGCTCCCTCCCTACAACAGCCCTCCCAACAACAACTCCCTCTTTACAAGGACCCTTGCCGCAGTTACCAAATCAAAACATTTATGTCCAACCCTTTCATGGCTGAAATACCTTCTGCTTAAATTTGTTGTCTGCTGTTTTTTTTCTCAAAGTCACATATACCTGTTACTGGAGATTATGATAGAATGAATATAATGATGAGAGACGTACAGCAGCTTGAATCTGGATTCAAGCTGTTTGCAAATGTATGCAAAGTCTTGATTTTCCATCTTTAACCCTTTGAACCCTAGTCCCGCATATAGGCGTTCTTTCCAAACAGTGTACATGTGAATAGTACACTTGTCCTGTGCAAACAGTGAAGACCCAGATCAGAGGGCTCCGTAAGGAGCCCTCTGATCAGGGTCTTCACTGTTAATCATAATGCCAATATTGACAAAAACAACCCTTAAAAGTCAGAAATGGACTAGACTAAAATGGAAGCAGGAAGTGTTCATTTAAAGTTTCAGGGAGGAAAGAGTTAAAACGACTCCCTCGAACAACACATACAATCTGTGTATCCCATTGGGTGTCATTGTAGAGAGG
This sequence comes from Gari tellinella, assembly GCA_922989275.2. NCBI lineage: Eukaryota > Metazoa > Mollusca > Bivalvia > Cardiida > Psammobiidae > Gari > Gari tellinella. Next base: position 62,771,491 of record OV277857.1, on the reverse strand, counting down.
GAGCACTGTAATATAAACATTTAGAGTGCAGCATAATGTTTCTCATTAAATGACATATTTCAAATGACCTTATTGAGTAAACAGGTACTATATCTTTAAGACATTTCTAAAAGCAAAATCTAATTTTAGACTAGAAGTAGGCTATAACTATTGCAGACAACAATTTTACTTGGCATTTAGAGTTAATACACAAGTTTTATTTCAAGAAACCAAGCTCCAATGTTATAAACTGTTTGAGTAGAGTTTATTCTCAAACAATTGATTGGTCCGATTTGAGCCTCGGCTCAAATCTGACCAATCAAATGTTTGAGAACGACTTCAGACTCAACTCAAAAGCTTTATAACCTTGGACCCAAACTTTCACTGCACCTAAGACTTTTTGTCCCATATTCAACATGATGCCTGATCACAATGAGAGAAAATAGTCATGAGTATTTTTGTCTTCAGCCCTATAAACAATCTGGACTATAATCAAACACCCATCAAACACAGACTAGTCTGACTTATCGAAGCTCCAGATAAGAGGGAGTAAACTGAACAAATCCAACATGTTCTCACTCATTCAGCACCAAATCCTATGAGGTTACTATTCATTAGAACTGTCTTGAAAGCAGAAACAAAGTTTTTAGTTTTTGAAATGCTCCCCTTATCTGGAGCTCTTCTGACTTATCCTTGTTGAAATCCTTCCAAAATATAAATACATGTATACTATCACAGAATAACATAAAATGTACACTGCAAAGCATGTGTTATCTACATACTGTTTCTTAAATACCCATATCACAATATCAAATAGTATATCTTGACATCATTATGATCCTAAAATACAGAAAAACTTATTTTATGAATAAGAACACTTTTTGAAGATAACAATATATCTCTTAAGGCAGCTGACTGCTTGATAGAGAAGCAGAACATTTCTGTTTAACCCTTTCCCTTATAGGAGCGACTTTTAGCGCATTCATTTTATTCATCCGCCAAAGAAAATAGTTCCATTTTATACTGTCATGAATATGTACTATATGAAATATTTTCTATCTACTAGCAGATATTAACTTAAAGCAGGCTAAAAATAAAGCAGAATGTGCCCTAGGGCACATTCTGCTTTACTTTCAGCCTGCTTTAATAGGTCACATATCTTAAATACTAGAAACAGGCTATGGGTTAAAGGGTTAAGCTTTCTGCTTTACTTTCATTCTGCTCTCAGCTGCCAACTTTATACAGCATCATCAATGAATTTAAGTTTCAAGGGTTATTATATGGAGACTTCACTGTATCATTGAACCATAGCTTGGTTTCAGTATCAAAATCAGATTGCTGCATAACTCATTACCCCATAAAAACATTTTCACTGCCCTTTTTGTATTTTTTCACTGAAGAAAATAGCTCACTTTATACAGTCATAAATATGCACCACAAGTAATAGTTTCTATATTGTATACTGAAGGAGCATTCTGCTTTACTTTCAACCTGCTTTAAGTTGTCCCATGTCTTCAAAACTAGAAACTGGCTATTGGGTAATGGGTTAAAGCAAGCTTGAAAGTAAAGCAGAATGCTCATTACTAGTCATTAGGGAGAATTCTGCTTTACTATCAGCTTGCTTGAAGGTACCATCTGCCAGAATATAGCACCGTTTTATTATGTTGCATATATTACTCTATACAGTGGAATGATTTTCTTTAGTGGAAGAATATATTAAAGGTGTAAAAAGTTCTAGTTTTGTTTGTTTCTTTTCATGTAACTCTCATTTAAAGCTTACAATGCTAAATTTTCAAGCGGACTTTGATTTTCAGATAAATGACTAGTTTACAAGATTCCCAAGGGCAGGGTCTCGAAATTATTTTGGAGTATGATGAACTGTGCAGACTGATTTCATGGGGTTCCATCATGATGGATACATTTGGTTTCAATCTTTTGTATTAAATACAAGTATAAGATCAACGCAACATGAAGGAAAAGCAGACAGCTCAAAAAGGAGCAGTACGTCTTGCTTTCAGCAGCCATCCACCTTAAATACAATTGGATGTAGGTGATCAGAAAGGGTTAAAACATACAATCAAGGTGCAATATCTAATGATTGAAGTGTGCAAGTCTATACTTAACCAAACTAATGCAGTCGTATATACATATGGACACTTACTTTGGTGAAATCTCCACTCAATAAAAGAAAGTAATGCATAATGTTATTAATGTATAAAAAATCAATGCAGAAAGCTCCTATAGGATGACATCTTTCTATAAGCCTTCCGATCTATATCTTTGGATGGTTGCTTAACTCCTCACCCCACAGAAGCACCTTTTGATGCCTTAACCTATCCCTAATAGAACTGAGTTATTCTTCTACCAGTTCATGTTAAAGAACCATTTTTTAACTTTTACTGTATTCTAACAGGTGGATGCTTAAAGCAGGCTGAATATAAAGCAGAAAGCTCCTGATGGAGCTTTCTGCTTTACTTTCAGCCTGCTTTAAGCAACCACCGGTCTGAAAAACTAACAGCCTGCTTTAAGCAACCACCTGTCTGAAAAACTAACACAATCTGGGGTAGGAGATAACACAACTGTAATCCCAATGTTGATAAAATACAAACAAAGAGTCCTGATATGATTCTAAGTCAAGATTATCAAAATAAAATGAAAACAAGGTAGATCATAAACAATCATCATTAACAAAAAGTGTACCTGTGACAAGTACATTTGCCCTATGCAAACTGTGCAGACCCTGATCAGAAGGCTCTTACAGGAATTGACCATTCCAACTTTCAGAGAAGAATGATTTAAAGCACATAGCCATCTACTCGACTCACACAATAAAAAATCTCATCAATGTTAGCAAAAGCAATGTCTAAATATTTAGTGACAGCAAAATGTCTTACAGACAAACTGACCTATTGCCAAGAGTCTATCAATCTCATACTATCCAATCGAAACGGTTCAAAATCACCTACAAACAAATACCTGTCTTTAACTTGAAATGAGAAATTCATTTGTCTACGGCCGATGATGAGGAGAATAAGGGGTAGTCTGTGTGACAGCTGCTTGCTTAATTCAGGACAAAAAGTAATCCAAAATGCTTTCTTCCCTTTGGGAGCAATTTTTAAATAAAATTTGTTTTGCATTTTGGGAACATTTTGCATTAGGTTTTTAATGTATTAACTCGTTACCCCAAATCCTGTTTCTAATTTTGAAGATTGGTGACTACTTAAAGCAGGTTGAAAGTAAAGCAGAATGTACCTTAAGGCGCATTCTGATTTGCTTTCAGTCTGCTTTAAGCTATCATGTGCTAGAATATAGAAAATATTCCCTATAATATATATTCATGACTGATTAAATTGGAACTATTTTCTTCAGCGGAGGAATAAATCATATTCGCTAAAAGGCACTTCTATGGGGGAAAGGGTCAAAGAACATTCTGCATTAGTTTTTTAATGTATAAAGCAGACACCTGTCTACACACATTTCCATAATTAAATGATTGCTTAATGCAGGTTTTACTATAATATAAAAACCCCTAACAGAGGCGGAGATGTACCAGTCTTGGGGATAGGTTGACTGACAATTATTATTATTATTATTTATTATTATACCTGATTTATATAGCGCTCTTTTCACACAGGAGTTGTGCGTTCAAAAGCGCTTCACATGAAATTATATAAATGTACCTACAAAGCGAGAAAGACAAATAACTACATTCACAATAAAAATGATACAATATTGAGATGCATGGAAATATGGAAATTCTTTCAATATTATTACCAAGATTATAAAATTGTTATAGTAAGTTTGTAAAATAATTTTTAAATGACAAACTTGCTGTTACTTTAACTTACTGACCAAATATTAAACAACAATTAAAATGATGGCACTACAGGTCATCATTGTAAGTTTCTTCATTGTAGGCTAAACAAGTCTATGGTTTGACCACTAGGAGTCAGGGTCGGTCTAAAGACCCCAAACCAGTCCAAACCTCCCTCACCAAATCACTTAAAAACAACCCAAACTACTCAAATTCCTTAATGTCTAATCACGTAAAGCTTATAAATGGTGAATTAAGGCTAAAATAATGAAAAAATGTTAAATTAAAATTATTAATTTTTCCTTTCAAGGGGAGCAACTCAGACAAAACTTAAGATAGCTTTATACAGTTACAACTAAATATTAACCCATTACCCAATAGCCTGTTTTGGGTTTTAAAGACATGTATCCACTTAAAGCAGGGTGAAAGTAAAGCAGAATGCGCCTTAAGGCACATTCTGCTTTTCTTTCATTCTGCTTTAAGCTACCATCTGCTAGAATATGGAAAAACTTGTTTGGAGGTTTGGGATCTTTAGACGGACCACTGGGAGTAATATTTGTATGTCAGCACTCCAGTTAAGAGGGAGTAAAATTGAAAAAAATCCAACATTTTCTCACTCATTTCAGCACCAAACCCTATGGTGTTACTACTCATTAGAATCGTCTCGAAGAGACAATTTAAATGAGTAGTGACACCACAGGGTTCAATGCAGAAATAAAGATTTTATTTTTTGAAATACTCCCCTTATCTGGAGCTCTGGTATGGTAGCACCCTTCAAGGTGAAACAAGAAAAGTGAGTGTATTACTAAACAGCAACCTCTTATAAATTTGGTAAAGCAGCAAGCATTAACATTTTGGTAAATCTCACCTTTGGTTTGGTTCAATATCATGCTATAAAATAACAACAACAAACAGGTACTGTTAAATACATATACCCTTGTTTATGGTAAGTTGTGGGTAATATCAAGTTCTTTTATTAATTAGTCAAAATAACCTTACACTATCAGGACTGACTGTACTTTTCCTTTGCAAACAATGTACATTCAGATTAGAGATCTCTTTTGGCTCTGTACTCTTTTTTTTAAATAGTTTTTAAATAGTTATTTGCAAAATTTGTTAAATTAACAGTTAAACATATTTCAATTTAAGAAATCTAAAAATGAGTTGAAAATTTTATATCTAGAATAGATGCCATATTATGTGGTGTCTAATCTAGATATCATCTGTTTTTATATACTAGCCAACTCATCAGGGCTGCCATATCCTAGCAAACCGTAGCTTAAAACAGGCTAAAAGTAAAGTAAAATGCGCCTTAAGGCGCATTTTGCTTTACTTTAAACCTATTTAAGCAGTCATGCGTCTTCAAAACAAGAAACAGACTATGGGGTAAAGGTATGGTATGTAAAATTGCGTCTGAAAAATTAAAAATTTGAAATCTTAGGATTTTTTATGATCAACTTATGGCAGCCCTGACTCATGATCTGCAGACAAACCGTTAAACTGGTTATTATTCAATATGTGAATGATTTCTTGCAGATATTCAGAATTGTAACTTATGAGGTTTGTAAATGCAGTCCACCAGTGTTCTCCTCTTTTTTGGTATTTGAAAAACAATAAAATATTACAGTCGACACTTGATAACTCGCTTCAGTCAATCTTTCCTCAGTTGAAATTTGATAACTTCAGCCCAGTTATGACTTTCTAATATGGATACGTTTGACTTTAGCGGAGTGATCAAGCTTCCACCGTATATTGCTGCACAGTTTTATATACACTAGACAATTCAGTGCATATGTACAAATAATATTTGGCATCGAATCGTTTGGTTAAATAATCGAGTATCAATTCCTTTTAAATATCACTTTGGTTAGGGAATTAAAAATATAAAAAATGGGGTATATAATTTTTTTGTGTGGAAGATTTAGTACTCGCACATTTGGCAACAGATAAAGAAGCATTCTGCTTTACTATCAAACTGCTTTGAGCTACCATCTGGAAAGATACTGGAAATTTCTGCTGTGTTTCATTTTTAAGACTTCCAAAGTGATGGCTACTATCCTCATAGTAGAAATAATTAAAGGCTTAAAAAAGACGTATTTATTGAGTAATGGCATAAAAACAATCTACTGACTGCACTGATTGACCAACAAAAGCAAAACCTTCTTTGCAGTGGGTCATCAAACCATGGAAAATATGTTATTCTTCCTAAAAAATGTGTTTATGATTAAAATATGTTGTTCATTATAAAGTTTGGAGCTAGATTAGATGTCAGGCTACCCAGCATCTGATAAGGTTCCAAACTGTTTGCTATTCAGATTAAAACTGATCGTCTACAGTTAAAAAGTCATCAATTTCTACATTTCTTTGCAATTCTTCTGCATTTTGCATTGTTCAATGGGAAAGAATAATGTATTATCCAATATAAGGTAAAAAAATTAAAATCAAATTGATTAACACAAATCTGATAGTATTTTGAAGGGCTCCCTTTGATTAGTGCAAGCTTGAATATACCTGGTTTTAACAAATACAGTGGAGAAAACGTTATTCTTTCCCAATAAACGCGTTTACCCTAAAACTATTATTTTCACTGCAAACAGTTTGGAGCCAGATCAGACGCCGGGTAACCCGGCGTCTGATTAGGCTCCAAACTGTTTGCCACCAAGGTAAAGATGAATTATCAGAATTGTCAAAAAGTATTTTTCTACGTTTTAGTGTTTTGCGTTTGCGTACGTTTGCGTTTAAACGGGAAAGAATAACAGATTCTCCACTGTACACATACAGTGGAGAAGACATTATTTCCAAATGTACTTTTTTCAGCTAAAACAATTATATCCACTGCAAACAGTTTTGGCCAGATCTGAGGCAGGGTAACCCGGCGTCAAAAGAGGCTTCAAGCAGTTTGCAACTGTGATATAAATAGTCAAATAAATAGGAATTTTCAAAAAACTTTTATCCTTTTTTTACATTTTACTGCATTGCATTTCATTCTGTTTAAGTGGAAGAGAATAATATCTCCTTCATTGTACTTTTGGCTTGTAATTAACTTTGGTTGTAAAAAACAAAATTAACACAAATAATGTAAGTTGTACAAAATATAAACAAAACTTTCCAGGAAAACAAATATTAAGCAAAACAAAGACTATGGCAATGCAACAAGAAATCAGGTAAAAACAAAAGCTTAACACTAGAGCTAAATCATAAAACTTAACCAAGCTACTGCTACCGAAATTCCCACCAACAGATAAGCAACACTTTAGTCTCCTTTTTACTGTTTTGTCCAGGGTCCAAGGTTGTAAAGCTTTTAAATTGAGTTTGAGATCGTTCATAAGCATTTGATTAGTCAGCTTTGAGCTTTTTCTACCAAATCTGACCAATCAAATGCTTGAGCTCGATCTCAGACTCAACTCAAAAGCTTTATAACCTTCGGGCCTGGTGAGATAAAATTTCCATTGAAAAAACCCCAAAACAAGGTGGTTTGTGAAACACTATGCGCCCAGTGGCAATGATTAAATTCAATCTATTTGACCTCTAAATGACCTTGAACATTGTCTGACACGACATACATTGTACTGAGCACAAGCAACTCTTGAGTGCAGTACACATGACAAAAATGAAATTTCTTCATATGTATTTCTTAAGTTATGACCAAGGTAAAAGTTGTAGACAAACAGCCAAACCTAAAAAAAGACAGACAGACCAAAAGCAATATAATAATGCCCTCAGATCTTTGATCTTGGGGCATAAAGGTATTGTAAATCAGGGCTCTGAATAAGGGGAGTTTTTCAAAAACTAAAATCTTTATTTCTGCTTTAAACCTTATATGGTCATACTCATTAGAATCGTCTCGAAGAGACGATTCTAATGAGTAGTAACGCCATAGGATTTGATGCTGTACGATTAAGAAAATGTATGATTTGTTCAGAATACTCCCCCTTATCTGGAGACCTGGACTAAAAGTTGGCTTCAGTTGGAATGATTGATAACCACCAAGACTGATGTGTCTGTTTTGCGGGCGATGTACAGTAAGATAAGGGAGATAATCACAGATCCTGTTCTGACTGGTCCAACAACTAGCGCCGTTGTTCCATACGCAGCTGGGAACTCTCGTATAGCAACGTAAGTCATAAGGGTTATAAGAAATATAAACGGGAAATGTATATGTCTAGCTGCATGCCACGCAGACCTCCGAGATGGAGCCAGTGTAGAATACTGTAATCTGTAGGCTAGGAACAGTGTCAGGGGAATGTTGAATACTATAATCTGAAATGTAGAATAAAACAAACAATAATTTGATTATCTGTGAAGTCCAAAAGACTGCAATCTATATTTTAGCAGAGCTCCAGACAAAGAGAGTAAAACTAAAATCTTTATTTCTGCATTAATGCTTTCTCCAATAGCCCGTTTCTAGTTTTGAAGACAAGTTACTACTTAAAGCAGGTTGAAAGAAATACAGAATGTGCCTTCAGGCACATTCTGCTTTACTTTCAGCCTGCTTTAAGCTACCATCTGCTAGGAAATAGAAAATGTTTATTTTATATGTTCAAGACTGTATAAATTTTCTTCAGTGGAGGAATAAATTGAATGCGCTAAAAGGTGTTCTATGGATCATTAATCTTTGAAATCATCTCTTTAAAATGATTCTAATGATAAGCGACACCATAGATGATAGGATTTGGTGTTGAAATGAGTGAGAAACTGTTGGATTTTTTAATTTTACTCCCTCTTATCTGGAATCCTGTGTTACCACTTTTAACTTTTAATGTGTTTATACTACAAGAACTAATGTTTATAAAGATTTCTTGGCCATGTAAGACATGAAGTTGCTAAATGTCTAATCAGGTTCCAAATTGTTTCCCACTCAGATTTAAAAGAAATTTACTTTTTCTACATTCAATAGCATCACATTTGTGTTCAGTTAAATATCAAAACAGGAAAGATGAAACATATAGTCAAGTACCAAGTTTACTTTCATATTAACCCATAAGCCCATAGTCTGTTTCTAGTATTGAAAATAGGTGACCACTTGAAGCAGGCTGAAAGTAAAGCAGAATGTGCCTTAAGGCACATTCAGCTTTACTTTCAGCCTGTTTTAAGCTAAAAAATGCTAGAATATAGAACATATTTCTTATAATATATATTCTTGACTATATAAATTGAGTTTTTTTCATCAGTGGAGGAATAAATAAATTAAATGCCTGAAAATGGGTATCCTTGAAGAAATGGGTAAAAGAGTTTCATATCAGAAAGTAGTCTTACCTGAAACAGCCCGTACATATATGTCAGCATGACGGGTAGGAAGTGTCCCTTCACAAATATACCCCAGACAAACACTAGACCAAAATTGTCTTGAACTAGCTCGCCTACAAACCATGGACCTGGTAACAGAAAAAGCTTTATACAAAGATGTTGCACTTTCCAATCTTATTTTATTAAAAGTGAAATGCTTTCTGTTTACTCCCTTTTTAACAAATGACAAAACATATATATGTCAAAAGCTGGAGGAAGAGTAAATCCATATGAGCTGTGCTATGAGATAAACCTGCATTATTGCATTGCAACATTGTACAGATCAAGCACCGTTGTCATCCCAGGCTCTGTATCTGAGTTTGGTCTACACTGCCAAATACCATATATAATGCTAAACACAATGCTTTGATGCATGTGGCTGTCAAACAGTGTAGATCAAGACCAGCCGCCACATCTTTGATGTGACGGCTGGCCTTGATCTACACTGTTTGAAATGCAAGAAGTCAGATTTTCTCATGGCACGGCTCTTATATTACAACTAGTGCTCAAATGATTATACTATCAATCGGTAACAGTTAGAAAATGCCAATTAACTGGTAACAAAATCCCTAACTTTTTAATGAGACTACTGACTCCCTTAAATAATGTACTACTTGTATAGGTAGTGTTGGCGTACACTGATGTGACTGATTTACCCCATGGCTTGCTGTCAGTATTTCTTAACCCTTTACCCAAAGTCTGTTTCTAGTTTTAAAATTAGGTGACCACTTAAAGCAGGTTGAGAGTAAAGCAGAATGTGCCTTAAGGCTCATTCTGCTTTACTTTAAGCCTGCTTTAAGCTACCATCTGCTAGAATAAAGAAACTATTTCTTATGAATCATATTCATATCTGTAAAAAAAGGAACTATTTTCTTCCGTTGAAGATTAAATCAAAGGCGTATTTATGGAGTTATGGGTTGAAGCAGGCTGAAAGTAAAGCAGAGTGCTACTTATGGAGCATTTTGCCTTTTTCAGCCTGCTTTATAAACTATCTGCTAATTTATAAAAAAAAAATCCTTATGGTCCATATCCATGACTGTATAAAGTGGAGCTATTTTCTTCAGTGGAGGTTCCAATAAAGGTTTATTATGGAGTCATGGGTTGAGCTTTGTGGCTTATTCCATGTACTTACCAAATGCTATATACAGCATGGATATCTGTAGTGTGTAGTAAATCTTTGTAACTTTGGTCAACATCCATAAACTAACCAGCCATTTGTTGTAATAATGTTCAAATGACTGCATGTATGTTTTTTGGCCTAAAACGACACAACAAATAGCATATACATGTACTGCAAAGGAATCTTAATGCAAAAGTTTGCTGAAAATATAGTAAATTTTACAGTGAACCAAGATCTATTGTATTGTTACATCTTAGCTAAGGATTACAGTAAAACCTCTCTACAGTGGTCACCAAATTATGTTAATTAACAAGTGTTTAAGGCAGGTGACTGCTAAAAGCAAGGTAAACGTTAAAACAGAAAGCTCCTCTAGGAGCTTTCTGTTTTACGTTCACCTTGCTTTAAGCTGTCACCTGTATATTATGAAATCAATAAGACATGTTTTAGTTGATGTAATGGAGAGGTTTCATTGTACTCTGTTTCATATAGTGTTCTTTGTCAACAAAGGTTAACACTAGGTAAATAGTGAATTATAATACAACACAGACATCTTAGAGAAAAAAATAAAGTTACTCATTCAACTCTAGAGATGTGTATAGACACCCTTTAAAGACACTGTACCTTCAAGTGCACTTGTCCTATACTGAACAAACAGTTTACACCAAAAACAAAGGGCTCTTACAGGATCCTCTGAGCATAATCTGGACTGGTAGTCATTTTGCAATATATTGAAAATATGAATACTAAAGACTGGACTTAAATAAGAAATAATAAATTCATAGCAGTGTATTATCGTGCAATAGAACATGGGTAGGAGTTGAGATGTGATTAATTAAATCACGAAGCCGTACACTGTATCATACCGGTATACCAATATGATTTATTATTTTTATTCTAACACTTAAATTTAACATCAATTTGCACCGCCTCAACGGCGTTACATTTCTTAGTGCAGAAATTATCCAAGCCATATTATGTCATGTTAAGCTGTTACAGTGTGTGTGTGCGTGTTTTATAGTGAATTTTAACATAGATACATTCCTTTTTTGTTTGTATAGGGGTGTGCTCGAGGTGTGTTACAATTGGAAATTAGAATAATCCATTTGAAGTTTCAGAGGCAGGTCTCCAGATAAGGGAAGTATTTAGAGAGCTAAAATCTTTATTTCTGCTTTAAACCTTATAGTGTCACTACTCATTAGACGAGGAGATGATTTTAATGAGTAGTAACACCATCGGATTTGGTGATAAAATGAGTGAGAAAATGTTGGACTTGTTCAGTAACTCCCTCTTATCTGGAGCCCTGAGAGGACAACAAGTTCAACAGTCCCAAGATGGTTGATACTTACTTCTGACAAAGTGAGGTTTGATGTTATCACAGTTTCGCAAAAGCATCAGTCCAAAAATGTAGAGGGATACCGCTGCATAGAACATGAAATGAGCCTGTGGAAATAAAAATACAACTTAACATTCCAGTCCAACAACAGAACCTCAAAAACTAGAATTTGTTTAACCTTTTACTCCATAAATATAACTTTTTACGCCTTTATAATTTATTCCTTCACTGAAGAAAACAGTTGCAATTTGTACAGTAATAAATGTATATGATGAAAATTATTTTCTATATTTAAGTAGATGTTAGCTTAAAGTAGGCTGAAAGTAAGGTAGAATGTACCTGAAGGCACATTCTACTTTACTTTCAACCACCTGTCTTCAAAACTAGAAACAGGCTATGGGGTAATGGGTTAACCTATTACTCCAATCCATATATATATATATATATAAGGTCCGACAAAAGTCGGTCCGGTACAAGTTTAGATATATATCGAATTAAAAAAAGAGAAAGATTATGCCTTTGTTTAAAAAATATTTAATAAAAACATTACGCTTCTCTACTAAACTAGTTTCGCCTTTTCCTAAAAGGCGAAACTAGTTTAGTAGAGGAGCGTAAAGCTTTTATCAAATATTTTTTAAACAAAGGCATAATCTTTCTCTTTTTTTAATTCGATATATATATATATACTTTTGTCGGACCTTTGCATTTCCGTTTATATATATATATATACACTCTTTATGCCTTTAATTTGTTCTTCCACTGAAGAAAATATTTCCACTTCATACAGTTATGAATGTGCATGATAAGAAATGTTTTCTACATCCTAGCAGATGGTAGCTTAAAACAAGCTGAAAGTAAAGCAGAAAGTGCCTTTATGACCTTCAACATGCTCAAAGTGGAAAAAGGTTTTAGCATTGAAACACATTGACTGGGAAAGAATAATATATTCTCTATTGTATTACCAGACTTGTGAGAGAAAAATCTCATAAAAAACTGACATACCATAGCTGCTACATCCAATTTTAGGATTATTCTACTTCTCATGGGTAGCAAAGGACTTGAGCCATCTAGGGAGAAAGTTTGCTGGTGAACACTCCTGCCATGTAAGGAGTCCTGAAATAAAGGGGGAACATATGTTTTGACGAAACATTATAACCAGGGCTTCAGATAAGAGGGAGTTTTCCAAACAAATCTGACATTTTCTTACTCATTTCAGTGCTAAATCCTATGGTGTTACTACTCATTAGAATCGTCTCTTCGAGACGATTCTAATGAGTAGTGACACCATAGGGTTTAATGCAGAAATAAAGATTTTAGTTTTTGAAAAAACTACTTATAAATCTGAAGTCCTGTATAACTATATTCATGATAATTGAAATCCAAAAAATACAAAAAGTGTCAAACAAGAGTTGCAAGATTCTTCAAACCAATAACTACTCTAAAGATTCAGGGACCGTTTCTGAAATTCTAAATACATTACAAAGAGATTGCAGCTACATGTATATATCCAAAACAATACACTTGCCTCCACTGTTACTTTAATGGAATGAAGCCCAGAAGCGAAAGTTGACGGTTTCCATGGCAACACAAACAGCGGTCCATCCGAACTCACAGCTTTACCCATGTGTACATCGTCGATATGCACCTCCACGTTGTTGATATAGCCATCGCTGAATATCAATATCCTGTAAATAATATTGACACCTTTGAAATATTGCATTAAAGAATATGTTCACCAGCATTTAAACCTTTGCTTACCTAGAAATAAATTGCCTTTACCTACTCCTCCGTATAAAAGACAATGTTAGACATACATGAGTATTAATTGATGGTGTTGAACACAAGTAGAGGTTTTAAAGCAAGATGAAAGTAGAGCACAGTAACTTCTATTTTGTATCGCTTTTGACCCATTTATCGTGGACGTCCTATTACCGGTGATTTCCGAGTATTCCGCATAGCGCCGCTACACGCATGTGTCAGATCGTAACTTCCGTCTATCTTTCGGCTGCTACCAATGAATATTGTGTATTAAACAAAAAATGTCTTTTCTGAGGGAAAATGTGCATTTTTAATGAATTCCACAGGAAAAAAACATTTTCTCCCCATATAAAACCATTTAACCTATTTGTATGGTGATATTTTCAATATATCCAATGATTTAGTTCACTACAAAAAGTCTGTTGACTAAAGGGTGTGGCCGTGACGTCACGCAATGGATTTATAAAGACTACTTACTGGCATAAACTTCTGACCAATACTGATAAACAATAAAATAAGATCGATCTTATCTATGAGGAAAAAAATGTTTTCCAAACTGTTTTTGTTTGTGTTGGTCTCATTTTAATATTGACAGATCTAATATCCCAGTAAAGGCCATTCATCGAAAAATGGTCTGATATTTTTTTTTAGATTTCCTTTTCCTCCAACAAGATAAAACGTTCACAATAGATATAGTAAATTGGGCGCAGTGCGATGTATGTCAGCATTGGACACTTGTAAAATATTGTTCAAAAATTCGAGTGCCTTGCAGAGATGACATATTTCTCCGCCCCTATACTGTGAAAAAATGTGACGGAAAATATTACAATATTTCAGTTAAAAATTGTGTTTACAGACAGCCTTGTTAATAATATTCGAAAGAAGTTCCAGCCAATACATGAAAAATATTCCTGGTGTCATTTTACCTGATCACCGATAATAGAACGAGTAGCCAAACAAACATGGCGGCGCACTCGCTACAGTTGACCATGATTATTTTATGTCAAATTATGGGTGTACTTATATATTGAAGCTGAAAATCATAAACAAATGTTTACTTGATACGTTTAATAACCTTTTGAGTTAAAAACCATATTATTTGATAAGTAATAGTCAGACGAATCCTTAGATCACCGGTAATTGGGTGAACCAGGATACCTAAAATAACAAAATAAATTAGCAATAACATCATTCTTTGCAACTGTTGAATAATGGGGAGAGCAACAAAGGTAATGCTATGCATATCTAATAAGGCGATGCAGAAAGTTCCTACTGGAGCTTTCTGTTCTTGCTTTAAAAAACCACCTGCCTTAACTCAGTTAATTATAGGCCAATATGCACCTTTGGTTATAGAGGAAAGGGTTTAGTGCGGCCACCTGCCTTAAAGTCAGCAGTACTGTATAATTATGCTAATCGGTTTGATATTGATGATTTGTATACCATTTTTTAACTCTGTGCATGCTGGGTAATTTTTTTGACTGCTATAATTGTCATTTAGCGTTGATCTTAATATAGATTTTTCAACATTTCATTAAAATAGGCTCAGAGTGTCAAACAGTTTGGATTCTGATGAGATGCCGCGTGACCCGGAGTCTCATCAGGATTCAAACTGTTTGCAAAGGTTATTATGTTTCACCTCAAGCATGCTAAGAGTTACCTGAAGTTTTATTTCATTTTCGACAGTTTAGCAAACCAACAACAGTTAGTGCATTTTGAAGATGTGCCATCTCTGTGCAAAACTGTATTAACAAGCAGACTGAAGCAGTGATGTTTTGTAATTTCCAAAGCACAAGTCCTGCAAGGCTAAGCTAACAATCAATGGACTCTAGTGCTGGAAGTGTTTAACCCTTTCCCCCATAGAAGCACCTTAGAGCACATTTAATTTATTCATCCACTGAAGAAAACAGTTCAAATTTATACAGTAATCAATAAGTATTATAAGAAATATTTCTATATTCTAGAAAATACTAGCTTAAAGCAGGCTGAAAGTAAAGCAGAATGCATTCTCCTTTACGTTCAACCTGCTTTAAGTGGTCACATATCTTCAATACCAGATATCCCCTATGGGGTAAAGGGTTAAATCATTCACCTTAAATACAAAGTTAACTGTATGACGTTTGTCCTGTATCAAACAATAATATATCCTTAGATACTGCAATGCTTCTTAACTAAACAGCTGATGTTTACATCTTGTACTTTAAACAGGCGAGCTAACAAACAGGAAGCAATGTATCTTTACTTAGCAGTGACACATTAAAGAAAGTTTCATAAAATTCTGATACATGATTAAAAAGAATAAGCCCAGATGAAAATATTTAACATTGGAGTCTGATGCCACCAGGCTCCAAGGTTATAAAGCGTTTTAGTTGAGTCTGAGTGTGTTCCCAAGCATTTGATTGGTCAGATTTGAGCCTAGGCTCAAATCTGACCAATCAAATGCTTGGGAACGCGTTAAGACTCAAGTAAAAGCTTTATAACCTCGGAGCCTGAGTGACCTATCCCTCCTATGGTGCCTTTGCTGGGACAGCCTCAATCAACGGCAATATCTAAGTGCCACTGTCACTCATTTGTCATAGCGAGACAAAAATGACAGTCAGGAAGCAAAATGTGTATCATACTAGAACTTACTTTGTACACATGTTGATAAAAACCTAGCTAAAACATCTAATCTAGGCTTTATTAACAAACATATAAATGTAGTATGAAATATTTTAGCTTACTATTGTATGTGTTCTAATATTTGATTAAAGATAATAAATATACTAAATATGTGGCTAATTGTCAATGAAATAGTTATGACCATTCTTCAGCACCTTTAACAATTGATACAATGACTGACAATGCTTTACTTTCAATAGAATCCAAACATCACACTGGATGCTTGTTTCAAAGACTTTCTAAGGCTTCATATAGCAATGAGTAAACTGAACAGTTTCACTATTTTCTCCTTTGTTAACTCTTTCCTCCCTGAAACTTTAAATGCACAATTCCAGTTTCCATTCTAGTCTAGTCCATTTCTGACTTTTAAGGGTTGTTTTTGTCAATGTTTTGCATTATGACAAACAGTGAAGACCCAGATCAGAGGGCTCCCTAAGGAGCCCTCTGATCTGGGTTTTCACTGTTTGCATAGGACTTTTCACATGTACACTGTTTGAACAGGACGCCTATATGCGGGACTAGGGTTCAAAGGGTTAAGCTATTCATTAGAAATGTCTCTTCATGACAATTCTAAAGAGTGAGTACAACATAGGATTTTGAGAAAATATACTTTCAATTTTGAAAGCATTTAAACTATAGATGAATCTCCATCTAGCTAAAAATGTACATGTACTTGGCTCTACTTCTACGCCTCTAATTTATCCCTCCACTGAAGAAAATAGTTCCAATTTATACAGTTATGAATATGTATAAGAAGAACTAGTTTCTATATCTTACTCCTAGTAGATAATATCTTAAAGCAGGCTGAAAGTAAAGCAGAATGCGCCTAAAGGTGCATTCTGCTTTACTTTCAACCTGCTTTAAGTGGTCACCTATTTTCAAAACTAGAAACAAGCTATGGAGTAATGGGTTAAATCATGTAAGATTGAGCTTTCCTAAGTCTAATGAAACTGAATAACAGTTACGATGAATCGTTTTTCCTAATAGCTAAGGCAAAATTGAAAGTGAGAACATTCAGATGTGTGTGCTTTTATGTGATAAATAGAATATTAAATTTTCATGTGTTTTCAGTATTAAATATATTGAGCTCATGCGATAAAATGATATGTCGCGAGCATTTCGCCAAAGGCTGGCAACATATCATTTTATCCAACTTGATCAATAAATTCAATACTTCAAACACACAAATTCAATATCTTCTATGCTATACTTTTACTCTAAACAAAAGATCATAGAAGCTTAAGATCTACTAGCAACTTACCTATTGTTGAAATCTAGATGTTAATAAAACACCTTTCAATATTTCTCATGAATGCAATGACTGGCATTCTAGACAGGACTCCAGATAAGAGTGAGTAAACTGAACAACTCAAACATGTCCTATTGTGTGTCTCTACCAGACCCCATGTTGGGATGATTAATTAAATTCACCTCTTTGAAGTGATTCAAAGGAAGTATTTAGAGTGTTTAAACCTTCGCTTCATAACCTGTTTCTAGTTTTGAAGACAGGTGACAACTTACAGCAGGTTGAAAGTAAAGAAGACTGCGCCATAAGGTGCATTCTTCTTTACTTTCAGTCAGCTTAAAACTTCCATCTGTAAGAATATAAAAAGTTTTTTCGTAGAATGCATATTCATTACTGTATGAATGGAACTATTTTTTTCAGAGGAGGAATGAATTAAATGTGTAAAAAGGTGTATCTATGGAGTAATGGGTTAAAATAATTACCTTATCTGAAGCTCATTTATGGAATTACAGTTGAGAATACAAAAACTAATCACAAGCAGAAAGTATGTTGACACAGAAACAGATTTAAATAGGTTTTAAAAACCTTTATTCCTTCGCCCATTTTTAGTATTGAAGATAGTTGACCACCTAAAACAGGTTAAAGTAAAGCAGAATGCACCTTAAGATGCATTCTGCTTTACTTTCACCAGCTTCAAGCTATAAATGAAAATCAATAGAGTAAAGGTAAAACCATTAAAACAGTATTTTTGAGTTCATACCAAGTGAAGCTGGTGAAAGTAAAGCAGAATGCAGAACCTGTGTTCTAAATTACAATAGTTTGTCAGAAGGTTTCCTCATTAAATTACTTTTAATTATCCTATTCGATGAAAATCATAATCAATGTTGACTCGCTTTTTCAAACAGTTTCACAAAATCACTTGCATCACTACAGATCTTGATCTAAACTATTTGACACTCATATTGGTATTTCTTCCACTATATTTCAAAATACATGTACATCTAATGGAGTGAACCCCTGGACATTCTCTGTTTGCTATTCCCCAGAAGGGTTAACCCATTACTCAATAACCTGTTTCTAGTTTTGAAGGCGGGGGATTACTTTGGTTAAAAGTAAAGCAGAAAGCACCTTATGTTTTTCCTACTGTAAATCGTGCAAATAAACCACTACTCCATAAATCTCACCTTTTACGCCTTTAATTTATTCCTCCACTATTGAAATAGGTCAACTTTATACAGTCATGACTATGCACAGTAAGAAGTATTTCATATATCCTAGCAGATTTTAACTTAAAGCAGGCTGAAAGTAAAGCAGAATGCCCCTCAAGGCTTTACTTTCAACCTACTTTAAGTGGTAACTGTTTTCAAAACTAGAAACAGGCTATGGGGTTAATCATAAATAGTCAAGAAACCATACTTTTTCAGTATTACATGGCGGTCTACACTATTTGGAAGTAACATCTTATATATTAGGATGTAAGTTTAGAAGATTCAATTGATACATTACCTTATATGTGTAGAATTCACCATTTTGACCAGTGGTTCATGATATGATGCAACCAGGGAAGCTTCTTTGGGATTGGTTACCATAACAACAGGCCATTCGTTAAACTTTACATCTGTGATTGACAGCATGTCGTGGTCTATAGCCAGTATACGATAACTGAAATGAACACATATGCTTTCTTCATAAGCATTATGAACAGTAGGGAAGGCGTTCGAAAATATTGGAAATGAGAGCTTCTTGAAAACATTAACGATTAATACCAATCTGAGAAGCAGACGGTTTGTTGTCTGATCATATATCTGGGTTATTCCATTACAATATTGAAAAATTGCAAGTATTATAGGATTTTGACTTAGGAATTCCCTTAGATTAAAAGGCAGGTATCTCAGAAAATCGATCCTCAGATGATCAATATTTAATTGTATGTTATTAACACATCAAACAAATTTAATGGCTGTATTTCTAGATGATTTTGACAAATATTAACCCTTTACTCAATAAATACAAATTTTACACCTTTAATTTATTCCTACACGGAAGGAAATTGTTCCAATTTAAACAGTGATAATAATGAACCTGAATGAATTTTTTCTATATTCTAGCAAATACATATAGTAGATTAAAGCAGGCTTACAGTAAAGCATTCTGCTTTATTTTTAACCTGCTTTAAGTGGTCACCTATCTTCAAAACTAGAAATAGACTATGGAGTAAATGGTTAAAATTTTCAAAAAAAAGTTTGGATGTATTTATATATAAGAAAAGAAGATCAAGAAGGACAGACAGTGAGACAAGGTTTTGCTTACAGTCTTGAGTCTTTCCAGTCTCCTAGCTCGAGTTCTATCATACCAGTTTGGTGTTTGGCATACATCTTTGGTACATAGTCTCCCAATGTGTGCAAGTGGCCACATAAATAGGCAGTCACATTCCTGTGAATAAACAAAATAGTTATCAAAAAATCCATACAGTTTAACCCATTTCTCCATAATTATGCATTGCTATGCCTTTAATGTAGTCCTCCTCTGATGAAAATAGTTCTACTTTATATAGACATGAATATGCGCCATATGAAATAGTTTCTATATCCTAGCAGATGGTAGCCTAAAGCAGGCTGAATGTAAAACAGACTGTGTTTGAAGGTACATTTTGCTTTACTTTCAACCTGCTTTAAGTGGTAGCATGTCTTCAAAACTAGAAACAGTGTACAGTATACACTCTTCATTACGACCACTAAAATTAAGACTAACTGGTGGAATTAAAAACAGGAGACTGCCTACTGCATGCTTACAGCTTAAACCATCTGTCAGGGTGTATGAAAAGTTCCGGTTTGCTTAATGCAGGACTGAAGAAAGGCAGAAAGCTGCTACCATTTTTTCTAAATTTAGCAAATATATCTTTTTATTTCAGGACAGAGGTCTCTTAATAAAGATGTGATTTTATTATCCAATGTGTTTGCAAAACAAAATGAATGTAGCCAATTTGAATCAGTGTTACTTGGTGTCTGATCTGCCTCCAAACTGCTTGCAAAAGACTCTATTGTTTTTATAGGAAAAGAATAACATCTTCTCCACTGAATGATACAAAAGTTAGAAAACGTCACTCACCTTAGGATGTCTCGTACATTGTTTCCTGACTGTGTAGCTATCAGTGAGCTGGGGTAATGTCCAAAGGTTACAGTCATGTTACTCCCTCGAGTCTCATTCAACAACCTATGTAGATGCATTTCTCTATCCTGTTTGCAAAGGCAAAGATTTACAGTCTAACATTCTTGCTTTTAAAAAAACCTAATATACTGTCATGTATTAAAGTAATTATTCAAAAGAAGGCTCACTGCACGCTCAACCCATTACCCCATAGCCTATTTCTAGTATTGAAGATAGTTTACCACTTAAAGCAGGTTTAAAGTAAACCAGAATGCACCTTATAAGGTGCATCCTGGTTTACTTTCAACCTGATTTAAGCAACCATCTGATTGGAAACAGTAAATATTTCTTATGGAACATTTTCTTGCATGTATGTATAAGAACTATTTCATTCAGTGGAGGAATAAATAAAAAGCTTAAAAAGGCATATTTATGGGGTAATGGGTTAATAAACTTAATACAAGTGGTTTCTTAATGCAGGGTAACCATACTACAGAAAGCTCTTTTAGCAATAAAACCTGTTGTTCAATGGTAATTCAATGTAGATGTGTTGATCTCTAAAAAGACAGGATACTGCTTAATGCAAGACAAAAGTAATGCAGAAAGCTCCTATAGGAGCTTTCTGCATTACTTCTGTCCTGCATTATGATTAAGTTGACATCTTTCTGTATGAAAGTCATTTTACCACTTTGATTGGTCAGTTAGTTGAGATTTTATATGAATATGTTCCAAACCTTTTTCAAATATCCGAAGAAATTGAATGGTCTTCTTGGTCCAGGATTGAGGGTGGCATCAAGACCGACAAAGGAGTATCTGCCGAAGTCCTTCTTGTGGTGGTACACATAGGATGAAGGGTGAGCTTGTCCCTGTGAGGAATAATGCCTGTAACAGTAAAATAGTAATCCTTTCAGAGCTCGATATTTAACCCAGTAGGCTTATTCTACATGACCCATTACTTCCTAATTATGATTTATAGCTTTTAATTTGTTCTTTCAGTGAAGAAAATGGTTCCTCTTTATACAGTCATGAAAATGGTGTAAAGTTAACAAGAACTATTTTCTATATCCTAACAGATGGAAGTTTAAAGCAGGCTGAAAATAAAGCAGAATGCATCTTTAAGAGGAGCATTCTGCTTTACTTTCATTCTGCTTTAAGATTCAAACTGAAGTTAAATCAACACCCTTAAACAAGCTTTAAGATTTAGACTGACCTTATGATTTTAATAGTTTTTTTGTTAAACAAATACTTACTTGAACATATTGTGTTTGTCATCAAAGTCTGGAGTGTTGAAAGTATCTGGAAATATCAAAATGTATGAACAACTTAAACAGTGTTACTGTTTAGAGTTATATACATGTTCATTACAATAATTGACCAAATGAGTATGCAAAAAACAGCGGACAGTCCCGAATTAATTTCTCACCAATAAACCAACATTTTCCGGTACTTAATGTATCAAACAAAGCAGCTTACATCTAAGCAGCTAAATCTTATTTTTATATGCGGTAAAATTAATGCATTTCAGTTGATTAGTACACTTTTGCGTGTGTTACTCTGATTCATACATAAATCCTTCGTACCCTTGAAAAGTAAATAAACATGGGGGCGCAATGAGTTATTTTTGGAGAGTATTGGAGAATGTTAGATGTCCTACTATAAGGATTGTTTGCATCGGTTAACGTTGTCGTTCTCCGATACAGTACTTGAACGCGCTACTGTCTTTAGAGGTTGTCATGATGTACACATATTTTTTTTCTGTATAATGCAGCTAATAAGAGAACAAAACTTACCATGGTTGCCTCTAATATCTAGCCAAGTGCCGACAACTTTGCGACATCTGTTCATGACCTGATGATAGGTATACCACTCATCATTATACTGCTTCGATCCTCGTCCTGCTCTAGTTTTGGCATCAGTCAGATCACCTATGGAAGAAAAATACACAACTTACATGACAGACAAAAACAAGAGAGTGAAACATTCGAACAAAGTCTAATTTACAACTTCGGTCATACATAGCATCTGACATCAGCATACTCTTGAACTTCACTTCCCGAGTTCAAGCTTTGTTGAAGTAGCTTAGTGATCTCTTAAGGACAGATCATAGATTAACCCATTACCCCATAAATACGCAATTTTACACCTCTAATTTATTCCTTCACTGAACAAAATAGTTCCTATTTAATCAGTCATTGATAAGTTTCATAAGAAATATTTTCTATATTCTACCAGATGGAAGCTTAAAGCAGGCTGAAAGTAAAGCAGAATGTGCCTTCAGGCACATTCTGCTTTACTTTCAACCTGCTTTAAGTAGTCACATATCTTAAATAATAGAAACATGTTACAGGCTATGGGGTAAAGGGATAATGCAGCAAAGTATAAATTTTCTACAGTTACATATATAGTGCATTAATTTTCTCCTTCATTAACTCTTACCATGCTGGCCGAGAAACCATGGGAACCTTTGCAAACTTTTTTATCCTGATGAGAAGCCATATAATGTGGCATCTCATCACTGTCATCAGGATCAAAACTGTTTGAC
This sequence comes from Gari tellinella, assembly GCA_922989275.2. Lineage (NCBI taxonomy): Eukaryota > Metazoa > Mollusca > Bivalvia > Cardiida > Psammobiidae > Gari > Gari tellinella. The sequence goes on along the minus strand of OV277857.1, from coordinate 62,748,608 downwards.
ACTTGGACCCTGTTTTAAAAATATTTTTTTAAATTCTACTTTTGGAACAGTAGCAGACAACCATTGTTGCAGATGAAAAATTTACCCAGCATGCAAAGAGTTCAGCAACCATTTGTATTATTAATGCTATGCTAATAATATTCATGAGATTTCTATGGAATAGTATCTTAGTACAAGATTGGTTAATTTTCAGTTTCTATTATTTTGCTAATAGCAGATGTCTTTTACTTCCTCTATAATTTCTGGGAACTAGAGTTACAAGATTTCACTTCCTAAGGTTAACCCTTTAACTTCCTCCAAGGCAATCAGTGCAAATTACTTATATCCTTATCTCCTAATATCATTGCATATTAACCCATTACCCCATAGCCTAGCTATTTCAAGTTTTGAAGACAGTTAACCACTTAAAGAAGGTTGAAAGTAAAGCAAAATGTGCCTTAAGGTGCATTCTGCTTTACTTTCAACCTGCTTTAAGCTACCATCTGCAAGAATATTGAATATATTTCTTATGATACATATTCATGAATTAATTCATGACTGTATAAATTAGAACTATTTTCCTCAGTGGAGGAAATAATTAAAGGTATAATAAAGTGTATTTATGGTGTAATGGGTTAATCCTGTACTCTGAAGATACTTATTTATACGCATTTAATTTATTACTCCACTGAAGAAAATAAGTTCCAATTTATACAGTCATGAAAATGTATCATAAGAAAAAAATCCTATGTTCTTACTTCCAGTAGATTGGTAGTGTAAAGCATATTTATATTTTTGCCAAATCAAATGAGTCATTTTTTCTGGAATGACTGATTAAAGCGGATTCTGCTTTATATTCAACCTGCTTCAGAATGATCACAGTTCTTCAAATCTAGAAATAGGTTATGGAGTAAAGGGTTAAGATGCAGAAACTATTAGTCCTGCCCTTGCTAAGATTTGACCTGCCCTGATCAAGCACTCCTTTATTGACAACAATTGTAGAGTACAGCACACCCCACTATTATGACCACTGAGTTGTATTCATTAATAGTGCTATGGTTGACAGCTTAAAACAATTTGAAAGTAAAGCAGAAAGCTCCTTAAATAGAAGCTTATTGTTTTACTTTCACATTTACAATGTACTTTTGTGTTGTCACCCCTGACATTCATACAATCAATCAGTCTTCTTTTTAGTGGTTGTAATAGAGAAGTTTTACTGTATTTTAAATGTGAATGAAAAAAATCCAACAAATCAAATGTTTTTTTATATTTTAGAGTGTGTACTGATTAATGACTTTGTGGACTCTGAAGGGTTGAACTTTAAAGTAAAACTGGTCTAATCTGTGAACTTTGTTAAAAGTGAACATTAAATTTGACCCTTTACTCCTTGAAAAATTGTGCTAATCTAAGCTTAAATACATTTTTATCTTTAACCTCTTACATGATAACATCGTATTATTTTAAATTCCGTAACCTTATTATTATATCTTATTTCTATAGCTTTGTCAACAGAGTAGAACCAAATCAGACAGTTCTTTTAGAAATGGTATGAATATGGTTGTCTCTGTTTGAACATGGGCACATTTGTTGACCTTATAATACATTTCTAACTTTGGCACTCAGTCTGGAACATTATGACCATTAATCTGATTAAATACTTTAGGTCAGGAGAATATTTAATCTGATTAAATAAGGTCTATATTGGTAAATGAAAAAGAGTTCTGAGAGTAAGTGCCAAAGTTAAAATGTATTTAACCCATTACCCCATAAATACACCATTTTACGCATTTCATTTATTCTTCCTCTGAAGAAAAGAGATCAGATTTATACAGCTATGAATAACTGTTATACGAAATATGTTCTATATTCTAGCAGATGATAGCTTAAAGCAGGCTGAAAGTAACGCAGAATGTGCCTTAAAGGGACTCGCAACCGGATGGTGTACTTGTCAAAATAAAATAAAATACTCAAATAAAAGCAAATTTGTGGCATTATTTGGCTTCTGACATTAAAAAAATATGATCAGTCCAAAAAAAGTCTCAAGAATCGTCACCGAATCTTAGTTTTTTTTAGATATTTTCAATCGTTTTTCTATAGCGTCAGCTGACGGTATAGTTGTTGTTGTTGCTTCTCTACACGGGCTCAGACATAAACCCGAGCCGAATAAAGTATTATCAATTGCTACCAGTGAAGTACGTTAATTCGCTACCATATATATAGAGAGCGCTGGTAGCCAAGGGGGTAAAGGCGTTTCCTCAAATATTCATGTTTGTCTCCGCATTAGGGTCACGGGTTCGAATCCCACCAGAGCTTCTTTTTTTTTTTTTTGAAATGCATTTTTTAACAGAATTTATTATCCTAAACTAAATCTTACCCATTTATATAAGAATTTGACATATATTTACAAATTACTATTTTTAATGCTAAATCCGTTTGCGAGCCTCTTTAAGGCGCATTCTGCTTTACTTTCAACCTGCTTTAAGTTGTCACCTATTTTCAAAACTAGAAACAGGCTATGGGGTAAAGGGTTAAACACTTAACAGTATGTCCAATGTCTGGTCTGGGTCTAACCTTTTTGCAAATAATATAAATAACAATATACAAATAACATTATATAAATAAAAATAATATATTGCATGGTTGAAATGCCATTGGTTATGTTTTATTGAGGATACCAAGATTTACTTAAATGAATTCAATACTTATATACAACATGTACAAATTAAGTAACATTTTGGCTCTTGGCAATACTATTTCAAGGAAGCTCATGCAGTCAAAGGAAAGTTTGTACTAAGTTTCAACCAGTGAATGTCTATCAGACTTGCTTTAGTGTCAAGTCCTGACCAGAGACAGTGTTAACAAAAATTATTTCATACATGTTTATGTAAATAAAATATTTACCGCTAGCAATTACAAAGTCCGGGTTGATTATTTTTAGCTGGTCTTCACACCATTTCAGTAAGTTTGGGGCTCTGTCCATGTCATGATATCTGCTAACATGTATATCTGAAACCTGAAATAGACAGTACATGTGAATGGAGTATCCCTTTCCATATAGCTAATTTTCAGTGTTTTAGACAGGTCGTTGTCTTGCTAAATGAGGGCTAAAGGTAAAGTAAAAGGATTGTTATAGACCTAACTTTCTGCTTTACTTTCAGCCTGCTTTAAGCAACCTCCTGTCAGGACAGGGAGCTTTTTGTGGCTCTTTAGCATTTCTATGGAGAATAGATTGAGGTGTCATAAGATGCTTAGAACTTTATATACTCTATAAGGGAAATGGTTAAAAATATTTATAAAAATATTTCAAAACGAAAACACCGCAAACGGTACATTATACGCCCAATGGCAGCCTTTTATAGCATATCTGAGTACACCAACAACAATCAAATGAAAATGAACCTAAAAATTGACTCAGCTTCAGATCTGGGCGTATTTAACATTTATGTGAAGTTTCATTAATATCCTTCAAACAGTTTTCCAGAAAAACTCTGGACAAGCCAAATGTTGACGGACGATCGGACAGGTTACTGGACGTTTCGCGACCCTGTTGCGTTCGCTTCCCAGGGTGTTTTTTTCCATGGATGTTTCGCTTCCCATACATTTTCCCTACCCCAAATTTTTATTACCAAACTAAAATATAAATGTTCGTCAATTAATTATCATAGTTTATTTACCCAAAGTATAAAATATACTTTATAGCTAAAATGATTACATTATATAAGTTTAATGATCTGAAATATGGAGCTTGCATTGGTTGGGATCCAAATCTATTATTTATATCAGTAGGTTGAATCCAGAATATTAACTAAAAGTCTTATATGTGGCTTTCGATTTTTTTATTTATAATTATGGTTATTGGTTTGGATCAAGATTAATAAATAAATTTTGAAATGTCTTATGTGGATGCCTGGCGTCTGTGCAAATATTTGGTCAAAATTTGTTTTTTATTTCTGTACAGTAGTTTGGATCCAGATCAGTAAATAAAAAATCCATTATATGTGTGCACGATGCCTGCATAAGTAAATAAAGGGGTGTGAAAAATAAAACTGGGTATCGAAAAAGTGTAGGAAGAGAAAAGACCAGCAGCGAAAGCTACAACAGGGGTGTAAAAATTTCAGAATTGTTACTCGCCCTGCTGGGTGATAATGACATTTTGCTCATTAGTTTCTGTTGTAAATTATCAGAAAATCTGCTCTCCTTGACAAAATCCTACTCGCCATGGCAAGTGGGCGAGTAGAATTTTACACCCCTGTACAAGGTAGTGAATATGCTAAGGTAGCCAAAATCCAGGTAGCAAAAAGTCCTGAAAAACAATCGGATGAACAAATGGACAGGGCCATGCCAATATACGCACACCTTTAGATGTGGGCGTATAAGAAATTAATTATAGTTATTGTTTAAAGTTTAAACAGAGAGAAACAGACAGACAGATGGACAGAGAGATAGGGAGAGACAGAAAGACATATTACATAGAGAGGAAAATGCATAGGTAAAGAGACAGACAAACAGACTAGGCACAGAAATAGATAGACAAGGCAAATAGAGAAAGCGAGAGAAAGCCAGAGACAGATCGACATTGAGAGAGAGGTTGACAGACTGATACAGAGGTAGACACAGTATAAATCTATCTATCTATCTAGATATACTGCTTCACATCCTCACGGGTAATTTTGAGCAGTTGCGCGCCAGTGCCTATTAATAGAAATAGGAACAGATAAAACACAAGAGAGAGACAGACAGATACAGATAGACTTGTCAGACAGAGATATGGTTTGAGTGTGTGACGGACACCAAGTTGTACCATTCTGAAGCATCAACATTAATTATTTTTACTTTCACTTTAGACATCATGAGAGAAATATATTGCATCAGAAATACAGACACGTCGACTAAAGAATTATATCATTCTGTATTTACACATGTTTAACATATCGGAGGAAACAGAGAATACATATCTATTCGTAATTTTTTTCATTATTTAAAAAACAACAATGGCCAGTTATCGGACATGACGTTACTTGATCTGATAATTTAGAAACCAACCTGAACAAACCAAAACAAATTGGTATTGCTTCCATCAGGAATCGACTTCGTTTTGTCCCTTAAAGAGAAAACCGCTTTTCGCTCATCTATAGTATCATCTAAAAACCTCCTTAGATAAGCCAAAAGTACTATTGAGAATGAAACAAAAACCAGAAGCAATATTATACGCATGATCCTCCTTGTCATCTGCTCTGGTCATGTCACAACATTGGCGAGTTGTTTGCCCTTGTCACTACGGAAGTGCGCGTGGTGGTAACGGACCAATCGGCACGTATCTATTTCGACCATGTGACAACTCGTCCTCTTACTCCACGTGTCAGTTAGTTCCAAAGCATGTCTATTACACATAAATATAAATAAACCCGTTCTTCCATAAAACACGAATTTGCCTCCAATATTCTTAATTATGACATGGGTATATCTACAATTAGACAATCTCAATGTGAAATTATTATTGATCTAGATTATATCTTGCATCTGTATCTAGAATCTACTAGAATCTATTTCTAGTTTGGATTGAAAGTTGCTTCATTTTTTATTTTTATTTATTTATTTATTTCATTTTTTATAAAAATGGCATTTAGATTTAATCGTTAAAATTAATCAACCAACACAGTCCTAATTGTACATCATTTGTTTTATTGTTATTGTTCAATTTCAAATATATGCATGCGGATCCAGAACTTTTAACCTATCCTCTGCAGAAATTCCTTATAGAAGCCTGCTTTGCTTTCATTTTACTTTAACCTGTTCCCTGTCTGAAATAGCTTCGGTTCGTTGGGTATACGGAATTTGCATTTTTTTCTATGGAGGAAAGGGGTGATTCAAGTCAAACGGCACATGCAGACAACACATTTCAAAACTACGTTTATTTCATTAGCTAAGGAGAATGTATTTTACATTACCTGGTCAATTGATCACCTCCAGGTAGACAATTAATACGTCGTAGAATTGAACAGAACAAAGGATATTTTATTCCAGATGTTAATTATACATTAACCCATTACCCCATAGCCTGTTTCTAATTTGAAGACAGGTGTCCACTTAAAGCAGGTTAAAAGTAAAGCAGAATGCGCATTAAGGCGCATTCTGTTGTACTTTTAGCCTGCTTAAAGATAAAATCTGCTAGGATAAAGGATATATTTCTTAGGTTGCATATTCATGACTGTATAAATTGAAACTATTTTCTTCAGTGGAGGAATAAATCAAAAGGCGTAAAAAGGTGTATTTATGAGGTGATTTGTTAAATGTTTACATTGTATTGTCTACACAGTAACATCAAATGGCATTGCTCATACATTTATAAATATGTTGTTATATTTTTCAGGACTTCTCGGCTTTACATTTTTTCTAAAACCTGTCTTATTGCATTCAAACATTGTACAGATCAAGTACCGTTGTCATCACAGGCTCTGAATCTGAGCGTGGTCTACACGGTCAAATACCGTATATATAGCTACATAACACCCCGTTTACACAGAGCCATCGGTGATAGAGCGGTAGTTTTTTAGCCAAACTAGGGAGGGGGCCGATTTTTACAAATAACCGATTGACAACCTGTCTAGTTACCGATATCACCGATATCACCGATGAGCCACCGATAAGCCATCGATAAATCCCCGATGAGCTTATACTAAAACCACCGATGAAAAAAGATGAAAAAATAAAACGCGGGATCTCGTCGGTTTTCATCGGTTGTTAATGGCAGTACAATCGGAGGTCAATTAGTGATAAATTGGTCGCCGCCAGCATTTGCACCGTATAGCAACGACTCCGGAAATAGGTACCAGACGAAGCGAGGAAATCAATTTAAATATATACCCAGATAGCAGAGCGACGTTGGCCCAACGTTGGCTAATTGTCGGCATATTGGCACAACGTTGGCGTTGGCATGTTAACGTTGGCCCAACCGTTGGCCCAACCATCGAAATGACGTTGGGCCAACGGTGGCCCAATGTTGGCCCAACGATAAATAACATTTTCCCAACGTTGGGCCAACCGTTGGGCCAACCGAAACTCAACGAGCATACATACTATGGGCCAACGTCATCCCAATGTTGGACCAATGAAGTGAACGAATGAACGACGTTGGGCCAACGTTGGGCCAACGAAGTGAATGACGTTGGGCCAACGTTGGGCCAACGTCAAAATGTTATCTGTGTACATAGCACGTATGAAAATCGCTGCTCATTTGAATTTCCAAATAGTTTGACATCACAGGAAAAACACGTGTGGATCCACGAACATATTTTTATTTCACTCATAGTTTAATCTGATGCATATATCACAAGATCGTCGTATTTCAACTGTAAAATGCCTCCCTGGTACCGAGGAAAAGTCAACATTACTTCATGTTAGGATCTCATTCACGGAGAAAACGTATAACTACGTTAACGGGGTTGCTGCCGGATGCAAATATATGATCATTCCATTTCATGTACCAAATATTGTAATTTTACGTACACTGTATGAGAATTTATCCGAAATTAAAAATTTAGGAGTGTGTACGGCGAATAGTTGTCATTGTGTACAGCGTATAGCCGATATGGTAAAATCTAATGGACGGCGAATAGCTTCATCATACATCGTTAATAATACCTTATAAAGTAGAGTTTTTACAACAAAATCTAAAGGATAAGAATATGCTATGTAAACTTGATATGTTATCTAAATAATTAAGAGAAATACTTAAGTCTGAACTACAAGATATACAATTATCATACACATTAAAAATATGCTCGGTCCCAGGAGGCGGTCCATCTTTGTTGAACCCCCGGGGTCATTATTCAGCTAATTATTTTTTTCATTTCAGGCAGATATATATTTATTTAACTGGTGGTGGGAAGGCTTCACCAATTCTGCGAGATCATCACAATTTATTGTAGAATCACGGATGTGAAGAATTAAAAGCCCAGAAGTACAATGGGAATGAACAAAATTGCGAACTAAGTACGATAAGTTTTAACTTCAAGTTTTAATATCACCCCGGATATGTGTCGCAAACAAGTCCGGGTGATTACAACTGACAATAACAATCAGAAAGTATATGCCTCAAACGCAGATATCCAATACAATAACCACGTGATCAAAGCAGACAAAGAGATATCTAATCCTCATCACGTTGATTTGCGCCTAAGGTCGTTCGCATAGTTTGATAGTGTAGCCGGTCCTTTTCTCATGCCAGAACTTATACCCAGCTCCAGGTTTTCCCCTCGTCGCCTCTTTTGACTTACGTCAGGTTTTATAGATCTGCCTCTTAGATGTCGACCAGTAGGTGTCCAACTCTGGGTATAGCTGACTCTTCCATTCTTAGAATATGGTCAAAACATCTTCTGCGCACGATTTCAATGGAAATGTGAGTTGTTTCTGTTCAACGACCGAACTCTGCATTTGTGGTTGTGTCCAGGCCAGAAGATTGGGAATATCCCTCTAAAGCACATACCTTCTTTGGACGCTCTGACTTCCAGGATTCAAAGCCAACAACAATACCAGCAGTGTATGCCCCTTTAATATTCTTATTTTGATAGTAAAAGAAAGCTAAGGGATTTCTAAATATTCCGCCACAAAGGCTCAACTGGCTTTAAATCTATAATTATCTTCCCACTTTCCATTGCCCATGGGCTTGCTACTACGATAAACAACATCCTTCACCTCTTAAAGCGACTCGCAACCAGATGGTGCATTAAAAATAGTAATTTGTAAATATGTGTCAAACGCTTATATAAATGGTAAAGAATTAGTTAAGATAAGAAATTCTGTTTAAAAAAATGTATTTCAATAAAAAAAAATATTGGTCTCTGGTGGGATTCGAACCCGGGGCCCGGCATTGGCGGACAGAAGGCAAAATAGGGGAAACCGCTTAGACCAATGCACCACGGACACTATCCGTTTATCTCGGATCGATTTAACGTATTTCAATGTGTAGCGATAGAAAGTGCATACAACTTCGTAATTCGGCTCGTGTTTATGTATGAGCCCGTGTAGAGAAGCAACAACAACAACCATACCGTCTACTAGTCGGTATAGAAAAACGATGGAAAATATCTAAAAATCTAAGATTCGGTGACGATTCTTGAGACTTTTTTTGGACTGATCATATTTTTTTAATGTCAGAAGCCAAATAATGCCACAAATTTGCTTTTATTTGAGTATTTTATTTTATTTTGACAAGTACACCATCCGGTTGCGAGTCCCTTTAAATTGCATTGTGGTTGTGTTGACTGGTTGAATTGCTTTTCATTGATTTTCATTAGTTTAGTCTTGTTGATATAAATGTTCAGTCATTTGGTCCCCGAGAGAGTCCAGGTTATCTGTCTTGGGTTGGATGTATTGATGTTATTTAGCACCAGAAGCGCGTTATCATCAGCAAAATTAAGGTCCCAGTGATTCTATAAAAGTTTACTGAAGTTCATGTTTCACCAATGTTCTTATTTTCAAAGTGTGTGTGTGAGCTGTGCAGACAATCATTATGGTTTGATATCCTCCATAATTATAGTGCTGGCCTGATCACATTATCGAACGCCATTTCGAAATCTTTGAAGTTTGCATAGACTTTTGCATTCCATTCGTGACTCTGTTCAATGATGCAGAACCCGTCCGTCCTGAAACAGGCTCGGTTATTCCACAGCAGCTGATCGGCATACATGTAGCTATAATTATGTCCCAGATTATACAGTGACACTCACTAATAACGAAATCCTTGAGACCTTGCAAAATAGTTTGTCCTATCCAACATTTGTCTTATTCATATAAAAAATATCGTTCTAAATTGATTTGCATATTATGAAAATCTGATTAGAAAGGAAGGTAAGAAACGACATTAAATCTTAAATAGTAGATGTATATTGGTTTTTTAAACGAATGGCTACAAAACAGAATTGGCTACGAAATAATACGTTCCAAGGTTTTCTTTGAAGTATAACCAGTTCCCTGTTCAATTCATAAAAAAACACTAATTTGCTCCGTGTTTTATATTCATAGAAAACTTAAGACATCGTGAATATTTGATAAGTAGACTTTATAACTATGAAACCGTATGGTTTACTAACATCTTGAATTATTTTCAAGAAAACATCATATTACTACGTATCCTGTCTGGATCCTTAACAAACCCAGCATATAATCATTTACAAATTTATGTCCCTCGCTTTCAGCAACTCTGAAAATCTGCCTGTAGGGTTGCTATCCAATATGCCTTTTCACTCTTTAGTTTCTTGGTGGCTTGTCAGATCTCCTGATCTCCTACTGGTAATTTCATGCTGATGTCCAGTGGCACTTCTGCTGGTGTAAGTTCGGCCTAAGTGGCAGGGTACTTCATATTAAGTACACTATCGAAATACTCATACAAGCACCTCAGCTTTTTGTCATCGTTGGAGATGTTTTTACTCTGTTGATTTCAAGCTGGTATCTGTGGAATCGAATCATCCTGTCCGTGCCTTAGTGGTTTTTACAATATACTTGCAGCTGCTTCTTCAGTTTGTGTCGCCATATAGTACGTGTTGTCCTTTTTTCATGCCCTTGCATGTCTCTTTGCGCCTTTGTCAAGTGCTACATGGAAGTAATTTAACTATTTCTTCGCGCGTTACTTAGTATATTTAGTTTGTAGAATAGCCCCTTTCTTACGTTTTTTCCGCATCTATTCTTATATCAACTATTCCGTCCTAAGTTTCTCCTGTCCAAGGAATCGATGCTTTAAGTTACCAATTTCCATTTCCAGATGGTCATTTACTAAGTTCATCGTGTTCTGAAATTCTGCTTGGAAGCTTCTTCTCACCCAATGATCCGTAAACTTTTGCAACATCTAGTCGTGAGTGTTCTTGTTCTCCTCGTTTAGTTTTCTCAACGTGAGTTTCAGCTTGGCTATGATAATAGTATGGTTATTTAACTCATGTCAGGTCTTCCAGTTACCCTTACAGCTTGCAACTGCCTCGCTATCTTCCTTTGGTGATGATGGTTGTCAAACTGGTTATTTGTCTAACCATCTGGAGATTTGTACATTTCTTTGTGTCCCAATTTCAAGATTGTTTTCATTTCACTGTTCTACCAGTATCATTGTTATTTCGAATTCAAAGTCCATATGAGCGGTTTATAAGCTAGCAATTTTTACAGATGCGGATCTTGGATTAGAAACGTATCTTGTATCACGCAGCAATGGAACTCCGACCTTATACTTTACCATTCAGGACGTCGTACATTTCGTGTCCAAATCCATGTTACTATATATAGAGCTATTCGCCGTACACTTCTGAGAGCTATTCGCCGTACATTTATCAAAACATAAAGACATATTCGCCGTACACCGGCACCTTTCTTCTTTAATCAAGTTCAAATCCATGTTCGCTCATACGCTGTATTCGTTTCATGTACAGACGTTATATATGTTATATGATGTCAACAAATGCTTGAAAGTGTGTATAACAAGATAAGAAATGTGCTTGAGAGAACGTTTTTGTCATACTCGCTGCTGTTTTTGTTGTACCAACCCGAGAATTATGCAATCAAAAAGGTATCCACACATAGGTTTTGTAGAATCTGGAAGAGCCTACTAATTGTTGTATCTTCCTATCAGTAAACTAAAAGAAATACAATTCTAGATTCTAATATTGCATTTGATTAACATGCCCCTGTATAAAAACCGTCAATTTCTCGATTTGCTGGTACCTATTTCCGGAGTCGTTGCTATACGGTGATAACAACCGATCAAAACAGCAAACAATTCGACCGATTGGGTATCTATCTAAGCCCGACTGTCTGTGTAAACTGGGTAATAAGTGCTTTAGATTTTAAACAGTGTATATCGAAGCCAGCCGCCGCGTCTTTGAAGCTGCGGCTTGCCATGATCTATACACTGTTTGAAATGCAATAAGGCAGGTTTATCATATTTTGCCTAATTTTAGTAGATCTATATTTAATATATATTATGGGCATATTATAGAATCTAACCGTGACCGTTTACACGATGTTATCCTCATACATAAAAAGATACTACATGTTGCCGTGATAAGGTACTAAACTGAGACAATTACTGCAGTCAATGATTTTTATTATCTCATTGAGCTCTAGTGACCCACATATGCGTCCTTTGCCAAAAGTGTACCTGTTAAGAGTGCACTGGTCTAGCTTATGCAAACAGTGAATTCCCTGATTAGAGGGCTATTGCAGGAGCCCTTTAATCAGGGGCATAACTGTTTGTCATTTTGCAATATATGATAAAAAAACAACCCTAAATAGTTTTAAAAGGACCAGCCTTTGTTCTAAACTGGAATTATCCATTGGAAGTTTCAGGGGATAATGTGTTAACTATCTGGTATACATGGCCGTTGCTGCAGTAGATCTAGCTACTAAATGTAACACTAATAATATCAATAACGGATATTTTCGAGATTCCAATTCATATCGCATAATAAGAACATTAAAAAAGACAAATGGGGCCGAACATTTTAATTAGGTCCGAAACGACTTCCTGGCCTAATTTCGGTGATAACGCATAGTCACTGTAATCAGGCAGTTCCCTTGCAAAAATTTGTGCATACCAATATTCTTGTGAATCATTTTTCAAGCGTCAGAGCTCATGTCAGGCTCGACTGTTTTATTTGATAGATTTGTTAGAAACAACCATTGAAAAGTCTCTTGAGTATGAGTATGTTTGGGCCTCACTAGTTAAACTGAGCTAGATTGGTATAGCTTGCCTTATTCTGCATACTTTTACAGTAGCTGTCACGCCCACCGAGAAGGGTTCCATCAAAGGAATGAGGAAATATCTTTAAGGTGACTCGCTAGCGGACACCCCGCATCTCGAGTTCCTGAAGTGCTGATGATTTTCATGTGGTCTTTTCGGCACGTGCTTATACTAGAATCATTACATAAAGAACTGTTTGATAAGTTTCAGTGTCTTCATTGATAGCTCAGTCGGTAGAGTGATTGGCTAGCAATCCTAAAAGGTCCTAGGTTCGAGTTCCATACTATTCAAAACTCTCTTTTTTAAAGTCCGATTTTATTGACGTTTCAGTCCATAACGCAGATAAGTTTCAGATTATGTTTAATCTTCGTTGGTTAGAATAAGTGTCCACTATATAGCTTGTCCAATAAAGTTTTGGTTAATGACTGACACACAACCTTGTGTGTATTTGTAGCCTATAGGACAGATCTATAGCGGAAATGCAAAACAATAAATATCCGCTTTTCTGCATTACTTTTGTCATGCATTAAGCAGTCATGCACCTGTCTTTAAAGATATACAGGCTACCATATTCAATGATCTCTTATTAGTAAGTATGGCAGGTTTGGCTTATGTTATTATTTCGAGCACAGGTACTTGACACATTAAATAAACAATAATTGGGCGATGCCACGACCTCCCACTCCAAGCCACATCGACCACACGCCTGTTTGCTCAATCTCTTTTCACAGAAGAGCATATTTCGTTCCTTAACAATGCGAATGTTTGAGCTAGCCGATAGTGTAAGAGGGTGCTGTTTGCTAACGACAGTCTCCTGTACAGAAAGATTCGCTCCATAGAGGATGCCCAAGCACTACAAGATGACTTGGGGAGACCCCGGCAATGGGAGCGTGACTGGTTGATGTCGTTCAACCAAACCAAGCGCGAGGTTGTGCGTATTACGAGGAAGAGAAACCCAATGAAGACCACATACTTCATCCACGGCAGAGAGCTCCAAGTTGTAAAAGGGGGCAAGTATCTTGGAGTTCACCTGGACGAGAAACTCTCAATGAATACTCATGTCCCATCAACTGCTAAGAAAGCAAATAACAGTCTTGCTTTGCTCAGGAGAAACCTGTCAAGCTGTCCAAAAGGCATCAAGAACCAGTGTTACCAGACCCTTGTTATACCTATCCTGGAGTATGCAAGCTGTGTCTGGGATCCACATACAAAGACCAACATCAGTCAACTTGAGGCTGTCCAACGACGAGCTGCACGTTTCGTAAAGGGAAACTACCACACCACAAGTAGTACCTGTCAAATGATAGCTGACCTCGAATGGAAGCCCCTTGCCGAACGTCGCTCTAATGCAAAGCTCGTAATGGTCTACCGGATCACCCACTGTCTCATTGACATCCCATCTAAGAGCTTCTTCCACCCAGCAACCCTCAGTACTCGAGGGCACACAGTAAGATACATGCTACCCTTCTGCCGTACAGAGGTGTACCTCCATTCCTTCTTCCCCTCCGCCATTAGACTGTGGAACCAACTTCCAGAACACACCATATGATGGCTGACGGCGTCGAGGCCTTCAAGAGGTGCCTGGTCTCTACCCACTAAACCATGAGATGACTGTTTTTATCTTTTAAAACCTGCACTGTACATATTTGCGCGTCGCTCACACCGTTTGTAAATACACTCATGAATGTGCGAAATTGCCCCAGAGTGGGATCGGCACATTAATGGAAGAAGAAGATGAAGAAGGGAGTGGATGAAGGATGTCAAGTATTTGTAATATGTATTACATTATTTAACTAGCTTTAATAATACCATAATTGTCTATTGTGATAACGACATGTATTGTGATGTATTGTCGGTGTTAAAAGCTCTACAGAGATTATGTTATATTGTTTATATGTACCGACAGAAAATGGAGCTTTTGTATTTTTTGTATTTGTATATACATGTAAAAGAAAGAAACTCGGAACGAGTAAATGAAGAAAAAAAGGTTGAAGACATTCACTGAATAATTTTTTTTAACTTTTATTTCCCAACGCGTTTCGTTTAATACTCATCATAATCAAGGTTTCATTGAGGGTTGACAGGGGACAAACAGACCCGCGAACCACCTGAATTAGGGGATTGTGTCATAAACATCTCATTGGGGTCGGAAACGACAAACAATTGGCACTTAGGGGCGAAACGACCCGGGCCGTCTTTAATAAAACATCTCTTCTAGAGGAGGTGATCGAATGGTGTTTGGACAAAATGAATAGAAAAATAATCGTGCAGTTAACGAAGAATGCTAGAACAATACAGAGATGGCATGCTATTTCATGCAGACGGTTACACGAAACAAAGGTATATGATTCTGCAAGAATGCGTTGTCTGTGAAATATATCTGCGCTCTGTCTTTATTAGTAAACATTTGCATGAAGGTCATGTATCCCAACACAATCAGCATCACAGAATTTGGCAGATTTTGCATACACCTGATTACAAAATATAAATCGTCGTAGAATACATTAAAGATTTTTACACCATGTCAGATTCAGGGACAAAGTGTTTGTATGACCGATTGCTATGTGGCTTTCCGTAGAGTACCAATATTGACCAACATTGGCCTAATGTCATTAGGGGTCCTCAACCTTAAAGTTAAATGCAATTTGAAGTCTCATTAAAGCCAGAAGTGGTTCCTGAGACTTATTCATTCAGATTCATTCAGATAGCTACAGTAACGTATCCCTAACTCTAGACCAAGGCCTAACAGAGCTATGGTTCCATAGTATCTCTACAATGGCGCAAATTCAGAAGCAGTTGACTGTTGTTTACAGATTTTATGTTCAGTTAAACAGTTGGTAATTTATCTTTAAATAAACTAATATTTAAAAAAAAATTGAGACATAACCTTATTCAGTAACTTAATAACCCATCCTAAGACGGGTGACAGACTAAGCGTGCCACTGCCCAAGTGTCCCACTGCCTAAGTGTACCATTTCTAGACTAAGCGTGCCACGGGTGATGGACAATTCGTCAAAGTGCAAACTCATGAAAAAAGAGTTATAGTACAAAAGGGGTAGTCAACTCGTCAAAAAGGAATTATAGTAGAAAAGGGTAGTCAACTCGTCAAAAAGGTTTTTGTATCCTGATTTAATTATACAATAAATCTTCGATATTCCAGAAGGCAGATAGGGAATTAAGATAGTTAATATATAAACTGCTCTTTTCTAATATTTTCGATTAATGGCAAACTTTCATTTGAAACAATGTAGACCCTGGTCATACTTAAGGCTTCGGCGCTATCAGATATATGCTAGGTACACAGTAAAATCGTGCAAAATGACAATGTATTAATCTATAGAGAAGATCCGGGTCTACCTTTTAACAAATTAAATGTTTATCATCTACATATTTACATTATGGTGCAAACTGTCAAACAGTGTAGACCATGATCAGAAGGTTTCGCGCTATCAGATAGGCCTAAGTTCTTATCAGTAAGCAGACTGTCCGACACATGTTTGATCACTGAGCAATACATTCCAGTGTACTTGTGCCTGTGATGATTACATTAATTGGTTTGTTGTTTTAACAGTTTAATACCAGTGCAGATCTAACAGGTCGAGTAATTGCCAATCAACTTTTCGCACCAGATAAACAAGAATGCCCAGCCAATTAAAGTAATTTGCACGTGGCGCTAGAGATCTACCGTTTCTTATTAAAGCATTGCTTCTATTTCTATTTATTACTTCTACGCCATCAATTCTGATGATTATGAGAAGGGGCACTTTTTAGGTGCACCATTGGGACTGTACCCGGCCGGTCACTTTACCCTGACACCGACGAACCAGTCGTAATGCTAACCCGAAATCCTGAGCGCCAAGGAGGGAAGCCATTACTACCAATTTTCAAGTCTTTGGTTTGACCCGGCCGGGGATTGAACCCACAACCTCCCGCACTGCAAGCGGACGCTCTACCACTGAGCTATACAGGCGGTGTTAATTTTAGCATTAGATCAGGGTCTAAACCATATATACCCAGACTCAATTTTTAAATGATTTTAAATAACACGTGACATTCGTTTAAGGATAAGGCACGGGATATTCTAATAGAAGTTAATATTGCTTAATGTATGGGCGAGGGCATAGCTGATTTCTGCTTTACTTTTGTCCTGATATAAGCTGAACCTTTCTCTTCTAAATCAATTATTGTTATTATATAGATCTACCATATTTATATAGCACTTTTTCATACATTTCAATTATGCTTAAACACTAAATAAAATGTACACTCAATACAACAAATGTATAATACATTGAAAAGTCTCCCTATTATGGTAAAAGTTTAATTTTATTTGGACAAATCGACATCAATATTCATCTTACATATACATGTATTTAGATCTAGCTCTAGTAATTTATATGTTTCAACTTTAAATGCTAGAAAATCGATCTCAACTTCTCAATAATTGCAAATTTTACCAATATGAACCTATACATTTAACAAAAAATATTACTATATATATATTTAACAGGTTGGTATATACCCCAACACAAAATCCTTTTTGACGAATCGTCTTTTGCCATTATTATATATTGCCTTTTTGACGAGTTTGCACTTTGACGAATCGTCCGTAATTCGCGTGCCACCTATGAAATTATATAGGGTAGATCTGTTGGGTGGTCAACAATGATGTGCTAATTAGTAATTACACTTAATAGTTAATTGTTAGCTAGTGTGGTTTTAACAGGTATCCAAACTGCGACCAAGTTGGATCCTAATGACATTTAACACATACATAGGTGAGAAATAAAATAATTCTAAAATAATTTTTATTTTCATTTCCTGTACTGTAGATCTACTATATGGATTAGATTTATAGTGTTGGATATATCATATTCTTTCAAGGAGAAAATGAATAAGTGGGATAAAATTGAACATCTAATTTCCTGTTTGTACATTTAACTTCATGTTTTTAACATCTAATGGTTCAATATTTCACAGTTTCCCTTCTTTAATACATTATTATGAAAAATAGAATGTGATAATATAACTTATGGTACAGTATTAAATATTCCTCTATATAATTCATATGTGGCACGCTTAGTCCAGAAATGGCACACTTAGACCTGGTACGCTTAGTCCGTGGCACGCTTAGTCTATAACTTGGTGTCAACCCACTTTCTGTTTTGATTTTAGAAGTATTTACAGAACCTAGGCATGCTTAATATGATTTCCGGTTAACATCTATGACTTTTATTGATAATAAGTTAACTGACAGTGATGCAATATGTTAAGCATTCACTTTTTT
This sequence comes from Gari tellinella, assembly GCA_922989275.2. Taxonomy (NCBI): domain Eukaryota; kingdom Metazoa; phylum Mollusca; class Bivalvia; order Cardiida; family Psammobiidae; genus Gari; species Gari tellinella. The sequence continues at coordinate 62,730,621 of OV277857.1, read as the reverse complement.
TTAACATCTGCCTAATGCATGGATGGTGCTGTTGCACTCTTCTAAAAGTGCCCCTTCCCATATAAGTTAAAAAAAGGTTAATATTGTATATTCAGAGGCTGTTGGCATCCCAGACACCAGGCCGCCCTGAAGATAAACCAGAGTTTCCTGGATCCAGATCAAAGTTTATTCACCAGATCCAGTTCCTTAATCCAGACCACTTGGAGGGAATACCTGTGTACAGGGTGATGAACAGGAAAGGGGAAATTATAGATGCAAATGAAGATCCCAATGTAAGTGACTCAGAAAGGTTAAAATAATCAAACTTGTACTAGCTAGTGTTGTTCGGATTATCAATATTTACCAATAATAGAGTACAGTAAAACCTCTTAATTACAATCACTAGATTTTGTTAATTATCTGGTGTTTTGTTATATTATATTGCACAATATATACAACTTTTATGAACAGTACATGGATATACATTAGAATGAGAATGAAAGCAAAAGCTTATTTGGTTCTTCTCCTATCTGGTGCTTAAGGCTGGCAACTGCTTAAAGCAAGGTGAACGTGACACAGAAAGCTCCTTTAGGAGCTTTCTGTTTTACGTTCATCTTGCTTTAAGCGATCACTGTCTTTTACGCAGCCAATCAGTCAACTTTTTAGTGGTCGTAATAGAAAGGTTTTACTGTATTCCTATTAACTCACTGAATTCTAGCAATAAGTATACCTGTCATAAACATACATTGTACTGGTGATTGAAGAGTTCACTTGTTCTATTTACAAACAATGAAGACCCTATTGCCTGAGGGCTGATCAGGGTCTGCAGTTTCTCATTTTGCATTTATTTTACAAAAATGGACTAGACTTAATTGGAAACTGAAATTGACCATTTAAAGTTTCAAGGTTGATATAAATTAACCCAGTTACTCCATAAATAATTATATGCCTTTTTAGACCTTTAATATTATATTCCTCTACTGAAGAATATAGTTCCAATTTTTTCATACAGTCATGAATATTCAGTGTCAGATTTATTTTCTATATCTGAGGTGATGGTAGCTAAAAGAAGGCTAAACGTAACGCAGAATGTACCTTAACCCTGTACCCAATAGCCTGTTTTTAGTTTTGAAGACAGTTGGCCAGTTAAAGCAGGTTGAATGTAAAGCAGAATGTGCCTTAAGGCACATTCTTCTTTACTTTCAGCCTGCTTTAAGCTACCATCTGCTAGAATAAAGGAAATATTTCTTATGGTACATATTCAGAACTATATAAAGTAGAACTAGTTTCTTCAGAGGATGACATTATTAAAGGCGTAAAAAGGTGTGTTTATGGGGTAACGGGTTAAGACTCCTTACAATATTTTTGTCATTTTTTTGCTTCTCTGATACCACAATACATCTAACTTTGCAGATTTTTGTTCTTCTGTTTTTAGTTAGATAAAGAGACTGTGATCAAGATGTACCATGATATGACTTTACTCAACACCATGGATAAAATCCTGTATGAGTCCCAAAGACAGGGCAGAATTTCCTTCTATATGACCAACTTTGGCGAGGAAGGTACCCACATCGGCTCTGCAGCAGCCCTCAATTTAAAAGATCTTGTATTTGGACAGTATAGAGAAGCAGGTTCGTACATATAAAACCATGAACAGGGTTGCAGATAAGGAGAAGATTCAAAAACTAAAATCTTTATTTCTGCATTAAACCCTATGGTGTCTCTACTCATTAGAATCGTTTCTTCGAGACGATTCTAATGAGTAGTAACACCATAGGATTTGGTGCTGAAATGAGTGAAAATGTTGGATTTGTTCAGTCTACTCCCTCTTATCTGGAGCCCTGAATGATGTTTTATAATGACACACTAAGTACTGAAAAACTTCTCTATTACAACCACTAACCAGAAGTCTAATTGACTAGGTAAGAGACAGATGGGCTCTTAAAGCAAGGTGAAAGTAAAGCAGAAAGCTCTGAAAGCTTTCATCAGTGTCTGAACTGTTCCCTATTTCATATGAAATGATCTGCTGTATAGACAAACATTGTAGTAAGAAGTCTAATTGACTAGGTAAGAGACAGATGGGCTCTTAAAGCAAGGTGAAAGTAAAGCAGAAAGCTCTGAAAGCTTTCATCAGTGTCTGAACTGTTCCCTATTTCATATGAAATGATCTGCTGTATAGACAAACATTGTAGTGTCTTTAGATCACTCGTGAGTTTGAAATTATTGTTAGGAACGAACCTAAATAGTGAGAAATGAACCAGGCTTTATTTGAAACTGGAATTGTCCATTTGAAATTCCGTGGGTGAATGAGTTAATCTATATTCTAACATGACACGTGAATTCGTCTCTATAAACAAAGAACAGGTCTATCGTGGTATACCTGAGACGTTATACCATGCTCTTCCCTACCCCGCTCCTCCCGCGGTTATATGACATGACGTGACCACGTGCGTTCATACGTTATGTTTTTTAAATTTCTTTCGTTATTCATATAGCCCGTAAAGACTATATACTTTTAACCAGTAACGTTACAGTAATTTTCTCATTCTTCTGTCTTGTTTGATGTAATGTTTGTTCTATGCCAGATTATGGATCGGTAATTGTAAATTTGCTTATGGGTGTTAGATTCTTGTAATGCCGCGGAAAAAGTTATACGGTCGAAAAACTTCATCCGCTGAGGAAATAAGTATGGAACATTATATTTCCTTTCTAATGAATTTCCTTAAATCTGGTCATGTTAGAATCGAAATAATCTATGTTCTACCGTTGTGAAACTGTATTTCTTAATTAGCCCATTACCCCATAGCCTATTACTAGTTTTGAAGACAGGTGAGGTGACCCACGTAAAGCAGGTTGAAAGTAAAGCAGAATATGCCTTAAGGCATATTCTGCTTAACTTTTAGCCTGCTTTAATCTACCATTTGCTAGGATAAAAATAATTTTATGGTGCCGATTCTTGACTGTACAAATTAGAACTATTTTCTTCAGTGGAGGAATAGATAAGAGGGGATTTCCATGTTTCTGTTTAAGTGTTCAATGTAAATATGAATTGCAGGTGTATTGTTTTGGCGAGGTTTCACATTGAACCAGTTCATGGACCAGTGCTATGGTAATGTTGGTGATGTAGGCATGGGCAAACAAATGCCAGTACACTATGGCTCCAAGGATCTCAACTTTGTCACCATATCCTCAACACTAGCCACACAGATGCCTCAAGGTTTGATCCCAATACATATACATTTTTATATGCTTATGTTAAATTTCCAAGTAGAATGAGTGAGCTGTTAATTCAGATGGCAGCTTTAACTAATTGACAACTAGTGGGTCAATGTGTTGATGTTATCAGGATCACTATTTAACCCTTTCCCCTATAGAAGCGCCTTTTAGCAAATATGATTTATTCCTCCGCTGAAGAAAATAGTTCCAGTTTAATCAGTCATGAATATATAGTATAGGGAATATTTTCTTTATTCTAGTACATGAAAGCTTAAAGCAGGCTGACAGTAAAGCAGAATGCGCCTTAAAGCGCATTCTGCTTTACTTTCAACCTGCTTTAAGCGGCCATCTATCTTCAATACTATAAAAAGGCTATCAGGTAAAGGGTTAACTAATTGACAACTAGTGGGTCAATGTGTTGATGTTATCAGGATCACTGGTTAATATTCATTGCAATATTACTTTAGTCACTTTACCTTAAAGTTAAATTTTCGAAATAAAAGCAGACAACAATTGTTATAAGCACCTAACATTGTTGCATTGAATGGGTTTAGAAATTTTATGATTTTTTTGTGCTAGCTTGTTTTTTCGTTTTTATTGAAACAATTAAACCTTGTCTTAAGCAGTCTTTTGAAAGATGATGAATTATTTGACAAGGACTTAAGCTATCCCTATGCTGGTTTAAAGAGTGGCTAGGATACAATGTACATGTATTGGTATATTCAGAATGGAACAAATTCTATCTTCCAGCATCTGGTGCTGCCTATGCTCTTAAAAGATCAGGCAATGATCGTTGTGTGATTTGCTACTTTGGTGAAGGGGCTGCCTCAGAGGGTGACGCACATGCAGCATTCAACTTTGCTGCTACCCTGGAATGTCCTATTATATTTTTCTGGTAAGTTTCTATTTCATAAGCCCAGAGGATGTGCAGAGATGCTGCCAGCCTGCGGGATTCACATATGTCTTCTCTGAAGTCCTGCAATTTTGAAGATTATAATGGGGTGATTTGGATCCCACTAGAATAAATCAGTTCCTGCATATTTCGTCAGTTATATGTACTAAAAAATAAAAATTTACATGTTTAATTCATTCTAGTTTTTGATTTCACTGTTTTCCATTTGGAAAGTATTGATGCACACATTCAAAGTTTTGTAATCGAGTTGTATTTGTTGAATTCCTACAAGGATTTTTTTTTTTTAACCATGAGAGGTTCTCTGCACATGTGTGTTGAATATATGAAAACTAGTTTTTCTGCATTTGACTATCGTAACATCTCACAGATTTCTGTTAAAAGAAGTCTTCTAAATTGGCTGAGTTGGAGGATATACCAATAGCTGTTCAAGCCTTCAATGCAGATGAATACACAGACATGTAAAACATTAGAGATTGTTTCCGACGTTTGCCTGAAATGCTTCCGAAATTGTAAGTAACTTACAATTGCCTTAATAAATTGCAGGATCAATAAATTTGAGTTTTGAATTATTTCTTTACAGTCGAAACAATGGCTATGCAATCTCTACTCCGACCAAGGACCAGTACAGAGGAGATGGTATTGGTAAGTACAGTGTTCGCTCCCTACAACAGCCCTCCCAACAAAGACTCCCTCCTTACAACAACACTTGCAATAGTTCCTTAAACAGGACAAATATGTGTAATGCTTTTACTGCTGCAATATCGTCTGCTTAAATTGTCGTCAGCTGTTTTTACATATAAGTGTACGTTTTGATAGAATAAATATAATGACGAGTGACAAATAGCTTGAATCCAGATCAGACGCCGCATAACGCGGCGTCTGATCTGCATTCAAGCTGTTTGCAATTGTTAGCCAATTTCCCTCCCTATAACGACTCCCTCTGAACAACGCACACAGTGGTTGTCTCCCATTGAGTGTTGTTGTAGGGAGGGAGCACTGTACACACAAACTTATGTTTCTTATGTTACTACTCAAATTAAGATGAATTTAGAATCTTAACCATTTACACTATAAATATTCCTGTTTATTCCTCCAATTTAGTTTCAGTTTATACAGTTATGAATATGCATCATAAGAAATATATTCTATATTCTAGCTATGGTACATGTAGATTAAAGCAGGCTGAAAGTAAAACAGAATGCGCCTTAAGGCTCATTCTGCTTTGCTTTCAACTTCCTTTAAGTGGTTACCTGTCTTCAAAACTAGAAACAGGCTATGGGGCAACGGGTCAAAAATATTGTTACATGATTCTCAAAACTTAAAAAGAAAGTTTTAAATCGTGACAAGGCCCTAAAGTTATAAAAATTAAAAAGTTAGAGTTGAGTCTGAAATCTTGCTCAAGCATTTGATTGGTCAGATTTGAGCTTTCGCTCAAATTTGACCTATCAAATGCTTGAGAACGATCTCGGACTCAACTCGAAAGCTTTATAACCTCAGGACCTGCTATAACAACTGATCTAGTGTTACATTGTTTACCCAACTTGGCCTATATTTTGTTACAGCATCTCGAGGTCCTGGCTATGGTATGATATCTCTGCGGGTGGATGGTAATGATGTGTTTGCAGTCTACAACGCTACGAAAGCCTCCAGGGAAATATGTTTGAGAGAGCAGAGACCAGTGCTTGTAGAAGCTATGACATACAGGTAACAACACAGAACCAAGTCTGACTGTCTTATTTAACCTTGTCTTCTAAGGTGCATCTGGGCTGCCATAAGTTGACATGAAAAATCCTAAGATTTCTAATTTGCATTTTTCAAGTGCGATTTTACGAATTGTACCTTTACCCCATAGCCTGTTTCTAGTTTTGTTGACATGCGACTACTTAAAGCATACTGTAAGTAATGCAGAATGCGCCCTAAGGCGCATTCTGCTTTACTTTCAGCCTGCTTTAAGCTACCATGTACTGGAAAAAAATCCGAAGGTTCAGGAAAAATCCGGAGAAATGGCATCCCTGGTGCATTAAGCTATGGTCAACTGTTTTTAAGGTAGAATATAGATGGCTGCTAAACCCTTTACTTTGTAGCCTGTTTCTAGTTTTGAAGACAATGTAATACTTAAAGCAGGTTGAAAGTAAAGCAGAATGTGCCTTAAGGGTGTATCAATGTCATGAGCCATTTTTTTCAAAGTATTAAACTTTTTGTCTATCATTGTTTTTTTGGAAGAGCTATTTATGATGAATGAAAAAATGAAAAAAAATATATATGGTGGTGTCCTTTTTTTTTAGCTACAGCGATTTGAAAAAGGTATGTCAAATTTGGATTTATGTTCTCAAATTTTACCCATTCAGAGTACAAGCTTCAGTAAAATCTATTTCAAAACAAAACAAAAATGTTAATTTGGGGTTTCTTTATTTATTTTATGTCTATGGTGATATGTTCACATATAAAAACCAAATTTAGACAAAGCAGGCACCAGGTTTGAACAATATGGATCCTTGAATATCAAAAATATGCTTTGTTTAGGGCATGATTTTATTAGATTTTTTATTTTATGAAAAAAAGTAAAAAAGTTTGAAAATGAAATAGTTCTAGTATTTAACTTTTTCTTATATTCTACCAGATGAAAGCCCATACTAAGGCAGTTCAAAATATGAAAAGAAATTGAAAGGTCAGTGTTGAAAATTTTGAGTTATTAAAGTAAAAAGAGTTATCGCCCCTTACAAAATTTACAAAAAAGTACCATATCGATGATATTTAGAGCTTTATAAATTTCACATTTGGTGCCTTTTTTTTCTTAAATCAGTTTTTGTATGAAGAAATACTACCATAGATAGGAAATAAATAGCACAAAACCAAATTATCATATTTGTTTTCATTTAAAATGGGTTTTATTGAAGCGGGCTGTTTGAAAAGGACAAAATAAGAGGAAGTGGGTGGGGTAAATTTTACATGGCCGTAGAGCTAACTGTTGTTCACCAAAATGTACACTTTTTCTATTTTTTCATTCATCTTAAATTATTCTTTAATACAAAACCATCATAGAGTGTTTTCATATACTTTGAAAAGTTCCCAAATTCATGACATTGATACACCCTTAAAGCCCTTTTTCTAATAGTACATATTTATGACTGTATAAAGAGGAACTATTTTCTTCATTGGAAGAAAACAAAATGTGTTTAAATGTGTATCTATGAAGTAATAGGTTAAATCAAGATGAAAATTAAGCAGAAAGTTCCTGTAGGAGCTTTTTGTAGGAACTTTAATGTTTGCTTTAAGCTGCATATCTCACTTATATATAAATTTTGCAAACAATTTGGAGATGGCATCTCATTTTGATCCAAACTGTTTGACATTCAAATTGCCCCAAAGGAGAAGGAAAAGTAAATATCAAATACAGTACAACCTCTTAATTACGACCGCTAAAAATACAGGTGACAGCTTAAAGCAAGGTGAGCATTAAACAGAAAGCTTCTGAAGGAACTTTCTGTTGTAGGTTCACCTAGCATTAACTCTTTCCTCCCTGAAACTTTAAATGGACAATTCCAGTTTCCATTTAAGTCTAGCCCGTTTCTGACTTTAAAGGGTTGTTTTTGTCAATGTTTGGCATTATGACAAACAGTGAAGACTGAGTCTTCACTGTTTGCCTAGGACAAGTGTACTATTCACATGTTCACTGTTTGCAAAGGACGCCAATATGCGGGACCAGGGTTCAAAGAGTTAAGTTGCACCCTGCACCTGATAACAACAATTTAGTGGCTGTAATAGAGAGGTTTTACTGTATATGGAAGTTGTACTGTATATTGAAGACATTTTTTAAAAAGACAGCTTGTTAAAACTGGTACATGTATATATTTTCTTACAGAAGACAACTTTTGAACATCTAAAAAAAATTAACAATAACTATAACCCTCTACCCAGTAACCTGTTTATAACATTAAAGGCATGTGATCAATTAAAGCAGGTTGAAAGTAAAGCAGAATGTGCCTTAAGGCACATTCTGCTTTACTTTCAGCCTGCTTTAAACTACCATCTGCTAGGCTATATATAAATATTTGTTATGGCAATTGTTCATGAGGATATAAACTGGAACTATTTTCTTCAGCGGAGGAATAAATCAAATACGCTAAAAGTCGCTTCTATGAGGGAAAGGGTTAACATTAACAAACTCATTTAGTATTAGCAGGACTAACTAAGTGTTTTCTGTTTGTGAAGACTTGGTCACCACAGTACGTCTGATGATAGTTCAGCATATAGATCTGTGGACGAGGCTAGGTACTGGGACAAGCAGGACACCCCCATAGCCAGGCTGCGCTACTTTATGATGAACAAAGGATGGTGGAATGACGATGCAGAGAAAGAATGGAAGAAGGAGTCAAAACAAAGGGTAAAGATTACAGGGCTGCCATTTCTCCGGATTTTTATCCAAGCAGATGGTAGCTTAAAGCAGGCTGAAAGTAAAGCAGCCTGTACCTTAAGGCGCATTCTTCTTTACTTTCAACCTGATTTAAGTAATCACGCTTGAAAAATAGAAAAGTTGGAAATCTGATAATTTTTCATGATCAACTTATGGAGGCCCTGAGATTATAGTGGTTTCTTTGCAGCACTTTGTGAAATGCTTATCCAAGTCAACTGAAGTTTATTTTGATCAACAGTTTTAAACCAGATTTCTTTTATGCTAAGCAGTGAATTAAAGAGTTTTCTCAGTAGATTATAATGTTATAATCTACAGTGAATTATAACTTTTCGGAATATTTTTTTTCCGGGATTTTTTTTTTTTTGCTTTGACTTCTTTTTAATTTGAATATGCCATACACGATTACTTTTGTGCCGCAAGTGCAGTTTACTACGCCTTCAAAATGATACTAAGTCTGGGGCGCTTTGATTTTGAGAGGCTCCATATGGGGTATTTGACATGGCCAAAGTGATTAATCGACGGCTTTATATTAATATTTCTCTGTTAAAAGCATAAAAGAAATAGAATAATCGTTTGTTTCAGTGTAGGATGGGGTTTTCTTTCATCTCGTGAAAAGCAAGGGTTATATTTTTCACTCGTGGCCACTCGTGAAAATATAACCTTGCTTTTCACTCGATGAAAGAAATTCCCATCTTACACTGAACCAAACAATTATCCTCTATAGGTTGTCCAATGTTACTGAAAAAAACAGTTATTGTATTGCGTTTTAGTATGATTGACAGCTTTTGATTTCTTAATGTAGCAGATGCTCTTCCAAAGAACGTTAAATAATCTTATTTTAACAAGCTACCCCATAACCTGTTTCTATTTCTAAAGACAGGTGATCACTTAAAGCATTCTGCTTTATTTTCAGTCTGCTTTAAGCTACCATCTGCTAGGATAAAATACAACAACATTTCTTATGGTTCATAATCATGATTGTATAAAGTGGAAAACAATTCTCAGAGGAGGAATAACTTAAAGGAGTAAAAAGACTTGTTTATTGGGCAAAGGTTAATGCTCATGAACGTCAAACAATGTAGATCTCGATCAACTGCCACGTCTTGGACCTGATGCTCTACACTATAATTATTTTCAAGCAATAAGTCATTGCATACCTTATATATTATTCCAGGTAATGGAAGCTTTTGCTCAAGCCGAGAGCAAGAAGAAGCCGAACCCAGAGCTGCTGTTTACGGATGTGTACAAGGACATGGAGTGGCATATACAGAAACAGCAAGACAGCATGAAGAAACATGTCTCTATGTATAAGGAACACTATCCTCTGGACAACTTTGAGAAATGGGAGGAGTGAAGGAAAGGAAACATACAAGTTCTCAGTGGTTGTCATGTGCAAGGCCAGGGTCAATTCTTATAAAGTATTAAAGATGAGTCTTGAGATCATTCTCAAGCCTTTGATTGGTCAGATTTGAGCATTCTGCTCAAATCAGACCAATCAAAAGCTTGAGAATGTTATGGGACTCTTCTGAAACCTTTAATAACCATGGACCCTGTTCTCAGAGGTAGTCATATGTCAGGCCAGATTGGACTTACTGTGAAGTCCGACCAGGGATGGATAGATTCATACTCCAAGGCTCCTGAACAAAATGAGAAAAAACTAGGAAACTTTAACAAATTCTCTTTATGTCTCAACAAGAGGGTTAGGTGGAAGCATTATTTAGAAAAGGTTCGAAATAAATGGTTTACACACTCTCATCTGGACCCCTGCTCTGTTTTGCACCATTTACTCGCACAAGGTTCACAGGGGCTCCAGAGAAGAAGTAAAAGAATTAATAGTACATGTATATGTCTCCACCAAACCCTATAGTGTGACAGTAGTAAGTGGCAATGTCCCATTGCTTGAACATTCCATTGCTTGAAGGTCCCATTTCCATGGGTGGAAACATAAGGAATTTTATTTAGTGTTTTATACATTTATCTAGAGTAATAGTGACTCTTTTAAAACATACACCAAATATTTAATTTATAACATAACATAGAAAAGTTATTTACCGCAGCTTTTGAGGTCAAGTGAATGCTAAGCGCGGTATAAGTAGATATTTACAGGAAAAAAGTTGTTCCCAATTAACCCCGTTAACTAGCATAATGTTTATGTTATTATATGTATAATAAGCACTTTCATGTAGATCTAATATTGATTAATTACACCAAAAATCTATAAAATGAATCTACATGATGGAAAGAAGACGTTGGAAATTGAACGCCTAGAATGCCTTTTAATGACGTCACAAGTAAACAACGTCGTGGCGGACCTCATTTGCATAGTTATATAACTAGTTATATATGACATTTAAACAACGGGTGTTATTCAACGCTCACGCCGTCTGTTATGTTATAAAAAGCTATAAGTACATTATCATTGACTTAACTGAAAAGTTTGCAAATGCTGCTAAATAAATAGCAAAACAATGCAAGAAAACTTATTCAAGTGCATAACCTATGCTTAATATATGGCAATGTTTCAATTTTGAATCAACCTTGACCATAATGCTTAGGTCAATATACATGATGTATGTAAATCTTCAAGTTTTAGTTGCTAACATTTGTGGAATTAAGGAATGTGCTGCTGTTATAAATGCAAACAGCTTTTTTGGTGGTATAGGCAGAATGAAAGTATAAGCAGAATGCTTATCTGGCTTTTACTTCAAATTCACTCCATTTTAAACCTTACCTCATAGCCTTTTTCTAGTTTTGAAAATAGGTTACTGCTTAAAGCAGGTTGAAAGTAAAGCAGAATGCTCATTAAGGCGCATTCTGCTTTACTTTCAGCCTCTTTTAAGCTACCCTCTGATAGAATAAATAAAATATTTCTTATGATACATATTCATGACTGTATAAATTGGAAGTATTTTCTTCAGTGGGGGAATAAACTGAATGCGCTTATAGGCACTTCTATTGGGGAAAGGGTTAAAATGCCTCATGTGAACGCATTTACTCAGAGGTTTGAAGCAGCCAAATGGCTTCAATTCTGTATTATTTGCCATGGGCGAATGATTGAAGTATTAATATTTGAACATTGCTATTTAATCTTTTTCTTTTTTAATTGTTCAAAATTCAATATGTGCAGCTTGTGAAAATGAACAATTTTGAATGTGTGTGAACTCACAGGTCTGAACTTTTGATGAATGTTTTGATTGTCAGTGTTGGGCAGTAACCCTTTATGGTATACCGGTAGACACTCCTTTAATTTATTCCTCCAGTAAAGAAAATAGTTCCACTTTATACAGTCATGAGCATGTACCTTTAAAAATGTTTTCTATAATCTAGGCTAGCAGATGGTAGTTTAAAGCAGGCTCAAAGCAAGTAGAATGTGCCATATGACACTTTTGGCCTTACTTTAAGCCTACTTCAAGTGGTCACCTATCTTCAAAACTAGAAACAGACTTTAGGGTAATGGCCACCAATAAGTTAACCAATGCATTGTTATATATTACACTAATTGACAATCATCTGTAAATACTGGTTACATTTCCTATGAAATATATATCACTGGTTCTGTTTACATCTGTATGATAAATGTAGAGTTTGACCTTTCTTGAGTTACAAACCACTGAACCAGTAAAGAAAAGTTCCAAGCTTAAAGTCAGATGGTTGCTTATTTCAAGACAGAAGTAATGCAGAAAGCTTATTTACTTTATCATGCATAAAGCTGCCATCTGACTTAACATTCTGCTCTTCTTTCAGCCTGCTTTAAGCTACCATCTGCTAGGATAAAACTATCTTATGATACATATTCTTGATTGTATAAAGGGGAACTATTGTCTTTAGTTGGGTAATACCTTAAAGGCCTAAAGATTTAACAGGTTAAAGGCTGATGGTGATTCATTCTCTATGTATTTTACAAAATATTTAATTGGTTATAGAAATAGAGACTGGCTGAAGAGGAAATGAAGTTATTCTTTCTTGTTTAAATGAAATGCATTAAAATGTAGAAAGTGACAACCTTGTGAACATTCAGACATCTACATGTATTTTCATAGATCAGTCACTGCAAAAAAGGTGGTGGTTGACCATGGCCTGCTGTATCATTTACTAGACTCAACAACATTGCATGCACTAGTCATAGCAATCAGAGTAGATCCTGGTCAGAAATGGCTGTTGCAATGAGGTAGAGGATCTAGGTCTACACAGTATTGCAATGTCTTGAAACCTTTTCATTATATTTCTTTCTCTGATACGTCAGAGCTTTACCTTGTAGATATACACAAAGTGATGCAAGAGTCTGTATTGTACAACTTATATCACATCATTTGTATTCTATCAGACCTCGTCTTCGAAAAGTGTGTTAAAGTGTGATGACGTGTACACATACATTCTTTGTGACGAGTTCTTTGTTCTGCTTTGAGTATCAAAGGCTTCTGAATATATGTTTGAAACATTAATTTAGTTGCATGTGGTGCAGATCTATATTGAAGGCATTTAATAAACACATCACCAGTTAGTTGTGTGCTCCTGGGCGTTGTATGCAGCTTTCGATAGACATGATGGTAAAAGCTGATCACACTTGTGCAATAGGTGCTCATGAGATTAGAAATCTCTATGAAGTCCATCTCAAGCTGAATACATCACTCTGTTCAGTGAAGAAAACGTTATTCCTACCAAATAAACACGTTTACGCAAAAACTATTATTTCTATTGCAAACAGTTTGGAGCCAGATCAGACGCCGGGTACCCAGCGTCTGATCAGGCTCTAAACTGTTTGCCACTCAGAACAAATAATCAGAAATGACAAAAAATAGTAATTTTGTACATTTAAGCGTTTGGTTTAAACAGGAATGAATAATGGATTCTTCACTGTATCACAGTGGCAACTGGTAATATGTGTATCTCAGGAGGTGCTTCCTGTTTTACTGTATACAATATTTGGTTGTAATTCTGTGCATATCACTTTCATCATCAGTGAGAATGAGATGTTGTATTGAGCACTTAATTGTATGTACTTGTATAACAAATTGATAGTACTTTACTGCAAGTCCAGTTAATACAGTAAACCTCTATATTATGACTACTTAAAGGAATGCTAATTGATTAAATGAAAGACAAATGACAGCTTAAAGCAAGGTGAAAGTAAAACAGAAAGCTCCCACAGGAGCTTTTTGTTTGACCTTCACTTTGCTTGAACCCATTACCACATAGCCTGTTTCTAGTTTTAAAGATATGTGACCACTTAACCTTTTGAACCCTAGTCCCGCATATAGGCGTGCTTTTCAAACAGTGTACATGTGAACAGTACACTTGTCCTATGCAAACAGTGAAGACCCAGATCAGAGGGCTCCGAAAGGAGCCCTCTGATCAGGGTCTTCACTGTTTGTCACAATGCCAAACATTGACAAAAACAACCCTTAAAAGTCAAAAATGGACTAGACTAAAATGGAAACTGAAATTGTCCATTTAAAGTTTTAGGGAGGAAAGAGTTAAAGCATGTTGAAAGTAAAGCAGAATGCGCCCTAAGGCGCATTCTGCTTTACGTTCAGCCTGCTTTAAGCTATTATCTGCTAGAATATAGAAAATAGTTCTGATGATTCTTATTTGTAACAGTACAAATTGGAACTAATTTCTTTAGAAGAGGAATAAATTAAAGGCGTAAAAAGGAGTATATATGGGGTAACGGGTTAAGCAGCCAGCTGCCTTAAATATGAAATAATGTATTTAATGTTGTAGTCATAATAGAGAGTTTTTTACTCTAAGTCATTTAATCCTTCTTTCGCTGAATATTCATATTTAAACTCCACCCACTATGAACATCTGTCATCTTAACTATTACTTTGGCTTGAAAAAGGAAATAAACTACCCCGAGACAGAGTGCACTTGTTTCAGACAGATCCTTTTAATAATCATCGTAGACTGATCAAATAGCTCTTTCAGGAGCTGTCTGATCTAGGTCTACACGTTTTTCAAAATGTGTCAGTACACACTATCAGTAGCTAAAGGGTTAAAAATGATTGTGTTATGTATTTAAAGTAGAGGTTGAAGTTAAGCAGAACATGTGTGCAGAAGTTTTCTGCTACTGTTTATACATTCATCATGTTTAAACACATTCAATCCAAGCAACGAGTTTACTTAATATCATATACAAACAGTGGCTGCATAAAAAGTAAAATTGTTTTAAACAGTTTAGAGGGCTCCTAAAGGACTCTTATTTAAACTTACATTTTATTCACTTTGCATTTATGATTGGCATGCATATCTAATCTGTGGTTTTTATTGTGCTTTCCACACCTAAAGTTATGGTGTATTTTCTAAAGAAATGATAGAAATTGTATGATTATGTGCAAAAGAACATTGGCTCACGCTTATATTGCCAAAATATGACATTTTGGTAAGAGACTTATTCTTTCAAAAGATGAATGTTTCGAGGGAATATTCTTTTGTTTGTAATCCTGATTTCTATAACCACAACTTTAGGAAAATTTCATTGTGCATTCTTTTGAGTGGTTCAAATGGATGGACTTTAATGTGATTATAATTGTATGTACAGTGGTAAATACACTATTCCTACCCACTTTACTTGTTTCTTAAGCGTTTATTATCTGTTTGGGTTAAACATGTTTCCTAGCCGTTTTTTATGCGTTTCTTTACGCGTTTAAAACAGCCTGGATGAAAAGGTCATCACTTAGCCGACGAACCCTTTAGCCGAGACTGCATTGGTATAATTGTTTATTAACGCGTTTAAACGCGTTAAAATCGTTAGGCGTTAATTGTTCGTTAACCGTTCACTATGCGTTTCTTACGCATAGATTAACGCATAAATGGGTAGGAATAGCATATTTACCACTGTAGCTTAAAATCAATTGACTGGTACAATTGTTGTTTTCATTGCTGAATCTCATTTAAATGTGATATAGTGAACCCTCTGAAAACCGAACTCTTCTTGACTGTAAGAGCAAAAACCCCAGTTTAGAGAGATTCAGAAGTAGAATTGTAGATTTTATAGAAAGATGATAGGAGCTGATGAGCTTTCTGCAATACTGGTGTCATGCATTAACCCATAGTATGTTTCTAGTTTTGAAGACAAATGATCGCTTAAAACAGGTTGAAAGTAAAGTAGAATGTGCACATTCTGCTTAACTGTCAGCCTGCTTTAAGCTACCATCTGCTAGAATATAGAAAATAGTTCATATGGTACATGTGCATACTCACAAATGTATAAAGTGGAGCTTTTTTCTCCAGTGCAGGAGTAAACTAAACATGTGTTTATGGAGTAATGGGCTAAACAGCACTCTCTATTAGTATTACCCTCCATTGAATGATTTTGAACTCTTCTGGACTGGAAAACTTGTTCTTTAACCCATTTACCCATAGCCTGTTTCTAAATTTGAAAACAGATGACCACTTAAAGTAGGTTGAAAGTAAAGCAGAATGCGCCTTAGGGCGCATTCTGCTTTACTTTCAGTCTGCTTTAAGCTACCAATTACTAAGATAAAGAAACTTTTTCTTTTGGTTCATGTTTATTACTGTATAAACTGGAACTATTTTCTTCAGTGAGGGAATGAATTAAGAGGCGTAAAAAAGGCATTTTTAGGGGGTAATGGGTTAAGAGACTTCTGGTCCCAAGGTTATAAAGCCTTTGAGTTGAGTAAGATCGTTCTCAAGTATTTGATTGGTCAGACTTGTGCGTTTGCTGAAATCTGAACAATCAGAGGTTTGAGAATGATCTCAGACTCAACTCAAACACTTTGTAACCTTGGATACAAGTTTCTGGGAGTTCTGTTTTCAGAGGTTACACTGTATTTGATGGCCGATGTTGGTTGATGAAATAAAAAATCGAATAAACTCATGTCTATTTATGTTTTATTTACATACTATAAAAATGCATATGGCAATAAAGCAGCCCTCATATAAGATATGTTAAATATTGTTTAACATTCAGCTCAACATAATTATATTGATGATCTTTGCAAACAGATTGGATGAAAGTACAGTGAAGCTCACTTGAAAAGAAATTGGATACTGTTTAAGTGATTATGTTCGCTGATCTCGAACTCGCTTAATTCGAACTACAGTCGAATACCGTTACCTCGAAGTTGAACGGACCGTGAAAAAATATCGACGTATCCGAAGTTCGAGCTAATGGGAGTTTCTCATTTGAGATCTGTAGCGTCATATCGAAGTTTTAACGTTATACTCGATCCTAGTGTTTATTGACAGTTATATGATTGGTAATTGAAAATAAATGCGTAGGCAAGTAGAATCTGACAAAATCTTCAACTCATAATTTTCAAATTGATGAAGGTGGTCAGTATTTTTAAAAGTAGAGAATCTACGCGTCTATTAGTATTAGGTATGATATGCGGGAGCGAGTAAACAATTTTCGTATTTTAATACATTTGTTAGATCTACCTGATTTCATCAGCATAAACATCCAGCGCATGGGTGCTAACACAATTTTTATAACATAAAATTAGGTTTACACATTTCATCACACCAACACAGTGAACTGTTTACACTTCCGGTGACGCTTTGGAAGCGTAAGTTGTTTACATGTTTAATTTTCAAAAGGGCGTGTCCGACTTTGAAACGCCGGCGAATTATTTCGGCGTTTCAAACAGAAGCAGCGTGTTTGAACTGACTTAGATAAAAAATAAATCAGAAATGAAATGTAACTTTTGTTTGATCTCACTACACTTATTCGCCGTACGGCACCTTCAGTCTGCACTACAAAGAATTCTGTAGTCTGATTTAAACAGCGCGGCCTTAATTGGCCCAGGTTTGACAGAATCGTCATCGAAAATATTTACGCAAATTTCGTAACCAAAGTTATTCGGGAATTCATTAATAATATTGATCCAGTGCAATTAAGATGGGATTATCTTTCGTGCAGATTGATGCAATTTCGGACATGTTCACACATTTGGTGCTACAATCAGTCACGGTGGCCGAGAGCCATTTTCGCACCTCCATCCAATGTTTGCCGAATGTGCGATATGCGGTCACGGTGAAGCATATATCGACGTAAGGGTGAGAAAATTTCTCTGGTTCTGAAAAATTACATCGACGTAACCGATAATATCGAGGAAACAATATCGAGCAAATGAGGGATTTACTATATAGATAAAGAAGGAATTCGCCGGGACCGGCGAAAAATATCGACGTAAGCGGAGTATCGACGTATCGAATATCGAGGTAATGGTATTCGACTGTATCTGATTTGTCGACACATGAATTGCATTATTTCATGCTCGGTTAAGTCAAACATACCCTTATTTCAAAGTTAAAACGTGGCTAAGCCACGTTTTAACTGTGAAATACGGGTATGTTCGACCTAAACGAGTTCGAGATTTCAAAGTTCAACGGTATAACAAAATGTTGGATATAACAAAACAGAATTTATTCCCCATCCCTAATGAATGCATAGTCACACTTCAATAAATCCAGCTGGCTTAATTAGATTTTTTCCCTATTTCTGTCGTTAAATTTAATCATTATAGCATAGCTTGAGTAAAGCATATCCTCATTTCAAAGTCAAAATGTGGCTTACCCACATTTAAACTTTGAAATATGGATATGTTTGACTTAAACAAGTTTGAGATATCTATCAAAGTTTGACAATAAATTGGACCTGATTTAACGAAATTTGGATATAACAAAACATCAGACGTTCCCTATGAATTCATGAAAGTCAGCTTCACTGTAGATGGCTAGTGCTGAGCATGCCCTAATTAACATTTGCAAACAGTATGGTTCTTGATCCAAGGCCATGTAATAAGGCTTCCAAACTTCATCAATCATAGTGATGTTTCTTTGATTAATAGGCCTAAAATCTTACTTAAACCATTTACTCCATAGCCTGTTTCTAGTTTCGAAGACGGGTGATGACTTTAAGTAGGTAGAAATAAAGGAAAGCAGAATGTGCTATAAATGCATTCTGTCTTACTTTCAGCCTGCTTAAAGCAAGTACTACTATGATATAGAATATGCTTTTTATTGTACATATTCATGATTGTATAAAGTGAAGCTATTTTATTCAGTGATTGAGTAAATTAAATATGTATCTATTTAGAAATGGGTTAAAAATAATCAAAACTTTGAAGCAGACAATTTTACATCAGTCATAGTGTTTAAAGAAGTTTGACCATTTGATATTAATCCCTCATGTGGAACTATGTGATAGAAACTATGAGATAAACAAGACTTCCTCACATAAAGCACTAAATGTCCAGACAGGACTTGGTCCCACAGTGACTTTATGCAAGTGATTATAATGAACAAAATATACAGCACTAATTGGCAACTTAACCCATTACCCCATAAATACCCTTTTTACGCCATTATTTAATTCATCCACTGAAGAAAATCGTTCCAATGTATACAGTCATGAAAATATATCTAAGAAAAATTTTCTATATTCTAGCAGGAGAAAGGTTAAAGCAGGCTGAAAGTAAAGCAGAATGTGCCTTAAGGCACATTCTGCTTTACTTTTAACCTGCTTTTAGTGGTAAACTATTTTCAAAGCTAGAAACGGGCTATGGGGTAATGGGTTAAAATGTGATGGAATGACAGGCTTATATAAAGGTAGCAGCTTTAATGCCAGGTAAAAGTAATACAGAAAGCTCATTTTCTGCATTACTTTTGCCCTACATGAAGCAACACATGTCTTCGGAGATCCCCATGCCTTATCATTGAGTGGCAGCTTAACAGGATTCAAGTTCATCCAGAAATTTTAAGGCGATGTCATCCCAGTCAGCAGCACCCCGTTGTAGTAGGGATATCGACTACATTTATTATATGTGTAATTATCTCCCTTATACAGCTTTGATGGCGTACACATTTTTTGCTACAAGATGAAATACAATTGTTGCTACAAGATGGAATACAATTGTTGCACTTGATAAATTAAAATGTTACCATTCGTCCAAATAGTTCTAGCTTTCTCTCTCTCTTGAAATAGATATACATAATGATAATAAAATATACTACTCTCAAAATAGGTCATACATCTCTCTCTTTCCAAATAGTTCTAGCCTCTCTCTCTCTCTGAAAGTAAGTCATATATCTCTCTTTTCAAATAGTTCTCTCTCTCTTTCTCTAACTCTGGTACAATACAAACACATGTATATTTCTTCAGAACAATGTTAACAAGATATATATGTGTAATGAAGAATTTCCACAACTGAAGTTCCTCTTTTTAACTGCTTTCACACTGACATAGCTGTTTACCCTGTATATCTCAAATGAGGAAAACCTGTTGAAAGGGCCAGACTATCTGCTTATAGTGAATACAGTTCATATCTCCTTGAATAATTCAATGCATGCACTGGTATTTTTAAGGTACAGCTTGTCAATGTAGTAAACTCATGCTGTTACAACCATTCAAACAAGTTGCTGTTCTTACATTTAACACAGGTGGCTTCTTAACCCATCACTCCATAGCCTGTTCCTATTATTTAAGATATGTGACCACTTAAAGCAGGCTGAAAGTAAAGCAGAGTGTGCCTTAAGGCACACTCTGCTTTACTTTCAGCCTGCTTTAAGCTTTCATCTGCTAGAATATAGAAAACATTTCTTCATATGCATATTCATGAATATAAATTGGAACTGTATTCTTCAATTGAGTAAGAAATCAAAAGCATAAACATATATATTTATGGAGTAATGGGTTGACACAGGTAGCTTCTGTGAAACAGAAAGTTCCTGCTGGAGCTTTCTGCTTTACTTTTGTTTTATTTTTAAGTTGTCATAGGTCATTAACAAAGAGTATTTGTATAAATGGTCAATATAGCAGCAATTTACTGTCTAGCCCTTTCCTTTACATAAGCACCTTGAAAACCCGTAGTATCTACTCCTCTATATGTGTGACACACATGTATACATAGTGCTGAATACAGGTGGTTGCTAAAGGAAGATAAATATAAAACAGAAAGCTTCTTTAGAAGCATTCTGCTTTAATTTCATATAGCTTTAAGCTACACTCTTCCGTTACTTGGATATGCATCAACCCTTTATTACTCCATAGCTTTATTCTAGTTTTGAAAATAGGTTACAACATAAAACAGGTTTAAAGTAAAGCAGAATGTGCCTAAAAGCGCATTCTGCTTTACTTTCAGCCTGCTTTAAGCTACAATCTGCTAGAATAAAGAAAATATTCCCTATGACACATATTCATGACTGGAACTACTTTCTTAGTAGTGAAGGAATAAGTAAAATGCATAAAAATATGAATCTATGGAGTAGTAGGTTAAGGTTATTTAAGCATGGTTAAGATTTAACGTCTGTGAGGTATAGTTTTCCAATGAAAGGCAGGTAGTATGAGCCTAGATAAAGTGCACCCCCATGATCCTCTGCTTCACTGACGGCAGGCATTTTCACAGCAGTAGGGTCGTGGAGACTCCGAGTTATCTCCCCGGCTTCATTCAAATGGACAAGTAGACCATACTTGGGTGTTAAACTAACAATGGTCTCTTGGGATAAAAACTGAAAATAGAAAATACAAATGGAAAATTATGATGAATCATGTTCAGAATATTGTCAAAGTTTAATTGTCATCAACTCTTTGCAAGATCAAAATGTGACGATATGAGTGGATTGAAAATGGTCAAAGGCACCAACTGTATAAGTATCAGGCTTTTAGTAAGCCGTGATGATGTAAGACAAAAAGGTTAAGTCTAGTTAACCTCGTATGCACAGGTGCACAGACAGAACAATAATTTAATGCCTCATGGTAGTTGCCAGGGGCAGAACAAACAGCATATACAGACTTTCAGCATTAAAACAGAGCTCCAGATAAGAGGGAGTAAACTTAACAAATCCAACAGTACCTTACTCATTTCAGTACACATGTACCAAAACCTATGGTGTTACTACACATTAGAATCGTCTCGAAGAGACGATGCCAATGAGTAGTGACACCATAGGGTTTAATGCAGAAATAAAGATTTTAATTTTTTCAATACTCCCCTTATCTGGAGCCCTGATTAAAAGTGTAAAATGGATAAGAAATCGGCGTTTTTTTTCCTTCTTTGAACGGTACCGGGGAACGGACCCGTTCCCAATTCGAGACGGACCCTTCCCAATTTGACGACCGGACCCTTCCCAATCAAAAGAAATCAATTATCGGACCTGTTCCCAATCAAAATAAACATATTTGCCAATTATCAAATACATTTTCCCTTTAAATCATAGCAAACCATCCATTTTCCAACTTAATTATCTTTGGCTACAATGAATGTAAACAATTTAAGTTACGCAACTCCATTGACATTTTTGGGAGTATGTAATAAAACAATACCAGTGATTATGGCCGAATTTCGGAAACGGTCCGGGCGAAGATTTATACATTTATACATTAATGCTCATAATAATTAGAAGATCTATACAACAAGGGAAGTGCTTTATGCAATATTTACTTTAAGAAGTGGCAAGTGCGGTTAAATATTCATATATGGTGTGATAGAATATCACCGACAAATAGAGTCAAGTGAACCAAAGTGTAATCAAGACAAAGTGTGCACTGAAGACCCCCTACAATAACAACTCCAAGACAACAAAACACGCCAACTACACGTTCAAATAAAATTGAACGGTGCTCCGACAAGTCAACGAAGGAATCTACAACTACAACAACAACAACAACTTGCCCCTTCATCGAGACTGGTTAATGTTGCGTGATCGCAAAATCCGCTGAAATTGATAAGAGTTTACAAACCCAGTCTGACTCTGTTTACCATCATTTATAAAATAGAAAACCTACAATTAAAACAATCATGAGCCATAATTCAAAGTATTACAGAATTGTTTTGAACAAGACGATAATGAAAAACTTGAATCTAGATCACTGACTCGCGAGCGTAACATGATTGGCAGTATCCAGAGATAGATAAGATAAGATTTTGGATTGTGCCAAGTCATCAACTCTGTCTCGGCCGCAACAGCGTCTACTGTGAGTAACACACCTAGCGTAGATTTAGTTTCTACACCATGTTTACCATCATAAACAGTTCTAGATAACGGTTTAGTAACTTAAATTCCCAATTTCTGCGTTTTCATCATTTCAAAACTCGTTTTTCCCAATTTGACTTGAAAAATTCCCAATCTGAGGGGTACCGGACCCGTTCCCAATTGGGTGAAAAAAAACGCTGGAAATATTTGATTGTTTTTAATGAAAATGAGTATACCTTTGTTACTAGTTTCCTAAGCCAGGGTCTCTCTGCAGTAAAGTCTATCAATGAAAATGAGGGTTTCCTAACACTGGCCAAGCCTACCCAGTATCCACCAGAGCTACTCTTCCTGATATTGTCAGGCAGTCCTGGTAAGTTGTCATTGAACACCTCAAGTTTACCTTTTGTAGAACCATCTATACCATATCTGTTGAAACAAATGCAAATCTTACAGTAGTGAGTAGAGAAGCAGGGCTGCCATAAGTTTGATCATGAAAAATCCTAAGATTTCCAAATTTTCTATTTTTCAAGGTGATTACTTAAAGAAGGTTGAAAGTAAAGCAGAATGCGCCTTAAGGCACATTCTGCTTTACTATCAGCCTGCTTTAAGCTACCATTTGTTGGGATGAAAAGTCGAAGATTTTGGAAAAATCCGGAGAAATGGCAGCCCTGGAGAAGACATAGGATCTGTCATGAGTAGATATTTAAGACAAGCTGATCTCAAATGAGTCTAGAATTATTAAGCCAGCCTTGGCAAACAATTTTAAGTAATTTTTAAAGCAATAGGCTTTTTTTGGAATAGTGACGTTAGAGTGACATCATCAAAGTGAACTCACACAGTTGGAGACAAGGATATTTGTGATCGTTGTTCGCTATTGAAAACAGGGGTTGTTATGTGAGAAATTACTCTTTCTCGTAAAAACAAAACTAAATGCAATAAAATGTAGAAAATGATGGATTTTTGACAATGTTGGCTATTTACTTTAATCTGTGTTATAAACCAGGCATCTGATCAGGTTCCTAACTGTTTTCAATGGATATAATTGTTTCTGTATAAAATGTGTGTATTGCAATAGGGTACAAGTAGTGTTTTGTGCTATCAGATGCAGTGGAGTCTGCTACTATGGTCATTCAAACAAAGATGTTTTCAAAATTGTGTGGCAGTTCTTTCCAAGATTAAAAAGCATCTTTTAAAGAATATACCAATCACATCTAGAAATGTATTTTGATGCTTCTGCTGTGTTCAGATTAACCCATACCCCATAGCATGTTGAAGACAGGTGACCACTTCAAGCTGGTTGAAAGTAAAGCAGAATTTGCCTCAAGGTAGGATAAAGAAACTATTTCTTATGGTGCATGTTCATGATTGTATATTTTCTAAGGCTGGATGAATGGATTAAAGGCGTAATAAGACATATTATGTAGAAATGGGTTTAGAGCCTTATGAAGTTTAGAACTTTACCAGCTATGAGATTTTCTTACTTGTACACAGCAGCTTTGGTTGTGGAGACAATGAGAAGATGTTTCCTATCTCTGGTTAGTTGTAGACCATTAGCAAAGGCTATCTCTGACACAAGCTCATCCATGGTACCACTGTCAGGTCTGTACACCAACAACCTGCAAACAAACAATGAACATCTCTGGTTAGCTGTAGACCATTAGCAAAGGCTATTCCTGACACAAGCTCATCCATGGTACCGCTGTCAGGTCTGTACACCGACAACCTGCAAACAAACAATGCACATCTCTAGTTAGTTGAAGACCATTAGCAAAGGCTATTCCTGATACAAGCTCATCCATGGTACCACTGTCAGGTCTGTACACCAACAACCTGCAAACAAACAATGGACATCTCTGGTTAGCTGTAGACCATTAGCAAAGGCTATTCCTGATACAAGCTCATCCATGGTACCACTGTCAGGTCTGTACACCAACAACCTGCAAACAAACAGTGCACACTATGTCTGCTAAACATCTACATAGAATTTGTCAGTGTTAAAGACATTTCCTGGCCTACTTTCGGTGATAATCCCTGTCCAGGCATTTCCCTTGCACAATCATGATTTTTATGCATAATTGTATTACTGTGAACCATTGAAGTATCTAATGTGTGGCCCGACTGATACGGCTTATCTGATAGTTGGTTAGAAATAACCATTAAAAACCTCTTTTGTATGAGTAAGTCTAGGCCACACTAGTCGAACTAAATTTGGTATAGCAAAGGCTGCATGCTTTTACAGTTACTTTCACGCCTGTTGAGAACAATGAGGGGGGGAGTCCATCAAAGGTCTGAGGAAATGTCCTTTAATAACTCATTGACCCCTGAAACTTCAAATAGACGATCCCAACTTCCAACCAAGTCTAGTCCATTTTGACTACTTAGGGTTGTTTTTTGCAGAGCATGTATATTACAAAATGACAAACAGTGCTGACCCTGATCAGAGGGCTCCTATAGGAGCCCTCTGATCAGGATCTACACCGTTTGCATAGGACAAAAGTACTCTTCATATGTGCACTGTTTGTAAATGATGAAAATAATTGGCACTTAGAGTCAGTGGGTTAGCCTTCCCCTTTCCCTCCTATAAGTACATATGATGCATCTATATAAAGCTCTTGAAAACATCTTTTTCTGCTTTTACTATGTCCTGATAAAGGGCAGTGAGTTAAGTTACCAAAGCATTACATGCATTACCTGCCAGTTGTCTCCCCTTCCAAGATCAGGTATCTGTTGTGTCTTCTGTCCCATTTAGTGCTTGAATCAGTCACATATATCTGGCCGTCTGGACCAATTTCCACATCATTTAACAGTTTTGGTACCTTTCCATTGATAGGCTTTGTTGATGCCCACAACTCAGTCTTATCACCTGTAATAATGTTCAACTTTTTATATAATGCAATAATATCTGTCCATAGTCAAACCAATGTAACTCTTTCACTCCAATGCTTATTTTCAATGTTTAAGATGGTTTGATGTTTAACGAAAGCTAAAAGTATAGCAGAAATCTCCCTTTGGACTTTACATTTAGCATGCTTTAACCCATTACCCCAGAGACTGTTTCTAGTTTTAAAGATAAGTGACCACTTAAAGCAGGTTGAAAGTAAAGCAGAATGTGCCTTAGGGCTTTACTTTCAGCCTGCTTTAAGCTAAAATATACTTGGACATAGATAATATTTCTTATAGCACATAAGTATGACTGTAAAAACTGAAACTATTTCATACAGTGGAGGAAGAAATTAAAGGCATAAAAAGGCGTATTTATGGGGTAATGGGTTAAGAAGCCATCTCTTCGGATAGTGTCTGATCTAGGTCTAGACTGTTTTAAAAATGCATCAATATACATTTATAGTAAGAGAAGTATTAAAGATATTAATAGAACCAACCTGTGGCTATGTTGACCCTGAAGAGACCAAGATAGGCGTCGGCCACAATCAGGAATCCGTTCTTGTCCAGTCTCATTCCCAGAGGTCGTCCACAGGTAGGCTCATCTTCAAACCTTCCTATTGTTACAATACAGTCAAACTTATATTTAGCAATCAAATTTGCACCACAGAGGAGACATAATTTGTTCCCGTTTAACAGTTTCCCTCATAGCAGGGCCTTTTAGCGAACATAATTTATCCCTACGCTGAAGAAAATAGTTCCAATTTAATCAGTCATGAATATATTTTATATATTCTAGCACATGATAGCTTAAATCATACTGAAAGTAAAGCAGAATGCGCATTCGGGCGCATTCTGCTTTACTTTCAACCTGCTTTAAGTAGTCACCTATCGTCAATACTGTAAATGGGCTATCTGATAAAGGGTTAAACCCAAATGAAAATGTCTAACAATTCATTTTAGTCTGAGTGGCAAACAGTTTGGAGCCTGATCTGATCTGATCTGACTCCAAACTGTTTGCAATGGAAATATCGTTTCAGCCTAAACGTTTGTTTATTGTGAATGAATATCATCTTCACTGCACCAGGGACAAGATACTTATTCTTTCCTGCTTTAATAAATGAATCTTAAAAGTAGTGCAAAAAATTAGGAAAATTACAACTACGTGTGTATTCAGAAGTGTTAACAACAATAACATGTGTAGTTAAAAAGTATATAGTTATTAATTTGTATAATTAGATATGTTTTCTATAGTCTAGCAGATGGTAGCTTAAAGCTGGTTGAAAGTAAAGCAGAATGTGCCTTAATAGGGCACATTCTGAATTACTTTTAACCTGCTGTAAGTGGTCACCAGTCTTCAAAATTAGAAATAGGCTTTGGGGGTATAGGATTAAGGATTCAAGTTTGAAGCACAGTCAGCCAGCCATAAATCATATATCTTGATTTCCAATTCTGTGAGGTGTAAATATTGTTACAATTTTTCTCTCACCACAAGGCTCAGTCCCCAGTCTGGTTAACACTCGGAGTTCTCCTTTGTGTATTTCAACGATTTTTCCATCTGCTGTCCCAGCATACATGTACTCTGCGGAGAAACAAAAAACATCACTTGTAACATTTTCTAAACTCAAAACCATTATACAGTAAAATATCTCTATTACGACCATTTAATTGTGTTAATTATTACATGTTTACAACAGGTGACTTCTTTAAGCAAGGTGACAGTAAAACAGCTTCTTTAGAAGCTTTCTGTTTTACTGTCAACTTGCTTTAACCCTTTGCACCCTAGTCCCGCATATAGGCGTTCTTTTCAAACAGTGTACATGTGAATAGTACACTTGTCCTGTGCAAACAGTGAAGGCCCAGATCAGAGGGCTCCGAAAGGAGCCCTCTGATCAGGGTCTTCACTGTTTGTCATAATGCCAAACATTGACAAAAACAACCCTTAAAAGTCATAAATGGACTAGACTTAGATGGAAACTGGAATTATTCATTGAAAGTTTCAGGGAGGAAAGAGTTAAGCTGTCACCTGTCTTTTATACAATCAATTAGCCTCCTTTTTAGTGATGGTAATAGAGAGGTTTTACTGTACATTGTATGTATATTTTGCTAACAGTGTAAACCCTGATCAAAGTATTCAATGTTAGTTCTATTTACATCTTTTCTGAAATATTTTCAGATATTTAACAGCACTAAAAGTTAACATAAATGGTCACTTTTGACAAATTTGTCTTCCAAATTTATCTTTTACAGCAATGCTTCGGGTTGATATATATTTTCATCTTGTTCTGGAAAAATATCATCAGAATGTTAACAATTTGGCCCACAGGTGAACCTCTGTTACTTAGCGTCTAATCTGGTTGAAATTATAGTTATTATAAATTTCCAAAATAGTAAGTGAAAATTAACTCATTGACCCATGAAATTTCAAATGGAAATTCTAGTTCCCAAATAGGTCTAGTCCCTTATTGACTATTAAGGGTTGATTTTATGATATATTGCACAATGACACTGTGCAGATCCTGATAAGAGTGACCCTTTAGAAGCCCTCTGATTTGGGCCTTAACTATTTGTATGTGAGAAGTTTACTATTTACAAGTACTCTATTTGTAAATGATATGGTGTATAGTGTTACTATGCATTAACCTTTTCTCTATAAAAGCACCTTTTAGCGAATTTTATTTTATTCCTCCTCTGAAGAAAATGGTTCTTATTTATACAGTTATAAACAAGAACCAACATAGTTTCTATATCTTAGCAGATGGTAGTTTAAAGCAGGCTGAAAGTAAAACAGAATGCACCTTCAGTGCATTCTGCTTTACTTTCAACCTGCTTTAAGTGTTCAGCTACCTTCAAAACTAGAAACAGTCTAAGGGGTAAAGGGTTAACTCATTCACCCCTGAAGCATTTAATGGATAATTCCAATTTCAAAATACTTATAGTCCATTTTTGACTATTTAGGGATGATTTTAACAATATATTTCAAAATGACAAACAGTGTAGATCCTGATCAGAGGGCTCCTCATGGAGCCCTCTCATCAGGGTTTACACGGTTTGCATAGGTCGAGTGTAACCCTCACAGGTATACTGTTTGTAAATGATGAGTATACTCGTCGATAGGGTTGAATGTATTTAAGGGAGTAAAACTTACCTCCATCAACCACCATTGACTCAGCTCCCACCACCTTGCCCTCATACAGTTTAACAACCTTCTGTAGGTAGGTATTAGGGGCTAGAGGGCCCGTCCATTCTGGCGGGGAAGGTAAACTAACATGTTAAAAAGAAAACTGTGCAGTCTGATGTTGAAAGTAATCTGACATAATCTAATAATGAACTTATAGCCTCTTTCTAGTTTTGAAGAGATGATAATATCAATTATTGATAAAACAGATTGAAAGTAAAGCCAAATACGCTTTAATTTCCCTTTCAACCCTACAGCCCTCTGTAGATATTACTTATTACATATACAAACAGTGTAGACCCTGTTTGATCTTTTTGTTGATTTTTTGTTGTCATACAAAATTGCAACAGTAGACTGGTTCAAAATACCTGTATACTAGAAGAGTCCAAAAGGATTATAGATACCCACAAGAAAAAAATAGGGTTGAAAGGGTTAAGGCACATTCTGCTTTACTTCCAGCCTGCTTCAAGCTACCCTCTGCTAGGATACAGAAAATATTTCTTATTGCGCATATTCATGACTACATATATTTTCTTCAATGGAGAAATAAAGGCCTAAAAAGATGTATATATGGAGTAGTGGGTTAATACTGAAGTTAAAAAATCCTTACTACAGTCAAACATCCTAAAATTGGACTCCCCTAAACCTTAATATACAGTCGAACTTCGATATCTCGAACTCGATTATGTCAAACATACCCGTAGTTCAAAGTTAAAACATGGCACTTTGAACTACGGGTATTTTCGACCTAACCGAACATGAAATAATGCAGTTCATATGGCGAGTTTAGATATCGAAGTTCGACTGTATATGTGCTACTAGGAGTTAATTGGTTCAACCCTCCCCCGCAACCACCCCAAATCATCACTTGGACAAGTTCAGTTTCCTATTGATTGAGTTAGGTTCGTTTTGTACTATTTAGGGTTTATTTTTGTCAATGTAAGTACAATATGACAAACAGTGCATACCCTGACAACAGGGCTCCTTGATCTGGGTTTCCACTGTTGGCATACTAAAGACAAGTCTGGTCTTTTCAGGAAAACTGCTTAAAAAGGATGTATATATGGCTTAATGCCTGCCTAGGGTTCAAAGGATTAAGGAGAAATCAGATTGAAAAGTTTAACATTCTAAGACAACTCCTTCTCTGGAACCCTTTGTAAGACTTACCTTATGGCAACTGGTTCTATTGGAGATGGCAGTAACACAACGATGACAGGGAGAATACAGATAGTGGCCAGCAGGCTCCAACACACAGCAGTGCTCCATCTGTAATAGTTGAGGTAAGAAATATATTTTACTCTTTAACGCTTTCCTTCCTGAGTCCTTAAATGGACAATTCTAGTTTTAAATTTAGTCTAGTTAATTTTTTACTTTTTAAGGTTGATTTTTTACAACATAATGTCAAAGTGACAAACAGTGTAGACCCTGATCAGAGGGCTCCTTAAGGAGCCCTCTGATTAGGGTCTACACTGTTTGCATAGGACAAGGACTCCACAGATACACTGGTTTGCAAATGACACATACATGTATATGCGTGACTAGGGTTCAAAGAGTTAATTAAACCCTTTACTCCACAGATCTATAAGCATTAATTATGCATTTAATTAATTCATGTACTGAAGGAAAAAGTCCCATTTTATACAGTACCGCAGTAATGAGTGTGCAATAGAAGAAACATTTCTTATATCCTTGCATATGATGGCTTAAAGCATGCTAAAAAAGTAAAGCAGAGGCACATTCTTTATTAAATGTTCACCTGTCTTTAAAACTAGAAACAGGCTTTCAGTATTCAAGATATATGTCATTATTTAAGCAGGCTGGAAGTAAAAGAGAAAGTTCTTTTAGGAGCTTCCTGCTTTACTTTCAGCCTGCTTTAAGCATTCACATGTCAGAATGCAAGAAAAAAGGTTTCCTATGGATCTTTAACCCATTACCCCATAGCCTGTTTCTAGTTTTGAAAATAGGTGATCTTTAAAGCAGGTTGAAAGAAAAGCAGAATGGGCCTTAAGGCACATTCTGCTTTACTTTCAGCCAGCTTCAAGGGGGTAGGTGCACCTTTGGAAAGTAAATACCAAATTCTTCCAACTTTGCATACAGACAGTAAAGTTAGTTTCTATGACAAAACTGGTGAAAAAAGTGGGGGTACCGTACCTTTCTTTTTCACAATTTGAGATTTTTCAAGGCTACCCCCCTAAAATTGAAGCTTCATAAAAACTCCTACGTTTTTGTACTACGGTTTTTCAATCTTTATTTAAACAATCTATTTGTACAAAAAGTATCCTAATTTATATTACCATAGTAAGAATAAACCCTGAAAATAATGTTTTTTCAGGATCCAAAATAAAAATGTTTGATTTCACCCGAAAGGAGTAAAATTTACCCCACCCACTTTTTTATAATGGGAGAATAAGGCACAGTGAAAATTGCCCTACAAATTGTAGCAAACTAAATACCAAATTTTTTATTTGTTGTTTTTAGCCTTGCAAACATAAAGTTTTAGTGAAATAGCAAATAAAAACACAGGGTCCCGGATCTTTTAAACAAGGGCACTATGGCCCTAAATCGCTCACCTGGTACACATTGGCAAACTTGACCTATAGTGACCTAGATTATGACTGAACGTCATGTATACCCACAATCAACCTCTAGAGTGTAAACAAGATTTTCCAATGATTTGACCTAGTGACCTAGTTTTTGACCGGACATGACCCATACTCAAAGTTGACCTAGATATCAATGCGACAAACATTCTGAGCAAATTTCACCAAGATCCAATGAGATTTGAAGCCTCTAGAGTGTTAACTAGGTTTTTCTATGATTTGACCTAGTGACCTAGTTTTTGACCGGACATGACCCACATTCGAACTTGACCTAGATATCAATGCGACAAACATTCTGATGAAGTTTCATCAAGATCCAATGAGATTTGTAGCCTAAAGAGTGTTCACAAGGTTTTTCTATGATTTGACCTCGTGACCTTGTTTTTGACCGGACATGACCCATATTCAAACTTGACCTAGATATCAATGAAACAAACATTCTGATAAAGTTTCATTAAGATCCAATGAGATTTGTAGCCTCTAGAGTGTTCACAAGGTTTTTCTATGATTTGACCTAGTGACCTAGTTTTTGACCGGACATGACCCACATTCGAACTTAACCTAGATATCAATGAGGCAAACATTCTGACCAAGTTTCATTAAGATCCAATGAGATTTGTAGCCTCTAGAGTGTTCACAAGGTTTTTCTATGATTTGACCTAGTGACCTAGTTTTTGACCCCACATGACCCACATTCGAACTTGGCCAAGATTTCATCAAGACAAACATTGTCATCAAGTTTCATGAAGATCGGATGAAATTTGTAGCCGCTAGAGTGTTCACGACCAATTGTGGACGGACAGACAGACGACGGACGACGTACATCCAGCGATCCTATAAGCTCACCTTGGCACTTCGTGCCAGGTGAGCTAAAAAGATATAGATCATTTTATCTAAAAAATCCATTTTTTCTCATTTTTTCAATTTTTGGTGTATTTTTACCAAAAAAAATTTTTTTTTTTAAAAAAATCATTTTTTCTATTGAGTTATCTATAATTTATACTAAAACTGCACTACCATGAAAATTTCATGCTTATATTCTGAGAAATTGAAATGAAATCGGATGTAACAAAATGCAATTGATACCTACCTATGAAAACAGTGTATGCTGTAAACTACGAATAGGACATAAAACTTAAAAAGTCCCTTCCGGAACGAAAATCCATTTTTTTCCCGGGAAAATAGTATATTATTACTGTATGCATTCACCAAAAATGAGTTCTTAACAGTTTTTTGAAAATGAGTTCGTTAATTTTTTCGGAAATTTCATAATGCTCAAAAAGACAGGCCGACGTCCTTAAGCTACCATCTGCTAGAATAAAGAAACTATTTCTCACAATACATATTCATAACTGTATATATGAGAAGCATTGTCCTCAGTGGAGGAATAAAATAAAGGCGTAAAAAGGCGTATTTATGGGGTAATGAGTTGACAGGGCATTTAAGAAGCATTAAAAGTCATCTTTACAAGAAATTCCTTAACCCTTTACTCCTTCGCTTGCTTTTAGTTTTGAAAACAGGTTACCAGTTAAAGCAGATTGAAAGTACAGCAAAGTTCATCTTGTTTTAAGGCACATTCTGCTTTACTTTCAGCCTGCTTTAAGCTACTATCTGCTACAATATAGAAAATATTTCTTTCGGTACATATTCATGACTTTATAAATTTGAAATATTTTCTGCAGTGGAGGAATAAAATATAGCCGTAAAAATGCGTATCTATGGAGTAATGGGTTAACCCTTTGAACCCTAGTCCCGCATATAGGCGTCCTTTTCAAACATTGTACATGTGAATAGTACACTTGTCCTGTTCAAACAGTGGAGACCCAGATCAGAGGGCTCCGAAATGACAAAAACAACCCTTAAAAGTCAGAAATGGACTAGACTAATATGGAAACTGGAATTGACCATTTAAAGTTTCAGGGAGGAAAGAGTTAAAGCGACTCGCAACCAGATGGTATATTTGCAAAAATAAAAGAAAATATTCAAATAAAACCAAATGTGTAGCATTAATATCGTGCATCTGGCAGTAGAAAAATATGATCAGTCTAAAACACCCTCAAGAAAAGTCTTAAAATCTTAGTTTGTTAGATATTTTCCATCGTTTGTATCCGCTGCATCAGCTGACACAACAGAAATTGATCACGGGCTGAGACATAAACCCGGGCCGAATTATGTACTCTCCATCACTACACACTGAAGTACCTTAAATTGATCCTAGATATATGAATAGGCGGTTGGCTCAGGGGCCTAAGGGGTTGTCTTATTTTGCTTTCCTGTCCCCGCATGCTCAGCCCCGGGTTGGAATCCCACCAGAGCTTAATAATTTGTTTTGATTGAAATGCATTTTTTAAACACAATTTCTTATCCTTCACTAATTCTTATCCGTTTATATAATTAGCGTTTGACATATATTTACAAATTATTATTTTTAATGCTAAATCTGGTTGCCACTCTCTTTAAGCATTGAAAGACATTTCTAAATGGAAAAAGTTAACTTTTACTAATTTATTACCTTATGGATGACTGCTGTGGCTTCTTTTTAATGTCTTCTTCTTTGTCATCAATAACAGTAACCTTGCCAGGGCGTCTTCTAACATTTCCATCCATGACAGGTTTAACGAATTAGTTGCTGAAAAATGGTATTTTAAAAGTATTGAAAGGTGAAAATACTCATAGAGAATCTAAAGAGAAACATTAATCCTTAATATATAAATTCCACCAGCTATGTGTTTAAAACATAAATGATCTATAATTGTTTCTAATCAGTTTGGATCCAGATTTGATACTTGGCAGATCTCCTGATAAAGGAAGTATTCCAAAAAACTAAAAAAAAATGTTTTTGCATTAAACCCTATGATGTTACTACTCATTAGAATGGTCTCTACGAGACAATTCTAATGAGTAGTAACATCATAGGATTTGGTGCTGAATTGAGTGTGAAAATGCTGGATTTGATCAGAACTTACTTCCTCTTATCTAGAGCAGCGAGCCTTGTGCTTGGATGCTCTGAGATTGGTCAGTGTAACAATTTGCATAAACCTGTGCTATTGGATAACGGTAGGAATGAATTTAATTAAGTCAATAAAAATTACAATGGATCCTGATAAGACACTCGGGACTTTTTATTTGTTTGATTAGAATCCTCACTGTCTGTAGAAACCAACATATCAGGTACAATGCTGCATGGCTTAGTAGTGGAGCATCTGGTTGCAGTGCGGGAAGTTGCAGGTTCAATCCCTGGCCGGGTCAAACAAAGACTTAAAAATTGGTAGTTATGGCTTCCCTCTATGGCGCTTAGGATTTCGCGTAAACTAGCATTACCACTGGTTCGTTGGTGTCAGGATAAAGTGACCGGCCGGGTACCGTGCATGCAGTCCCTGGTGATATCGAACCTCATAAGTGCACCTGCTTGTTATACCCAAAAGGGGTATGTACTATGTAGCAGCTAGTATATAGAAACAAACAAACAATGCTGATAATGATATAATTATTATATATAAATATCATTTCAATTTTGATTTATTATGTTTGTTTTGTTTTCCTTTTAAAATTGTTGGTATATTCATGTCAGCTGTTTCTGTTTTAGTTCTATCATGGAGGAATTATACCCTGGAGAAGTATCCGGCCGGCTCGCAATTTATCGTGTCGTCCAAAATCGGTCAATCAGCGGCGCTCGCTGGCGGCTAGAAAACAACGTTTTTCCGAAAGTTTGGTGTTAATAGAAATGCTTTTAATGTCATCTTTTCGTTATAAATTTTAATACAGATGTTTTATTAGACAATAATCTTACGTGTAGTACAAAATTTGAGGCGATAGCTTATAAATTGTTAGTTTAGTGAGGTTTTGAAAATGAGAGAAAAACGTATTTTTTCGTTTACCTACGAAGTTTGGTGTTAAGGCCTTTCGCTACCGGAAGTCGGTCTTGCGGGCGAGCGGATATGCGTCTTGACGACACAGACTTCTTCCGTACGTGCTTATACTAGAAAATTTATATAAAGGAAATGTTGATACGATTTAGTATAATCCTTCATAACGCAGTCAGTACAGTGGTTGACTAGCAATTGAAAGGCCATAGGTTTGAGACCCATGCGATCCAAATATTTTTTTAAGTGTCCGATATATTGACTTCTCAATCCATAACAAGCAGTGATCAAGGGACATGTTATGTTTTGTCTTCGTTGATTAGAATAAGTGATGTTATATACGGTCCAATTATATTTCCACTTACATGTACGTTTTAGTTTAATGACTTACAAGTCAATCAAATCGGTATACATGTATAAGATTTGATCGAACTATAAAGCCACACATTGAAGCTTTTCAAGATTGATAGTGCCCATTATTATGTTTAAACAATATAATTAACCTTGTATGCAAGTCCATGAATAAATAATAATGCATTTTAATGACAGAATTTCAATTTTAAGGTAGGTAACTGTATTTCAACTTCTTTCCCATATTTTAATAAGAAAAACTGATATTACAACAAATCCTGACTGTAATATTTTCTAATTTTTTCTGACCAACTACTTCATCAACCATACATTTGAATAAAATGAAAAACAAAAACATTGAATGAGTCAGTTTTTTGTAATTCAATTTTTTAGCATTTTGCAAAATTTAAATAGCCGTTAACATTTTTCTGAACACCTTTATTCAAAATGTTTTTAGCTTTTCTTGTAATGAATGTTGTAGGCTACTTATGGGGCGAGACTTAAAGTCATTAGCTTTATTTATTTTTGAGAAAAATCAAATCATCAAAATTCCAGGTTTTTTCAGAAAAAGAGACGTAAAAGACAAACCACACGATAGATTTTGCCTATATTTTCACACATTGTTTCTTAGGCTATTATCATTCTTCATGAAAAGTTTCATACACATTGTATGGAAATTAAGCGAACATGCGAAGTACCTTAATAGAAATGCTTTTAATGTCATCTTTTCGTTATAAATTTTAATACAGATGTTTTATTAGACAATAATCTTACGCGTAGTACAAAATTTGAGGCGATAGCTTATAAATTGTTAGTTTAGTGAGGTTTTGAAAATGAGAGAAAAACGTATTTTTTCGTTAACCTACGAAGTTTGGTGTTAATAGAAATGCTTTTAATGTCATCTTTTCGTTATAAATTTTAATACAGTGGTTTTATTAGACAATGATCTTACGCGTAGTACAAAATTTGAGGCGATAGCTTATAAATTGTTAGTTTAGTGAGGTTTTGAAAATGAGAGAAAAACGTATTTTTTCGTTTACCTACGAAGTTTGGTGTTAATAGAAATACTTTTAATGTCATCTTTTCGTTATAAATTTTAATACAGATGTTGTATTAGACCATGATCTTACGCGTAGTACAAAATTTGAGGCGATAGCTTATAAATTGTTAGTACAGTGAGGTTTTGAAAATGAGAGAAAAACGTATTTTTTTCGTTTACCTACGAAGTTTGGTGTTAATAGAAATGCTTTTAATGTCATCTTTTCGTTATAAATTTTAAAACAGATGTTTTATTAGACCATGATCTTACGCGTAGTACAAAATTTGAGGCGATAGCTTATAAATTGTTAGTTAAGTGAGGTTTTGAAAATGAGAGAAAAACGTATTTTTTTGTTTACCTACAAAGTTTGTGTGTGTCTATATTTCTCTGCCACTGTCTGTTTGCCTCTTGTCTGTCTCTCTGTCTGTCTGTTTTTCTCTTATCTCTGTCTGTCAGTCTCTCGCTTCTTCTTTTCTGTCTCCATCTTTCTGTATGAATGTCTGTCTCTCTCTCTGATGATCCTCATGCGGAGAAAAGGTAAAATGTGGCATAAATTAAGAGCTTAATTTGAACAAGAGCCCCATGGGGCATATTCGCTCACCTGAGAATAACTGGAAAAATGGAGATATTGATTTATGTCCAGGACTGACCTAGATATGCAACAGACCGGAACAATTTGAACAAAATATGTAAAGTATATTTAAAAGTGTCACCATACAGAATATAAAAGCTCTGGCCATATTAGAGTCAGAGAAGAAGACGTTTGAAATTTTCTCTATATAACTCTATGTAAAACTTTGACCCCCGGGGCGGGGCCAATTTTGACCCTAGGGGCATAATTGGAACAAACTTAATAGAGAACCTGAAAGCGATGATATGTGCCATATGTCTAAGCTCTGGCCCTTGTAGTTTTAGACAAGAAGATTTTTTAAGTTTTCATTGAAAAAAATAATCTATTTTTAGCTCCTGCGACCTAGATATGCAACTGACCAGAACCATTTGTACAATTTTGGTAAAGGACATCTAGAAGTGTCACTATGCCAAATATCAAAGCTCTGGCCATATTAGTTTCAGAGAAAAATACGTTTGAAATTTTCACTATATAACTCTATGTAAAACTGTGACCCCCCGGGGCAGGGCCAATTTTGACCCCAGGGGCATAATTTGAACAAACTTGATAGAGGACCTGTAGGCGATTCTATGTGCCAAATATCTAAGCTCAGGGTACTGTGGTTTCAGAGAAGAAGATTTTTTAAGTTTTCATTGAAAAAATCTATTTTTAGCTCCTGTGACCTAGTTATGCAACGGACCAGAACCATTTGAACAATTTTGGTAAAGGACATCTAGAAGTGTCACTATGCCAAATATCAAAGCGCTGGCCACATTGGTTTCAGAGAAGAAGACGTTTGAAAATTTCACTATATAACTCTATGTAAAACTGTGACCCCCGGGGCGGGGCCAATTTTGACCCCAGGGGCAAAATTTGAACAAACTTGATAGAGGACCTGTAGATGATGCTATGTGCCAAATATCTAAGCTCTGGCCCTTGCAGTTTTTGACAAAAAGATTTTTT
Organism: Gari tellinella; assembly: GCA_922989275.2. Classification (NCBI taxonomy): domain Eukaryota; kingdom Metazoa; phylum Mollusca; class Bivalvia; order Cardiida; family Psammobiidae; genus Gari; species Gari tellinella. Next base: position 62,692,680 of record OV277857.1, on the reverse strand, counting down.
AAGATTTCCTTATTTTTTCACTTTGGTTGCCATGGCAACCAGAGTTCTGCATTGTTTTTAATTCTTTGAACAAATTTGAAAGAGCTTGACCCAAGGAACATTTCTGTAAAGTTTGGTTGAATTCTGTCAAGCGGTATAGGAGGAGATGTCATTTGAAGCAATTGTTAACGACGCCGGACGACGGACGACGCACAACGCCGGACGCCGGACACAGAGCCATCCCAACAGCTCACCTTGAGCCTTTGGCTCAGGTGAGCTAAAAATGGGTAAACTATATTTCAAGAGACATACTCTATGAATCCGACATTTTTGCAGCCTGGTCTGGATTACAACTGTTTGCAATTGCAATAGTCATCATGTTACTGGTATTCGGTAATGAGAGGGTTAATCCAGTCATCAACCAAACCAGGTGCATTGATGTTGTTGGGTTTTTTTTTGTTTGTTTTTTTTCAATTCAATTCTATTATCTTTATTTTTTGTGATTTGTATAATATATAGAAATCATGCGGTTACAGAAGTCAAAAACACATGTTCAAGTTACACGCACGGGTAGCATTGATCTTTTTTATTAAAGTGGAAACCCCCTGGTGTCCAGTTCCCTAACATGCACTTCATAGATAATCGGCATGTTCAAGAAGCATGGACTTCATGCTGGGAGAGTTTTATGACGCTTATAAATGGCCTGCTAATTGTGTACGGTTACGTAATGTGTCACATTCCTTTGTGATGTGTAATATGGTAGACATGTAGTTTACAGATGAATAGCCCTAGTTCATTATTTAACCACATTTACTTGATGATTTTATTCTTAAATAAACGTCTATTATCGTAATTTAATTGATTGATGTGTATTAAGTAAAGTAGCAAGTTTTTTCACACTTTTGTTTTTATCGCTCGAAATTGTTGGCTGCATTTTTTTTAAAAATTTAGATTTGTACATTTTGTAAGTAAATAAAGCTAAAGACGAGTGTCAAACATTCTGGATCCAGATCAGACGCCGTGTTACGCGGCATCTGATCTGGATCCAAGTTGTTTGCAAAAAAAAAAGTAAAGGCGCGATCAGCAGGCAAAAAGTTAAGCAGTCACTAAAATAGATTGCTTAAGGCATTGACTGCTTTATAATTTACTCCGTTATATAAGACATAAGTAAAGCAGAAAGAAACGGAGATCTCATGTTATCGTGTTTGCAATTAATTTCTGAAGATAATGCAAGCTGTAACCTCTTTCATAGAAATGGGACGGATACTATGTATATTTTAGTCTGGATGTAAAACTAACCCTAAATTCCTTTTTTTTAAAGTAATATGTTAATAATTCTAACTTTCCTTTCAATAATAATAATGATCACATACGACATAATAATACAGTTACAACTTTGACCGTTTGATTATGGCCGTTTGACGCGCACTCCTTTCAAATGTCTCTTTACATACAAAATGGATTTTTTTTTTGCCTCCAAGGAAATATTTCTTCCATATAGAACATTGTAACAATGCATGAACACATTTTTAGAAGTTTAGAAGTTTGCTTAAGTTTTTATACGGAAGGAATTCTTTTCTTACGCGAGTTGGTCTAGTCATTTCATTAGCCAGCAACCTTTGTAGGTCATCGTTACTCTTTTCGCTTCAAGAAAACCCCTGGTATTTTTACAACCGAAAGATAAGTGTCACAGCTTTATATCAAGACCTTTTTTTAAAATATATATATATATCGGACGAAAATTATGGATTAAATTCAAGTTTTTGAAACGGGACGTTGTATTTATTTCGCGATCGCCTGCTCTCGTTTATCGACTATTTCATTTGGCAATCGCTCTTTAACTCGCCATAAAATTTGTCTATTTAAAAAATAAACACTGGCATTTTCTACAACTGAAAGAAAAATATCTTAGCTGTCCTTTAAGACCATTGTTATGGAAATCGGCCTAAAATTGAGGATTTTATGAAAGGTTTTGTAACAGGGCGTGATATATTTTTGAGCGAGCGCTTGCTCCCTTTTATCGGCAAATTCATTTGGTAACCGCTCTTTAACTCGCCATAAAAATGATCAATGTAAAAATTAGATTATGTTATTTTCACAAGTGAAAGATAAATATCTTAGCCTTCTTTTAAGATCATTATAATGAAAATCGGGTAAAAATTAAGGATTTTATGTAACTTAAACTAACAGTAGGTAACCATTCAACACGATAAAAAACGCGATAGCCCGCTATCGGCGTACCGGTGCAGTTGAATTATCGATCGATTAAGCGTTATCGCGCATACAGGTATTGGACAACACCATTTTCGGGAAAATGCAGATTTGTGTATATGATTCTTCTCCAGGGTATACTTCGTCCATGGTTCTATCTAAATATTTTAACTTCAAATCATTATAGGCAATCTTAAAATTAATACATTACATTTTATTAATAATTTTAACTCTTTCCTCCCTGAAACTTTAAATGGACAGTTCCATTTTCAATTTAAGTCTAGTCCTTTTCTGATTTTAAGGGTTGTTTTTGTCACTGTTTAGTATCATAACAAACAGTGAAGGCCCTGATCAGAGGACTCCTTTAGGAGCCCTTTGATCTGGATCTTCACTGTTTGCATAGGACAAGTGTACTATTCACATGTACACTGTTTGCAAATGATGCCAATAAGCGGGACTAGGGTTAAAAGGGTTAATGGGGGCGTTTTGACTAGCATTTTGGGGCGTTTTGACATGCGGACGTTTAGACTAGGGGCGTTCTGACTTACTAGCTATAGATTTTCAGAGCAATGACGTAGACTACATCGTTGACCTTTCAGTACAAATAGAAGGAGGAGAAAACAGGACAGAATGCATACACAGACTCTAGAAGCGGACGGACACGTCACAGACAAAACCACGACATAATAACTAGATACTGCAATGTTTACAGTGTAATTGTTACAAATTTATTAAAATCACGCGCCGCTATCTGACAACCTTCGAAATCACTTTTTATTCCTGTAGAAGAAGCAGCAAGGTAATCGTTTTGTTTTTTACCTCTTGAGATCGTTTACAAACAAGTTAATCAATTAGGCCAGCATGTCATTTAAGATTACAGCTAACCGTTGACCCGGAATTAATGGACGAATATTGTGTTTGTTTTCCTTTCCTCACACTGTAATTTATACTCTTCTATAATAATCAGACAAAAGTACACTGATATCCGGATATTCAAAACAGTTCGGATGTGGCAGCATTCGTTAAAGATTGAAACTCGGAGGAAAAACACGTGTTTTTCTATGAATTAAAAATATCGTACTGCAGAAAAAAGTCATATAATAAAGATGGTAACGTTCAAATATAATATTTAATTGAAATTTGCATATTCATGTCGAAAGTATCCAGGGAGCCAGGTAAAATTTTATTTTATTTTTTCTCTTTTATGTCCCCACCAAATCCTAAGGGTCGACTTCTTATTAAAATCGTCTCAAAGTTCTTTGATAGACGATTCCAAGAAGTAGTAATGCCGTATTATTTAAATGAGAGAGTAAGTTTTCGTATACTTTCCTTCGGTCCTGACGTCTGAGTAAAATTGACTGCCGCTCTTGAATACTCAAACTTCAATCCCCGCATGTTGCGAGGCCCATTTAATTGCAAAAGAATTTACTTTAAGTAAACATTTGAGACTTATCATCAGTTCGTTTTCTACTAGCATGGCTTTATTCCTTGATCCTTGCAAGGTGATTGAGCAATGTCCAATCTACAACATAAAAACCCCTGATCGCTCAAATCGAAAGTAGCTCGATGTAATGTCACCACTTATTTCTTCCTGGTTCTATTTATTGTATTATTGTGTCAATGTTGGTATAAGGTTATGTAACATTGTGAAAAGTTGTAACTCAACTGGAACCCGGGGTCTTTAGCTTACTGTATACGCCAACACTCTAACGACTGAGCTATCAAGATGTACAGTGAAGTCTCAACCCGGTTGTATAGTTATTTGTAGAACTATTTGAATTACCATTGTCCAAATTAAAACACAGTAAAACCTCTCTATTGCGACCACTAGATTCTATTTGAAATGATTTTTTTCTGGGTTTAAGGTAAGTGTCTGCTTAAAGCAAAGTGAAAGTAAAGGAGAAAATTCCGTTAGGAGCTTCCTGCTTAAATATTTCCATCTTGTTTTCAGCTGTCACCCGTCTCTAAATTCATTTAATTAAGTTTCGTGTTCGTGTTTGCAGCTGATAGAAAGGTTTAACTGTACTCGCTGAATATTTTGTATTAATCTATCATCTGAGAAGAGTACATTTTGTCCTATGCAGTGTAGAGTAGAAGGAACCCGCTGACCAGGGTATGCACTCTTTTTTCATTTTGCCATACAAATATATTGTTAACATCGTCAAATGTTAAAAAGTGAAAAACAAAAACGGATTAGACTTTGCTGAAAACAGGAACATAGATTAGATATAATCTACGTTCCTGCTGAAAATAAATGGAGGTTCAGAGGCCAATGAACTGACTGTATACATACACGTATTTATATTTGTTTCTCTTGAACTTCAGTTGAAGTATTTAATTCATTTTCTCTTGAAATTTTTAGAGAGAACATTTTGAACTTTCAAGATTGTATTTTGAATTTTCAAGTTAGATGTAACATATTCGTCATTATAAACTACCTCTGTAACAGTATAGCGGACAGCCGTATTAAACTATAATTGTGATAGTATGGGGGTAAATGACTATTCTGTTAAAGTCCTCTGGTCTTTTTGGCAAATCGACTTAAACAGCTTCCATTTGGAGTAATTAACCCATTTTTGCCTAGCGTCCATAAAAGGGACATAGGCAAACAGTGTCGACGCCGATCAGACCCCAGCATAATTTGCGGCGTCTGATCAGAGTCTACACCGTTTGCTGATAGGAATTTCAATATAAATAAAACGAAAAAGAAAATTTAGACCAGACACCCCTTACATAAAAAGGACCAATCCAATATACATATAAGCATGGAAGAATCCACTAGGCGCAAATCTATAGGTAAAGATATTCTATATATCAAGACATCTTACGCTAGTCCTTGAAATTAGTTTCCGATGATTTTCTACTCTTTGTTTGTAAAAACTTAACTACATGGGAAAGACGAGGAAGTAGATCTAACCCTTCTCTTACATAGCAGTGTTAAAGAAAAACTGTTTTCGAAATATTATACTTTCGTTTTAAAAAGGCATTGACAAATATTGTTTAGAAATATTCTTTAGAACATACACAATATCGTCCATAATCGTACTTGTTTGACAATATATGTTACAAAGTGTTCTAAATTATGAACTTATTTATGAAAAGATCATGGATCTTTTACTCATGGACTCTTTGAATTTAACGTGGACTATTCCAATTTTTATCAAAGTCTAGTCATTGTTTTATTTTCCTTTGTGTGTGTGGTTTTGTTTTTTGTTTTTTTACAATCTATTGACAGCCGTTTCATGCCATGTAGCCTCTGAGCAGGGTTTTGTGTTTGCAAAAGACGCGTATATATGCATCACAGGACTCAACAGACTATTACAGTATTAGACTAACACACAAAAGGCAATTCAGATTGACAACATCGATAAGGTTGGGCCACACATTATTTCAACATTAGATTCGGCCTTTCCCATCAACTACAGTGTCCCCTCCCTACAACGGTCCTCACATCAACGACTCCCTCCTTACAACGATGCTTGTCGCTGTTCCCCAAAGAAAACAGTTATGTACAACTCTGTCACTGCTGCAATATCGTCTACTTGAAATTGTCGTTTGCTATTTTATCTCAAAATTACCTATTGTACATTTTGGTAGAAAAAACATAACGCAGAGCGGCAAACAGCTTAAATCGTACAATCTTTGTCTCCCATCGGATGTCGTTGTAGAGAGGGAGCACTACTTTAAATAGATACATGTAAAGAAACCAAATATGGTGATTGTAATCTTCTTCGGAACTAAAATACATCATTTTCACGACGAAAAACAATTAGCGTGCCATTCTCTTGTCATTAGATGTAATTATCATATTTCAAATAAATGTCACAATAATAACATACACCCTTATAAAACCAATACTGTCGTTTTCCAGACATAATACGGGTATTATGCAGGCGATTTAATGTTTATACCATGTGTTTTGTCGCTTATAATAATGTTGCCTGCAAAAAGCAGGGCTCATATATACATACAGTCGAAACTCAATACTTCGAACTCGCTTAAATTGACATTACTAGTATTTAATAAGTTTAATTTGGATAAATCGCTCTCGCTTAATTCAAACATACCCGTATTCCAAAGTTAAAACGTTGCTAAGCCACGTTTTAGCTTTGAAATATGGGTATGTTCGAACTAACGCGAGTTCGAAGAATCGAGTTTCGACTGTTATTTGAATAAAACTTCAAAGTTTTAGTTTTCCAAGTTTTATTGCTAACAACCGCAAAATCCCGTATAACGGGATACACTAGCAAGTAATTACATAAACATTTCCTATAAGCAAGACATATACACACAAATGACATGAGACAAACAGTCCCGGATCAAAACGGAAAACGGCTACATAGAAAGCGGATTAAATAAACAGTCGATTGAGTTGAGGAGTCAATCAGGAGACAGGAGTCTGTCAATCAATCAATTGGTTAATCAATCGGTCATTAGATTAAGGGTAAACATTACGACCATGCACATATTAAATTGTGTTGATTACGAGGGGTTTAATACAGATGACTAATCAAAGCAAGGTAACAGTGAAACAGAAAGCTCCTTTAAGCTGTCCTCTGTCTTTTATACAATCAATTAGCCCTCTTTGTAGTGGTTGTAATAGAGGATGTTTTACTATAACTAACCATTGAAAATGACAGATTTGCGGTCTTTTAGACAGGTAACAGCTTAATACAGGGTAGAAAATCACTGAGAAAGCTCATATGAGCTTTCTTCATTACATTTATCCTGTTTGACCAGTGATCTGCCTTTACTATGTCTTGTAGCAAACTGCAATTTGTCTTCAACCGACTTCTTCGATCTATGCTCCCTCAACTTACCCCCAAACTGCAAATGGGCATTTCCTCTTTCCCATTAAATCTATTCAATTTAAAAATAGTCAGTTGATTTCTACATTTTGTTGTCTTCCTAGGGAAAGTATATATTCCGTCTTCTTCATTGTTTATTGAAAAATAACAAACAGTGCAGACTTAGGTCATGTCTAGCTCCTACACTGTTTGCATGGGGCAACTATAGTTGTATACTAGTTACTACAGTATAATTATACTATTTACAGTTGCACTATGTTCCGCGATCCTATATGTGGGACAAAGGCAAACAGTGTAAACTCTGTTCAGACGCCGCATGATGCGGCGTCTGATCAGAGTCTACACTGTTTGCTGATAGGAATTTCAAAATAAAAAAAATAAAAAATGAAAATGTAGACCTGGCATCCCTTAAATGAAATATGGACCAATCCAATATAATGCATATTTGGGGTGTCTGATTAGAGTCTACACTGTTTGCTTATAGGAATTTCAATATAAAACAAAACGAAAATGAAAATTTAGACCAGGCATCCCATAGATAAAATACGGACTAATCCAATATATAAGCATGGAAGAATCCCCTGGGAGCAATCGGTTAAATTATTCATATACAGTGTACATGTACCCATCATTAGAGATTAATATAATGGGTTAACAAGCATTTCACTGTAGAAGAAACTTGTCTGAGCTAAACCAGGAACGTATAAAATGTACGTTCCTGGCTAAACACACAGGTGCTTGTATTGTATGTTTGTTTTCCCTGTGTATGTATACAAGGTCTACCGTAGTCTAGTTTAAATCGATCTAGATCTACATACACAGGGAAAACAAACATACAATACAAGCACCTGTGGCTAAACATAGCCTAGAGTAAACTCTATACATGTTTTATTACCCCATCATTACTAGAATGTCTCCTGCTTAAAAACTGACACCTATCGCAGTTTATTAACCAGATTTATGTTTTTAGCACTAATGGCAACAGAACCGTCGACCTGAATTTCAAATAGTTTGGATCCTGATCAGACGCCGCATGACGCGGCATCTGACCAGGATCCAATATGTTTGCAAATGCAAGGCGCTAGGATAAAGGCAGTGAAGAGGTTAATGTAATCGATTTTTGTTTTGTTCCCTATAACTATGGTAAAGCATGACGTGTGCATTGGGAATCGTCGTAGCATGTCGGGTCAATTTATATACCGAGTATCGACGGTAATCTTATACCCGACTCAGACGCAGTCTTTTATACACGAGTCTGTGATTAGTTGAAAGGTCATACCGTTTTACATATGGCCTCAGGGTTTATGGGCTTAGACAGTTGATCAGAGGTGAACAGACGGGCGAACATGCTAGCGCCAGAATCGGGATCGGTGCCGTGTGAAGCCCACAGCGACACAGTAGCCTTGAAGTTCTGTAATGATCACGAATCCGCCGTGTGCCTGGCTTGTGCAAACTACCATCACAAGTAGGTTTACCACTGTCTGTGTTTCTTTCTTTCTAGTTTATTTCTTTCTTTTGTCTGTCTGTCTAGCTGTCTGTATCTCTCCCTCTGTGTGTCTGTATAATTTCTCTGTCCATATCTGCTCATATGTCTGTCTGTCTATTTTCTTTCTCTCGGTCCGTCTTTCTCTCTATCTCTCTGTGGGTGTATGTCTCTCTGACTCTGTCAGTCTCTCTGTGTATTTGCATATATGTTTGTTTGTCTCTTTAGCGTCCCATCGTCTTTCTTTTTCTCTATCTCCCCCCCTCTATGTCTCTCTCTGTCTCTTTTTGCCTGTCTGTCTGTCACTCTCCTTCTCCTTCTATGTCACCACCCCATATCGCTTGCTTTTGTACAAAATTCTGTATGCTCAAGAGTTAGTACATGTATATGTAGTACGTAGACTTACGGTTCTCTAGTATAGGGATAAGCAGTGTAGACTGATTGGTATACATACTAGGTACTTACTAATACTATCACCTTTCTTTAAGCCGAAATTAAAAACGAGCCTCTTTTTCAGTGAATCTGATTGTAGCACAGAGGGGGAAGACATACTTGTTTCCAGCCAAATACGCTTATATAAATGTTAAAACAATTATTTCGATTGCAAATAATTTGGAACCAACCACAGGTACTTGACACATACTTTATTATCTATGAACCCCCTCCCCCCTTACTATCCACTTAAACTGATGCTAAAATAGACTCGATCGCCGATATTCTCTTGTGGTACCCTCGGGAAAAGATTAATTTATCAATATCTACTTTTTATTTCATCAAATTCCGTCAAATAACGCCACAGTACGTGAATTATAACGAAAATAAGCTTCAAAAAGTTTTATGTCGTTCTCTTGGTCATGGAGAAAGGACAAATGGAGAAGTATCCGGCCTGCTCGCGATTTATCGTGTCGTTCAATCAGCGGCGCTCGCTGGCGGCTAGAAAACAACGTTTTTCCGAAAGTTTGGTGTTAATAGAAATGCTTTTAATGTTATCTTTTCGTTATAAATTTTAATACAGATGTTTTATTAGACCATGATCTCACGACTAGTACAGAATTTGAGGCGATAGCTTATAATTTGTTTGTTTAGTGAGTTTGTGAAAATGAGAGAGAAAACGTACAGTACTGTATTTTCCGTTTTTCCTACGAAAGTTTGGTGTTAATAGAAATGCTTTTAATGCTATCTTTTCGTTATAAATTTTAATACAGATGTTTTATTAAACCATGATCTCACGACTAGTACAAAATTTGAGGCGATAGCTTATAAATTGTTAGTTTAGTGAGGTTTTGAAAATGAGAGAAAAACGTATTTTTTCGTTTACCTACGAAGTTTGGTGTTAATATAAATGCTTTTAATGTCATCTTATCGTTATAAATTTTAATACAGATGTTTTATTAGACCATTATCTTACGCGTAGTACAAAATTTGAGGCGATAGCTTATAAATTGATAGTTAAGTGAGGTTTTGAAAACGAGAGAAAAACGTATTTTTTCGTTTACCTACGAAGTTTGTGTGTGTCTATATTTCTCTGCCACTGTCTGTATTTATGTCTCTGTTTCTCTTTGTGACTGTCTCTCTGTCTGTCTGTTTTTCTCTTATCTCTGTCTGTCAGTCTCTCGCTTCTTCTTTTCTGTCTCCATCTTTCTGTATGAATGTCTGTCTGTCTGTCTCTCTCTCTGATGATCCTCATGCGGAGAAAAGGTAAAGTGTGTCATAAAGAGCTTAATTTGAAAATGGGGTAAACTATATTTCAAGAGACATACTCTATGAATCCGACATTTTTGCAGCCTGGTCTGGATTACAACTGTTTGCAATTGCAATAGTCATCATGTTACTGGTATTCAGTAATGAGAGGGTTAATCCAGTCATCAACCAAACCAGGTGCATTGATGTTGTTTTTTGTTGTTTTTTTTTTAATTCAATTCTATTATCTTTATTTTTTGTGATTTGTATAATATATAAACATCATGCGGTTACAGAAGTCAAGAACACATGTTCAAGTTACACGCACGGGTAGCATTGATCTTTTTCATTAAAGTAGCAACCCGCTGGTGTGACTGTCCATCTTCATAGATAATCGACATGTTCAAGAAGCATGGACTTCATGCTGGGACAGTTTTATGACGCTGATAATTGTCCTGCTAATTTGGTGCGGGTTCTGTATACGGTTACGTAATGTGTCACATTCCTTTGTGATGTGTAATATGGTAGACATTTTGTAAGTAAATAAAGCTAAGGACGAGTGTCAAACATTCTGGATCCAGATCAGACGCCGTGTTACGCGGCATCTGATCTTGATCCAAGTTGTTTGCAAAATAAAAAGAAAAGTTGCGATCAGCAGGCAAAGAGTTAAGCAGTCAGTAAAATATATTGCTTAAGGCATTGGCTGCTTTATAATTTACTCCGTTATATAAGACATAAGTAAAGCAGAAAGAAACGGAGATCTCATGTTATCATGTTTGCAATTAATTTCTGAAGATAATGCAAACTGTTACCTCTTTCATAGAAATGGGACGGATAATATGTATATTTTAGTCTGGCTGTAAAACTAACCCTAAATTCATTTTTTTGAAGTAATATGTTAATAATTCTAATTTTCCTTTCAATAATAATAATGATCACATACGACATAATAATACAGTTACAACTTTGGCCGTTTTGGATTTTGGCCGTTTGACGCGCACTCCTTTCAAAAGTCTCATTACATACAAAATGGATTTTTATTTTTGCTTCCAAGGAAATATTTTCTCCATGTAGAACATTGTAACAGTGCATGAACACATTTTTAGAAGTTTAGAAGTTTGCTTAAGTTTTTATACGGAAGGAATTCTTTTCTTACGCGAGTTGGTCTAGCCATATCATTAGCCAGCAACCTTTGTAGGTCATCATTACTTTTTTCGCTTCAAGAAAAACCCTGGTATTTTAACAACCGAAAGATAAGTGTCACGGCTTTATATCAAGACCTTTTTTTTTTTTTAAATATATAATATATATCGGACGAAAATTATGGATTAAATTCAAGTTTTTGAAACGGGACGTAGTATATATTTCGCGATCGCCTGCTCTCGTTTATCGACTATTTCATTTGGCCATCGCTCTTTAACTCGCCATAAAATTTGTCGATTTCGAAAATAAACACTTGCATTTTTACAACTGAAAGAAAAATATCTAAGCTTTCCTTTAAGACCATTTCTTTGAAAATCGGTGGAAAATTGAGGGTTTTATGAAAGGTTTTGTAACGGGGCGTGATATATTTATGCCCGAGTGCTTGCTCCCTTTTATCGGCAAATTCATTTGGAAACCACTCTTTAACTCGCCATAAAACGGATCAATTTTAAAAAATAAAATCTGTTATTTTTACAAGTGAAAGATAAATATCTTAGCCTTCTTTTAAGACCATTATAATGAAAATCGGGTGAAAATTAAGGATTTTATGTAACTTAAACTAACAGTAGGTAACCATTCAACACGATAAAAAACGCGATAGCCCGCTATCGGCGTACCGGTGCAGTTGAATTATCGATCGATTAAGCGTTATCGCACATACAGGTAACGGACGACACCATTTTCGGGAAAATGCAGATTTGAGTATACGTTACTTCTCCATTTGTCCTTTCTCCATGTCTTGGTACAGAATTTATTGCCCAAAATAAGGGGTAATATAGTCGGTTTGCACATTTAACGGCCTTTACGGCTGGAACTTTCACCTAATTTCATTAGAGCAAATGCGTTTGTGTCGGAACATGACCCTCTTCACTATCAGCTATATGAAATATACATGTAATTTGGCACGAAATTGACAAGTGAAAGACTCATTTCATTTTCAATGCCATTTTGAATACCGGAATGAATCGAATGAACGGAGCGATCTCATTGGTCAAAATTAAACAGGTAAAGTTTCTTTTAATTTTGCATTCTATGTAAATTATATAAAACTGATAATATTTCATTTAAAGATGATTTATAATATTTGGTGAAAGTTCCAGTGGCATAGGCCGTTTATTGTGGACAAATAACAGATCACCCCTACATGTACATTCGTTGCTATGTACCAAGAAAACGACAAAAAACTTTTTGATGTTTATTTTCGTTATAATTCACGTACTGTGGCGTTATTTGACGGAATTTGATGAAATAAAAAGTAGATATTGATAAATTAATCTTTTCCCGAGGGTACCACAAGAGAATATCGGCGATCGAGTCTATTTTAGCATCAGTTTAAGTGGATAGTAAAGACTAGGTGTCGAATTGCGCTGTTTACCTTGTATCTATAATAGACGTATAGTAAAAAAAAAAATTTTTTTTTTTTTTTTTTTAAGGGGGGAGGGGGTTCATAGATAATAAAGTATGTGTCAAGTACCTGTGGAACCAACGAATTCCACTTCAAACAGATTTAAACTAGATCAGATGCAGACTTACCCGGCATCCGATCAGGCTACAATCTGTTCACCTCTCCAATTCGTGTTTTATTGTTCATACATTAGCCGTGCCATGAAAACAACTGTCTTATTGCATCACAAACAGTGGAGATCAAGAATTTATGTCGGTATATTATATACGGTATTTGGCAGTAAAGACCAAACACTGTCAAAGAGCATGGCATGTGATGATAACGATGCTTGGTTTGCACAATGTTGCAATGCAATAAGGCTGGTTTTGTCATGACCAAGCTCTTATATATAGTGTTTTACATATTACAGTGCTCCTTCCCTACAACGGCCCTCCCAACAACGATTCCATCCTTACAACGACCCTTGCAGCTCTTTCCCAAACATTACACTTTTGTTTAACGTTTTTGCTGCTGCAATATCGTCTGCTTAAAATTGCCGTCTGCTGCTTTTCTCAAAATTACATAATGGACATTTTGAAAAAATGAACCTTTAATGGCGAGTGACAAACAGCTTGAATCCAGATCAGACGCCGCTTTACGTGGCGTCTGATCTGGATTCAAGCTGTTTTCAAATGTAAACCAATTTCCCTCCATATAACTACTCCCTCCGAACAACGCACATAATTCTTGTCTCCCGTTGGGTGTCGTTGTAGAGAGGGAACGCTGTACCTCTTTTTTCACTTCTTTAGAACATGCAAGAACGTAGATGACTTTGAAGAACTCGCCCAGAAAGAGGCAAAAGACAAGCACGTGAAGAAGTTTGTTTCTGAGCTCGACCAAGTCGTACAGAAAGTGGAAAGACTGAAACGTGCGAAGAACGAAGACCTTTCTAAACTACGAACAGAGACAAATGATGCACTAAAGGCTATCACCGAGTTTCGAAACGAAATAAACTGGTTTTTAGACAAACTAGAACGAAAGGGGAAGCTGTTCATAGATAAAAGGTACAAAGAAATACACGCTGACATTACCAGCGACGTCGAACAGTGCGATAATACACTTACAGGGTTAAATAAACTGAAGAAAAGGCTAGACGACATTGAACTCAAGTCTCGGCGCCTCATTAATGTAAAAGTGGGGAAGTCAAAACTGTCAGCAGCACAGAGACTTTGCAAGGAGATGAAGGAGGTACGACCCAAAACAGAGTTCGTCAAGATGTCAGTGGATCCTATGGTTGAACGGTTTGTGATGAAGCTGCGATGGTATGGCAAGCACAGGACATACCTGTCCATGCAAGCTCCCCCGCCTCTACCCCATCTGTATAAAATCAAACACGACTCACATTATGATGTTCGGTGCAGGGCAGATAGAAAGATCTGTTCTATTGTTGGAGCATGTCAAATCAAGGGTGGTACTATTCTATTAGTAGACTGTGTAAACCAGAATATAAAGCAAGTAGATGTGACGTATAAAGTCGTTGGTTCTTGCGATCTCCCAGCCACGCCCATTGCAATGTGCACTACAACAGCATATTGCGCTGCTGTGCTCCTTGAAGACCAAACAGGCACGTCTATTCATATTGTAACAGCGAACCCTTCTAGTCTATCACTCGGCGAATCATTCAAGACTGAGGGAAGCACAGGGCTTGCATTTAGTGACGATAACTTTTATGTTTGCACGGCCACAACCGTCTCTATTTTCTCCACATCCGGGGAGTTCGTACGTACCATTTATGAAAATGCAGCAGCTGACTTGGTACACATGCATGTAAGTTTCCATGGAGAGAAACTGTTTGTCACTGATTCAAAGAAAGGTGTGACAGCCATGGACACCAACGGAGATGCCATCGAGTCATTCAATGATGCCAGTTTGGATGTACCTTGTGGCGCCTGTTCGGACAGAAGTAACCAAGTGTTCGTTTGTTCTGATAACTTACATAATATTGTCCAACTGAGCTATGACCTCAATAGTCTAGGCGAGCTAGTAGGCCAGAAGAAAGGTCTAAAACATCCACAAAATGTCTGCTTTGACTTCATCAGTAGTCGTCTTATTGTAACACAGAAGAACAGCAATGTCATCAAAGTGTTTCAACTTGAATAGAACAGCATACTGCAGACAAATCTATTTGTTAATGTTGTGTAGATGAGCATACTTTCCCCTCGTCCATGGTCATATTAGTGTCGACTTAAAGTTTGTTGTATGTGTTTTTTTTTAAAAGAAAATCTTTTTAGAACCCCGGTAAGGTAGGTGATTATTTGTCAAACAAACCCTATGATACCACTATTCATAACGAGACGAGACGGTTCTATTGGCTAATCACAGCATAGGGGCTTGTGGTCGCATAAAGGATTTTATAAATTCGTATATGACGTGACTGAAGACAAATTGATTCGAGAGTTGTTCAAAAAGTAATGATACTTGATCATAACTTCAAAAATATAAGAGCAAAATGTATGTGTGATATAACATTTTAAAGAGCAATTCTTTGCCTACATGGTGGTATAATGCTCGACAAGATTACATCACTCAATAAGTTACAACATGAACCTTAACGAACCCTACTCGAGGACATTGGACCTTTTTGTGTATTTTTGCGGCACTTGTCAAAAAAATGTTTGATACTATAATTATTACTGCGGCTTTATTATTTTGAATAAGGTTATGTTACTTTCTGTCAAAAATATAATACTAGTATGCAGACATTACACAGTTTAATATGTTATTGTTCTATAAACTATACACAATATAGCTAATACTAAACACGTACTTAAAATATCATAAAAATAATCTACTGTTATGTATAAAAAGAATTTGGTGAAAGCACAAACTCATTTTTGATATTAAATCAGGCTATAATTGAAGCCATTGAAGTAGGGTTTTATGTTTTAGAATAAAATGTATATACTGATCTAGAAACTGTTCATAGCGTTTGAAAGCATATATCTACTTTTGTCATTAGCTAAACTAAGAAATGTTAACATTGTTGAAAAATTGCGATTTTTGACAGTAAACTTTTCAATGGAAATGAAATTTTATTTGTACTAAAGTTCAGACATAAACTGATATATTCAAATACAAATTTTAATTTTTTTACGTTTTAAGATGTTATTATGTCAAAACGTTATGTCTGACAAATGCTATGTTCCAGTGTCATCGAGTAGGAGTCTTTTAGGTTCATGTTGTTACTGTACTTATCGAATTTAGTGATCTCGTGCATTATACCATCGTGTAGGTATTGACATTTTCTTTAAAATGATTTATCGCACATGCATTTAGAGGTATCATTTCATTTTGAACCCCCTCGTATTCATGTTAAGCGCGGTGCTATAGAAATATCTTATTGTTGTCGAGAGATGTAGCCGACTTTAAACACCCGTTCATGTCTATGGTAATTATTGTCTGTGACTTAAACAGAAATGTTGTCATTTTGATTAAAGAAACAATGATATTATAAGTGTTAAGAAGCTTTGATCCTATTTAGACCTAAGTTACTCGTATGTTACTAAATTTCGAACTGATGTCAAAATATATAAATAATAAGTGGCCTTTATGTATGGAACGCCGTAGCTGTCTCCTGTTGTCACATTTCTTCTTGTTTTGTTAGCTCACCTGAGCCAAAGGCTCAAGGTGAGTTATTGGGATGGCCCTGTGTCCGTCGTCCGTCGTCGTGCGTTATGCGTCGTGCGTCGTCCGTCGTCTTTAACAATTGCTTCAAATGACATCTCCTCCTATACCGCTTGTCAGATTTCAACCAAACTTTACAGGAATGTTCCTTGGGTCAAGCTCTTTCAAATTTGTTCAAAGAATTAAAAAACAATGTAGAACTCTGGTTGCCATGGCAACCAAAGTGAAAAAATAAGGAAATCTTAAAAATTCTTCTCGTCTGAAACTACAAGGGACAGAGCTTAGATATGTGGCACATAGCATCATCTATGGGTCCTTGATCAAGTTTGTTCAAATTATGCCCCTGGGGTCAAAATTGGCCCCTCCCCGGGGGTCACAGTTTTACAAAGAGTTATATAGTGAAATTTTCAAACGTCTTCTCCTCTGAAACTAATATGGCCAGAGCTTTTATATTTGGCATGGTGACACTTCTAGATGTCCTATACCAATATTGCTCAAATGGTTCTGGTTGGTTGCATATCTAGGTCGCAGGAGCTAAAAATAGATTTTTTTCAATGAAAACTTAAAAACATCTTCTTGTTAAAAACTACAAGGGCCAGATCTTAGATATTTGGCATATAGCATCATCTACAGGTCCTCTATCAAGTTTGTACAAATAATGCCCCTGGGGTCAAAGCTGGCCCCACCCGGGGGTCACAGTTTTACATAGAGTTATATAGTGAACTTTTCAAACATCTTCTTCTCTGAAACTAATATGGCCAGAGTTTTGATATTCGGCATGGTGACACTTCTAGATGTGCGTTACCTATTTGTTCAAATGGTTCCAGTCTGTTGCATATGTAGGTCACAGGAGCTAAAAATAGATTTTTTCAATGGAAAAATCTTCTTGTCTAAAACCTAGTACCCTGATCTTAGATATTTGGCACATAGCATCATCTACAGGTCCTCTATCAAGTTTGTTCAAATTTAATAATGCCCCTCGGGTAAAAAATGACCCCGTCCTGGACATAAATCATTATCTCCATTTTGTCAGCTATTCTCAAGTGAGCGAAATATGCCCCATGGGGCTCTTGTTCAAAGAGAGACTTGTCATTTTAATAGACCATGCCATTATGTCAAAGCGCTATGTGATCTTGTCTATAGAATGTCTTATGTTAAACACATATGCTAGTATGTTACAAAGTAGTCTTATCTTGTTAATGAATAATGTGGACTTGTCTATAAAATATGTTATCATGTCAAATGCACGTGTTGTTTTGTCAGTATACAGAGTTGACTTGTTCAAACTGTGTCTTATTATGTTCAACATCTTTGTCATTATGTTACAAAGCAGTTTCATCTAGTCAACGTGTAATGTTAACTTGTCTATATGATATGTTATCATGTTCAATGTACCTATTATGTCAATTTTGACAATTGTTGATATAATAACATAACTGTTGAACATGATAAGACAGAGTTTGGACCAGTCAACACTATTTCTTGACATAACAACACGTGCAGTTAAAATGACAACATATCATATGGACAAGTTTACATCCTTCTTTGACAAGATGAGACTGCTTTGTGACATAATAACATAGGTATTGAACATGATAAGACATTATTTGGTCAACCCTGTATATTGACATAACAACATATGCATGTATCATGATAACATATCGTATGGACAAGTTCACATTGCTTTTTAACAAGATGAACTGCTTTGTAACATAACATCATAGCCAATGGTTATAATAAGACATTAATTACATAAGTTCAAATGATACGTAGACAAAATAACACACATTTTCGACATAATAGCATAACTTTTAGCATATCTCGACGCAATGTGGACAAGTCAACACATCGTTTTAACAAACGTACTCTAGACAAGATAACTTCGCTTTTAACATAATAACAGTACTTTTGAACATAACATGTGTACACGTATCTGCGGGTGCTCTAAATGTTACTTGGACCAATGACAACACTAACATTTTTTAAGATGGAAAAACGAATAACGTTACCGGTCAAGCATATATCCTTAATGTAAAGAATTGATCGAACTGTCGTGGCATATATAAAGTGTTGACGAACAGACAGACGGACGGACTTTGAATAAAGATGGCGATGATCATGATGATGGCTGTGATTATGATGATACACAAAACGTTGTCCATCCACTACAACAAAGGCTATTGTTGTCATTAGTCCTAGTTACATTTAAGGCAACAATTTAACACATAGGGCATTTTTGTTACATTTAGGACCACTCATGTTTTGAACGTCATTTCGGCGTTTAGTTACATAATAGGAACGTTTAGTTACACTAAGGACCGCGCATTTACATATATAGGGCATAGTTAATAGAGGGCCGCTACATACGTATACTCTGATACATAAGGATGTTTAGGATTGCATCGTTTTCAAGAATTTTCCTTTTACAAGAATGTGACCTTTGTAACAACACACACACAGACGGCTACACATGATGAGCCTTATCGTAGAAAAATTGACTAACAGTATAGACTATAACTAGGCTTAAGTAAAATGAAAATAAAGCCACAAACGTTTGTATCAGCTTGCTACTGTATTACATCATGTTTAATTCTTTCACCAAAATTCGGCGTGTGATCTGGTCCTAAACTTGTTTGCGCTGGACTTTTATAAGGCTTTTTTTAGCACAAATTAATTCATTCGGAGGGAATTAAACATTCTAATCTGTATCAGTATTATAGTAATAGTATAATTTAGATGACAGCTTGATGCAAGATCAAGTCAAGCAGAGCATTTTTTTTTTCGGAAATTTATAGGGTTTTTTCGGGAATTTATAGCAAATTATATTGTATGAAATTGACGACGAGTCTTGGGGTTTATTTTATTAATCAAATATTTTGCCAGCCTTTTTTTAGACATATGGAAAAAGACGACATTCAACAGACCTGCCTGCTTTTAAAACAGTGTAAAAAAGTTCGCCCAAAGCAAGAAGAGAATCTGTTATGGCTGATTATCATCGCAATATGCAATGGAAAGACCGATTGTGAATCACAAAACAAAATACAGATATAGCGGAGGAAGACGTTATCATTTACCCCCCCCCCCCCCCCCCCCCCATTCAAACCTCCAAAACCCGAAACAAACCGAAAAACAACAACAACAAAAACAAACAACTACACCACCCAAAAAAGAAAGAAACAAGCAAAACAAAGAAAAACCCGTATATGGCAAAACATTGATGTCTATTGCAAACACTTCGGAAGCAGGTCAGACGCTAAGCTACTCGGTATGTTGCAAGCCAAATTGTTTGCCCCTCAGATTAATATACATGTCCCTCAGATTAATATACATCTCTAGAATTTATTTTGAATTGTCATTTTCTACATTTTATGGCAATGCGTTTGCGGTTTAACGGGAAATATAATAATAACATCTTCTCCCCTCTATACTGCAAATGTTGCTGATGATCAGGATTAACCCTGTTTGTTGTGATGTCTGGCGCGATCATATATCCTACAACAGAATGTTTCACGTTGTTCGCGCCGCAATACTAAGTTTTTTCGATCTTCGATAACTGGAACTCGCTTTAGTCGGACTAACTCTTATTTCAAAGTTAAAACATTACTATTTTTGGTCCACTGGGGTAATTGACTTCAAAACATTTATTGCTGAAAATTGAGTTCCGCTTAAGCTGGTTCTGGGGAGGGGACTCTTGGGACATGAGCAATGTTGCATATTTCAGTATTGCCAAAACTGAACATTTTTCATATTCGCTTTATTTTCGGTGCGTTAAAAAAACCAAACCCCTCCTATTCCCACCGATTCTGAACTTAGCATCGTCTTAATTTTAAAATATTGGTATTGTACTTCTAATTTTAGCGAGTCCGAGTTATTAAATGTTAGCGGA
The DNA here is from genome assembly GCA_922989275.2 of Gari tellinella. Lineage (NCBI taxonomy): Eukaryota > Metazoa > Mollusca > Bivalvia > Cardiida > Psammobiidae > Gari > Gari tellinella. The sequence goes on along the minus strand of OV277857.1, from coordinate 62,672,362 downwards.
AGAAATACGGATACTTTTGACTCAAACCAGTTGGAGTTATCGAGGTTTTCGTTTTCTGTATGTCGCAGGATGGTGTGATTTTGGAGTAGAGGAAAATGATGATCATCTTGTGAAATTTAATCGACCTTCAATACTCCTAAGTAAGTACTATGCATGTACTACAGTGGAGAATCTGTTATTCTTTCCCGTTTAAACGCAAACGTACGCAAACGCAAAGCGCTAAAACGTAGAAAACAACAACTTTTGGACAATTCTGATAGTTCATGTTTATCTTGGTGGCAAAACGTTTGGAGCCTGATCAGACGCCGGGTTACCCGGCGTCTGATCTGGCTCCAAACTGTTTGCACTGCAAATAATAGTTTTAGCGTAAACGCGTTTATTGGGAAAGAATAACACATTCTCCACTGTATGTGGGAGAACTCACATGTAGGCGTTGCAATTTCTATTGTTTTCCAAAAACAGTTAATGCGTTTGAATCGCAAACGCTGATCAGGAAATCCGTTGCATAATCATTTTTCAACTAATGGCCAACTGCATATTTACTCAAGTTTAGCCCTTTCCTCAATGAAACTTCAACGAACAATACCACTTTCAAATCTATTCTAGTCAATGTTTACTATTTATAACATGTTATTTTTCTTCTCTCCAATGCATTGCAATACATGTACGGCAAACAGTGCTGACCCTGATCAGAGGGCTCCTTTAGAAGCCCGCTGATCTGGGTCATCACTGCTTGCATTTGACAGGTGTACTCTTCTTATATAAACTATTTTCAAATGACGCATGTATGCGTGACTAGGGTTCAGAAGATTAAATCTATAGTCGACTAAAGTTTGTGACTCTTTATTCCTTGAATTTGATACCACATTTTACACTTGCACTGCATATATTGGCAATAGATGATAACACAAACTAAATTCGATATTGAAAGATTGTTTTTGAAAAGTGATGAAATACTTATAATCAATCCTAGCAAAGGTGTCTATCCTGGTTGAGTATACAGTAAAACCTCTCAATTACGAGCACTTATACAGTGGAGAATCCGTTATTCTTTCCCGTTTAAACGCAAACGAAACGCTAACGCAAGACACTAAATTGTAGAAAAGGACAATTTTTGACAATTCTGACGTTTCATTTTTTACTGAGTGGCAAACAGTTTGGAGCCTGATCAGACGCCGGGTTACCCGGCGTCGGATCTGGCTCCAAACTGTTTGCACTGGAAATAATGTTTTTAGCGTAAAACGCGTTTATTGGGAAAGAATAACGTTTTCGCCACTGTAAGTAGGCTATTTGACTGCATTAAAACGAGTAACAGCTTAAAGCAAGGTGAACGTCAAACTGAACGCTCCTAAAGAAGAGCTTCTGTTTTACGTTCACCTTGCTTTAAGTAGCCATCTTTCTTAAACACCTAACACCAATTCAGTGGCCGCTATAGAGAGTTTTTAAAGTATATAAACCCAGGGTCGTGATACAAGGAAGAACATGTATTTCGTTCTCAGTAAACGCAACGAAGAGCATTTCAAACAGTTTTGGACCAGCTCAGACATCGTGTTTCATCGGGTTCCAAGTTGTTTATGATTCATTGTTTTGTGTGTGTCGTCTATAGTTTCAACACATGTTCTTGTTCTTCATTTGTGTTGGGTGATTGGTTTGAATGACATTAATTAATAATAACGTAGTGGGGTTAAATGTATGCATATGTAGATCTACATGCACAACGGAATAACCAGACAATTTTCTTTTTTAATTTCGAATTTCCCATTATACTTGTCCATGTATATATTTGATATGCAATTTTTATTACTATCTCAGAGGTGAAGGGTCACAGCTAATGATTTTAGAACTTATAGTCGGTTCAAATATCACTTTAAAATATATATAGGTCTATACAGTTTTCTATCTTAGCTCATACATTTGTATTCCATGTTTTAGATCTTGACTTCCTGGTACGACGTTTTGGGGATGGAAGACATAAAAGACGTCACGATTGGTGTTTTGGAGAAATCACAATTCATAAAGCCTGTTTGCATTGCATATTCTCAGGTATGTGCACTTGTGCAGTATAATCAATATACTTGTACACACGTGTACTTATTCTGAGAGGCAACAGAAGCTACGCATGTGCAGTTATTGTTGATGAAATATTTTCTTTTTAGCTCACCTGGCACGAAGTGCCAAGGTGAGCTATTAGGATCGCTGGATGTCCGTCGTCCTATCTGTCGTCCGTCGTCTGTCGTCCGTCGTCCGTCCGTTCACAATTGGTTCGTTAACACTCTAGCAGCTACAAATCTCATTGGATCTTAATGAAACTTGGTCACAATGTTTGCCTCAATGAAATCTAGGTCAAGTTCGAATGTGGGTCATGTCCGGTCAAAAACTAGGTCACTAGGTCAAATCATCTCAAAACCTTGTAAACAATATAGAGGCTACAAATCTCATTAGATCTTAGTGAAACTTAGTCAAAATATTTGTCTCATTGATATCTAGGTCAAGGTCGAATGTGGGTCATGTCCGATTAAAAACTAGGTCACTATGTCAAATCATCGAAAAACCTTGTAACACTCTAGAGGCTACAAATCTCATTTGATCTTAATGAAACTTGATCACAATGTTTGCCTTAATAAAATCTAGGTCAAGTTCGAATGTGGGTCATGGCCCGTCAAAAACTAGGTCACTAGGTTAAATTATCGGTAAACCTTGTTAATACTCTAGAGGCTACAAATCCCATTGGATCTTAATGAAACTTTGTCAAAATGTTTGCCTCATTGATATTCAGGTCAAGTCTGAATTAATGCAGAAATAAAGATTTTAGTTTTTGAAATACTCCCCTTATCCGGAGCTCTGTTGCTCATGGTTTATCGTCAACTCATAGAAAAACCTTGTTAACACTCTAGAGACTACAAATCTCATTGGATCTTAACGAAACTTGGTCAAAATGTTTGCCTCATTGATATCTAGGTCAAGTTTGAATGTGGGTCATGTCAGGCATGAAACTAGGTCACTAGGACAAATCATAGAAACAGTGTTAACTCTCATGAGGCTACAAATCTCATTAGATCTGAATAAAATATTGTCAGAATATTTGCCTACATCAAATCTAGGTCAAAAACAAATGTGGATTGTGTCTGGTCAAAAACTAGGTCACTAGGTCAAATCATAGAAAACTCTTGTTAACACTCTAAAGGTTTATTGTGGGTCATGTCATGTCATAATCTGGGTCACTATAGGTTAAGTTTACATGGTGTACCAGGTGAGCGATTTAGGGCCATAGTGGCCCTTGTTAATTTTCTCTGATAGTTTTAATGTTTCTAAGCTAGTCTTTAGACTAACGACTGAGGACATATCGAGATAACTTTCAAAAAGTTTGGATACTGATCAGACGCCGCGTCACGCGATGTCCTATCAGGATACAATTAAACTGTTTGTAAAGTACGGATAGTCATAGCTTCCAACCTGTTTACTTTGGGGGAAATCATCTATTCTCCTTTGTATTGACAATATGCCGAATAAGCACTCAAACGAACTCAATCAAAAAAAGGAGAATAGTTGGAAATGTGAAGTTAAAGTAAAATTGAAAGGTCCTACAAATCAATAGAATTCATGCGTTCTGCCGTTTGTTATTAGACCCATTTGTGATTAGATACGTATGATATTGGGTTCCGCATGCGTTATCTCTGTGAGGCTCATTAAGGGGTTGTGTGTTGGATAAAATCTGAGTTACAAACAGTTTGGAGCCTGATCAGACGCCGGGTTAGCCGGCGTCTGATATGGCTCCAAACTGTTTACTATGGACATGCTCGTTTTTAACATTAACACGTTAATTGGAAAATAACAATGTCTTCTCCACTGTAACTTTGGTTTGTTTTCAGAATAGAGAGAAAAAGGAATGGGACGCCATCAATGTACGGCCTGGGTATGTATACATGTATATTCAGAAACGCTATGTGATTATATCTATAGTTCTAAACGAAATTATATTGATGCAAAATTAAACGATAAAACTGATTGCAAATTATCACGAATTATTCAGACCATGTGACTAGAGTTGCAAACAGTTTGAAGCCTGGTCGAAACCAGGCCCCGAGGTTATAAAACTTAAAACGAACTCTGTGCTCAAAACTCAGAACTTTTCTCAACTCATAATTCTCCGGCGAACATTTTATATACAACGAGTATTTGCATACATAATTCTACGGTAAAGATTTATCCAAATGAGGTTACAGAAATAAGTTAATGCATGTTATGTAAACCCTAGAGCATGAGATCAAAACTGAGTTTTGAGCACAGAGTTCGTTTTAAGTTTTATAACCTCGGGGCCTGGCGTCTAATCTGACACTAAACTGTTTGCAATGGACATGTTTCAAATAAACGCGTTATTCGGGAAAGGAAAACTTTTCCGCACTACCGAGTAACTCGGCATCTGATTAGGCGCCATACTGTACATATAATTGACATCATAGCTTGAATACAAGCATGTTTTTGAAAATATAACAAAGTTTTCTCATTGTATATTCTGGTTTACATTTGCAGTGTTCTGATACTGATCTACAACAAAACCCGAGACGTACTGGTGTTTGTAAAACAATTTAGACCAGGCAAGTATAGTCATATAATTCAGCGACTTGGAGAAAGAATCTTATTCTAAAATATATTATGACAGCTTAACCCGATGAACCCTAGTCACGCATAAACGCGTCCTTTACACACAGTGTTAATGTGAAGAGTACACTTGTATTGTGCAAACAGTGCAGACCCTTAAGGCACATTCTGCTTTACTTTCAACCTGCTTTAAGAAGTCGCCTATTTTCAAAACTAGAGATATTCGCGAATTAACACGTAAATTATATTCTTGCGAATAAAACCGGTTTTACAATAGTCAAACGTCGAGCAGACTAGTCTAAATTTGAAACTGGCATTGTCCATTTGATGTATCAGGGTGTACATGGCCATTGCTGACGGCTTATAATGGAGCTAAAGAATATATTACATAATGTTTTAAAATATTTTGCATTTAAAGTCAGCTGGTGAATCAAGAAACAAAAAGCTTATCAGTTCAGTACAGTGGAGAATACGTTATTCTTAAGACTTTCCCGTTTAAACGCAAACGAAACGCAAACGCATTGCAATAAAATGTAGAAAATAACAACTTTTTGACAACTCTGGCTATTCATTTTTATACGGTTACCCGGCGTCTGATCATGCTCCGAACTGTTTGCAATGGAAATAATAGTTTTAGCGTAAACGCGTTTATTGGAAAAGAATAACGTTTTCTCCACTGTAATATGGATTAGATATCTATATAACACTGTCTGTCATTTTCCGGTATCGTTTTGACATTAATAAATTAAACCACGAAAACGTTTCCCTTTTAGCGCTACTATTCTAAAAGGTATAACTGCTAAACCAACCAAAACTTTGATTACAGATTTATCCAGTCTAAATGTGTATATACATGTAGGCCGATTTTTTCCACGTGGCAGGGCGGAACTAACCTTTGGCAAAGATAAACTAATTTACTTTTGCTTTTAGGTTTGATAGGTATAGTTCCGTATTATATCGTTATTTTCCCATATTTTCAACATGTAGAAACACAATTTATGCGTGCATTCATATCCACGTGCACTTGGTATATTCAGTGCTCCCTCTCTACAACAACACCCAATGGAAGACAAAGATTGCGTGTGTTGTTCGGAGAGAGTTGTTATAGGGTGAGAAAATTAAGACTGCATTTATTTGCAAACAGCTTAAATCCAGATCAGACGCCGCGTAACGCGGCGTCTGACCTGGATTCAAGCTGTTTGTCATTCTTCATTACATTCCTTCTGTCAAAATGTCCATTACTATTTAATGTTGAGAAAAAATCGGCAGACGACAACGGTAAATTCCGATTGTAAAATACGTGCTGCCGCCCACAAAGTTGCAATACAAAAGTCCGCATCGAAACTCTGCTCTTGTAGGTCAATAAAGTAAGTCAATACTAATGGACAAAGCACACACAGACGGGCAATTTAAGACATTTGATTAAGCAGAATTCTTTTTACACATTTTATTCGGAAATGATGCGAACATCAAACACTGAATTCGCCCTTCCTATAATAATTCCTATATAATATCCAGTTTATTTTCTGATTTTCATTTTTCAAATTACAGCTGTTTATCTTAGTACTGTCGTACCCAGCATCACCGATGAGGTTACATATATAGACCACACCGTGTTCCCAGCATGCACAGGAATAGCCTTTGAACTGTGTGCTGGATTGGTAGACAAGGATAAAACGCTCCCAGAAATTGCCAAAGACGAATTACTAGAGGAATGCGGCTATAATGTACCATTAGAAAATATACAGAAACTTACAGAGTATAGGTATAGTAAAACCTCTCCACTACGACCATTGAAAATAAGACTAATTGATGGTATGAAAGACAGGTGACTGCTTAAAGCAAGACGAAAGAAAAGCAGGAAGCTCCTATAGGAGCTTCGTGCTTTACTTTCATTTTGCTTTTAGCGACCACCTCTTAAAACCATCGAACATTGAGTAGCATTAAATGGTCGAAATAGAGGAGGTTTACTGCTGTTGCAAAGAAGTTTTTAGTGCAGATGTACTATTTTTTAACGTTTCGCCTGTTGCAATATCATCTGCTTTACAGATGTCATCTGTAATTGTTTTTGAAAATTAATTTTGAAGCCATTTTAGCTTCAGATACCTTATTACGGGAGTCAAACAGTTTGGATCCAGATCAAACACCATGAACGCGGCGTCTGTTCACGGCGTTTGATCAGGATACAAACTTTTTGCAAATTCTTGTAAACTCACAAATAAACAGGCGAATAGCGAACCGTTACGCATTGATTCCTGAAACATGTCTATGTATGGTTGTTGTTCACTGTTTTAGTTTAAACATATTTGTTGCATACATTATAGATGCGGGGGATTGGACTACAAGTTTTAGCAACTTTATATAAAGGCCGCTCCCAAGGCACGTGTATTAACAAAACAATGACATGGCAATAATTGAGATAAAGATTAGAAAATTAGTAATTTCAGTATAAATAACATAGAAATTTAAAAATATAGTACTCAAAGTCTGCTAAGGACCAATTTTGTTATGTTATGCTAAGGACCTAAGGTATAATCTGTAATAGGAACCAATGCATCGGCCTATCACTTTCTCACTTTATAAAATTTACCACAGTTTTGTTCAATTTCAACAAAATTTCAGGAGTTTTAGCTAGAGGTCCATTCCACAGGTTCGAGTGTGACTTACACATGTAAATGTCCCATGCAGGTGTATTGGTAAAACTGCAAACTGCAAAAGTTACAATTAAATCGTGTTTTTGAGTTAACCCTTTCAAGCCTACAACCCTCTGTAGAGATTACTGATCATATATGCAAAAAATGTTGACGCTGATCAGAGGGCTCCTATAGGAGCCCTCTGATCAGGGTCAACACTGTTTGATATTTTCATTGGTTTTTGTTAATTGTCATACGAAAACTGCAAAGTAGACTGGTTCAAAATACCCTTATTAAAAGAGTCCAGAAGGTCTATAAATACATACAAGTGAATTTTAGGGTTGAAAGGGTTAAGGCGCATGCTAACAGTTAAAAAGTGTATACAATTGAACATTGAAAGGTAAAAAATCGTTTTTACCGATGAATAAATCTAAAAATATTAAAATGTAGAATTCAATGGATTGGAAAATTTTGGTGAAACTTTGATAATTTCCTAGGGTTTCGCCTACAGGACCTGAACAAGTGTAAAATTGATCAGAATCTGTAAATTGAACACTTATCAAAATGACTCCAAATATGGAGGGAATCGAACAAAAATGCTGGAAGTTTTACGACGAGAAAGTGATAGGGTCAACGCATTGGTACCTTTGGAGGTTTTACCTTTAGGAAATTTTGAGTACATGTAGTGTAGGGAGGAATGCAGACTTAAAAAAAAAGTTTACCCTTGTATAAGGTCAATTTTGTAAAGAGACTACATGCAGGTTATATAGATACGTTAACATTTGATCTAGAGTAGGATACGTTTACGTTAACCCAGTACTCCATATATACACTTTTCTACGTCTTTAACTTATTCCTCCACCAAAGAAAATAGTTCTCAATTTATAAATCATGAATATGCAGCATAAGAAATAGTTTTCTATGTCCTAGCAGATGGTACCTTAAAGCAGACTGACATTAAAGCAGAATGCGCCTACGGTACATTCTGCTTTACTTTCAACTTTCTTGAAGTGGTCGTCTGTATTCAAAGCCAAGAAGCAGGCGCAAAAATGTTTCTCGAGTTCCTCAGGGCGCTGTGCCATTTCTGCAGTATTTATGTATGTGTCAATTTATTTACTCTTTCAGAGATGACCCGGATATTTCTGGTGCCCTGCACATCATATATTATGCAGAAGTAACGGACGCTATGAAAGTGGGTCCCGGAGGCGGAAATCCAGCCGAGGGAGAGTTCATTGAGGTTGTAGAGATCCCCGTCTCTGAAGCTCTGGATGTGGCAATGGACGAATCCAAACAGATGCCTTTTAGTGTTCCCTTTGCAGTGCTTTGGTTTTATAGAAATATATACAATAAATAAGTTCGATCTGCATAGAGTGTTGTTTTTAAAGTGCAAACAATATTTGCAACATTATCATTTGTGCCTAGCGTCCCATAAAAAGGACATTTGCAAACAGTGTAGACTCTAATCAGACATCGCATATTACGGCGTCAGATCAGAGTCTACATTGTTTGCTGATAGGAGTTTCGCAATAAAACAAAATGAAAATTTAGACCAGGCACACCTTACATAAAAAATAGACTAATCCAATATATAAGCATGGAAGGATCCGCTTGGCGTAAATGAGTGCAACGGGTAAGAATAACGTTGTCGTCCCTGTAACTTTGGCACGCTATTGGTACATTCTTGCTAACTGTTTCAAACCGCTGCCATCCAGATTTCAACGTTTGCCCTGAACCCGAACTGTTTGTCGGTGATGGTGTTTTCTAAAAGAGTAGACAGATAGACAGACTCTGAGAATCGCAGCAGGCAACATGTTTTAATGGCCCCGACATCTGTAGATGCAGAAGGCATATACATATGTCAAAGGGATATGTGGACCGTTCTGATAATGGGTCTGTAAATTGTTTAAGCCATTACATCATAAATACGCCATTTAACACCTTTATTTTATTCCCTAATTGAAGAAAATAGTTTCATATTATTCAATCATGTATATGTATCATAAGTTAAGATATCTTTATCATACCAGATGTTAGCTTAAAGCAGGCTGAAAGTAAAACAGAATGTGCCTTAAAGCACATTCTGCTTTACTTTCAACCTGCTTTAAGTGGTGACATGTCTCCCAAACTAGAAGCCAGCTATGGGGTAAGGGGTTAATATCCACTATATGTATATAAAAAGTGCACACGTTCTGAAAGATACAGCCCTCCTCGAGCGAAATCAAAACATGATATTATCGGAGAATTTAATATTCACCTATATGTCTTTGTATATGTAGGTGTATTACCCATTGGAGTGTCGACTAAATGAGTCATATTAGCTCTTGAAGGGATAGCATCAGCGTTTCTATAATTTTGGAATTTACTATTATTTACACATAGTATGTATTATATACTTGTGTATCTAATGGTGAAAATAGATTACTGTTTAGACAGTATAAATGACTTAAACTGTACATGTAATACGCCGTGTCCCAAATACTCCTGGAAGTAACCATTTTACCGGATATACGCCATTTATAGGGTTATTGCATTTTACTGCATGACATTTTACATGAGAATAAACAATATATAGCCATTTTGTACATTCATGTGTTATTATTATTCACACTTAACACGAATTCTGAAATATATATAATTTGAACAGTATAATTATTAGCTTAAATAATATGAACACGTGACCAAAACACGTATTTTAGATTTATGACTTTATATCCTCGAAACAGTATTTCGTAAAACAAAGATATAGTTATATATTTTCTTAATTTAAGATTAGAAGAATAAATTAAACTATAATAACAGGCGTATTAACCTTTTTATGACATGTTTAACGGTATCCCGTTACCTCATCCACTCTTTAAAATCATGTAAGGGTAGAACAAAATAGTTTGCTGCCCAAACCAATATTTACGTAAAACACATTTATAACGACCTACCAATGAAAATAAATATTCAAATCTAGAAGAGTAGCTGATAGTCCAAATAGATATTATATAACTAATGGTTATTCCTAAATACTGTTAAGACATATTTCAAATAATATCAAATTTGTTTCAATCAGCATAAGAAATACTTGAAAAGCGCGTTCTGAATGTACATGCTTCCAATACAACATAATGACTTCGCGTATTCAAGAGGGATTTCAGTCAATACAAAGTCATGTAACTTATACCATGTCTTGTTTGAATACCAATAAAACGGACATTTTCGGACTTATTATAATAAATTACCTTTGAATGTCTTTCTGAAAGGTTGATATTTCAGAAAAATGTTCACGTTTATAAAATAAGGCCAACCAATGTAGTTATCGCTCAATTATCAGAACTTTATAAATGCCCCACGTAGTGATAATCCTGTCCTTGCGTACGAGGTTATCCAGCTTTTACCATTTCTTCTACTCCAGGAATTTACCTACATTGCACCGATTCTAGGATTTAATTATCATATGGGATGTTTGACTGAGATTATCTCCTTTGTCAAGAACTAAAAGAAAGTCACGGCGATGGGTTTGGACCCAAGCGCTGCCTTTCAGCGAATGATACTAGCCAAAATCATCTTCCAGAAATCACCCCTCATCATAATCTCATCTCATCATTCATCGGCGCTATACATGTACTACATGTTCAGTGTCGCATTGGCATACACTCCAATTCCATCCACCCTTTTCTTCTAGCGTAAATACTGTTGACTTGAGTATCTTGATACTTATACGTTGTTGCTGTGAACAATTCCAAAGTCATCTATTTAACACATCCTTGTTTTGATATTGACCTCAGCCTGCATTAAATATTCAGAATACATGTAAATTGGCAACGGTGTCACTGGGGGCATTAAACGTTTATTGGACGCAGTCTTGTATGCGTGCTAAAATTGACTAGCATGCCCAAGGGTAGATGATATATGATAGTTTAATAAACTTTCGTTTAATTGTTATTATGCAAAATTTGATATCCCTTTGAACCTGAGAGGTTGATAATAGACAACATATGAACAGGTTCACCGGTTTTGGTAAGTTGTGTCGAATTGTCTATTAGCGACATGTCCATGTTTAATTTTTTATACAGTGTCCCCTCTCTACAACGACACACAATGGTGACATATATTGTGTGTTGTTCGGAGGGAGTCGGTATAGGGGGGGGGGGAATTATTAAGAATTGGCTTACATTTGCAAACAGCTTGAATCCAAATCAGACGCCGCGTATCGCGGCGTCTGATCTGGATTCAAGCTGTTTGTCACTCGTCATTATACTTATTCTATCAAAATATCCACTTTTATAACGTTAAGAAAAAAACAGCAGACGACAATTTAAGCAGACGATATTGCAGCATTAAAAGCGTTAGACATCGTTTTGCGTTTGCGTTTCGTTTGCGTTTAAACGGGAAAGAATAACGTTTTCTCCACTGTATATTGCTAATAATTGAAATTGCTCATATTTACACTGCTACTTATGATTTTTCTTACCCAGACATTTTCGTCAAGTGGGACCCGTCTTACGAAACGTCGTACGAAAATAAATGGTCGTAAGTCAAAACTTTAAAATATTTGTAATTTCTGATTTCTCGATCTAATCATGTCTTGTGATATTTCTTTGGAATCGTCTATAAAAGACGATTCCAAAGAGATGTCACAAGACAAGATTAAATCAAGCAATCTATAATAGTTGAGAACTTTAGAATCTGACATACAACAATATTTGTCATTCGACGTTTTGTAAGACGGACCCCAGGTATGTTCACTAAATCACTGGAAAATGATCTGTTGGGTTTGGGAGTAACACCCATCTTTTCCCTCCAACGTGGCGGAAAACAAAGGGTTACATAGTCTCCAAACAGTTTACTATCAGATGAAACTAAAATATCAATACTTTTAAAATTCTGTCATTTTTCACATTTTATTGCATGCGTTTGCGTTAAGATTCGGTTTTTAAAAGAGAAAGGATATCGTATTGTCCCCACAGTTATAGACAAAAATATGACAAATTAACGTAAATTTCAGTCGTATTTTACACGTTACTTGCGTTTGTGTAAATTGTGTTGAACATTTATTTTAAGTATCTGTCACATTTACTGATTATGTTTTATCAACATAGAGGATGATTAATTCCTTTGGATTGGTATGGAAAATATATCACGAGAATGGGCTGGTTTCTGGTTAAAAAACGAGTCCGAAGGACGAGTTTTTTCACCAGATAACAATCCATTTGAGTGATATATTTTTCATATCCATTCAAAGGAATCGATTATTCTATTTATTATTACAATGTCATGTTGTTTTTACAGAAAAAACACACCAAATTAATTGTTAACGCACGACGTCACTAAAGATATTGTGACGTGACGTCACAAAAATGATATCATCACTAATGATATCAACTGTGACGATATGAAATTTATCTAACTGAGAAATCTCTATAAATCATCGATAGGTATATAATAAATTTCTTCAGGTCAAGATGGATAACATTACGGATGTGACTGTTAGCAATCTGAAGGAGTCGAAGTACGTGAAACCCGTGCGGATACATTACACACAGGTATGTCGGTGGTCAGAGTCACCCAACTTATCTACTGCCTTATTTGACAAAATGGCAGTTAAATGGTAGGTTGATGCAAATGCAAATGCAATACCATTAAATGTAGCAAATGACAGGGTCTTGAAAAAGAAATATGATTTATAAAATTAAAGGACTGACACATTGTATGGAGCCGGACCAGACGCTGGCTCCAAACTGTATGCAGTTGATTTCATTGTTTTAGTCGGCCCTAAATGACAACACAAACTTGTGTCGATGGGCCTTAACCATTTACCCCATAGCCTGTTTCTAGCTTTGATTACAGGTTGAAAGTAAAGCAGTATGCGCATTTAGGCGTATTCTGCTTTACTTTCAGCCTGTTTTCAGCTATTACTAGTATCTGCTAGAATTTAGAAAATCTTTTTTACGGTACAGTTTAAATTGGGACTATTTTCTTTAGCGCATGAATAAATTAAATGCGCTAAAAGGCGCTTCTTTTGGGGGGAAATGATAAAAACCACATATTCATTCAATTGGTTTGGCACAAAGGCGTTTATTTCAGAGAGAATGACGTCATCACTACTGTATCGCACTTACCAAATCGTACCATGACTTTAGGACACCAAACGTTTACCTGTGATTTTCGAGAATATCTTAACATGCATTTAAGACACGCATATGCTTGATAACAACACCACTCTGTCAGTACAAATGGAAATAGTCCAGCGATTGCTTCCCTTGAATTATCTTGTGCCTTGGGTCATGTTGTATATACTTTGGTGGGGTGGGGTGGGTGGCGTCATTCTTTCCCTAAAAGTGGGTTTTGTGCGAACAGGAATATTTCTATTGCAACCAGTTTGGAGCCAAGTCAGACACGGGTGAATCCGGCGTCTGATCTGGCTCCAAACTGTTTGCGACTCACATCAAAGAAAATGGTTGATGTTCTCTAAATTCTGCCATTTTTCGCACCGTTGCGTGCTGTACACTATCAAAGTACGATAGTGGAGAAGACGTTATTCTTTTCCAATAAACGCGTTTACGCTAAAGCTGTTTCGTGTATTTCCATTGTAAACAGTTTGGAGCCAGATCAGATGCCGGGTAACCCGGCGTCTGATCAGGCTCAAAACTGTTTGCCATTCGTATAAAAAGGAATAGTCCGAGTTGTCAAAAAGTTGTTATTTTGTACACTTTACTGTTATGTGTTTGCGTTTCGTTTGCGTTTAAACGGGAAAGAATTCTCCACTGTACACAATCAACGTGTTGTACACCCTGATAGCTCTTCCACTAAAACTGATTGTGACTAGCTTCCCTCGAAAGAAACATTTACAATTGGTGTTGAAGGAGATAGAACAATTCAATTAGCGGCCTATTATCTTGGTCTGCAATGCTTGCTAAACATGATAAAGCAGAGTTTCGATAACCTGAATCCGCTTAAATTGTACAAACCCGAATTTTAACTACAACAAATAATTTTTCACATTATCATATAATTGTAAGACTTCCATTTTCTCACAGTTGTTTTCATAGGTTTTTGAGCCAGCCAGCATCCGCTGAAAAACAGCTGGTGCCGGTGAGGATGTGACTTGGGTACATGTATAGTGCATGTAGGTAGCTAACTATCTACTTATTTTCAGAATGGAAAGAAAAAGATATGGGACGCATTAAAGGTCCATGATAGGTAAGCATAAAATAAAACTTCTGAGTTCATCAATTGTATAGTCTCTGTAATAGTGGTGTTGGCGTTATTCGTTCCCGTTTAAACGAGACTAAATACAATGCAGGTAATTAGAACTTCTTTTAAAAATCTAACGAAAGATTTCTATCTCAGTGGCAAACAGTTTAGAGCCTGGTCTGGCTCCAAACTGTTTGCAATCGGAGTATTTGTTTAAGCACATGTGCGTTTATTAGAAACCAATAACGACATTCTCATTGTATTCCTCTTTATTTTTTTGAAAGATCATTCACATATTCTTTTTAGCTTCATATAAATTGCGATATATTTGTGCAAAACTTTGGTCGTTTAACACTGCTTTTACTAATTTGAGTAATAACTGCATCGCAAAATACACTTTTGTGTGCTTTGTAAACATTACAGACACACATTACACTGCTTTAGAAAGGCGTTGTCTGACCAGAGTGTCCTCTGTTTGTTAATGAAACAAAGTTCATGAAACTTAGCATGACATTTCTTTAGAAGTTTTCCTTTACACAAAACGTTTACATCTCTGTGGAACTATGTAGAAATGGTTGCCATGACAACCAAATGTGAAGCAGTCTAAAGGTTTTGTTGTCAAGAACGACATGGCCCTAAATTTTTGATTTTCTTGTATTGTTTTAGTGTTGTGATTGTGACGTACAACAAGACAAGAGATGTGCTGGTGTTTGTGAAACAGTTCCGTCCAGGTATGCTGTTGACTGTTCTACAGTGGGGAAGGCGTTATTTCCCCTAGTCACACCTTTATACAATATACCTATACGCTTTTATACGCCTATAGTGCATTTCTTTACTGAAGAAAATACATTTAGAATCTATATGTAGTTCCATTTTATACAGTCATGACCATGCCATAAGAATTGTTTCCTATAGCCTAGCAAATTTAAGCCTAACCCTTTCACTGCCAAATGTACCACTTCACCGTTTCATTGTCGTCTGTTATGATATTGTTGTCTGCAATGTCGATTCAAAGTTAAAATATAAGGCAGTGTGACTGAAGAAATTTCAAAACGAGTGTCAAACAGTTTGGATATCGATCAGACGCCGCGTCACGCGGCGTCTGATCAAGATCCAAACTGTTTGCAAACGCACTTTAAAGCGTCATTGAGAGCGAAAGGGTTAAAGCAGACTGAAAGTAAAAATAATGACTTTTTTATTGATTATTATGCTTTACTCTCAGCTTGTTGTAAGCGATCACCTGTCTTGAGTACTGAAAGGAAACTGTGGGGTTAAAGGATAAACAAAACTGAACGCAAACACGATGCTATTAAAAGTAGGAAATAACAAATGATGACGATTGTTTTTCTGTATGACAAACAGTTTGGAGCCTGATCAGAGGCCTAAATTGATACTTTAATCTTAGACCATTTGATTTGGCTTCAAATTCTTTGCAATGATCATTATTTAGCACAAACGTGTTAATTTGGAAAGAATAACACCCTACCCCCTGTATGCCATTGCGTTATACATGTTTACGAGAGATGTCGGAAAAGTCGTGCTCATTGCTGATACTATATTTTATAACAACGTGCATACGTAGGCGTGCAAAGAAACGTTTTTGCATGGCAAATGCAAATTTAAGTATGCCCCTTGCAATGTTTTTCACATGTGCGAGGATCGTTCGAATAGTAAGGCTTAACGGACATTTTATTTGAATATATATATACGATTACCATGTGTTATGCATAATTGAACAGAGCTAAATATTTAAAAGTCTTAAAAAGAAAATCATAGTGTGTTTTGACCCAGACTTTGTGACAGATAAAAGCATACATTTAAAACCACAAACATTCACAAGAGTGTATTTGATTCGTTAATAAAAGAAATAGCAAACTATGTATAAAGTTTGTCTGGATTATATTGTTACGACTAGGTTTTATTCTAAATTATTTAAAAAAAAATGAAACAATCAATTATGACTTTGTTTGCCTGTCTGTTTGTGTTTGTCTGCTTTGTATTCAATCTGTATAAATGTCCTGTCTGCCTGTTTGTCTGTCTGTCTGTCTGTCTGTCTATCTGTACGCCTCTATATCTTTATATAATGGGTAACCCTATTTTCATTTCCAAGCTGTGTATATATGCAACACGGATGTAACCAGTCAGAATACTGATAGTACAATCACCGTGGACCACGCCCAGTACCCTGGCACCCTGGGGATTTCCTATGAGTTGTGTGCAGGTCTGGTAGACAAGGCCAAACCCCTGGAGGAGATTGCACAAGAGGAACTGCTGGAAGAGTGTGGCTACAAAGTACCATTGGAGAATATACAACGGGTCTCTGGATTCAGGTACAATGGAGAAGACGTTTTTCTCTCCCAGCAGTTTGTGCTAAATATTATTTCAATTGCACAAACAATTTGGAGCCAGATCAGACGCCGGGTAACCCGGCGTCTGATCAGGCTCCAAACTGTTTGTCACCTGGATTAAAAGGAAAAGTCAGAATTGACCTATCGATGATTTATAGAGATTTATCAGTAAGATAAATTTCATATGCGTCACAGTTGATATCATCACGAGTGATGATATCACTTTTGCAGTGACGATATAATTTTATGACGTCAAGTCACAATATCTTTTGTGACGTCGGGCGTAAATAATTAAGTTTGTGTGTAAAAACGTCATTAAAATGTATATAATAAATTGAATAATGAATTTCTTTGAATGAAAATGAAAAATATATCATTCGAATGGATTGATATCTGGTTAAAACAAACTCGTCCTGCGGACTCGTTTTTCAACTGGATAACAACCCATTCTCGTAATATTGTTTTCATATTAATCCAAAGGAATTGGTTATACCACAGAATTATACACTGATTGTATACATTGTATAATTCCGTGGTTATACTCTATGTATTTTTCTTCATTTTATTGCAATGTCGGGCGGTTTGCATTTCGGTACGTTTAAACGAGAAAGATTATCTTCTTCTCCACTATATGTTCATTTTAGCCAAATTCTACGCAATCCTTTTACAGGGAGGAAAACGTTATTCCTTGCGTTTATAAATACGAAACGGAAACGCAGTGCAATAGAATTTAGAAAATTACAAGTTTATAAAGATATAGTAATAACGCTTTATTAAAATTGAAGTGGCAAACAGTAGTTTCACCAGGCGCTGTCTGATCTGTCTTCAAAGTGTCTGCAATAATATATACTCACCGTTTGAAACATTGTCTCAGATCAGGGCAGGACTGTTTTTCAAACAGTTAACGTTTTGTTGACGAAAACATCCTCATCGGCGTCCGTCGAAGGGTGTAACTTACTCGTAAACACGCTAGAGGCCACAGTTTTGGATCAACCTTCATCACACTCGCTCCAATATTGTTTTTGACAAAATCTGGGCAATGTCTGAACATGGTTTATGTTGTGTTAAACGTAGCTCACTAGCTCAAAGCATAGATAGTAAAATCTCGTGAATATACTATATGCAAGTCTGTGACCAAGCTTCACCAAACTTGCTCTAAATGCAGTTATTGACACAATCTACGTCCAGAAGAAACATGGGTCAAATGGGGTCAACAGTAGGTCACTAGATCAAATCAAAGTAAAACCTTGTGTACAAACTATAGACCGCAGTTTTGTACCTGACAGTCCAGTCAAATATGGGTCATGTGGAATCACAAAGTAGATCACTAGATTAAATCATAAACAAACATTGGGGACACACTAGAGGCAACAGGTTTTGGTTATGATTAAGCTCAGGGCTCCAGATAAGAGGTAGTTTTTTCAACAAATCCAACATTTTCTCACTCTTTTTAGCACCAAATCCTATGGTGTTACTACTCATTAGAATCGTCTCGAAGAGACGATTCTAATGAGTAGTGACACCATAGGGTTTAATTCAGAAATAAAGATTTTAGTTTTTGAAAAACTACCCTTATCTGGTGCTCTGTAAGCTTACCCATATTATTGTTGCTGACAAAATGTAAATGTAGTTGGAACATTTGCTATCATATGAGGAGTCAAAAAGTACTTCAGGTGGTCAAATCATATCTGCAAAGCATTGTGAACATGCAAGACGCAACAGTCTTGCGACAACCTTTTTCAGACTTGCTGCAAATATTGTTCTTGGCTAATGCTACATCAACTATAAACATGGGTCATATTGGGTATATACACGAATGAATAACGTTATTCATTCGTGGTATATAATAGGTCAGCAGGTCAAACCTATTGTGAACACACAATGGGTCACAAGTTTGGGTCAATGTACACCAAATCTGCTCAAAATATTGTTCTTGACTTCCAATTTGAAAATGGACAATGTTGGGGCAAACATTTCATATTATATAACGTGGTCAAATTTCGAATGTACTCAACAGGCAAATTTTCAACTTGAAGTTTCAGGGGTGAATGAGTTAAAAGAAGGGTATCAGTAATGAAGAAACCTCCCTCCGGACTATAGGTTTCATCCAGCTCCAAACGGTTTGCCATTTTAATTTTAAATTAGATAAACTGCGTACATTATCAAAACATGTCACTTTCTAAACTTATTTGCACTGTTTTTGCATTTAATTTCCCCATGATAACGACTGTTTATTTAATTGTTTTGGTCACGCTTTGCCCAGTCGTGAAGGATTCGGTTTCAAAGACGTATTCCTCTGTGTGATTCCATTATTGTAATCTGAGTATCTTGATGATATTGTTTGTGCTGTAATATGCAATTACAATGTAGTATTATAACGTAGTTTCATCGACAGGTTCCTGCTGGTATATGCGTTGTTCGCATTGACCAACAGCAGAAGTATGAAGTTTTAAAAAATATATCTAATTACAGTCGAAACTCGATAATTCGAACTCGCGTTAGTTCGAACATACCCATATTTCAAAGTTAAAACGTGTCTTAGCCACTTTTTAACTTTGAAAAACGGGTAAGTTCGATTTAAGCGGGATCTACATATCGAAATTCAACTTATTATATACTGGTGCGATCGATTTAAGCGAGTCGGAGTATCGAGTTTCGACTGTAGTTGGTCTATATCCTTGTTAGTGACGTCATAATTTCGTTTAGTTGTTTAGCCCATTAAACCATAAACAAATGTAATTACGTCTTTAACGCCTTTAATTTATTCCCCCAGTAGGGAAAATAATTTCAATAATGAATATGAACCATAAACAATAATATTCTATATCCTAGAAGATGATAGCTTAAAGCAGTCACATGCCTTTTAATTTGAAACAGGCTATGGGGTAATGGGTTAACTAAATTGCCTCTAACTGAGAAGTCCTAATTGATGTTCAGTCGTGTAATGTATGAGGGTAACATATATACTCTGAATGATGAAAGTTAGATTAAAACGTCCCAAACTGTTTTGACTCCCTTTACCCGTTTGTGCATAGCGTCCTATAAAAGGGACATAAGCAAACGGTGTAGATTTTGACCAGACGTCGCACAATGCGGCGTCTGATCAGAGTATACACTGTTTGCTGATAAGATTTTCAATATAAATGAGTTAAAACGGTCAAAACTGTGTTGACTCTCTGAAACCTTTTCAAAGCCATACTATTTCTACTTTAATGTTTGTGTCTGCAGTATTTTTTCAAACTCAGAGTTTAAGAAGTAAGATTGGAGGCGTTACATGGCTTCTGATCTTGATCCAAACTGTTTGTAAAGTCAACTTCACTCTCCTATTGCAATGAAAGTGTTAACCTTTAGCCGTTTTTAAACTGTCGTCTGTAAGAATTAAGGCCCCAAGGTTATAAAGAATTTTAGTTGAGCCTGAAATCGTTCTCAATTGAGCTTTTGCTTGTAATAGATTTCAGGCTCAAGGCAAAATTTGTATACCTTTTGACCCTGAGATTATATTATTCTGGTTGTTTTTTTTCATTCCGAAAAATATCAGAGTTTCGAATAGTTTTGGTCTTGATGGGAAGCCGAGTAGCTCGTCGCCTCATCCGGATCCCAACTGATTGCAATTGTTAACACAAAAGCATGTCAAGGTCAAACTCATACACACACAAGAAAACACATTACAATGTTAGGATTTCAATAACATATGTCTGTACTGCAAACACTGATACCAGTTGCAATTTCTTAAGAATCAGGTGCCCGTTTCATAAAACTTCGTACGACAAAACGGTTGTATGTCAAAACATTTATATACATTTAATTTCTGCTTTCTCTAACCCTGTCTTTTGACATCTCTTTGGAATCGACTTTACAAGAAGATTCCAAATAGATGGAACAAGACAGGATTAGATGGAGATATAAATAATAATTGAGACTTTTATAATATGACTTACGACAACGTTTGTTGTACGAAGTTTTATGAAACGGGACCCTGATCTAACATCGTGTTACTCCGATAAATCGGCCTCTGATCAGGTCCTAATCAATTTGACACCCATGTTAAAATGGCTCATCATTTTCTTAGTTAAATGTACTTCGTAAATGTGTATACATGTAGTTTAGATTAAACGTGAAATACAGCGTCCCCCACCCCCTACAACGGCCCTCTCAACAACGATTCCCTCCTTACAACAACGTTTGCCACAGTTCCCTAAACAAGACATTATATCTAACGCTTTTACTTCTGAAATATCGTCTGCTTGAAATTGTCGTCTGCTGTTTTTTCTAAAGTAACATAATTGACATTTTGACAGAAAAAAACTTAATGACGAGTGACAAACAGCTTGAATCCAAATCAGACGCCGCGTTACGCGGCGTCTGATCCTGATTCAAGCTGTTTGCAAGTGTAGTCAAATTCCCTCCCTGTAACAACTCCCTCTGAACAACGGACGCAATGTTTGTCTACCATTGGATGTCGTTGTAGAGAGGGAGCGATGTAGTAAACATTTGTGCTCCTGTACAATGGTTTCTCCTTATTATTACAGGGGCAGTGTCGGTCATTCTGGTGCCTGGCAGGTTATGTATTACGCGGAGGTTACAGATGAAATGAAGGTTGGCCCAGGAGGCGGGAACCCTAACGAGGGAGAGTTCATTGAAGTGATTGAAATACCAGCAGCCGAAGGAATTGCATTCAGCATGGACGAAACCAAACAGAAACCGGTCGGCCTGTTGTTTGGCATTTTGTGGTTCTATCAGAATATTTACGACAAAAAGAAAACTTAATTAAAACAAATGTTGTTTAGTTCTCAGGGTCCAAAGGTTAAATTTGTAATTAGATCTACGATATAATTTGTATTAACTCATTCACTTCTGAAACTTTAACTAGCTTTGTTGACCAGTGTACATTTTACTAGTACAGCTGTCTGTCAATTACGTATACTCGTCGAAAGGGTTGCATGGGTTAGGTGAATATTTGGTAGAAAATCCAATTGCATTTTTAATACAACCACATGTAGTTGCTTAATACACTAAAAAGGATTATACAGAAAGATGATATGATAAAATTGATTCAACATACACTTAGTGCAAACCTAAAGATTACCCAGCGTGCTGACTGAAATCTCTTCATGCAGGGTAATATTTTCGTCTGCAAACTTTGTCGTGTGCTATTGTTCTAAGAATAGAAGGTTTTTGGTTGTTATTTTTTCTTCAAAATAAACGTCAGAGTTTGCGAGACGCGGCGTCTTATCAGGATCCAAACTGTTTGCAAAGGCAATGTTTCACCGCTAGCATGCTAGAAACAGCCAGTGTTGTACTGACTAACCTATTTAGATAACGAAATTCAACAGTTTACGAATCAGACTGCAAAGCTCCACCTTTCGGTAACGAAATTCCTGAACAGCGTGCAGGCAGAACGCACATAGTCCATAAATTGATAGGTCTAGTTGCTGACCGTTAATAACTTCGGATGTCAACGGGATGACGCACTTTCAGAACTTAGGCAAACAGTTTGGAGCCTGGTCAGACGTCGCGCCACCGACGTCTACCCCTGAATGCTCTAATATATTGCAACTTAGATTATATTAAATAGTAAATTTGTTTTCAAAAACCTGTCATTTTGTTTATTATATTGCACTTTGCTTTACGTTTAGTTCCGTTTAAGCGGGATAGAATAACGTATTCTCCACTATTTATAGTGATGTGTGAGTATAGTGGAGAGTACGTTATTCTTTGCCGTTTAAACACAAACAAAACGCAAACGCATAGCACTAAAACGAAGAAAATGTCAACGTTTTAGATATTTCTTACAATTCATTTGTTTCTGAGTTGCAAACAGTTTGGAGCCTGATCAGACGCCGAGTTACTCGGCGTCTGATGTGGCTCCAAACTGTTTTCAATGGAAATAAACGTTTTAGCGTAAACGCGTTTATTGGGAAAGAATAACACATTCTCCACTGTAATAGAATGCATGATGTGATAATTACTGATGTTATTGTTAAAGCATTAGAATATTTTACATTCAAATTTATTTGGATCTTTACTGAATACATTGTCCTATTTTAACTATTCCACTGCCAAGGGCGCCAAAAATCGACTTTGCAAACAGCATCAGGATCCAAACTGTTTGCAAACGCGCTTGGAAGCGTCAATAAGAGTGAAAGGGTAATTGGGACGGGGCACATATACATGTAGTTGCTCAAGCAATAACATTAGCATTTAAAACATGCTGAATCATTAATGAGTGTAAAATTATTAAAATGCTTATTTTATAGTTCGACTTCTACTGGTATTTGTCAAAGATACATGTAATCATGTTTAAAAACAGGTCACATTTTTGTTTTATTTTAGATAATTTAATGGCTGAAAGCATTAAGCTAAAATGTGACTTGTATTCCGACATGAATTTTGTCGAACTTACACATTGACCGTAATTTGTTCCTTTTTCATTTTTTGTTAAAAATATATGTATACAATTCCTCATGTTGTACCTAGTGTATCTGAGATGAAAATAAATATATTGTCTGTCTGTTATAAAAAAAAAAAAGAGGTCTGAGTTTTACATAAGAGGAATTCAATAACTTTTGGAATATTTCCATCTTCATTTACTCTTTCACTGCCAAGTTGTATCATCTGCTTTAACCCTCTTATCGCCAAAATATCGTCTGCATTGGTAGTGTCGTCTGCAGTATTTTTTAAGTCAGATTTAGGACTGTTTTGACTTAAAACATGTCGACACGAGTGTTCAACAGTTAGGAACCTGATCGCGTAACGCGGCGTCTGATTAGGATCCAAACTGTTTGACACTCGTTTCGAAATTTCGTCAGTCATATTTCCTTTAAATCTAACTTTGAAACGATATTGCAGAAAACAACAAAGAAGCAGACGACACTATGGCGGTGATGGGGTAAAAGCAACTATCGACAAAGATCATGAAAGGGTAATGGTGCACGTCTGAGCAGGCTCAAATGTTTGACATAAATAAATTGCCAATATTCAAATGCTGTTTCGTTTTCTTTATTTTATATGCATTGCGTTTAAGTGTAGAAATGTTTCAACAGGATAGAGGCCTATATCTGCACAGCGAGTCCTTTCCGAAAACACAATTATCTTATATCCAGACCACCGGATAAAAGTCAATTATTTATCACAATTGTGGTTTCTTATAATTTCCTTATAGGATATTGTGTTAGTTAAGTAGGTTCAAACGGCCAAAGGATAGCAAATATCCATGCAATAATTAATCCATCAATTCATTAATGGGTTGCCCACACGTGTATATATTAGCAGACAGTGTATACCCTGATGAGTCGCCACAATTTGCAGCGTCTCACCAGAGTCTACACTGATAGCTCTTACATATGATAAGATCTGCTGAAATGACAAAACACTCTTTAGATCGCCTTTGTATACAGTGGAAAAAATGTTGTTTTCCCACAAAACGCGTTTACTCTAAAACTATTATTTCAAGTGAAAACAACAGCAAGACATAAATAAGTTCAAATAAAAACTATCATAAAGTCGAACTTCGATATCTCGAACATGCTTAACTCGAATATTAAATTATTTCTTCGTCGCTAAGTCGAACAAACCCTTCTTTCAAAGTTAAAACGTGGCTAAGTCACGTTTTAACTTTGAAATAAGAATATGATCGACTTAGGCGTATCGGGATATCAAAGTTTGACTGTAGTTCTATATCTATATTGATTATGTGTAATAATGTGAACGCTTCTCTTACGATTTTAGCTTCTACCTTACGATTGGCATCTGTAGAACGATTCCTTCGCCCACCCGTCCGTTAAAATGTTTAACCAATTTATGCCTGGATATTGAAATTATTTTCTTCTATACAGCAGAATATGTTATATGCAAAAAGGCAGTGCAGACCCAGATGAGAAGCTGCGTATCGCAGCATCTCATCAGAGTATACACTATTTGCCAATATCGCCTTTAATAGGCAATATGCTTAAATGGGTTAAATACATTTGGTCTCTTACTTGACTACTATAATGTTAAAGGGATTATACTCACATGAATGAGACATCTAAGCGTGCGTTATTGAATGAATATTGCAGATAATGAATTTGGCCACTATTTTCTGCTAACTTGCCGTATGTAACTTTATAAGATAAATTAACGATTCCCCATAGCATGTTTCTAGTTGTGAAGACTTGTGATAATTTAAAGCAGGTTAAGGCACAATATGCATTACTTTCAGCTTACTATTTGCTAGAATACAGAAAACATTTCTTATGATACATATTCATGAGTATATAGATTGGAAATATTTTCGTCTTTGGAGGAATTAATTTACTTTAAATATTTCCTAACCAACTCATGAATAATATCCATGTGTGAAATGATCTGATTTGATACTAAACTAATGTGCATGCAGGTTTCATGATATATTGCAAATATATTATGCGTTTTCCTCGTAATCGCTTTTAACTGCAGTTTGTAAACAGTTTCGACCAATATCTGATGTCGAATGGATCGGGGTCCATACTATTTGATATCCGTTATAGGTGTTCTTGACAAAACAAAATTTGAAAGAAACTGATAACGTTTTGAAATTAGTGGGGGCATTGCCACTGTTGAACGACGAAACATTAACTCATTCAGCCCTGAACATTAAATGGGAAAATTGTGTAATCTTTTATTTCGTCCAGTCCAAATTGACTAGTTACAATTGTTGTTGTCAATGTATTGCAACATTCAAACAGTGCAGAATCCCGACCCTGAGCACAGGACTTCCTCAGGAGATCTTTGACCAGGCTCTACACTGTTAGCATAAAACAAGTATAATCTTCACAGGTATACTGTGTGTAATTGACGGGACTACTCGTCACTAAGATTGAATGTGCTAAGGACGAATTGGGATCATAGCAGGTGCATGGCTGCTTAATGCAAAGCGGAATAAAAAAGAAAGCTCCTTTAAGAACTGTCTGTATTATTTTCATTCTGCAGTAAGCTCCAATTAATAAATTAAGCTCTAACATGACATATTTTAAACATCGCTGTACAGAAATGACATTCTTTAAATAATGCTTGCATACAGGGCTTCCATATCTCCGGAATTCTCCGAAATGTTCGGATTTTTTTAAAGCAGGCTGAAAGTAAAGCAGAATGTGCCTTCAGGCGTATTCTGCTTTATTTTGCAGCCTGCTTTAAGTAGTCTAGTGTCTTCAAAACTAGAAACAGGCTTTGTAATGGGGTAAAAGTACGATTCGTAAAACCGCACTCAAAAAATGAAAATTTGGAAATATAAGAACTTTTCATGTCAACTTATGGCAGCCCTGCTTGCATATATTGCACATTCTACAACGTAGTCAAATTAAGGCAGTCGGATAACAAGAGATGTTAAGAAGGAAGAAACAAAACAACACGGTCGTGTCAGCCCATGACTTTAAATTAAATGCCACACAGTACCAGTATAAATCTTAATTGGTTTTATTCAGCCTTTTTCATAAAATTCAAATGTCCACAATTTATGCGATGCGAGCCGAAGGTAACCGAACACCACCCCGACTGTCAGTCATACATTCCGAGTATATTTAATATGACACAAGTTTTCTAAATATGATTTAGTATGTGAGGTTTGGGAATCTTCAATAGAGGGCCGTGATTTTCGCCGCCCTGTGCGTCTCTAGCGGCTATTGTAAGCCCTCGCCGCCATACTGACAATGAGTATCATGTGACATTACCTGCAGAAATACAATGGCGGCCATAAAACACCGCGAGGACCCATATGCGCTGACACTACCACAAAGCAATAGTTTAATATCAAATAATGGATGGGTCTAATACAGTAAGGTGAGCCGTCCCAGACGATAATATTTTGAAATATGAATTCATTAACGTTAGTAAGCTGTTTGCAATATCAATTTAGTCAATTGGTATTATTCAGTTCATTAAAAGATAATTATAATGACATTTTTAAAAAGTGATTGTGACAACTTTAAAGATCAGTGAAAGATACCATACTTTACAAACAATATAACTCAAAGGGCAAAGTCATATCTAAAGTGAAAGGGGCAGATTTTATAAACGTTTCCATTCATATTACTACAAATCTGACGCAATGGCTTAACCTTAAGTTCGCTTTGCAACTGCCGTCTACAAATCTCAAAGTCTTCAACCATTCTTGGTGCTTATTTCACAGCAATATTGTTCCGAAATTATTATCAAAGTATCAAAACGTTTGGATCTAGATGAGACGCCGAGTTACTCGGCGTCTCATCAGGATCCAAACTGTTTCAAACAGTTATCACAAATACTACCACAGTGCTCAGAAAGTTAAGTGTGTGGAACGAAATAGTCAGAATTAGCTGAAATGAAATTTGATCAACCAATTCATTAAGTTAAAAATGTTCTAATCTGTTATGTAAGCAGATGTCAGTTGTAATAAATTAGGCACAGAAATCAAATAAATTCCTTTTTTATGATAATTCAAACAATCAAATCTCTCATTATTGAACAGTGTTAGTGTTTTATTCTTCCTAGTTTTGTGTCTATAAATCCTATTTCGGACCATGTTTGTACTACAGTTGAATAAATCAATGAAACTGTAAGATGATATACATGGTATGCACTTGTCATACGTTCCAATTTTAGGTTGAGTATAAAACCAGAAACAAAAAAAATTTGTCTGAAATATTCAGTTAAATATATACTTGTAGATTTTACATGTAGTATTATACTTAATTGCCATGCTTAATATTACTACTACAACCATTTCTACTTTCCGTCTATTCGAGCGTAATCATGAAGGTACCTACTACTTATACACTGTTCCCTGTCTACAACAACACCCTATGGGTGACAAAGATTGTATTTGTTGTTCGGAGGGAGTTATTATAGGGAGTGGAATCCGCTTACATTTACACAAAGATTGAATCCAGATCAGACGCTGGATTCAAGCTGTTCGTCACTCGTGACTATGTGTTTTTCTATGAAATTGTCCAAAATGTGACTGAGAAAAACAGCAGACGACAAATGTAAGCAGATTATATTGCAGAAGTCAATTAGTTGGACATAATTGTCTTGCGTGGAGAACATATGTTGCTTTGTAATATATATGCAGTTTATCTGAACTGCAATTACTCATTGCAATACAACTACATGTACAGTGCTCCCTCTCTACACCAACGGGAGACAACAATTGTGCATGTTGTATGGAGGGAGTCGTTATAGGGAAGAGCATTGGCTTACATTTACAAACAGCTTGAATCGAGAGCAGACGCCGCGTAACGCGGCGTCTGATCTGGATTGAAGCTGTTTGTCACTTGTTATAATGTTTTTTCTGTCAACATTTTGTAACAATTTTAACTCTTTCCTCCCTGAAACTTTAAATGGACAATTCCAGTTTCCATTTCAGTCTAGTCCATTTCTGACTTTAAAGGGTTGTTTTTGTCAATGTTTGGCATTATGACAAACAGTGAAGACCCTGATCAGAGGGCTCCTTTCGGAGCCCTCTGATCTGGGTATTCACTGTTTGCATAGGACAAGTGTTCTTTTCACATGTACACTGTTTGAAAAGGACGCCTATAGGCGGGACTAGGGTTCAAAGGGTTAAGCAGACGGTATTGCAGCAGTGAAAGCGTTAGACATACTTGTCTTGGGAACAGTGCACATCGTTGTTGTAAAGAGGGAGTCGTTGTTTGGAGGGCCGTTGTAGGGAGGGAGCATTGTAGAAATACAAGGGTGGTGTAAAGGAACTATGGTGTGTGTCCATACAGCAGAAAATATCAGGGTCTATACTGTTTGCAAATGTCAAAACATAACAAAACATTTATGAATACGCCATCAATGGATACACATTGCAGACAGTGTAGCGTCATATTATGTTCCCAACTGATCGACTTTAAAATAAGAACTACAGTAAAACCTCGCTATTACGACCACTAAAACGAAGGCTAATTGAGTGTATAATAGACAGGTGACAGCTTAAAGCAAGGTGGCAGTGAAACAGAAAGCTCCTATAGGAGCTTTCTGTTTCACTGTCACCTTGCTTTAAGCGGTCACCTATCGTAAACACCCTAATAATTAACATAATTTAGTGGTCGTAATAGCGAGGTTTTACTGTACTTTCAAGAAACTATTATTTATTTCATCACACTACATTCGCATTTAATTTAAACATATGAGCTTTGTCATGACAAAACCTGCCCTATTACATTGCAACATTTTGTGGTTTTTTTTAAATAATCAAAAAAAAGTTTGCATAAAACTACACATACCTTACTCTTTATACATTGCTCTGCATTTGGGTTGTCTACAATATCAAATACCTATTATAACATTGTTTAATACAGTGCTTTATGAGTGTGAGTGTCAAACAGAGTAGATCAAGGCATTGATCTACACTGTTTGCAATGCAATGAGGCATGCTTTATTTTTTGCAAAAAGGTTCATTTAGCAAGTATTATATTTCATAGTGAATGTTCTTGAGACACTGCTAACAAAGGTATATTTACCCAGACAGTTTCGTGAACTGGACTGTCCACTTGATCACTGGCGACTGAACTGTAGTCGACGGGTGTTACTTCCCTTTGCTACTACCGGAAGTGGCAGTAAACAAAGGGTTGTAAACCTTGCTGAGTGGGAACGCCCCCTGGTCCCTGTTCATAACGCTGGGGTTCGCTCGGATCAGTATCTTCATTTTCAGTCACACCACCCATTACAGCATAAACTAGGGGTGATCAAAACTTTATTTGACAGGTGTAATGCTGTAGTTACTGAATCGGAGGACAGACAGAAGGAAGAGGCGCATATCAAAGCAGCCCTAAAGAAATGCGGTTACCCAGATTGGACATTTAAAAGAGTGAAAGAGAAAGTGAAGAAAGCAACAGAGAGAAACAAGTCAAGTGTTGATAGGGAAAAATCCAAAGGTGTAGTGGTCCTTCCATATATAAGTGGAGTTACCGAAACCCTCCAACGTGTGTTCCAACGCCACAAGATAGCGGTGTCCCAAAAGCCCCACCAGACTCTTCGAAATTTTTTGGTGCACCCTAAAGACAAAATAGACAAACTTGAAACGTGTAACGTCGTCTACCAAATTGAATGTGGGAATTGCACCAAAAGCTATGTTGGAGAAACTGGGAGGAAGTTGAAAACGAGACTTGGGGAACACAGAAAGGACGTGGAAGCCAACACGGGTAGGGCATATACTCGGTCCGAAAGGAAACAATCACAAACTGAATTCCACAAGAGTGCTATAACTGACCATGTGGCACAGGAGAATCACGTGATCAATTGGAACTCCACTTACATCCTAAACAAAGAAAGTGATCAGCGCACCCGCCAGATAAGGGAGGCAATCCAGATCCGAGCGAACCCCAGCGTTATGAACAGGGACCAGGGGGCGTTCCGACTCAGCAAGGTTTACAACCCTTTGTTTACTGCCACTTCCGGTAGTAGCAAAGGGAAGTAACACCCGTCGACTATTAATTGCATATTATGCTGGTACTGATTTAGTCAGTTTATACTGCTTTTAGATTTGAACAAAAGAACAGAGAAATAATGGGAAATTACAAGAATTTAAAAACAGCTAAAGACGTCATTCAAAGCTCTGTGTAGCTTTGATGTTCTTTGGAGTTAATTATCCGATTTACATGTTTTATGAAAATAATGTATTAAGTCACCAATATTCAAAATTAAAGACATTTAACCATTTATCAAATAGCCTGTTTCTAGTATTGAAGATATGTCATCATGCAGTTAAAGCACTTGCTTTCAGTCTGCTTTAACCCTTTCACTCTCAATGACGCTTGAAAGCTCGTTTGCAAACAGTTTGGATCCTGATCAGACGCCGCGTAACGCGGTGTTTGATCAGGATCCAAACTGTTTGACACTCGTATAGAAATGTTTTAAGTCATACTACATTTAAACTTACGTTGAAACAAAATTGACGTAGACCACAATCAAACGGTGAAGGGGTAAACAAAATCACAGTAAATTTGGTAGTGAAAGGGTTAAGCTACAGCCTCCTAGGATATACAAACTTTTCTTAAGGTTCATATTCATGACTGTATAAAGTGGGGTCATTTCTCAAACGGAGGAATGAATTAAAAACCTGTCTGTGTTAAAACAATAAGTTTTTTTGCAAATAGTTTGGAGCATGTTCAGGCCCCGGGTAACCGGGCGACTGATCTAGCTTCAAATTGTTTACCACTCAGATTAAAGTTAGTCGTCAATCATTTCAAACAGTATCATTTTCTTAATTGTTATTGAATTGCATTTAGTATAAGGTAAATAAGGAAAATAACACCCTTTTCACTGTGATAGCTAATCCCTATCATAACCATCCATCTACGTACAGTGGAGAATCTGTTATTTTTTCCCAATAAACGCGTTTACGCTAAAACTATTATGTGCAGTACAAACAGTTTGGAGCCAGATCAGACGCCGGGTAACCCGGCGTCTGATCAGGCTCCAAACTGTTTGCCACCAAGATAAACATGAATTATCAGAATTGTCCAAAAGTTGTACTTTTCTACGTTTTAGTGTTTTGCGTTTGCGTACGTTTGCGTTTAAACGGGAAAGAATAACAGATTCTCCACTGTATAACCGTAAAAACAAACATTTTCAGATAGTGTAATTCTTATGTGGCAATTCATGACTATTAGTGACCGACATTTTCCAACCCATTCTTTCTTAGCACATTGAACCCTAGTGACGAGTATACATGCTGTAACAATCAGTGTAACTATGAATAATACACTTGTCCTATGCAAACAGTATATACCCTGATCAAGAGGTTCCTGAATGAGCCCTCTAATCAGGGTCTTTTACTGTTAACCCATTTCCAATATATTGTAGATATCAACTATAAATATACTACGCAACACCCCGGATATTCCCATTACTTCCAATGTTAGACATGTCTGAAGTTAGTCTGGTCAATTCTGTAATGTGTGCATATCCTGAATAGATTTCTTCTGCAATTCATAGAGTGATCAATGGACAATACTCTTGGTAAACAAAAAGAAATGAGTTGGCATTTGGTCCCAAAAATATGGAATTTTGTGATAACACATTTTCAGAAATCTCATTCAAATGCATTTTCAATGGGGAATCTTAACCAGAAATTAGCGATACGTTTGGATAGATTGTTATTATTCGTCAGAAGTGTCAATGAAAACTCGTTGCCAATATTAAAACACAAATAAAAACATTTAATAATTTTGTGTCAACTTTTCCAACGATTTAAAACACCCGCTCTGATATGAAAATAGAAGGAAACTCTGAGGTGTTGCGTTGTCAGTTGTTGTTGTTGTTTCTGCTGAGGTTTATAGTCCCGCATAAGCTTTATCAGATGCGTCGCAGTTTGGCATAGTATAGTAAAAAAGGCTTAATGAATGAAAGACACAATCTGGTTGACGGCAGGTGCTGGTATTCATAGAAATAAATCAAGATTCATAGATGATTTCTCATCTTCTTCGCCTCAGTAAAGCATTTGTCTGCTTGAAACTTGCAAAGGCAGAAACCAATGTTACCATCCTTGTTGCACCTAAACCGATCCATGTCCAAGGCGAATGCTCAGTGCAATAGTTTCCAGAACAGTTTCCATGTAACAGGCACCACATTATTTGACACTTTTCATTTTAATAAAAGAAACCGTTGATAGATATTTCCACTTCTACATTTTGTTAACATATGCATTCATAGCGCCGACTATTCTCACTATTAATAAACAGTGTATCCGTGAAGAGCACAATACCATCCTGTAAGAGCCTTCTGACCAGGAACTGCATTTTTGTCATTTTGCAATTATGTTCAAATCAATCCTAAATAGTCAAAATGGACTAGATTCAATTGGAAACTTGATATTTCCATTTGATGTGAGTTCAAACGTACCGAGGTTGGCCTCGTTTAAATATGGAAGAAATTGTTTTCGCCGCTATACATGTATCATTGTTTTTGGAGTTCATTATCAATTTACACGTATGGTTAAATGCGACCAGAAAAGCCTTAAAATAAAACATCGCATATTGCTGTGTGTCATCTTGGTTTCATACTGTTTACCGATTAAGTATTTTGTAGAATCCATGCATTTATGGATTACACCGTTGGTAAGACTAATCGTCCGATAACATAATGTGTGTTAAAGTCGTAGAAAATAGTATTTTATCTATTCATATTAATACAATGTACAGCTTTAAGAGTAATCGGCTGTTAAGCTTTCAATACTTGTCTTCTTAACACATTTAACCCAGACGACGAATATACTCGTCTTTTAAAACAGTGTACCTGTACAAAATTAAGTTGCCCTATGCAAACAGTGTAAATCCAGATAAGAGTGCTCTGTAATAAGCTCAATGATCAGTGACTGTACTGTATATTGCAAAAACAATCTTAAATAACTGAAACGGGCAAGCTATTATTGTTAATTGGAAATTTCCATTTTAAGTTCCCGGGTGAAGTTCCAGGGATGAAAGAGAAAAAATACAATCTGATTAACGGCAGGTGCTGGTATTCGTAGAAATCAACCACGCTTCTCAAATATTCCTGTTTAAGTGTTTGACCTTTTTGCCTCGGAAGGCATTTGATTGTTTGAAACTTGCAAAGTCAGACCCTCTTTACACCAAAACCGTTTACACTCCATGGCGATTGTTCAACGCAAACACTTTGGAACTTTTTAAAGAAAACGATTTCATCAGATTGTCATTTTCTACATTTTGTTAAATTGCACCGATGTTGGTTTCCGATAAATAGGGAAGAAAATTTGTTCGTTGCTATATATTTCATGGAGTTTATTACCGTTTTCCATGTATAAATTTGTTTTAAAATGTTATATTTGTCTTTAACTCTAGCATTGGCATGATAGACTAAAAATTGCATATTTAGGTGACACATCTTGGTCTTCACTGTTTCCCAATCAATCATTTATTTGAATAGAAGCCATGCATTAATGGATTCAATCGCTAGCAAGATTAAGCATCCAACTATATCATCTAGAATAGTAAAATATAGTATTTAATGTAGCCATTTTAATAAAATCCGTTGCTAGTTACCGCTTAGTTAGTTTTCAATATATGCCTTCTTAACTCTTTACCCAGTAACCAATTTCTGGCTTTGAAAGTAAAGCAGAATTCGCATTGAGACGCATTCTGTTATACTTTCAAACAGCTTTACGTTACCAGCTGCTAGAATATACAAATATTTATTATAGTATATACTGGCTATTGTATTAATTTGAACATTAGTGAAAGAATAAATTTAATGCGCATAAATGCATATCTATGTAGTAAGGGGTTCAAGACATAAGATGATGGGCGACAGGTGATGTTATTCTCATGATAAATCATGCCTTACAAAAGACTCGTGATTTATCTGTTTTTTCCTATTTGTCTCAGTAATGTATTTGCTTGTTGCTGATTCTTGCGAAGGCAGCACACAGGTTCCCATCGTTAGCATATTTATGTATCCCTTGAAGAGATGTATATTGCAAACAGATTTGAGCCAAGTCAAAAGCCGAGTGGTTCGGCGTCTGATCACGTTTCAAATTGTACCGACGCTTTTGGCGGAGAGGGTTTGACACTAGTTCCCGACTTTGTAATTCCAAAAAGATAAATGCAACATTACAAAAAAGGAAAGACTAATTTATTCAATATAAATTGTTCAAACAATTATCATTTATTGCATTACACTTACATATACTCGTCGTTTTACTCTGTGTTATGGTGGATAGCCTCTCAATGACGCTTAAAAGCGCGTTTGCAAACAGTTTGGATCCTGATCAGACGCCGCGTGACGCGGCGTCTCATCAGGATCCAAACTGTTTTACTCTAGTTTTGAATTTTCTTCAGTCATACTGCCTCATTTTTAAATTTGACACGATATCGCAGACAGCAAAATTGAAGCAGACAACAATGAAAACGATGAAGGGGAAAATGCTCCTGAATAATTTGATCGTGAAAGGATTGAATGCTGTGCTTTGCCTGCTTTTATTAACTAACTTTTTGCAGCGCGTGCATAAATAGAGGATATTGAATGAGTGTGTGTTCAGTCGTGAATTTATTGAACGAGTTGGATAAAAATCATGTGTTGCGAGCCTTGGCGAGCAACATATCATTTTATCCAACGAGTTCAATAAATTCACGACTGAACACACACGAATTTGATATCCAATTTATCACATAAACACCAAAATGACACGAACATCCGAACGGTCTTACTTTCACTTTTGCCCTCGGCTCTTAGGAAACTATTCGTCATAGGCGTTATTCGGTTGTATTCATCCGTAATGAAAAACACTTGTCAAACTAAAATAAAGAAAATCAACATCAATGTGCTGTGAAAAGACTTCTCTGATACCATATTCAATTTTAAATTAATATTTAATTTAAAAAATGCTGTAATTGACTAAATATGATCAGTTGACATTTAGAATCTAGTTTCGTTTTCAAAATAACGTCGTTAGAGCAACATGACGTCATTATCATTTGTAACGTCTGAATTTGAAAAACAGTCTGAATCACTGTTAATACTAGAGCTCTATGCAGCCTGCTTTGCAGCCTGAGTTTGCGTGACTGCTCGGAATAATGTTTCTAGGACACTTGGGAATGTTTCAATACCTAATGGTGATCTAAGTTTGTCTAGATTCTCTTTACTGATTTACAGTCGGCGTAGTAGTACAGTATTTTGGTGATTCGAAAATTAGTATAAAATATATGCCCAGTGGGCCATACGATTTTTACGGCCCTCTATATTTTGCACGTTTATGTGATAAAACGTTATAATGTCCCGTTGAAACGAAACTGTTACGCTGTTCGTAAATGACATGCATATGCGTTACCAAGGGTTAACGTGTTCAAATATATGAGCAGTTACATTCGATTTCCAGCAATTTGTTAGCCTTAAATCGTGACTGACATCCCAATAAGCTGTAGTACGGAAGGCATTGTAGCTTTTTGTTAACACGAAACCAGACGGAAGGCAAAATACAATAAAATGTAGAAAATTACAGCCTTTTGAAATGTGTGACGATTCGTGGAAAAAAGTTTGTACCTGATCAGAGACGGGTTACCTGGCGTATTGTCGCGCTCGGAACTGCTTGATGCTTGAAATTATCATACGGTTGTAACATAAACACATTTTATTCGAAAAAACAATGTATTCGTCACACTGCGTCTGATCAGGATCCAAACTGTTTGACACTCGTATTGACATTTCTTCAGTCAAAATTTAGAAATATCACAGATACTTTAGAGGTAAGAGGGTTAAAGCAGACGATAAAACTTGGCAGTAAAACAGTAATTAAAGTACTTACATTTTAAATACATACGGCAACTCTGAAGACAACATTCTCCATCTCCCATTATATGAACGCTATACACGTAACTCATTTCCCCTTGAAATGTTCAATAACCACTTGCAGTTTCTAATAAACAATTTATCTTGTGGTTCAATCAGTTCAACTTCTGATCAGAGGTCTCTTTTAGGAGTCTGAGACGATACTATTGACATAGGACAGGTGCACTCTATTCTGGTACACCGTTTTCAAAGACGAGTAAACCAAATCGTCGCTAGGGTCGACAGGGCTGCCATAAGTTGATATGAAAAATCCTAAGATTTCCAAATTTGCATTTTTCAAGTGCGATTTTTACATATCGTACCTTTACCACATATCCTGTTTCTAGCTTTGTTGACATGTGACTACTTAAAGCAGGCTGGAAGTAAAGCAGAATGCGCCTTAAGGCGCATTCTGCGTTTCCTTCAGCCTGCTTTAAGCTACCATGTACCAGAAAAAAATCCGAAGATTTAGGAAAAATCCGGAGAAATGGCAGCCCTGGGTCGAATGTGTTAATGAACGAGAGGAAAGATGGTATTCTTTCTAAACGAGTTTGTACTATACAAACTATAACATGTATATGCATTTGTTAACATTTTGAGGCCAAACTGTTTGTCATTTAGATTGAAATTGATAGTTAAGGGTTTCAAAGTATTTTCTACATTATATTGAATTGCGTTTTGGATTTAATTTCATTTAAATATTAATATGGCATTTACACTGTATAAGGAACAATCAAACATGCCGAAAATACTGTCTGGTCAATGTATTAAAACAATCAAACATGATATTGCCGTTCATCTCCCACAAAGCATTGCATCTACGTACATTGGAATCTCTATTCAAATATTGAGGATAGGAATCGTCCAAGACATATGTCCACAAAAAGCATCAACAAAGTTATGCAGAGAGTAACTGAATGATATTTCTACATTATATTCGACATGCATTAGACCACCAAGTATTTCAGGGCTGCCATTTCTCCGGGGTTTTCCGAAATTTTCGTATTTTTTATTCAAGCAGATGGAAGCTTAAAGCAGGTTGAAAGTAGAGCAGAATGCAACTTAAGGCGCATTCTGCTTTATTTCAACCTGCTTAAAGTAATCCCGCTTGAAAAATTAAAAAAATTGACAGACTGGCCATATGGGGAAACCAGCTTATCTCAATCCGAACCCTTATCATGCTAAAAACGGATAAAATGACGACAACAACCATATTCAAGGTTTTGAATAGACGTCAAGTAACTAGGCGGTGTTTGATCTGAACACAAACTGTTGGACACCCTTTTTGCATTTTTCTTAACCCTTTCATGATCAAACTTTACCGTGAGGTTTTACCCCTTCACATCCATATTGTCGTTTGCTTCAATTTTGTTGTCTGCAATATCTTTTCAAAAATAGATTTAAGGCCTGTCAGTATAACTGACGTACTTTCAAAACAAGTGGCACACAGTTTTGATCCTGATCAGACAACGTCAGGATCAAAACTGTTTGCAAATGCGCACTATGACGCCATTGAGAGTGAAAGGGGGTAATTCTGAACTGCATAACAATAAAATGAAAACCATTTGCATTCGAAAAGATGAAAGCAGTTAATAAAACGGCATGCCGATCGCAACTTGACGACAACTTGCAATCTAACTGAACTTGTTCAAAACTGTTTAGGTACCACTCGTATTTATCTTTCTCTATTTCAAAAATGCACAAATCTTACTTTGACAAATTTTTCAGACGACAATTTCAAGGCAGACGATAAGATAAGATACAGTGGATAATACGTTATTCTCTTCTAATAAATGCGTTTTATGTTAAACCCCTTTATCGACTGTAAACAGAATGAGATCAGATTCCAGGTATCCAGGTTCCAAAATGTTTGCCTCTCAGATTTAAACAACTCGTCAACATTGCCAAAAAAGCTGTAACTTTCTACATTTTATTGCATTGCGTTTCTATTCTTTGAACTCTTTCATGATGAAATTTGTCGAGAGTGTTTTTATCCCTTCACCGCCATAGTGTCGTCTGCTTCAATGTAGTTGTCTGCAAAATCAAAGGTAGATTCAAGGCAATATGACTAATGAAATTTCGAAACGAGTGTCAAACAGTTTGGATCCTGATCAGACGCCGCGTTACGCGGCGTCTTATCAGGATCCAAACTGTTTGCAAACGCGCTTTATGACGTCATTGAGAGTGGAAGGGTTAAACGAGAAAGAAATAACGTCTTCTTCTCTGTATATTACAAGAGTGCGTGAAGTTGAATCTGATATGACACACGTGTAATACCAATTAGACGCACAGCCAACATCTGCTTGTACGACATTATGAGGTATTAGATCTTCAAAGATTTCAGAAACTGTGTTACAGGGCAGCAACAGGCTAGCATACGTCACATGATTCACTTCGGTTTATATACATGTATAATGTAAAAAGGCGATTTTCTTTCCCGTTTAAATGAAACTACACGTAAGCGCATTCATTTTAAGTTTGAGAAAGATGGTGTTTTTGTAACATTTGATGACTGTTAGGATATAATTGGAAAAAACAGTATGGAGCCTGATTAAACGCAGAATCACCATTATATTTCTACATTTTCCATTTGATTTACCAAAGATATTTAAATTCCTTAATGTTTATTCACAGAAGGTGTTAACCTTAGATGTTCCTTTAAATAGTCATTATATTTCCTTAAAAATAAGGGAAATCAAACATTTCATTAACTTCAAAGGAAGTAGTAACCCACTACTCCATAAATACTCCTGCAAATATTCCACCATGACGAAAAATTGTTCCACTTTATAAGCCATGCCATGAATATTCACCATAAGAAGTATTTCCTTTATTCTAGCATACGGTACAGTGCTCACTCTCAACAACATCACCAATGAGAGGCAAATATTGTGCGTGTTATTCGGAGGGAGTTATTATAGGGAGAGCAACTTAATACCCTTAGATTTCTTTCATTTGCCAACGGTTTGCAACGATATTGCAGCAGTAAAAGCGTTAGAAATACATGTCTGGTTTCGGGAACAGCGACGAGCATTGTTGTGAGGAAGGAATCGTTGTTAGGTGGACCGTTATAGGGAAGGGGCACTGTAGCTTAAAAAAGCGACATTCACGTTTTGCAACACTTCATCCGCATTTTACTACATGTATGTACAGTGATATCTTTTCATAACGACCACTAGAAACAAGGCGAATTGATTGTTAAAAATACAGGTGACAGCTTAAAACAAGGTGACAGTAAAACAGGAAGCTCCTAAAGGAGCGTTCTGTTTTACTGCCATGTTGCTGTTTTCAGTCATCTGTCCAAACTACAGTACATTTAGAAAACGTTATTCTGTCCTATCAAACCGTTTATTGCACAAACCTTATACAGTGGAGAATCTGTTATTCTTTCCCAATAAACGCGTTTACGCTAAAATTATTATTTGCAGTGCAAACAGTTTGGAGCCAGATCAGACGCCGGGTAACCCGGCGTCTGATCAGGCTCCAAACTGTTTGCCACCAAGATAAACAAGAATTATCAGAATTGTCCAAAAGTTGTTCTTTTCTACGTTTTAGTGCTTTGCGTTTGCGTACGTTTGCGTTTAAACGGGAAAGAATAACAGATTCTCCACTGTACCAATTGCAAACAGTTTGGAGCCAGTTCGGACGTCGAGTAATATAGTGTCTAAAGTGTCATTTTAAAAAACAAATCGCCTAGATTACAAATAACTGTCATTATTTTACATTTATATGCATGTCATTTACGTAATTCAAATACGTTTGCTTAAGCTTCGTTTAAACGGAAAAGAATAATGTTTTTCCCACTTAAATATACAGGATTACAAAAAGATACAGTGCTTCATTAGTCTTAAATCCAATCACGGCCGTCTGATTAGAATACAATTTTTTTTGACATACATAGCGATATTTTGTTCAAAATACCTATGATCTACATTCGAAAAGGAGCAGACGACATTCTGACCGTAAATGGCTCAATGGCTATTCAAAAACATCACTATAACGACACATATAATGTCAAAACACATGACATGAACATTGCCAGAAGTTAAGACCAAGATTATACATGTATACCAAATTGTGGCTTTTAATAATTGTCTTCACTATTTTTTGACACAGTGACTGATCCAGGTTTGGATTTGTTATGATTTAATGTCGCTTTTTAACAGTATATAAGTCACTTCGTGACGTCAAGTCAAGTCAAGTCAAACCAGTTGAAATGCGTCCCTACTTGAAAAATCCGAAGTGCCCAGACCAAGATTCGAACGCACGACGGTGAGGAGCTTAGTTACTATCATTCAGTGACTTTAATCACTAGGCCACAGAGGCCGCGGCTGATCCAGGCAATATACATACGGCTGATCCAAGTGCCCGTCTTATGAAACGTTGTTTCAAATCAAGCAATCTTTTCCAGACGATTCCAAAGAGATGTCACAATACAGGATAATATTGATCTAATCC
Organism: Gari tellinella; assembly: GCA_922989275.2. Lineage (NCBI taxonomy): Eukaryota > Metazoa > Mollusca > Bivalvia > Cardiida > Psammobiidae > Gari > Gari tellinella. The sequence continues at coordinate 62,631,864 of OV277857.1, read as the reverse complement.
TGTCTTGTGATATTTCTTTGGACGTCTTTTCAATTAGATTGAGAAATAAATTATAATTTACTAATAATTTACAATTTTAGAATCTGACTTTTACGACAATATGTCGTACAACGTTTCGTAAGACGGCCCTAGGGGTATGCTAATAGGAATATCAGTAGGTAATCTTTCTCTGCAACTGGAATAAGAATCACGTTGACGAAATTAAAACAGTGCTTTATTTATAAAGGCCCGTTAATGTTTTAGCATATTGCGGGTGAAGTAATGATTCCTGTGCTATCAGTTTGGATCCAGATGAAACGCTGAGTAACTCGGCATCTGATCTGGATCCCAACTGTTTGATACTGATGAATTTTCGAGAATGACGGTAAATTAGTATAGAACATTGTTGCAGACGACACATGTTGAAGACGACAATAAGATAGCTTGCTGATCGTGTTGCCTAACCCCTTCACTGCCATGACGTCATCAATTTTAAACAATTATTATTGTCTGCTTTTATTTCTCAAATTTAAAATTTAGGTATCTCGACCTTAGAAATATCGAAAAAGGTGTCAATCCGTTTTGATCCTGATCGGAAGCCTCGTTACGCGGTGTCTGATCAAGATCTAAATTGTTTACATGCAATAACTACTCTACTCCCTCATAAGACAGTGAAACGGTTAATATTTGCTTTATATTGCTTACAGTTAATTAGTTTCTGCAACATTATACCATGCTCTAAATCCTATTGTAGCATTGCAAATGGAATCAATTCAGGACAAGCTTTTCTAAATCTCTATTTTAATTAATTTTTAAGAAAGCTTTAAATATCGCACTTTGTTTAATTATTATTCTGAAGCGTATGTTAGTTTGATTATCATTATTGTGCTAGTTTGAAATGATAATGTTAATTTTGATAATAACAATAATGACATTAAGCATACATCGTTGTCTTTCGTCATTTACAAAGCAGACTTCCTGAATATGACTAAAACGGACTCATCAAAGTAGTTCTTTTGGTACTCGAGACAAACCATATATGTAGATCATTTGTATGCAATAAATATTCACAAAATAAATAAAAGTGTACTAAACATATAAAACAAATACCACTGAACTGTTTACGTAGATGACATAATGGTTATGAACACTGCATAATGATCCAACGAAAGTTTAAAAACTCATACCTACGTATTTATTGGAACAATGTTTTAAACGAAGAAACAAAATGGGAATCGTTTTACGTACTTCTAAACTACTTATTATAGATAATCGAATAAAACAATATTAATATAAACTGCTTCATAGAAGAATTGCCACAAATGAGAACTTACACAAATGGAAAATTACAATGTCCGCATATTGCCTGTATTGTAAAGAAACACGGAGTATGGAACATTTCTTCATAGATTGTGATTATTTAAACGGTTTTTGGAATTCAATTGGTAACATGTTCCGAATTGTGGAATACACAAACCAGTTCGCAAACTGAAACACATACATGTAGTAACAGGATACAAAATAGAACAAAATGGTCACTATTTTATAAACGCTTTAATTTCTTTTATAGGATTTGCTATTTATAAAGCCTATTTCATTAGAGAAAGAAGAACAAAAACATGTAACATGAACTTTATTTTAAAATACGAATTGAATATTTTAGTTCAGGACTACAAAAACAAAAGTGTTCCATGTTATTTCTTTGAACTCTTTTTCAAATGTATGGATTTAAAAATGTAAACAATTTGACTGTGACAGAAATAATATGTTTTTCCCTCTGTTTTCTTATCTATTTTAATAATGTGATATATGATTGTACTGTTTACCTATGTTGAAAAGTAAATAAACGGGCTGACGTTCTTCAGTTCCAGGAATAAAATAACAATAATAATAAAAGAAATACATGTAATAATAAATTACAATAAGGAAAATATAGAAAAATAATTATGACGATAATAATGACAATGGTCGAGATCTTACAGAAATTTCTATTGAGCATACCTTTAATTAAATAGTCAAAGATGTACAGTTAAGAAGAGAGTTTTCCCCAATTAACACGCTTATGCTAAAACAATTATTACAATTGCAAACAGTTTGGAGTCAGATCAGACGCCGGTTAACCCGGCGTCTGATCAGGCTCCAGACTGCTTGCCACGTAGATAAAAATATATCTGATTTTTCAACGGTTGTCTCTGTTTCATTTTGGTGCATTACGTTTGCGTTTAGTTTCGTTTAAATGGGAGAGAATAATATCTTCTCATCTATAACAGTGGAACTTTCTATATGCGACTGCCTTATCAAACTAATTTGATCTATATCTCAATGCTATTCGGGTTTCAGGTGAGTTCGAGAAATAACAATGGAATCTTAGTGATAGATCGAATTGTCGGTTCAATAAAGTCTCATTTTACAAATTAGCCTCCCTGATGCATCATCAACAATTCTGAGACCCGTTCCATATTCAAACATGCCGAGTAATTTAACCCCAATTCTAGAAACCCTGATTCTGAATAGTGTGGTAGCTTCATAATTATAACCGGTTATCCGTCTCCAGGTGATCGCGAATTATCTGGTATTTTGCAAACAGTGATCTAGATCCAAATTTACACTTGTCTGGCGAATTATTAAACTACGAATGACAACATTTTAGAGGTTTCTCAGGCGCCGAATAACTCGGCAACTGATAAGTCTAATGGACATTATTGTTTTAAGTGAAGCGTGTTTATTTGGAAAGAACAACGTGTCTCTCGTCCCTACTACAATTTGATATGCTTGCCTGTCTATTTGTCAGAAGGTCACAGAGCCACAGAGTTAATACTTTTGTACTGTGGAGAAAACGATATTCCTTCCAGTTTAAAAGATTTTCAAAATGTAAACGCGCTGCAATAAAACTACACTATTTGAAAATGTTAATGATTAATGGTACAGTGCTTCCTCTCCTCAACGACATCCAATGGGAGACACAAAGTGTGTTGTTCGGAGGGAGTCGTTATAGAGAGGGGCAATTAAGACTTGGCTTACATTTGCAAACAGCTTGAATCCAGATCAGACGCCGCGTCACGCGGCGTGTTATTAGGATTCAAACTGTTTATCACTGGTCAATATATGATTGTATTCTAGCAGACGATATTACAGCAGTTAAAGAGTTACACTTAATTATCCCGTTTAGGGAATTACGGCGAGTGTCGTTGTGAGGAGGGAGTCGTTGTTGGGAGGGTCGTTGTAGAGAGGGAGCACTGTAATAGCAAACCGTTTGGAGGCTGGTGATCAGGTCCCTACTAGTTTGCAATAGACATAATATTTGGAGGCATAACCATGCGATTGGGAATAACATCTTTTCAACTTATATCCGTAGTTCGCCGAAAGTGGCGTCGCTTTATTTAAAAAAATAAGAGCACTTTTCCGCGTATTTTCTGATCACCCCTCGTATGTGTTCAACAGTAGAACATTCGAATTTAGCAAGTTAAAATGCAAGAAATCGAGTATATTAAACACTTTTAGAAATTTGTTTGGTTTATTCACGGATTATTAATTCAGCTTTCAAACTTTTAACAGTGTTACAAGACAAAGCCTGGTCATATTGTCGTAAAAAGCCAACAACAATTGTCGTAAGTCAAAACTTTAAAATACCTCTAATTTCTGATTTCTCCATCTAATCCTGCCTTGTGACTTCTCTTTGGAATCGTCTTGAAAAGATGTCACAAGACAGGATTAGTTGGATAAATTAATAATCATTGAGAATTTTAGAACCTTACTTACAGTGGAGAATCTGTTATTCTTTCCCGTTTAAACGCAAACGTACGCAAACGCAAAGCACTAAAACGTAGAAAAGAACAACTTTTGGACAATTCTGATAATTCTTGTTTATCTTGGTGGCAAACAGTTCGGAGCCTGATCAGACGCCGGGTTACCCGGCGTCTGATCTGGCTCCAAGCTGTTTGCACTGCAAATAATAGTTTTAGCGTAAACGCGTTTATTGGGAAAGAATAACAGATTCTCCACTGTACGACAATTTTTGCTTTACGACGTTTCATTTGAAGGGCCACTTGGTGGCAATCTCTTTGCAATTACATCAGTATTCAAAATTAAAGTGCTTGGGCGGAGAAAAAGTAAGTTTTGCATTTGAAGTAAAGATATCTTTGATCTTTGTTTACCATCTTCTGTGTACGAATCATTTTTTCTGAATGCTATTTTGTTTTGATAATGTGAAATGAAGTTGCACATAGGTATAAATAGCAACTCAGTGCACGACTAGTTAGACCATCAAATCAGGTTATGTTATTTAACGTTGCTATAGTGATTCTTTGGTTTGCCTGTATCTCTTTTACGTGGTAGACAGGTTCATTTATAGCTCGTATAGAAGAAACTGAATTTGAGGTACAGTTAAAAGCTTATTTTAACCAGTTCACTGTAAACGGTACCAACGGGCGGCTTTGCAAAAAGTTTGGATCATGATCAGACGCCGCGAAACGCAGCATCTGATCAGAGTCCAAACTGTTTGACCCTCGTTTAGAAATTTCGGCAGTCATACTTCCTTAAATCTAACTTTCAAACGATATTACAGACAACATATTTGAGCAGAGGACAATATGTATGTGAAGGCGTAAAAACCTCACGATAAAAGGGTTTAAAGAGATTAGTCCTTGATGAAGAGCATATCTAAAGAAAATGGTCTGCTTAATGCTTATCGTTTGACACATGTACAACAGAAAGTCCTTCATTAAGGTGTGACCTGTATCAAAGACTGCTCTTTTTAATGGTCTCTAACACAAGTGTCGCTGTATTTAACATAAAAGGCTCCGGATAGGGCGATATATTTCCATTCCGATTTTCTCCTATTTGGTCTTCAGCTTCAGCCGACCTACCTGTATTTAATTGGCACCAGGTTATTCAGACCAAACAATTTACTATAAAGGTGCGATATTGCTATTTTGCGGAGCCATAATACAATTGAAGCAAACAGTTTTAAAGAGAATGGCACCGCGTTGTTTTCGGGTCCAAATTTTTAGTGTTATTTGCTAAGGACCACAATGGAATTTTTTTCCTTTTTGTGTAATCCTTGGTATTGGTGTGCCTGTCACGAATCTCTTCATGTGAATACATGATTTGTTACCTTTTGTTTGATCTGTGTATACTTATTTTTGGTTGCCATGATATGCATATTGTTACCTGAATAAACTGTATCTATCTAATATGTTTTGTAATATTTGCTGAAGAAGGTGCCATATTGGTATTTTGGGCTACCGGATTGCATGTTTAGCGAATGGGGTTTGCTTTAGGACTATTTTTGGTCATAGTATTTTACAGTGTTATTGGACAAACGCTTTAGACATTTTTGCTGAAATATGTTTTTAGATTGTGTCCAGGCTAAATATTTATGACATACTTGGAGTCCACGCCCACAATTTGCCAGAAATAGGTAATTAGGAATCAAAGTAGTCACTGAATACTGCGATTTGTATAAATACCTGATATGCACGAGGGTAGCGAATTCCTTCGTACTCTAGAAAAGAGAAAGCGGAAATTGAAAGGTGCTCAGGTTACAAGATCAGGGATTGGCCATATTGTTCCGCTTGCTCTCTCTTGATTATATAATTTGAGTCGGCCCAAACAAAATCTACATCGACATTTTAGTTCTATGACAAGTGCGTGTTTCGTGAAAATATGCACTAACGACTTGAATGTTAGCGTGGATATCGTTATTACTTTGGCAAACAGTTTGGATCCGGATGGGTCATCGAGTAGCTCAAAACTGTTTGTCACTCTCAATCTTCTTTGAGAGAAAATCCTATAAAACATATTTTGTGACCTGTAGTCGACGACATTGGTCGAAGACGAAACAATTACTTATATTTCAAATAGTTAAAGAGCATTCTGTCGAGCTGAAGAAGAAAAAACTCAGACCAGTAGCTGTTCAACATAAATTTCGCTGCTCGCTCATTGTTAGTCAGTTCGTTCTAATTGAAAAGACACTACACATAGACACATAACATAAACATTCGCTGCTCACATGTTTTGAGTCGTTAAGTTCTTTCCAATTTACAAAAGACACTGCAACACCCATTACGTGTTCTACGGACGATTTGCTACCCTTTTCTTCAATAGGTATGTAACAATAGCATGTCATTCAGACAGGAAAAGCAAATTATTACCTTGGCTCAAGTTCTCAATTAGCCTGTAGTTGAAACCTGATCAACTATGTTTCCAAAGATTATTAAACCAACGGGGTAATTCTGTCATTCGTTTTATCATTTGTTAAGAGCAGCTCTGTATTTATCAGACTCCTTTAATGTGTTAGATGTCGATCGAGTTACAAATCTGTAGATCATATTACCAATTTTGTTTTCTGATTTTCTGGCCAACGGCACAATCGTTACTAGGAAACCTCGATGTCATACATTTTACGTAAAAGAGAGTAACCTTTCAATCGCTATAGGCAACTGCAGGTGATATGCAAGATGTTTGGATCCAGATCAGATGCCGAGAAACTCGGCATCTGATCTGGACCCAAACGTGTAAAACTCATACCACTAGTTTTTCAATCAATTTTGCGATCCTGTATCATCGTCTGCTGAGAATTGTCGTTTGCTGTCATATTTTTTAATTTCAAAATTTACCCTTTTGGAACGTGGAAACATAGAACATGAGCAACAAAATGTGTATCCTGATCACATCAGACGCTGCATAATGCTGCATGCGCATGGAAACAAACTGCTCTACATGTAAGTCGTTTCGCACTTAGCATTTTTACCATTTCAAGCTAAGCGCGACTTGACTAACATTTGCAGACATTGTTGGTCTGATCTTGATCCGATCTGTTTGTCACTCATGTTCAACTTTGCTCCATTTTAAAAAAGCATAAAAACAAGTTTTGATTTATTTCGCAAACGATATATTTGCAACAGACGACAATTCAGCATGATAAGCGTTAAGGGTTGAATCTAAATTTAAAATAGTAATACAGCTAGGCGACAACAGTTTTAAATCATGTAATATTGTGGCTGTGGAGGACTAAACAGGCAATAAAGCTAGTTGTTAAGGGATAAATCAGCAATGTCTTTAGTCAGGTTGTCATATTAAATTTTGATTGCGTCGTTTTTGGCCTTAAATACTTCTAAATGCGTGTCTTTTATTGCATTTGGACGTGTAGTGTTTCGCATACGCTAGGGAGTCAAAGTGAAAGTACAATCTTCTGAAGCTAAATTACAAATATGTATCGGATTAGCCATTACCCTGCTTCTAGCAACATGGAGTCTAATCAGGTTGAAATTATTTAACCCTTTCCTCCAAAGAAGAGTCTTTTAGCGCTTTAATTCATTCCTCCACAGAAGAAAATAGTTCCAATTTATATTGTAATGAATATGCACAATAATAAATATGTTCTATATTCTAGCAGATAGTAGCTTAAAGCAGGCTGAAAGGCACATTCTGCTTTTTTCAATCTACTTGTAATAGTCAACTTTCTTCTGAACTAGAAACAGGTTATGGAGTAAATAGTTAAATATAACTAAACGCAAATGCAAATCGGTAAAACGGCAAAACGGCAAAAATCACGGTTGGAGGAACAGTTAGTTTGACGATGAGTTTAAATCTGAGTGACAAACAGTTTAAAGACTGAGCAGACACAGGGTTACCCGGTGCTGATATGGTTCCAAAAGGTTTGCAATTGAAACAGCTATTTAAGAACACGCATGTTGATAAGAAAAAATAACGTCTTCTTCACTGTATATCATTTTGAAAAGTATTTTCAGTTTAACCTTTTCGGCGCCAAATTAATCGTGAGGTTTTTACCCCTCCACTACCATATTGTCGTCTGCTCTAATATTGTCTTCTGCGAGATTATTTCAAAGTTAGATATAAGGTTCTGGGGCCCGTTTCATAAAACTTCGTACGACAAAAATGATCGTATGTCAAAATTTTAAAATACATTTAATCTCTGATTTCTCTATCTAATCCTGTCTTGTGACATCTTTTTGGAATCGTCTCTTCAAGACGATTCCAAAAAGATGTCACAAGACAGGATTAAATGGAGAAATAAGTAATAATTGAGACTTTTATAATCTGACTTACGACAACATTTGTCGTGAGATGTTTTATGAAACGGGCACAAGGAATGACTTCGGAAATAATGATATGAGTGTCAAAAAGTTTGGATCCTGATCAGACGTTGCGTAACGCCAAGTGGACTTTATGACTTCGGCGCCGAAAGCGTGAACTGTTAGAATCATTCAACTCAATTAGATTTTATTCAGGCATAAAATTTTGTAAAACTATATCTATTATATAATTAAATGAAGATAAGTGTAATAGCAAGCCTATTTTATGCACACATATATATATTAATAAGTGATGCGTCCTATAAGGCAGCTAAAAAAATAATTTATGAATAAAGTATACAGGGAAAGACATCTGAACTATGGCCCAAGATGATCCATAAAAACAACAACGCACTTAGTTCCAGTGGCGTCCCTCGTCGTAGTGTAAGAAACAAATTGTAAATAATGTAAATAAAAAAAACATTATACAATCATATTAGTATAATGATGCAATGTAATATTATAAAAATGGATGGAGAGAAGCTAAGACTATCATATAAAGTAAATACATGTATGTTTTTATATCACAGACAGAAGAGTCAGACACATTTGTCAGAACCTACAAAATTAGATACATGTACTTGAATGAGTGTGATCTACACTCACATTAAACTAAGCACATTGTATAGTGTTCCAAAACTTTATGATAATTATTTAATGTTCGCTCTTTTTTTATTATTAATAAAAGTTTTCTTAATAGTAAGGTTTGACCCCTTTATAAAAACTATGCTTATTATAAACATCAACTATATGTTAGCGTATTCCATAATGACAATGACAAAGTTTATGTGATATATGGCCATAGGTCCAAATCAGCAACATATAAGCATGTACATAATGGTATGTTAGAGAGAGAAAATATTCGGATAGTACCTTGGTGTAAATGTTACTACATATGTAGACATATGGTTATGTGGTTAGACAATTAAGTATCAAACTGAATGTCTTATTCTTCACATTATTGCAATAAACTACAAGTACATACAATGTTATCTCATATTGCTTTGAACTATGTTACAAGCTTTAACGTGCCATGACATTCAACATTACTAACTGTTGTTTACGACAGACAACAAACGACCTCTCTCTTTGTACCCGTAATATGAGAACATTGCTATACTTTTATTATGTTTATATTGGTACTGCTTATTAAACTAAAGAACGATTGCTATAAATGTAAATTGTAAATTAAATTTCCTCTTGAAGTATGATTTCTAGAAATTCCAATCTTGTATTGCAGTATTATAAAAGAAAATCTAGTTTCAAAGCTCTTGTCTATCGTAAGTAAAAGTATAGCACTATTCTGGTGACCTTCTGAATATTGGAGACGTTATTTGAAAGCCTGTTGGACATGACTTGGTACGATATCCTTCAAAATACTAATACAATCACAGCTTTTGATGAAAAGCTACACTAACTACAATACAGTGGAGAAAACGTTATTCTTTTCCAATAGACGCGTTTACGCAAAAAATATTCTTTCCATTGCAAACAGTTTGGAGCCAGATAAGACGCCGGGTAATCCGGCGTCTGATCATGCCCCAATTGTTTGCTACTCAGATTAAAACAAATAATCAGAAATGTAAAAAAATGGTAATTATGTACATTTAAGCGGTTTGCGTTTGCGTTTCGTTTGCGTTTAAACGGGAAAGAATAACGTTTTCTCCACTATAACTAGAACTTGAAATAGTCAAATGTTTGCTTATTTAGAAATCGGTTTAACATTAAATAAAAATTCCGACTTTTCCGACTTTCTTTGAGATTGAAGGAAATCGCCATGGACTGAACAGGATAGTTCTTATATTTCTAAAAATAAAGCTCCCATTTAGTCATTCAAAATGGTCGATTGTCATCACAGTTTAGCAATATAACGAACAATCTACAAATGTAAGGCGTTCAGCTAAAAACTATTTTATTTTATTTTCAGGTAACATTTTGAGGTTTGTCGAAACGCAATTATGATGTTGTGGCAATGTTGAAAAGCTATTCGAATGCTATCGGTTTCTGTAAACGACGTCGTATAGAATTTGGGTTGACAAATGAACAACAATTAAGCCACACTATCTTCAGCACCAAAACATCAGTTTTTTACGTACAGTGGAGAATCCGTTATTCTTTCCCGTTTAAACGCAAATGAAACGCAAACGCAAGACACTAAAATGTAGAAAAGGACAACACTTTTTGACAATTCTGACTTTTCATTATTTACTGATAAATACGAAAGACTCAAGCAGGAAACGTAACACAAACAATACACCCACCTCTCAAGCAGAACACACACACACAGTCATACCACAACAAACACACACACGCAATACAATTCCTACATCTACACACTAAATAGAAAACAACACGCAAGACAAACATAAAGCAAAGTGAATATAGGAGCCCGCCTTGGTACGGTCAGTAGCAATCAATAATTAACTATAAATTAATTAATTATTAACAACCACTGGGGGGTTAAACCTGGGTTTAGGGGCGCCCAACCTCACACTTATCTCCTATATGCTCCTATAAAGACGAACAGTGTACATAAAATATAAACCCTGTTCCACAACCTCACAATCAAAAAGACCGCCAGCACAGTAAGTAAATACATGTAAAACATTTAACAAAAATTCTATGACAAGATCATTAGTAACATGGGTAAGAATTAAACATTCAAGCCCGTGTTAAAAATAACCCACTATGGCAACGGTCAAATTGTACTCAAGCGACTAGTCTGTAGTTAGTCTGAGTTGCAAACAGTTTGGAGCCTGGTCAGATGCCGGGTTACCCGGCGTCTGATTAGGCTCAAAACTGTTTGCAATGAAAATAATAGATTTAGCGTAAACGCGTTTATTCGGAAAGAATAACGTTTTCTCCACTGTACCAAATAAATTTGGAAAACACTTTAAATTGTTCAGGTTTTCTTACAATAAAACCCATTTTTATTACGACCACATGAATAAGACTTATTTGATTGTACGAAAGACAGCTTAATGCAAGGAAGAAGTAAACAGAAAAGTTCCTTCAGGTTTTCATAAATAATAAGCTTTTTAAAATAGTGCTTTCAATATTTTCTTCAGTTTATTACACTGTGTTGCATTTCTTTTGTTTCAACTGGAAAACAAATTAACCGTCTGCACGCCACGTGCGAATTTGCGACTCATTTGCAAACAGTTTTTATTCCAGATGAGACCGCAAGTTACTCGTCGTCTCAACACTATTCAACACTTTGATGAACTATTCTTTAAGAATATGTAGATAAATCAACTCTGAGAACTGATGCAGACGACAAATTTGGAGACGTCATTTACAGTGGAGAATCTGTTATTCTTTCCCAATAAACGCGTTTACGCTAAAACTATTATTTGCCGTGCAAACAGTTTGGAGCCAGCGTCTGATCAGGCTCCAAACTGTTTGCCACCAAGATAAACATGAATTATCAGAATTGTCCAAAAGTTGTTCTTTTCTACGTTTTAGTGTTTTGCGTTTGCGTACGTTTGCGTTTAAACGGGAAAGAATAACAGATTCTCCGCTGTACATAGCGTGCAGACGGTTAACCATTTCATGATCAAATCATTCGGGAGATTTTAACCCCTTCACCGCTTTATTGCCGTCTGCTTCAGTATTGTTGTCTGCAAGTTAGATTTAACGTTGTATGACTTAATAGATATTGATACGAGTGTCAAACAGTTTGGATTCTGATCAGACGCCGCGTTATGCGGCGTCTGATCAGGACCAAACTGTTTGCAAAGGCGCTTTAAGGCGTCATTGAGAGTGAAAGGGTTAAGAAACTCCCGCAGGACGGTACTTTAGTCAACCCTTATCTATCAAGCACGGTTTGATCTTAATTTTCAAACCGCTTGGACGCCGAGTGATATCGGCGCACGATCAGTATCTGAACTGGCTAGTACGCAATAAACAGAACTATTGGTTTCAAAAACACAAAAATGAAGACGGCTAATTTGAAGCAAACAATGTTCGGGCAAGATATTGATGCAACTTCAAAATGTTTTGCTTTATACTTATGACTCCTAGCGACGAGCATACGCGTCCTCTATCTGTTTTACCTACAGGATATTTCTAATCAGACTCTACATTGTATGTATTTTTCAACATAATTTAAAAACAATCTTGAATATACAAACTTTGACTATACTTAATTGGTAACTAGAAATGTCGATTTGAAGGGAAAGGAATGAATACGTAAATACTTGTATAAAAATATATGGTTTGATGTCGTTTCTTCACTTATAACTCAAAGTTACATGTGACATATAAACGATGAGACAAATGTATGACTGCATGTCACTACGTTTAATATGTGGTCGCATTCTTAATGCAACAATAAACGGAGATAACATAATTGAAATTTACAATTTAGATGTACAACAAAAAAACATTGACCGTACTAGCGTGTAATATTTGTAATCATTTTCATTATCTTATGGCATCTTTAATTATTGATAATCGTTATTAATGGATGTATGGTTTCTGCAACTTGATATTAAATAACATGACAACAACACACCAAAATTGTAAACATAATTAATTTCAAAAGGCAGCCAATAAGAAGTCTCAGTGCTCAACGCTTCATTTAATTTCTCCTTTATTATAATATACAAAATATATTGCAAAAGGTATGTAAGATGGTTTATCATGATAATTATAATGTTTTCCAATTTATTGTTTCCAAGAACTTATGTTTGTTTTCAAGAATACGAAAACAGCAAACGATGTTGTAAACATAATCAAATATATTATATATTCTAATTAAAACAAATGCACCCGCAAACATGCACATATCAGTTATTATTTTCTTTTGGTAATTATACTGATACACATTTACGATATAATAATTATGTCTTTTTGTTTCTATCTCAATAAAAAATGTCAAGAAAAAGCTAATACTTTGCAACAAATCAATTTCTACATTGCTATCAAATATATCATTAAATATATTTTCTGACAAGACAATTGTGCATAATGTGTTTAATACAGAGCGTTTTAATTCGGATAAATCTTATTTAAATCAGAGTGTGGAAAGAATCACTTTGTTCACGACAATAAGAAAGCTGATATGTTGATAAGTGGGATGTTAAATAAAAGTTCATTGCCCAATCCACTAGCTAATATTTCAGATGCAGATACAGATACAAACTTTATTCATTGTCGGGTTATATAACAACCGGAATTAACATAAGCTATCAATAGCTATTTATCGACAGTTAACTAAACCCATATATAATACAGCTTGAATAGTAATATAATCATATCAGGTAGGGGTTAGATATACACTTTACTACATACTACTATTTGTAGGATGTAAGACATAAACGCTATTTTGTAGTGTATAAACGTACGGCGTATTAACACACACACAATAACACAATGAAAAATATAATATACCAAAACGGGAATTAAAGTAATATACCCGGTAAAACTATTGAATTTGGTCATATCAAATATATGAAACTCTGCGAAAGTTATGTCTAAATATACGTCACAGTATTGTTACATGCATTAAATTGAAAGAGAGAATTTCATCGTGTGTGATTGTATGGCTTAACCCATTTGCGCCCAGTGAATTCTCTCTTTCTTATACATTGGAGCATTGGATAAGTCTATGTTTAACATAAGGGGTGCCTGGTCTAACTTTCATTTTTGTTTTATATTGAAATTCCTTTCAGCAACGGTGCAAACCCTAATCTGAAGTCTACATTGTTTGCCTATCTCCCTTTTAAAGGACGCTAGGCATAAATTGGTTAAAACATGTAGCATAAATGTGACATGCACTTCGGCGTGAGTATCTTTTATAAAGGCCAGTCAATCTCATATCACAATATAATTATGAGCAAAATTCAATACTTTTATACAACAATTATTGTTGAAAACAAAGGATACACTATGACAAAAAATAGTAAAACAAGAAAGTAAAATAACCTAGAAAATAAAACTGGGTTTGCAAATTATATCTGGAAAAACTCGTTATTATTATCCCATAACTGCCTTACAACAGCAACAACATTCAATTAAATGCACACTCTTTGGGCATAATCAGTCGTATGGCAATTCTTCAAACTGTTAACACTCATATTCAAATGCGTTGCGTCGACTTTAGGTTTAGTTAAAACTGTGAATGAAACGATTAAAATCTTCTTAACTGTACAAACGAATGAAGGCATTTCAAATAGACTAATTACCATCGTGGGTTGTTTTACCCCTTCATCGGCATACTGTAGTCTGTTTCAATACTTCAGGGCTGCCATTTCTCCGGAATTTTCCTAAATCTTCGGATTTTTCCCCAGTACATGGTAGCTTAAAGCAGGCTGAAAGTAAAGCAGAATGCGCCTCAAGGCGCATTCTGCTTTTACTTACAGCCTGCTTTGAGTAGTCAAATGTCAACAAAACTAGAAATAGACTATGTGGTAAAGGTACGATTTCGTAAAATCGTACTTGAAAAAAGCAAATTTGGAAATCTTAGGATTTTTCACGTCAACTTATGGCAGCCCTAATACTCGTGTCTGCAATATCGTTTGAAAGTAAGATCTAAGGCCGTATGACTGACGGAATTCCGAAAGGAGTTTCAAATAGTTTGGATCGTAATCAAACGTCGACACGGTGTCTGTTCAGGATCTAAACTGTTTTTGTCGTCATAGTCTCTAATGATTTTAAACGTTGCTTTTTGAAAACATTTCAGAAAAACAACAACATAAAACCAATGCAGATGCAGAGTGGATGGCTCTTTAAGGAACCCATTTGGTCAGGATCTACACAGTTTGCAAAATAAACATGTACTTATTTCAGTATAGAAAGGGGTCAATAAGAAGAGAACATTAAACAACAAAATTTAATATAAATAATCTGGTTTCGCCCTTTACTTTTTACGTTTGAACTCAGTAACAAATCAAATATCGGTTTCCTTATTTAATAAATAATATTACAATGAAGGCGACGTAAATATTTGCCTTTTGAACAAACGGAACACACAAACGCAATGCAATAATATTGAAAATCGCAACTTTTAGACAATGTTGAAGATTTATTTAAATCTGAATAGCAAACAGTCTGGAGTCCGATCAGACAGCTACTCAGCTTTTGATCAGGCTGCAAATTGTTTGAAATACATAAATTGTTTTAACATTTGAAAGCGCGTTCATTGAGAATGTATTTAGGTTTTCTCCATTTTACAGTATTGTTGCAAAATAAAAATAGTGCAAAACGCCGACGATTACAAAATGTGTTTAAGTGAATCCCTTCATTGCTAAATACGAGTAAAATGTCATTTACAAACAGTTTGGATCCTCATCAGTCGCCGAAACACGCAATATTGTTGAGGAATAACGCTCAGTCGTTAAAGGATCAAGACTAATCAAAACCAGGCTTTCGTTAGCCAAATAATATTTCATCTCTGAATATTAATTGACAGGTACAATTCCTGTTCGAACACACACAGTACCTGAAGAACAGATGTCATCTTATATTAACATCACAACTGGGTTGTCCTCTCGCAAATACCTCCATCGCTATGTCCTTATTTGTCTGTCAGCGCGGCACCAACCACTAGTTTATTGTGTTCCAACATTCCCCTCAGGCCACTAAAGACAACTGTAAATTAATCTCTTTCATAACATTATAAGATGATATTTAACAAGAAAAAAGGCAATAAATTGAGTTTTATTTGAGCACAGAATGAAAATGTTACAATGAGGGAAACCCGAGCCAGTCTCCGGTTTTATAAACACTCTGCACAATAAAACAGGACACCATACTTATAGCCGAAGCATCCTCCACGCCAAAGGTGTCAGAAAACTAGACAATTAACCCCTGAACATTCAAGCCAGCGTCTACTGAAATCTTATAGTCTGGTTTTAGTTCTAAAATTCATATTGGAGGAAATCTTACTATAGGAATGTTGACTTTAGTGTCAAACAGTTTGAATCATGATCAGACGCAGAGTTTCTCGGCGTCTGATCAGGATCAAAACAGTTTGTAAAAGCAAATCTAGTCAGTCCGGATATTGAAGGAGTAAACTCAGCACGTTCACGAATCATGCCGGGGCTAATTTTACCTTAAAGGAATAAGTAATTACGACCACAATTTATGAATTAAATGTGAATTAAATAGTTGAAATGTTTGGAACGTATGAGGAAACCACAAAATATTGTAAGAGATTTCTGATAGGGAAATGACTGGTGATTTCTGCAGAAAGGGTAGGCATACCAGTGATTGCGGTATCAAAGCGCGATACTTGGGTCCTTGCTTATAAAGCGTTTGAGTTGAGTCTGCGAATGTTCTCAAGCCTTTGGTTGGAGCATTATGCTCAAATCTGACCAATCAAACTTGAGAACGAGCGCAGCCTCAACTCAAACACTTTACAAGCATAGGGCTTGGTCTTGATCTACGTTGTTTTGTGCTGTCCTGAGGTCTATATTTCCGCACGTGTATCTTGTGATTCGTTTTGATATTTTGTGATGTAAGGCATGTGGTTTGCGGCAATCTCAGATGAAACTGAATTAAAAAAATCGACAACTCTGAACTTTAAGTATGTTGCTAGGTTTATATCCCTTTTAAAACATCGTGAACACGATATGCAATTGTCGTTTGCGATAATTAAGACGCGATAGGTATATTGCATATAAATTTATTTACAATTCTTATAGCATTCGTATTGTTGCTTTATCCAGATTTTCTTTCAGAGAATATCATCAGAGCAAAATCGTTTTTTGAAAACGTTGACCGTTATTTTAATCCGAGTGCCAAGCAAGTTGCAGTTACATGGTGTCTGAACTGGCTAACGTTAGTTAACTCTTTAAGCCATAGCCTGTTTTTAGTTATAAAAAAGTGATCACTTAAAGCAGGTCGAAAGTAAAGCAGAATGCGCCATAAGGCGCATTCTGCTTTACTTTCAGCCTGCCTTAAGCTTCCATCAGCTAGGATTTAGCAAATGTTTCTTATGGTTCATGTCCATGGCTGTATAAATTGTAACAGTTTTCATAAGTGGAGGAATAAATACGAGGCGTAAAAAGGCGTCTTTATGGGGGAATGGGTTAAGTTATTAAAGTTATAATTGGTTGTAGGGACGAGGATAATTATGTATCCCCCTGTTATTCAAATGGCAATATCGTTTATCAAATTATGACATACATATTAAAATAGGACATACAACGTGTCGAAAGACGAGAAAGCGAAATGCGATATGTTGAATTCGATATAGGAGGCTAAGTTCAGCTATAACGATACGACACTATAATATGTATGCCTCGCCACGAAGTTTTGCGGGGCGCGTAGTGTAATCCTTGTCTGTACGACCTTGCGTATGTCCAAAAGTACTAGAGCTCGGGTCACGCTACTTCACATACTTCTATGTCTTAATGAATACAGCACATGACATTGCAGTTTGATTACTCGATACACTCGTAGTCTTATAATTATGTCCTTGCATAAGACATATCGTTATAGATCTATGTATTTGTTTTTAACACAAACGTGAGTTGCTTGCAAATACCAGTCAAGGTTTCCATGACAGTAAAATGAAAGGCTTCGAAACATAAAATAATTACCTTCAAACTATTTTGACACCAAATTTGTAAATAGCATTACGCATGATAAACTCATTTTTTTAATTATTATGCCACAAAATTAGGAACACATATACAACATTGTATTAAGTGACCACACAATATAAAGCCTATGGGTAGTGACAGATACAGGGGATGCTTAATGACGGGTAAACAACTCATTTCGGAGCTTTCTATATCCATTCAACTACATAAATCAGTCATCTATTATTAGAGATGTTCATGCTACGTCCGTTAGTGGTCACCTTGCACAATAATGTTGTGTAAATTTGCGGCATCCGAATATTAGTATATAAATAAAAACAGAAACAAAGAACCGGTTATATCATCTTCAGATTTTGTTTCTAAGAAATGACTCCTGCATCACACAGAACTATAATTATAATGGGAAAATACGATGCAGTTAATTATTGATAAATTATTTTATTTGTCATATTTACACATTTATGTCAAGTGAATTATTTTATGCTTATATATTGGATCGGTATTTTTTTCATTTAAATAGGTGCCTTGACTAAATTTTCAATTTGTATTATATTAAAATTCGCAAACAGTGCTGTCTCTGACCAGACGCTGCATTATGCGGCGTCTGATCAGAGGCTACACTGTTTGCCTATGTCGTATATATAGGACCATGGGTACAAATGGGTAAGCCGCTGGATAATACAATGCTTTAAAGATAAAGTGGAGGGGGAGACATTATTTTTTCACGTTTAAACGAAACAAAACGCAAACAAAACGTAATGAAATGGTGAATACGACAAATTCTTAAAAATGATATTGATCTATTAAAACTGAGGTGCAATAAGTTTGGAGTCTGACCAGACGCCGAATGAGTCAGCATTTGATGTGTCTCTCATGTGTTTGCAACTGGCATACTTATTGTTGTAGAACAAACGCGATAGGAATAACGTCTTCTCCACTGTAACACCGAAATAAATTAGCATATAATAAAGTTTTATACACTTTTGGAATAATCTTAAACTTATAAAACTTGATATATACCAATTGAAAGCTTATTTCGTATCTGGTATTCGTAAATATGAGACATGACGAAATTTGAGACTTTTTAAAAATTAATAGAAATAATGCAGCGTTTACCTGATCGTATGTAAATTCTCTCAAACCACTTTAAACATCGCGCTTTCGGTTTTCAAGTCAAATGACTGCTTAAATCAGAAAACAACGAAAACAAAACCACTCTCAATAGCATTCTGTTTCATTCTGCTCGAAACCGCCACACTTTTGAAAAAATGAAAACGATTCTTTTTTCAGCAGCTTGTCATTCAGGGGCCCGTTTCATAAAACTTCGTACGACAAATGTGGTCGTAAGTCGAAACTATAAATAACTTTAAATTTCTGATTTATCTATCTAATCCTGCCTTGTGACAACTCTTTGGAATAGTCTTGTCAAGAAGATTCCAAAACAAGATGAACAAGACAGGATAAGATGGAGAAAAAATATTAATTTAAAGTTATATAATCTGACTTACGACAACATTTGTCGTACGAAGTTTAAGGAAACGGACCCCAGGTCCGGTTGCATTTTTTATTTCACAAAATGAAGCAGAACCCTGATGAACAAGCTACTGAAAAGGAGAATCGTTTTACGTTGACCTCTAAATAACTTGCTCATCTTACAAACTCTCGTTGTAAATCAAACACGTACCGTTTTATAATGACAATCGGAGAATGAATGGACAATAACTATAAGAAAATAACAGAATGAAGAAGACTTTATAATTTCCCGTTTATAATAAACGCAAGTAAATGTAATAAAATATAGAAAAGGACAGCCTTTTGAAAAGTTCCAAACTATACTTTTGTCTTAGAGGAAAACAGTTTGGAGCCTGATCAGACGCCGGGTAACCCGGAGTCTGATCTGACTCTTAAACAATTTGCAATAGCCTTAAGGATTTGATTTTAGTTTAAGCGCGGTTTGGAAGAGAATAACGCCTTTTCCACTGTAAGGATTTTTCTTATTGAAAGGAATATAACAGAAATTGTCTAGTTGTATAAACGTACGCGTACGAGCGCGTTTAGTTTTTGGAAAAAATGCACTGTACCAACATTCACTTTTAAATAGGTGATTGGAAATAGCCAGGCTTTTTATGGTAAATATTTACATTTTACTTCATTACAATCAATGGTTAATGCAATTGTACTACTGTCATGGGCGTTTATGCAATAATGAGAAATAGGAATGAATCGGCACTATTCGAAAACGTAACTATGATCATTAAAACTTTGATATAAGATAAACGACACTCGTTATAATTATATAAAAATGGTTCATAACCTAAAAGGATTTTATATTGAACCCTTTGAAGCCTAGTCCCGCATACAGTTGTCCCTTTCAAACAGTATACATGTGAAAATGCACTTGTCCTATGCAAACAGTGAATACCCAGATCAGAGGGCTTCCTATAGAGCCCTCTGATCTGGGTATTCACTGTTTGTCATAATACAAAACATTGACAAAAACAACCCTTAAAAGTCAGAAATGGACTAGACTCAAATGGAAACAGGGATTGTCGATTTTAAGTTTTAGGGAGGAAAGAGTTAAAAAGGGTAGTATATCAGTGATAACAAATATATTTAGTATAGATGTAGTGTATTATATGTAAAATACAGTAAAACCTCTCTATTACGACCACTAAATTATGTTAATTATTAGGGTGTTTACGATAGGTGACCGCTTAAAGCAAGGTGACAATGAAACAGAAAGCTCCTATAGGAGCTTTCTGTTTCACTGTCATCTTGCTTTAAGCTGCCACCTCTCTATTATGCAATCAATAAGCCGTCGTTTTAGTGGTCGTAATAGCGAGGTTTTACTGTAATTCAATACAATTCCATGTACATGTATTCTTACTTGATGTCTAAACTCTCTGAGTCAATATTCTTGGACACTCTCATTTATTATTTGACTATGCATATGAAATGGTGCACCTTAATATACCAACCACGTATTGTATTGTTTGCATGTATTAAAATGTATAAAATATGACATCTTTTCGACTGTAAACTTTGCACTAACTTGGTACTAATGATAATCTAGACTATAACTACACGTGTTTCAATCTTGTTAAAGGTATCAGAAATGAAATCATAGAAACTAAAACAAATCCTAAAGTATACATATTCAGTGTTCGTAAATGACGCATATATACATGTATGTCATTAGTGTTCTGTGCATTAACTGAAAATATCGACTTTAATGGCACTTGTGTAAGCTTAACACGTTTAACCCTAAATTTATCTTGTGAGTAGTTAAAGTCCTTTTGGGCTGTTCTAGTACAGGTATTTTAAACCAGTATACTGTTACATTTTTGGTATGACAACAAAAACCAATGAAAATTCCAAACAGTGTAGTCCCTGATCAGAGGGCTCCTATAGGAGCCCACTGATCAGGGACTACACTGATGGCATATGTAATCAGCAATCTCTACAGAGGGCTGTAGGCTTGAATGGGTTAATAAAGGAAACAAAATGTTCAAGACATTTTGCAGACAGTACACATTTTGAAAAGAATAAGTATGTTATGTATTTGATGTGCGTATTGAAGTATGGGAGGGACTTTTTATATCATGCTTTCCGGTACTTTACAGGGAAATGATAGTAGAGAATCACTTGATACTTTCACTGTTCAACCCATTACCCAATAAATACGCCTTTTGACACTTCTGAAATATTACTCCACTGAAGAAAATTGTTCAAATTTATATAGTCATGAACATGCTTCATAAAAATATTTTTTATATTCTAGCAGATGGTGGCTTAAAGCAGGTTGAAAGTTAAGCAGAATGTGCCTTTAGGCACATTCTGCTTTACTTTCAACCTGCTTTAAGTGGTCATTTCTATTAAAATCTAGAAACAGTCTATGGAGTAATTGGTTAAAACAGTGGGAGTATCGCCACGCGATTAACCGAATGTTACTTCTATAATGAGAAGGGCACATAGGGCTCCCCAAAATCGTAGTCAATCGTGTAATATCGTGTGATTTCGGAAACCGGATTTGTCGAGAATGACTAAGCGGAAGAAAACGAACCCTAGATCGGAAGGAACAACGTAATACCGATGACGCCAAATCAATAAATTAGGGACGTCATGGTACTGCAAACTTTCAAAAGGTGTTCGATTTAAACTTGGGGCTTCATCACGTTGACATACAATATAGTTCAAAAAGTCGTTAAAAGCATGAAATAAATAGAATAAATGTAGTTTGTCAGTGAACGATTAAAATTTTATTCATTTGTAAACATCAGACTGTTAGATTTTTGCTGGCTGCTTCGCCACTCGAGAAAATATAACGTCTGGTGCTCACGCAATGAATTAAATTTCGATGCTACATTGAAAAATACAGTTATCCTCTATAATCAGTTTCTGCATATTTGTTTTTTTTATATGAAATGATCTACTCTATGGAAAAACAATGCAGTGCGTTTAGACCACACTGGTATATAATCAAATCCTCCGGCAAGCAACTTTGGAAGGGAGGGAGTTTATGTGCAACAACAAGGCATATATAGTTTAATGAGACATGATGATATACAATAAAATAGACACATGGGTGTGTCTGAATAAAGAGAGAGAGGCAGAGAGAGCGAGAGCGAGAGCGAGAGTTAGAGACAGGGAAACACTGAGGGATAAACAGAGACAGAGAGATTAAAATAGAGACAGAGAGAGAGAGAGGGGGAGGGAGGGAGACATTGTTACATGAAGCAGAATATTCATACTCACAATGCACTAACAAATTAAGGTTTTTATAAGTAATGGCATCACTATGTTCATAAAGTTGAAAATACTTGATTCGTTTCCTATAAATATTGTACGTATGTGCTTAAACAGTTGCACTAATTGAAAACTGATCAGGGTTGCCATAACTTGATCATGAAATATCCTAAAATTTCCAAATTTTCTATTTTTCAAGCCCGTTTACTTTCAGCAGGTTGAAAGTACACAGAGTGCGCCTTAATGTGCATTCTGCTTTACTTTCAACATGATTTAAACTGCCATCTGTTAGGATAAAAATCCGAAGATTTCGAAAAAATCCGAAGAAATGGCAGCCCTGACTGTTTGAACCCTGATTAGAAGCCGAGTAATATCTGCTCATCATCAAACTGTTGGCCATTGGATTATAATAACGTCAATATTAAATATGTCATGTTCTACAGTTTATTACATTGAATTTGCGTGTAGTTCCGTTAACCCCTTTATCCCATAGCCTGTATCTAATTATGGAAAAGGCGACCACTTAAAGCAGACTGACAATAAAGCAGATTTCGCCAGCAGGCGCAATCTGATATACTTTCAGTCTTCTTTAACCCTTTCCCCCATAGACGCGACTTTTAGCATATTTAAATTATTCCGCGGCTGAAGAAAATAGTTCCAGTTTATACCCTCATGAACAATTACCATTAAAAATATTTTATATAGCCTATCAGATTTTAGCTTAAAGCAGGCTGGAAGTTAAGCAGAATGTGCCTTAAGGCACATTCTGCTTTACTTTCAACCTGTTTTAAGTGGTCACCTGTCTTCAAAACTAGAAACAGTCTAATGGGTTAAGCTACCATCCGCTAGGATTTTGAAATTATTTCTTATGGTACATGTTCTTGACTGTATAAAGAAGAACTCATTTCTTCAGTGTATGGATAATTCAATTGCGCTATAAGGCGCTTCTTTGGGGAATAGGGTTGACCCTGTCACCGCTATGTAGTCTACTACAGTGCACACTGCAAGTAGTTTCGATTCTATGTAACGCAAAACACAGCGATTTGTCAGAATCAAAACTGTTTGACACTTATTAAACTTTCAATATGTCTACATCATGTTTGCCTTTAATCTAGATTAAGAATGCGTTACGAAGAGTACAATGCTTTATTGAAGACAATTTGAATCCTGATCAGACGCCGTGTGACACTCGATGTTTTATCAGGTTTCAAACTGTTTGGCACTCGTATCTATGTTTCTACCGAAAACAAATCTCAAATAGATCTAGAAGCAGACGACAATTGTTTCAGGCGAATGACGTCACGGCAGTGAAGGGGTTAAAACAAAAGTTCAGACAACCCTATTAATCCGTTCACTGCCTTAAACCAAAAAGTCCAGTAGTACTTGCAAACAGTTTGAATCCTGATCAGACGCCACGTAACGCGGCGTCTGATCATGATCCAAACTGTTTGACACTCGTTTCAATATTTCTTAAGTCAAAATACCTAAGAATTGGTATTTAGAAATAGAAGCAGACGACAATTGTTTAAATTTGATGACGTCATGGCAGTGAAGGGGTTAAAGGAGACAATACAATTTAGCAGTGAGTTACACCGGGAAAGAATACCATCCTGCCACTGTACGAAATAGTTTTCCAGACGCTGCCCACAGAGCTACATGTCAAGGAGCATTATTCGCCAATTTGTCAACCATTTAGATATTCTTCCCTCCTCATGTTTCCCATTGACGGCCAATGCCCACGGATGGCAAAGGTGTATGGGATCTCCTGATGTGCTTCATAAAGACTAAATCATGAGGCACTGCTTCACGCTCTGTCGTATATCCCCATAAATAACGGAAGAGGATGCACGACAATAACACTTTCATTAATAATGCCATTCTTAAGCACTATGTGATTTGCTGTGAATTATTTTAAATCCCTTAAACGACCAATCATGATGTCGAGCTTTCAAAATCAATGTTGCAATCCTGTAAAAGTTTCAATTGAGTTTTGTGAATGATTTGGATCTAGAACGTTTGAAACATTTATTATTGAAAATATTTTAGGAAACTAAGATGAGATATGGAGGAGTCAATATATAAAGCAAAAGACAGTTTTGTTAAGCAGGAATGATTTCAATTATCTGAAATATTCACTTAACCCTGATTCTGTTAGTTCTGCGTAAAAAGGCATTATGTCTTATCTAACAGCAGTCACCTGAATGTATGTATCAAACAGTTGTGATCCCGATCCAGCACAGCATTTATTGCCGCCTTATAAGACGTCAAGTAGGGCTTCGTTTGATCAGGATCAAAATAATTTTTACATGCCAGTTCAGTCACAGACAGCAAGATTAGGACCAACCCTTATACCGTTTAGCACGCTTTAATAGATATTTGCATACACTTTTGATCAAGATCAAATGCCAAATTCCTTGGTATCTGACCAGGAAAAAACTTCTTTGAATTCCATGTTGATATTTTCTATAGTCAAATTAAATCCAAAATCACATGATTTGGTTGTCTTTGCAGACGACAAATGTAGAGCAGACGATTTATTGCCGGATACGTGTAAGGCACGGAGTGTTTAAACTGCGTCCTTTTTCGCACGCACTGGTGCCATGCATGGAGCGTTCGACGTTTTAAATGACAAGAAAACAAATGAGTCCACTATTTTGTCTGTTTTCTAAATTGATTTGTTTGGTGACAGTCGGCACCGGGGGTCTGCCCGGGCTTTATTGCAGTTGCAACCTTTTCGCCACGCGCCTCTGGTTCTATACTCGTAGTATAACTAAACAACAGTATCTTGTTATACAGTATCTTAGATATTCCTTAAGTCTGATATCGGGTTAAATGCGAACTGATATGTAGCAAAACAGTTTTAAAGTCGAATTGCACTTCTCGGAAAATTAATTTTAACTCCATTTTAAAAAAGCAATAGCTGAACATTTCGAAGCAGGCGACATCGTCAGTCGTGAAAAGGATATCAATAAGTTCGATAATAGAATCCCTGGTCCGTTAATTGCAAAGGAGGCGGATGGGGTTTCCGTATCTTAACCGTAGTGAGTAACTGATACACTTAAAATTGTCCGCGGTACTGTGCCGACCATATGTTTACGCAATTAGTATCCCACTCTAGACCCTTTAGACCATACCTCTCAATTTAAATCTGCAATTTTAGACCTACACGTTTAACCATTATCGTACTATATGTACTGTTGTCGGAATTTGAAACAAAACGGACAGAGGCAAGACCGTCGTAAACTCGCAATCAAATTAGAATGTAATCTGTTTAACTTATTGAGCCCTAGTGACACATATATGCGTCCATTACCTGTGTACCTGTGAAGAGTACACATGTCCTATGCATACAGTGAAGTCCCTTATCAGAACGCTCCCTATGAGTAGGGACTTCACTGTTTGTCATTTTGCAATTTATCACCAAAAAACAACCCTAAATAGTCAAAAATGGAACAGCCTTTATTGCAAACTGGAATTGTCCATTGTAAGTTTCAGGGATGAATGAGTTAATCATTAGTGTATATCCTCCACAAAATGAGGCATTCGCAAGCAGTGAAGACCTTGAAGAAACGCCGAAATCTGCACTGTTTCATATAATATATATGTTTTGATTTGTTGCATAGACATTGATGTGTCTGTAGATTCTCATTGAATAGATATAATAAAATCGTCCAGCAAGCGCAAAAAGGGATGGGGTTCATTGCAATATCCCTGGATAAATATATTAACACGTCTATCCTTGTTACATCTAGTGTTTTCTATTTCTAAAACCGTGGACAATAAATAACACTTCAGCTGTTTAAATCGAACAAACGGTTAGACCGCGTTACTATGTATTTCTTGAAAGAAGTAGTTTTGTTTTAATAAGCATGTGGATGTACGATGCAGAATAAAATATTATCGAGTTCATAAACGACATACGATTGATTAATTCAGAAAAGGAAAAGTAATTAAACCTCTTCACGCAGTATTCCATACATACGCCTTTTTACGGCTTTAAGTTACTCATCCATTGAAGGAAATACAGTAAAACCTCGCTATTACGACCACTAAAACGAAGGCTAATTGAGTGTATAATAGACAGGTGACAGCTTAAAGCAAGGTTACAGTGAAACAGAAAGCTCCTATAGGAGCTTTCTGTTTCACTGTCACCTTGCTTTAAGCGGTCACCTATCTTTAACACCCTAATAATTAACATAATTTAGTGGTCGTAATAGCGAGGTTTTACTGTATATTCAAATAATTACATTGTCTTGAATATGCAGCATACGAAACATTTCAGTATATAACCTATTATATGGTAGCTTAAAGCAGTACTTGCGCGATTTATGTTTTATTAAGAACTGTAAGAGTAAACTTTAATTGTGTTTACTAAAATCCTTTCTGGGTGATTTTTCTGTGTGTGCCGTCTTATTTCGCAATTTTATATGATTAAATATATCATTATATCTATATGTATATGATAAATCCCATTCAAATGACGAATGCGGACTAAACAACTACTTTGTTACTCAATTATGATTGTTGTGTCTGACTTAACAATTAGAATATAAATACAGGTAACATATTAATAAGTTACCTGTTTACACATACAAATATATTCCATCATTTGTTTCATGTAATTAAACTATACTGTTTTAGTCCATGTACGTCAAAATAAATCCCATTCCATGGACGAATACGGAATAAAATATTGTTTTTGAAACTAATTGGTTTATGTCTGACAAAACAATTAGAATGCAGCTAATACCTCGTACATTAATTCCAGCATATACATAATTAACCATCACGTGTTTTATATAATTGAAAAATATTGTGGTTAGCCAATGTGCGTCAATAAATTACGCTGATAGCTTAATAATATACTTAACTGTCTTGGTTCTACGGACGAGTTTGTAATTACTGTTACAGTAGAGAAGAATTTTTTCCCAATGAACGCGTATACGCTAAGCTTTATGTCAATTGCAAACCGTTTGGAGCCAGATCAGACGCGGGGTAACCCCGCGTCTGATCATGCTCCAAACTGTTTGCCACTCATATTAAATATTAAACAAATAGAAATTTCAGAAAAGGTATAGTTTTGTACATTTTTATTAAATTGCGTTTACGTTTCGTTTGCATTTGAACGGGTGAGAATAAAGTCTTCTTCACGGTGCAAATAGTTTGGAATTTGATGAGTTGTCCGGTAGCAGATTTGAAGATGGCATTTACCTGGAATGTTATAGCAGAAATTGGACGGGTGACAATGACATTGTCGACAATGACCTGACTGTTAGAATAGTATGATAACCAGTGAAATAATTCACCCCTGAAACTTCAAATGAACAAATTCTAGTTTCCAGTTTAATCTAGCCCATGGTCATTTATGGACGTTCTTAATCAAGGTATTGCATAATGAAAAACAGTGCTTACACCGCTCCTGTATGAGCTATTTCATAAGGTTCTACAACATGAACAGAATATATTTTCAAAAGCCTGTATTTGTCTATAATATTTTATATTGCGTTTACCTTTATGGTTCATTTAAAAGGAAAGAACAAAACTATTTTGCCTTCAGAACTTATATTAGGATTTCGTCGCAGGTAAAGATGCGGTTGTTTTATATGCACTGACTAATGGCCTTATTTGGAACGGACTTTTTGATTTTATTTACAGCCAAACTGTTTGCCACCGTCATAACGAACTCACCAATAGGGTAAATCACAGGGTAAATCATATTTGAAATATATAATAATTATATTTAATCCATATTGTCACTATATCCGAAATACATTACGTTTATAAATTCCTGTTAGATCCTAGTACGACCATTTCATTTGTGTATATGGGCATTGGAGAGCACGCTGTTCTATTTAAATAAATACACTTATTCTTAATAACAACTTAATTTATTTTAAACAGCTAATAGTCAAATCAACTGCAGTGCACAACAGTCTGATCGGTTTCAAATTGTTTTCCACTCATATTTTGATAAATCGCAACACTTTCAAGATACCATCATATACAGTGAAGCCCCTTTCAACCGGACACGTGTAGGGACAACAAAAGTGTCCAGTAAAGAGGTGTTTCCAGTTTAGAGGGGTTTAACCCATTGCCAAATAGCTTGTTTCTAGTATAGAAGATAGCTGATCACTTAAAGCATATTGAAAGTAAAGCAGAACGCGCCTTAAGGCGCATTTAAGGCGCATTCTGCTTTACCTTCAAACTGCTTTAAGCTATCATCTGCTAGAATGTATAAAATATTTTCGTCAGTGTATGAATAAACCAACTATGTAAAAAGGCGTATTTATTGTTTAACGGGTACAAAAAAGAAGGAATGGAAACGGGACCAAAGTTTTTGTCCGGTTTAGAGAGAATTCCGGTGTTTAAAGGTTCCTGTTTAGAGGGGTTCAACTGTACTACATATTGCAGAAGAAGCATTTGTGATTTGTTCGTTTGGAAAATAATGAATAACGCCCTCGCCACTATATAACATGTATGGCATATCTGTATATGAGTTTAAATTCATCAAGTATAGCATTGCCTAAAGAATTGTCTATATTGGATTGTGAACTAAAGGAAGACCTTAGGGAATACATGTACGTCAATCTTTCCAGTTGAAATTGAAAACACATGTAGCACAATAATATGTAGAAAATAACGGGTTTTGGAAAGGTTATATCGGAGCTGCAAACAGTTTGAAATTCTATAAAACGCCGAGTTACCCCGCGTTATTGTTGTTGCTAGGAAGGATTTACGTACACTCGAAACAATTATATTGGTGCATCCTCTCATCCGTTACGGTCTGATCTGGCTCTAAGCTGTATGCAATGGACGTCATTGTTTAGTACACGTACACATGTATTTACCGGAAAAGAATAGCGCACCACTTTGAACATGACTGGAATATTTAGATATAAGTGTACATAGTTTTAGAAAAACAACTATAGCTGTAAATAATTACAATAACATCTCTCTATTACGACCACTAAACGAACGGTAATTGATTGTATGAAATACAGGTGACAGCTTGCAACTAGGTAAAAGTAAAACAGAAAGCGCCTGAAGGGAGCTTACAGTTTTGCTTTCACCTTGCTTTCAGTACGATAACACAATTTATAGTTTTATTGTACTTTATCACGATCCAGCCTTACGTTTGATCCAAATCAGACTTATATATCCTTTAAACTGTATCCAAAACGACATATTTGTCTAAATAAACTTTTTTGTGCTTAAAAAGTGTGTGCATTGCAAAGCAAATGCGAACCTGATCAGACACAAGTAGCTTCACAAAATGTTGATGTTAAGTATCAAACAGTCTGGGTCCTGATCGGATGTCGATTTACACGGTGGCTGATAAGTACCAATGTGTTTGCATATGTTACATGTAGTGTCAACGGGCAGTGACGTGAAGGTTAAGTAACTTGTTACATTAAGTATCCGCTTTCAATTTATAACCCTGTGGAAACTAGCCAATAGAATCTAAATCTTGTAAACAAAATATCACATACGTAACATGTGTATTAATTCATTTAATGAAAGCCGTAACATAGTATTATATATGCTCAGCATTAAATTTAACCCATCCATTGCCTTACTCCAAAGAAATAGTTATTCGCAAACAGTTTATGTCCTGATTAGACATCGCATGACAAGGCGTCTGGTCAGGATTCAAACTTAACAATTTACCAAAAATCTAAGTTTTAAAACTACAACTAGACGACAGTTGTTCAAAGATGATGACGACATGGCAGTGAAAGGTTAATTATGATGTTGTGGTTTTCAATTTCAGTTTCACACCTTTATTTCTAGAATTCCTCCTACGCTCCACACCCAATATCATGTAGTGTGGTAACGTAAGCAGAGGTGACATTATTTCTTCGCTTTTTTCTAAAACGTAAAAGAACGCATTGCGATAAAATGTAGGACAAAACATTTATTACAATGCTGACTATTTATTTTAATCTAAATGACAAACAGTTTAGAGTCTGATTGGTTGCACTTGAAAGAAGAATTGTTTTGGCCAAAATAAGTTTATTGGGAAAGAATAACAGCTTCCTCACTGTAATATTGATTGTATGATCCCTTTGTTATACAATGTTTAACCCCTTCACTGCCGTGACGTCATCAAATTTAAACAATTGCCGTCTGCTTCTATTGCTCAAAATTAAATTTTAGCGATTTTGACTTAAGAAATATTGAAATGAATGTCAAACAGTTTGTATCCTGATCAGACGCCGCGTTATGCGGCGTCTGATCAGGATCCAAACTTTTTGCAAATAATAAGTGTACTCGGGGTAAGGCAGTGAAAGGGTTAAACTCATTGAAATCATTCACAGTACAGCCTATCTTGATCGACGAACCAATAAGTAGACATTGGCAGAGGCCAGCTTAAAGCAGAAAGTTCCTTAAGACAAGAAGTAGACCAACACTTACCGGGTAGTTTATGACAAAAACGTTAAAGTCAAACTGTCTTTGCAGAAAGCTATAAAATGGGAAAGGGATTCTATACTTTCCCAATATACTGGTACATGTATGTGATTGCAATAACAAGCATGCCCATTGCAAACAGCGAAGAACCGTTACTGCTACAACCATTATTTCCGTGCAAACAGTTTGAAGCAAGATCAGACGCCGGGTAACCTTATATGCCTTATATGTTACAAAACGTATACTACTTTGCTAGGGGTGACACTATAATAAACAAACATTTATACGTTTCTAATGTCAACCCTATCCAAAAGTCACGTTGTGAAAAATGCGCAATTTTGTGACATACAGGGTGTCTCATAATATGTGTTACCATTGCAAACCTTTGCTTCGTATTGAATAAAACAGATATCTGTAGTAAATTTATATCAAAATAACCAGAAAGCTTTAAATTTTAAATTCAACGTAAAGTAGGGGAAAACATTGACGTTATGACGTCGTATATGACGTCATCAAAAGTTGCTATTTTCCAAGATAGTGCTGTCAATGGAAAATGTCAGAACGTAATAAAAATATATTATGAGAGCAAGTCAGTGATTTTTGTGACTCAAAGGATGAGAAAACTATAACCCGGAGGTAAGACCATTACCAGGCTACAAGATAACAGAGCTCTAAAAAGGTTTGAGAAGTATGGAAATGCATTGAACCAGAGACATGACAACAAAGGGCACTCGTGAAACAGTCAAAGCGATGAGGTCGTTCTGAAGGTGAAGCAAATTATTTATGACTAACTATGATCAGCAGTCGGTCGGAAAGGTGCTTTCTGACAATATAAACACTGCCAGTGCTACAAGTGTGTACAGTGCGCTACGATTTGATTTCAAATTAACACCCTACAAAGTTCCACTGCTCCAACATCTGAAAGACAGTGATGTTAACCAATGTCTGAGCTTTAAAAAAAGTTCCGACATTTGGCCACACCATTCTCCAGATCTCAGTCCTTTGGATTTTTCTGTTTGGAATCATCTCAAGGAGAGGGTTTACATAGTGTACCAAACATCAGCAAAAAACTCACACTGTCAATTTTACTAGAAATGAGAAACATCACAAGCGGATCCTGCAAGTTCGCAATAACAAACTTTGTGTTTAGCCAGTGAAGCATCTACTCCGACGTCAAAGTTGACGTCATTTTAGTATATGCTGTAAATGGACGCTATTTTCTAGTAGTGGTTACTTTAGTTTAATTACCATTCAGCTAGTTAAGTCTTTTATAATTAACATTTAAAACATTTACCTTTAATATGATATCTTTCTATCCGTAATAGCTATCCAAATGAAAAAGTGGCAAAGGTTTGAAAAGGAAACATATATTATGAGACACCCTGTATACGGTTTACGTGGCTGTCGCAACCCCCTTGTGATGAATTCGCACGTATACGTCACAATTGTGACATATAAGCTTTTGTGACATATAAGGTTCTACATAGCCTGTTTCTAGTTTTGAAAATAGGTGGCCACTTAAAGCAGATTGAAAGTAAAGCAGAATGCGCCAACAGGCGCATTCTGCTTTACCTTCAGCCTGCTTTAAGCTACCATCTGCTAGGATATAGAAAAAATACTTCTTATCATACATATTCATAAATGTAAAATTTGAACTATTTTCCTCAGTAGGGGAATATATTTAAGGCGTAAAAGGTCGTATTTATGGGGTAATGGGTTAAAGCAGTACAGACACCCTATATGGAAATACGTGATCACGTCAGGATGCGGCCGGTATGATTTTATTGATATTATTTACCATTTTACTAAACAGGTAGTATTTTGTTAATAAAATATACAGGTTTTATAATATATAAAATGACAAAAACTTGTTAACCGCTTTACCTAAAGCCGCATTGTGTTTAAAAAAGGTCTGAAAACACAATGGGACTTTAACAATTAGTATCATACAACTATAGAATACAAACTAATCAAAACGATACTTCCAACTTGACTAAATCGAAATTCACACATTGAATGTTGATAATTCGAAATCGTCTAAGACGAACATACCCTTATATAAAAATAAAATAAAATTGAAATGCCAATAAGTTCGCCGGACTTAAACGAATTCGAATTATTGTGATTCGAACGCACATAAAATGACAAAAATGTTAAAAGCTGTAATACTATGACAATTATATTCTAACAGATGATCGGTATGTATTCATAGACAGTGGAAAAAATATTTCATTTTTCCCGTTTAAAATTAAAATTTTAAAGGATAAGATGGAGAAAGTTATAGCTTTTTTGGAATTCTGACGATTCATTTTTTATTTGAATGACCGAAAAGTGGAAAATGGTACCATCTAACACTTGTAACAGATGCGATGACACGGGATTTTATTCATACAAGTTGTTCATTAACAGTTCTACAGTTCAAACCTTCTGGAAAACTATCATGAGAATTTTCAAAATATGTGGGATAGACTCAAACACCAAAGTTCAAATACTACATACCGTTATATTTTCCTACAAAATTCAAAACGAAGTATATTGTAATATAAATTTATTGATGACACTTGTTGGTTTTAGCATATATAAAGCATATTTCCTCAGCAACAACTGGACGAAGCAATTAGACATTATACACTTATTTATTCAGGAATGTAAACTTTTGTTTGAATTGAATTGCTTAAACGAAAATGAAACATGACGCTTTTATTATGAGATTCTCAAATTTACTGAAAGAGCTTTAGAACCACATGTTACATTATTACTGTTTTGTATCTGTATATTATGTAAATATATGTTATATTGAATAAAATATGTCTAGGATCCATTAAAATGTTCATGGCTAAACCACGTTTTAATTTTGAAAAACGTATAAGTTCGCCTTAAACGAGTTCTTATTACTATTATACCAGATTTATATAGCGCTCTATTCACACAGGAGTTGTGCGTTCGAAAGCGCTTTACATGAAAACATATAAATGTACTTTCAAACACAGGTTTTCGGCGCGTAAGCTATTACCCCCCCCCCCCCCCCCAGCTACTACCCCCCCCCCCCCACCCCCACCATGAATCTTTCAAAATGAGTCAAAATAAATCCAGATGTCCAACAAACATCCTTAACAAATGTTTCAAGAAGTTTCAAGAAGTTTAAAAAAAAATTTGGTGGATGTGATTTTAAAGCCATCAACTTCCCAACCTTGTCATTTTGTCATTTTTGGGCCGAATTTGACAAATGATGGCTTATTATTTACATTTAACAGTTCTGTTCAAAGAAAATTAGCTCACAAGCAAGACACGAGCACAAGTGAAGAAATAAAAAGTTCGATAGGCACCTTATACGGAATCATTCGTCCACCTTAATTGTTGGACTTGTTCGTCATACAGCGATTTACAAGTGCATTTGCGACCATGCATTACACCATGGTACGGGTAATTAATAGAAAATGAAATATATGATAAATACCTTTTGAATAATCGGTAAATGAGCATTTCTGTTACGAAATAAATTTCTAGATAACTTTCGTTTTCAAGTTTCGGTTGACAAACGGATATGATCATTGGTCGTATTCGAATCATCGAGTTTGTTGTCAACGAAAACTGGGCGGAGCAAATGCGCAAATATTTACTGATGACAACGATTTTGACCCGACTCGATTAGAAATTGTGGTCAAAGATTTGATGGTTTGACAACATTTTGTCAACGGAAAACATCAACTGGTGATTCGAATAGAACTTGTTGACAACTATTCCAACTAACGCGATAGTTGTCCTGATTTGAATACGACCAATTGAGGCGCTTGACTTTTGCGTCATTTCCTGCTTTGAAACTGGTTCTCGGTTTCGCTATAATGATAATAGTTTGACTGGGCAACCACTCGTTTGTTTGGGAAAATTTCGCGTGGACGAATGTCTCCGTATAAGGGGTCTCCCTACTTTTCGAGTCCCCATGCGCGTGTTCGCCGATTGCTTTGTATTTTTTACCAATTACACCGTGTAGAAGCGTTCCATTGGTTGTGCGGTGCACAACGCTGTTGTGCGGTGCAGACAACGCCGAGTTGCGGTATTTCTTGTTTACATTTGACCTAGTACACACAGGTGAGTAAACAAATCGCTTTGTTTCAAAGGATATGAAGAACCATTCTGCAAAAGACCTGGTCGATACGAGGCACAAATGATTCCGGTTTCCAGTCGTAGTACGTTTATATGCCTATATTATGTAGATTTGTCAAACATTAATGAAAACTAACCCGCGAAGTGAGCTCAGGGTATATTCGGGTTGTTCAAAAGCCAATTTAGGGCATAAAACACTCCTTCAGATTGACTTTTGATATTTAATTTGGACCATTTAGCTATAATAAAGCATTTAGTGTGTTGATTTTGAGAGAAAAATGTACATTGAAAGGTTTCAAGCTAAAAAAATGATTGGAACGTAGGTGCGGCGGAGCTTTAGAAAAAACACGTTGGTGAATGCGGAACAGGGTATTCTTATTCAATGTATGTAAGGCTATAATCTAATATAGTCGTGCATGAAGTCGGATTCTCTTGCTAACGTATTTAGATATGTCAAGATTACCACTACTGAGAGTTAAAGCGCTACAGTTAGAGCGCTGGCAAGAAGATAACCCTTATTCGTCTGATGCCAGTTGTCTTCTAATTAGGCGTCTTTGTACATGTGTTTTCTTTAGAAACAAATATAAAACTATATTATTTCACAGATATATAAAGACCAACATTTAACATTTATACTCCTTTGTAGAAAGAAGACGTTCGAGAAAACACGCAAAGGCTTTCAACAATACGTTTCAGAGATCAATGTTAGATGGGAAAGATTACCAGAATACTGAATCAGATGCTCTAATTACCACTAAGATACACAACATATTGGAGGAAAGTGATGCCAGTTTAAACATCAATTTAAGGGTGTATCCAACCCATAAGCGATTTTTTCAAACTTTTTTTCTATCATTTTTTTTTTTGGAAGAGCTGTTTATGATGAATGACGATGCGCGCGCATGACGTAATGAATACCGGTGGTAACGAGAGGCCTTATTTGTTTTACTGCTTGGATTTTCTTATTTATTGCTAAAATATGAGTTACTAGTTATCTGATTAATAAGCTGGCCAATAATTATACCACAGTTCGAATTATCGAGTTTGGAATGTACCTAAAATGACAAAAATGTTAAAAGCTTTAAAATCATAGCAAAAACAATCGGGTGAAAATATGTAAATTTCCCTGTTTCAAACGCATTTAAACGCAAACGCAAAACAAAGAAATGGAGAAAATGACAGCTTATTAGAGTTCTGACAAGTCATTTTTATCTAAGTGGCAAAATATACTAATTGAACGAGATTAGACTGGAGGAGCCGTCTGATCAAGGTCTACAGTTTGCTTGGGGCAAGTGAACTCTTCACAGATACACTGTTTATAAATGAAGACTAAACTCATTAGTATGTCTTCATGTGTTAACCATTTCACTCTCAATGACGCTTAAAAGCACGTTTGCAAACAGTTTGGATCCTGATCAGGCGCCGCGTAACGCGGCGTCTGATCAGAACCCAAACTGTGTGTCACCCGTTTTGTTATTTCTTCAGTCATACTGCCTTATTTTATAACTTTGAAACGGCATTGCAGACAACAAAATTGAAGCAAACTTGGTTGTGAAAGGGTTATTAATGGAGGTTAACTTATTTTTTAAGAACAACAAGAATGTTATTAGTTTCGTTGCCAGTAATTTTATGACAGACGCTCTGATATTATGTTATTAATCGGAAGTAAAATGCAGTTTTACATTCTTAGATAATGTTACAGATGATAAAGTGTGCAGAAGATAAAGCATAAAGCTCAAATCTGACCAACCAAAAACTTGCGAACGATCTCCGAATCAGTTCGAAAGTTTTGTGACCTTTAGCCCTTATACATTGACTTGAAGGATTTGGAATCTTGTCGATGGTTCTTTAAAACAATCCGGGATATCGGGTTACTATGATCTTGGACACTTATGTTTTAACTTCTGCCAATGAAATAACTAAAACTAAATTTGAAAATTGCATAAGCTACATTGTTGGAACAGACAACAATTGACGTGTCTCCTTATGACTTTATCATTCGATCAGTGAACCTGTGCTTGTGAGACTACTACAATCTATAATTGTACATTTCTTCTACCTAAATGTTGTCTGCTTTGTAAGTGTTGTCTTATTGAATAATATTATAAATTGTTTAACGTTATTTGTAACTGAAACAAACACCAAAATACGAGTGCTAAAATATTGCTAACCAACTTTTTTTCTTATCAAGCATCGAGTTACTGGGAGCATGCTCTTGAACCACTTGTGCCTAGCATCCCCATAATTATATGGGATATAGGCAAACAGTGCAGACTCAGATCAGACACCGCATAATGCGGCGTCTGATCTGAGACTACACTGTTTGCTAACAGGAATTTACATATAAAATAAACAAGTATAATAAAAATAAAACACTAGACCAGGCACCCCTTAAATAAATATTTGATTAATAACATATATAAGCATGGAAGATTCCACTTGGCATAAACGTGTTAATCTAAACTGTTTTGAGAAATCAGTAAAACCGCGCAAAGCAAACGCAGGGTTATATTATCAATATTTGAAATCTGAAACCATAACATTATGTCTTAGGCACTAATAATAAAATCAATATCATTTCCTGAGAATACTACTGAGATCAACTTTCTTCTCAAGCATATTTTTTATGTCTTCCCAGTTATAATGAAAAGCCTACGGGGTCCACTACTGTCTTTATGTGATTACCAGGACTAATATTTACCTGTGTTTGTTTAAACCATGCGTCCAAATTTATAGCCCATAAGGGAAATTACGAGAACCTAATCTTTTTAAAAAGGGGTTATTTACCTTGATAAGCGGCCTTTGAGTCGGGGGTTAACGATTTAATGACTTTGATGTGGACAGGAGACACGCGCGCTTGACCAGGAACAAAACTGCCACGTGCCCGGATAAATAATGTGGCTTATTGACTTTGCAAGTATGCAGAGGGCGTACCAAAACCCAGTCTCTCATCAGAAATGCATTATTTCAATTTACCTAATCTTCAAGAAATTACCCTTTCAAATCTACTAAGATCTGGGGAATATTGATTGAAATAGTCCTGCATTCTGACGAATTGGTGCTTAAAACATTCATAAGATATTCTGCTTTACCTCATGTCTATTTTAAAGCACTGACATGTCTACACAAAGCTCATAAAATTCAAACTGATCTCAGAATCGTGTTTTTTAACTCATTCAGGCAATGTGCAAACATTGACTAAATATAGCGCCTCTAAAGATAAATTGTTATTTTCGGTTTCGTTTGAGATGTCAGAGTAGTTTTGAGATGTCAGAGTGTAGCGGTTATTCAGAAAATGAGCTCCAGATAAGTCCGGTAGTGTCTGTGTTATGTGTACAAAGTGGGCCAGGCTTCCTAAGGAGGGCTGCATTATCTGGCTTTTTCCGAAATCTGCGGATTTTTCTTCATTTCTCCGGATCTACGGATTTTCCAAAATATTTGGATTTTATTAAAATAAAGTTTATTTCATTATTTTGTGTAGATCTGTGTTTTTTATAAGGGTCATGGCTGTAAATGGTGTAATATATTGTTTTGAAAAGATGACTGAAAAAATATTGACATGAATGTCAAATATTTTAAATCCTGATCCTTATATTTTAGGTGGTAGTGAATGAATTGGCTCAATGAACACTAGCGACGAGTACACTCGTCCTTTACAAACAGTGCGCATATGAAGCTTTGCAAACAATGAAGAACCTCATCAGATGGCTACTATAGAAGCCCTTTGATCAGGTTCTGCACTGTTTGCAATTTTGCAATAAATTGCATAAAACAACCCTAAATAAGAGACAAGACATAATTGGAAACTTGTTTTATTTCCATTATAAGCTTCACGGACGAGTGGGCTAACAGGACTATAAACATGTTTCACCACTTGTGAGAAACAATTCGTTGAAACAGCGGGACTTATGGTCAAATATTAAATTTCAAATATTCAATAACTTCATCCCTTTCACTGCCATACTCGACAATACAAACATTTGCAAACAGTGTTGATCCTGAGCAGACTCCGTTTAAAGCGCCGTCTTACCAGTATCCAAATTGTTTGACACCCGTTGTAAAAATTCTTAATGCCAAAATGGCAAAGAAACTGAATAAAATGTGAATAAAAAGACGGAAACTTTAAGCAAACGATTTTATTGCAGTTATTGCTCTAGAAGGGTTATTTCATTAAAATGACAGTGAACGGGTTAAAATAATAAAAATAAAGTAATTAGTTTGATATTTGAAATGAAATAGCGTGGTTTCCGTGTACAGTGGAGAATCTGTTATTCTTTCCCAATAAACGCGCTTACGCTAAAACTATTATTTGCAGTGCAAACAGTTTGGAGCCAGATCAGACGCCGGGTAACCCGGCGTCTGATCAGGCTCCAAACTGTTTGCCACCAAGATAAACAAGAATTATCAGAATTGTCCAAAAGTTGTTCTTTTCTACGTTTTAGTGTTTTGCGTTTGCGTACGTTTGCGTTTAAACGGGAAAGAATAACAGATTCTCCACTGTAATTTGTCCGAGGCACGAATCGACACATTCAACCCTTGCGACGAGTATGCCTTTTATTTAACTCAATGCATGCTGGGTAATTTTTCCTTCTGCATCAATTGTCGTCTGCTACTGTTCTAAAAGTAGAATTTTCAAAATTTCTTTTCAAAACAGGGTCAGAGTGTCAAGCAGTTTGGATCATGATGAGACGCCGCTTTACGCGGCGTCTCATCAGGATCCAAACTGTTTGCAAAGGTTATCACTGTGGCACATGTATCCGCCGCTATCATGCAAAGAGTTAAAACAATGTACATGTGACGAGTGCAGTTGTCCTATACAATCAGTGTAGACCCTGATCAGAGAGGAATCCTAACACACGTATATTGTTTAGATTAAGGTGAAAACATGACTGTCCGTTATTTTACCATAAAACAGAGCGTAAATATGCCTTTGAATAATTGGGGTTTCTTTTAATTCGAGACTACATGAAAATGAACTCCCAAAGTCTAGATGGTGGCCTTTTGCAAAGACCTTGGTAAACATGCTGTGCAAAACAAGGAAGGGTATGGTAGACCAGTGGGTCTGTCTTTGCTTGAAGTAGGTGATACTCGGGATAGAGTGTTGGTCCGTAAAGTTAGACTCCAGGGCAAAAATATACTTGCCGACCGGTGGGAATCCGCATCTTATACCGTTTATAGCATTCCTGTATATAAGGTACAGAGGGAAAATAAAAGAGGCCTTACAGGACTCTTCACCGCAACATGTTATTACCTTTTATTATATTTCCACTGAAAAGTAGATATCTC
Source organism: Gari tellinella (assembly GCA_922989275.2). Classification (NCBI taxonomy): domain Eukaryota; kingdom Metazoa; phylum Mollusca; class Bivalvia; order Cardiida; family Psammobiidae; genus Gari; species Gari tellinella. The sequence goes on along the minus strand of OV277857.1, from coordinate 62,591,693 downwards.
ATTTCCACTGTCATTTCCAAGCTCTTCAGTTCCCATTTCTCATTCTGTTTTTTCCTCGGAATCTTCTGATTCTGACTCTGATAGTATGTCCTATTAGCCTAGATACGTATGTTATTCACTAGTACAGGAATACATAAATTGTTCCTGTTGCTCAAAGCAACCATTCCAGTAGTCACATGACTGATTCTCACTCACATAGGGAAGTTTCTACTAATGTAGAGGATACACACCCTGTTGCTTCTGTTGATCATTCAATTGAGGTTCGAACCTCTAGATCTCCTCCGCAGCCAAGTTCCCCTCAAATCATCTAGGATTAGGAAGCTAGTTGACCGTTATGGGGAATGGGTCTGCCCTGAACATGTGCTACAAGCTACAAATGAACCTTTAACCATTTCATCTTAAAATTAGTTTTTTCCGTTTTAACCGCCAATTGTCTGTTTTAACTATTTCATCTCCAAATTACAGTGGGGTATCTATTATTCTTTCCCGTTTAAACGCAAACGTACGCAAACGCAAAGCACTAAAACGTAGAAAAGAACAACTTTTGGACAATTCTGATAATTCTTGTTTATCTTGGTGACAAACAGTTTGGAGCCTGATCAGACGCCGGGTTACCCGGCGTCTGAATTGGCTCCAAACTGTTTGCACTGCAAATAATAGTTTTAGCGTAAACGCGTTTACTGGGAAAGAATAACACATTTTCCACTGTAGGTGATTCGCACGTTTTCAGTTATTGAAGAATGTTTAAATTTAGACAGACGTATGATAATGTTATTTTCGATCGCACATACCTCCTGTTACCCGTACATAATGTATTCCCAAGAAACATATGTTACCCTTGACAACCAGACCGTGTCAAGCTTTGATGCAATCATCCCGCATTTTAGCTTAACCCTTTAATCGTCGAAGTTGCGCAAAGTCGACTTTACAAAACAGTTTGGATCCAGTTCAGACGCCGCATAACGCGGCGCTTGATCAGGATCCTAATTGTTTCACACTCGAATCGATATGTCCTAAGCAAGACTGCCTTAAATATAACTTTTAAATGGTCTTGGCGACAACAATATTAAAGCAGACGACACTATTACGGTGAAGGGGAAAACAGCTCACAATTAATTTGGTGCAGAAATGGTCTATGCTGGAAACCAATATTTCTGTATGTTTACCAATGATAACAGTTTCAAACCTGATCCTTAAGAAGTCCCCTGATCACAGTAGTCTGAACTGATAGTTTTACTTTTAGTTTTCTGGAATATTTTCATAAACAGTCCTACAAATCAACATTAACTAATCATGTTTTTCATGAATAGAATAATCCATTTGGATACTTTATCATGGAATGGATTACTGTATCGATAATGATTCCCAAGGTTGTCGATAAAAGGTATTCAGTTAAAAAGAATAAAATCCTAACAGGACTTTTCTGGATTAAACCATCGTTGGTGTCATTATCTGCTTCTCACATGTAACATTCGTCTTCAACAAAATTTATATAAAACTATACTGATCGAAATATGTTAAGACAGGTGTTTAACATCGGATTTCCCATAGACAACACTCCCAGGGCAAAGGTGGTCATGGCTAAATTTTGGCTAAATTGCGGGATATACTCTTGACCACCCAACTATCCACTAGAAATAGCAATTTTAAAAACAAATGAATGCTGTTCTCTTCCGTTTGAATTTAGCTAACAGTTACGAACTATAACTGATGTTTGTATTATAAAATATGTACCTGGCCTAAAGTGTTGAATGTGTGTTAGGAAAATTCTCATGTATTTGTAGAATTGTACAAACTGAGAAAATAAAGAATATTTGATTGATAGATCTGGAAAGCAATATCAAAGACATGTGGAACAGCAGAAAATAAAGTAAGGTGCACAGTTAAGGGTATTGCATTGAAAGAAATCGGTTAAAATCATTTGTCTTTGAGTATCATTTGTTCAAAGTTTACTTTTTTTCAATGCAAATGGAGGTAATTTGAAAAATCGTCTTTTTCAACGGACGATTGTACAAACAGTGCTAGAGAATGATTTCCAAAAATGCTGGATGTTTGTTTCCGATTACTTTTTCAACATTACTGCTAATTTTCAAGAGAAACCCATAACTGATATCTCGTTTATGGCTGGCAGAGCAGTTACAATCCAACGGCTACACAGATGCGTAAAGCACAGTCGATATCTCTTTCTGTTCTGTTTGATGTATGACTAAACATTTTTCGCTTAGTATAGTTATAATTCCTCTTCATTTAAATAACTCTTAACACTTTTGACAAACTGCTGGGATACTGGTCAGACACCGGGTTACTCGGGATCTGATACGGTAGAAGCCGTTTCCAATTTTCAGTCAAAATGGTCTTCCAACAATATGAAGCTACAAATACCTGTTTTAAACAAAGCCAAATCACCCTGGTCTATGTGGTACAGTGGTGAAGACCCTCTTAATAAACACGTTTAAACTAAAACTTTTATTTCAATTGCAAACAGTTTGGAACCAGATCAGACGCCTGATCACCCGGCGTCTGATCGGATTCCAAACTGTTTGCCACTTAGATTGAAATGAATATTCAGAATTGTCAAACTATTCTCATATTATACTAGTTGGTTTGAAACAGGAAAGAAGAAGGTTTTCGTCACTGTGTGATTGTATGTAAACAAAGCAAAGTCCCTTAAATGCAAATTTCATTATTATTTATTCCTCAACGCTAAATACAGATTCTAAAATCCACCTTATAGGCTATTCCAGCTGCAACGTCGAGCCTATTAAAAGAGCGAGACTATAATATCGTTTTACCAATACAAATGTAATTTGAAATGTTTGGCAATCATGGAAAATTGCTTTATCCCCTCACTGCCTAACTCTAAGTACAATATTTGTTGATTTTTTTAAATCCTGATCAGACGCAGGATAACGCGGCGTCTGATCAGGATCCAAATTGTTTGACAGTATTTTTAGTCAAAATACCTAATATGTAAATTAGAGAAACAACAAAACAGACAACAATTGTTAAAAACTGGTGACGTCATGACAGTACTTGGGGTTAATGGTCATGCTTTTACAAATCTGCATTCCATGGTACAGGTGTTACTACAGTGGAGAAAACGTTATTCTTTCCCGTTTAAACGCAAACGTACGCAAACGCATCGAAACAAAACGTAGAAAATGACAACTGATTGACAATTCTGACCATTTATTTTAATCTGAGTGGCAAACAGTTTGGAGCCTGGTCAGACGCCGGGTTACCCGGCGTCTGATCTGGCTCCAAACTGTTTGTACAGGATATTATAGTTTAAGCGTAAACGCGTTTATTGGGAAAGAATAACGTTTTCTCCACTGTATCAGCTACCTGATTTTCCCACCACAAGAAACTTACATGTTAATTCATCTACCAAAATGCATTATCAATTTCTTTACAAAGAAGTTAAATATAGAAATACTTGTCTTGCAAAATTTGAAGAGACGGACAACCAAGTCTAGCATAATACTGTATTTTTACAATTCATGTTTAATGTCATTTTATTATGTTTTATTTATGCTTTTCGGTGGATTACCACGATATAGCAGTGGATGATCACTTGGTAATCCACTGCAGTGGATTATCACCAATCGCTTTTATTATGAATTTTCCCCGTAGGGCTCCCCAAGAATCGTAGTCAATCGTGTCTTATCGTTAAATTCCGGCAGTCCGATTTGTCGCGAACTACTCACCGGAAGAGCACGAATCCAAACTCGGGAGCAACGAAGTCATTCGGATGACGTCATTATACCGCCAACTGTCACGCACATGTGTTCGACATAAAACGTGGGGCTCAACACGGGATAAATAATGTACGTTCGCTTTCAATTTTTAAACAATTTCGTTTAAAAAGTGGCTTAAAAGCATAAATAAATAGAATAACTGTGTTTTTTCAGTGTAAGATCAAATTTAATCCATTTCGTGAACATCAGACTGTTATATTTTCACTCGTGGCTTCGCCACTCGTGAAAATATAACGTCTGATGTTCACTCAATGGATTAAATTTCGATCTTACACTGAAAAAAACAGTTATCCTCTATAACGTTAATTTCTGACGATAATTTCGTTGAAAAAATGTGTATTTGACTTTAGAGAGTTCGAGATATCGAAGTTTGAATATGGTGTATAATAAGAGTTTTTGAAAACCAGATTCAGATCTATACAGAGTAGCAATTATTTCTGATTTTAGATGTTCTTTTATCATCAGAAATGTACGGTATAAGGTGCTGTATTTAGCTCATATTCGGCTTTGATATTTGTTGTTATTAATGTCTGCTCAGAATTAACAATATCATTTTTTCAGCGGAGCTGAATGGTATCTATTTCGACTAACATTTTCAACCAATCATATTTGATCAGAAATTTAGGATCAAGAGCACCTGTTGAAAACTGAATTGTCTGATTGGATAGTAGCTAGGGCTCCAGATAAGGGGCGTATTTCAAAACTAAAACTCTTTATTTCTGCTTTAAACCATATGGTGTCACTACTCATTTGAATTGTCTCTTCGAGACGATCAAAATGAGTAGTAACACTATAGGGTTTGGTGCTGAAATGAGTGAAAACATTTGATTTGGTCAGTTAACTTCCTCTTATCTGGAGCCCTGTAGGCTGGTCTCTGCACTATTACAGTTTTACAAGATAAGAATTGTGAGTGTAATATTTAGAGACACAGACTGCAATTTACTATTGTGCTGATGCAATCATGCTTCTATTTTAAGATATGACATATGAAATATTTAAATAGATATACACAGGAAGCTAGTTTTACTACCAATTTGTTTTAATATTTACCATACATTAATAGCAATATAATAAATGGCCTTAAGTGAGTTAAACACAATTGTATTGTTTCATCATTATTTACAAGTGTGAAGTGTAAGAGAATCTACAGCAGACTGCTATATCTATATATGTTTATTTAGTTATAGTTTGTTTCAAGAAACTCTATGAATAAAGTTTGATATATAGAATAATAGATTAATGTGAGGATCTCCTACCTGTAGCTAGGATATGAGTTAAATTATTGTTTTGTTTTGCATTTCTGTACATGATAGTTTTGCATTTTAAATAAAAGTTACTGTTTCCATTTTACCCAGTATACTTGTATTTTTGCTTTTCAATCCAAGATATTACAATTCTTTGAAAACCTCAATTTCATTCAATTTTGCACACCCATCTAATAAGTATAGCATTAGTTCAACCACTCATTCCGCTGAATATCTTTTTTAAAGATATATTTCTTGTACATGTATACCCTTATATATGCTTGAAACCAGAAGATGTATACCAAAGTGCCTGAATATGGCACACAAGTAAACAAAAACTTGTCAATTGAATAACAGTTAAAACTATACAAAATTTATTTTTGATGGCTCCAATCTTTGGAGCCATCTATAGTCAGCGTCTAGTTTCCAAAACTTTGACTCAGTCTCCATCCGCTCAAGAAAGCAACGCACAGTAATATCGCTTAAAACGAAATGATTGATTTATTCAGAAAAGTGTATTTAGAAGAAACGGTGATACTATTTTAAAAATAACTTCTAGTGAATAAACATAACACTCTGAAAGTAATATGATAATTATTTAATTTACTTTCATTTTCTTTTGTGTACAAATGATAACGGGTCATTTCGGCATAGGGTTTTTTCGGTCTAGGTGGTGCCAGTTTATAATATTATTAATGTAATAAATATTAATTTAAGTGGTAAAAGTCTGAGGTTAGATCCAGAGCATAACTGTAGAAATACGGAATGTTACAAGTAGTTACATCCAGACCAAACAATGAATAACTCTGCTATAGTTATTCAACATCTGCTTCTGATCTGCTTCTGATCTGAATGGAAACTGATTGAAGCTTAATTGAAAGAGATCTGACTAATATAGTTTTACTTATGCTTGAACAAATATTCACGTGTTTCATGAAATCATTTACAAAATAGGATTTAGGCCAAATCCGGTGTTCAGACTCTTAACAGTATCATTTAATGCTTCAAGAAATATTCTTCTCTGAATGTTTACTATTAGTAAGACTAGTCTCTCCCAAACTTCCGCAATTTAATTTAAAACCATCATCAGTCCTCTCAAGAAGTTTTTAATGTATGTTGTAGTTGCGGCCGTGAGAGGTTTATAGTTGTGTAAGATCTGAATTTAATATTCGTGTGCGATCTTAACTATATACGGTCATGTCCGGAAGTTATGTTTATATAAAGTTATTTGGTTGCAACAATTTCGATATATAATTTTATTATACATAGTTTTGTTTTGTTGTATATAGATTAGGGTTCTTTTATTTAAAGTTGTGCATAATCATTTATACATGTACGACACACATAGTCTAAAATAGTTTGTATAGCCCATTTATTCAGGTGTTTATATAGATTTTTTAAAGTTTCGACAGCGTTTCCTTCATTCCGCTTCACATACATGTAGTGTTTCCTAAAAACCGGTACTCCTTACTGTTTATGTGTGCTTTATAATCTGACGTTTTACTTGATATTTATATTTTATTTTATTTCCATATTCTCCCCTATGGTCCGCTAGATTGGGAAACATAAAAACAACTACCAAACAAAACCATTTCTTTTGACCGTCTTATGTATTTTGACCAATAACAGTCAGCTTTAAAGTATCATCTGCTAGACTATAAATATTCTTATGATACATATTCATCATTATATAAAGTGGAACTTGTCTTAGTGAAGGAATAAATCAAAGGCGTAATTGGTATATTTATGGGGTAGTGGATCGAATCTTTACAGGGAATAGGAAACTTAACATTTTGAATGCCATATTATTGTCGTTTGCAAAATGTGTTATCTGCAATGATTTTTAAATGTTATTCATGTTAATTGTCTGTCGTGTGGTCGAGCAGTTTACATACAAAGAAGACGCAGAGATATTCGGTATTCGATCTGGATCCAAACTGACTTGTTGCAACAGATATCACAAATTCGCTAGCAGAGTACTTTGCTCCCTCTCTACAACGACATCCTTTTGGGGACACATATCCTTAGCAAGCCTGACCGATTTTGTACACATAACACAGACACTACTAGACTAGTTTGGAGCTCATTTTCTGAATAAACACTACACTCTGACATCTCAAAACTACTCTGACGTGTCAACACGAAACTGAAAGTGACAATCTATTTTTAGAGGCGCTATATTTAAATCGCGTTCACGCAATGCGCGAATTAGTTAAAAAATTGTTTTAAAAAAAGTGGATCCTGAGCTCAGTTTGAGCTTTGTGAGCTTTGTGTTGACATGTCAGTGTTACTGAATTCCAGCATGAGTGCTATTATAACGGGTTTTGACAAAAAGGTCGCGTACATGTTAAACCGAAAGTAGAAAGATGGACCGTTTCGGCCCCTCTGGCATTCGCCTTTTTCCAATCTTGCAAATGTGTGTCTGGATCCATCTTCGATGCTGCCTGAAAGTGTCACATTTTGCAGGAGACCATTGATATTCTAGAAATAGGAAGTGCCGAACCTGGCCTTTCAGAAAAGTCTTCCAACGCGATGTGCGAATCATAACTTTTTCATTCTACGGAAGCCAAAATGTGCCATAAACGTCAAAACGTTTTAATACGTTATGGGCGTGGAAAGGATATTGCGTTTGTTGATCGGAGGGTGTCATTATAGGAAGGGAAATTTAAGACTTGGCTTACCTTTGCAAATAGCTCGAATATAGATCAGACGCCGCGTCACGCGGCGTCTGATCCAGATTCAAGCTGTTTGCCACTCGTCATTATATTTATTCTATCAAAATATTCACTTATAACTTTGAGAAAAAACAGCTTGCAACAATTTTAAGCAGGCAAAATTGCAGCAGTAAAAGCGATAGACATATATGTCCTGTTTAGGGAACTGCGGCAAGGGTCGTTGTAAGGAGGGGTCGTTGTTGGGAGTGCTGTTGTAGAGAGGGAACACTGTACATATTAGATTCTTGTAGAAAACTACAGAATACAGGTTTGATCAACAATTACAACTGTTTGCAATGGACATTATATTGTTTTAGCATAAACTGCCTTTATTTTGAAATAATTTCTTCTTCTTCACTGTAATACGGCGTCTGATTGATTAGACTGAAAAGGGTTGACACTCAGATGAAAAATGTGTCAAGAATTTCAAAAAGTTGTCATTTGCAAACTGTGTTTGCGTTCAATTCTTTTAAACAAGACAGAATAATGTATTTTACGCACATAAGGTTCCGTAGTTTGAAACAAACGTGAAAATGAAAGTATCAAAGGAGACGATATTATGGCGGTGAAAGGGTTATTTCAGAAGATAACTTTTGGTGGTAAAATGTTATTATTGCAGCTTTAACCCTGCCCGAATACAGAGGCTATTTGCAAACAGTTACGCGGCGTCTAATCCGGATCTAAACTGTTTGACACACATTTCAACATTTTAAAGTCAAAATACGTAAAATTAAAATGGAGAAATAAAAGCAGACGATTGATAACTTTATGTCAGTGAATGAGTTAAGCTAATATCAACATCAAAAGTAAGACCTATGGTGTTTTTGTATTTTGAAAAAGAAGCCGTCATCATAATTAAACACTATACCCATTGCTTTTGTATTCCATTGCGGCCTAAGACAAGGTTTTCAGTCGTAGTGTAAAAGGAACTCCTTTGCCAATATAGTCCACATCCCACGACACAGATGAATTCGGTGTAAGAGTGGCGGCGCTATCCCATATAAATCAAGATAGCGACGGAATTAACCCATTCAAAGCCATATGCGCCATATTGTTCTGCGTTTTGTTTCAGAAAATATCACCAGAATGTAAAATAGTTTGGATTCAGATGAGACGACAAGTTACACCGCGACTCGTCTAAATCGAAATTGTAAACATACCACACACATACAGTAGAGAAAAAGTTATTCTTTCCCAATAAACGCGTTTACGCTAAAACCATTATATCCTGTGCAAACAGTTTGGAGCCTGATCAGACGCCGGTTAACCCGGCGTCTGATCAGGCCCAAAACTGTTTGCTACTGAGTAAAAAATGAAAAGTCAGAATTGTCAATAGGTTGTCCTTTTTTACATTTAAGTGTCTTGCGTTGTTTGCGTTTCGTTTGCGTTTAAACGGGAAAGCATAATGTATTATTCACTGTATGCCAATAGCTGCATAATGGTAATGAAAGGAAAGTAAAAATGAAGACAACAGTATTTGGTGAATATCTTGTTTAATGACATGTATGTAGATGAAATGATTTATAGAATGGTATCGCACAAATATACATAATAACAGAAAACAACATCACACAAGATTGAACAAATGTTGTTTACATAATTCCATAACTATTTATGAGCACTTCACGGATACAAGTAGCACATTTGACACATTCAATCCTAACGACGAGTATAGTCGTCAACACCAAAAGGTATACCCCTAAAGAAAACACTTGATATTTGCAAACATTGCAGACCCAGAACAAATGGGTTCCTAAAGGAGCAATCTGATCAGGGTATGCATTGTTGTCATTTAGCAATAAAGTGTCATGACAACCCGATTTAGTACAAATATCGAACTCGACTTTATTGGATGCTGGAATGTTCCATTTGATGTTTCAGTTTAGTTTAAACAATATGTTATTCAGAAGAAAAGGATTTGACAAAAGGCAAAGCCTATGCGAGTCCTCTCCAAATGTTTCAGTGATGAACGGGTTAATTTCGTCCGTTACGGCTTTACCCAATTATGCTTAGTGTTTTGTAAAGATAACATTGGCAAACAGTGTAGATCCTGATGAGACGCCGCGTTACGCGGCGTCTCATCAGGGTCTACAGTGTTCGCTATTGCATATTAAATGTTCTGCTGTATTGAGAAACAGTGTAGTAGTGTATTAACTCATTGAGCCCTAGTGACGCATGTATGCGCCCTTCACTAAAAGTAAAGAGTACACTTTTCTAATGCAAACAGTGAAGTCCCTGATTAGAGGGCTCCTATAGGAGCCCTCTTATCAGCGACTTCACTGTTTGTCATGTTGCATTTTATTACAAAAAAACAATCCTTAATAGTCTAAAATGGACCAGCCTTTATTGCAAACTGGAATTGTCCATTTGGAAGTTTTAGGGGGTAATGAGTTAATATCACCTTTGTATATGAACAATGAAATATTCCAGCAAGAACAAAGGGAAAGTTCATTGCAATATCCAGGCATATATGGGTTAACATATTAACCCAATATATGTTGTTTACTATTGTGTGTGCGTCCTTTACAAACGGTGTACTGTCGAAGATTACAGTCATCCTATGCAAACACTGTAGTCCCTGATAAAAAGCCCCACTGGTCAAGGTCTGTAGTTTAGCATTTAACAATATACTGTTATTACAAATCCTGAACATTTAAGAATGGACCATATTATATTGGACACTGGAATTACCCATATGACCTTTCAGGGGTCAATAAGTTAAACAGCAATATGTTTATAACATCTGAAACGAAGGAGAATCAGTGATTGGTGATTGGTTAATGAAATATGAAACACGCCATAAAACATATCATATTACTTCAGGAGGAATTCCTACCTGGTTTTCACTCGAGACATAATACATTTGTAACCCCGATCTCGCTTTAAATCGAAGATATCCGTATTTTAAGGTAAAAACGTGGCCAGCTACTTTTTACTTCCAATAAAAATCTGTTCAATATAAGTCAGTTTAACGAATCTCAACTGTTGACATTATTCAAAATCACCATATGCGAGATCGAGCCATCGCTATTCGACTCTATTTCAAAATTAAAAAGAATAGTGAAAGCACAATTATATCTCAAACGATATTTTCAGTTAGTGTAATTTCGAAGGTTCACTTTATCTAGAAAGCATGAGTGCTAAGTAATCATGAACACAACTTAATTGTTTATACATATGCTTACAGACACGGTGTACGGTGGAGAAACGTTATTCTTTTCCGTTTCAAAACAATACAGTGCTCCTACTCTACAACAACATGTGCGTGTTGTTCGGAAGGAACATGTGTGTGTTGTTCGTGTGTGTTGTTCGGAAGGAGTTGTTATGTGGAGGGGAATTGGCTTACATTTGCCAACAGTTTGAATCTAGATCAGGCGTCTGGTCTAGGTTCAAGCTGTTTGTCACTCGTCATTATGTTTTTATGTCAAAATATCTAAACTGGAACTTTGATTAAAAAAATAGATGACAAAATTATGCTGACGATATTGCAGCAGTGAAAGCGTTAGACATAATTGTCGTTTGTGAAGAACACCGGTTAGCATTGTTGTAAGGAGGGGATCGTTTTTCGGACGACCGTTGTAGGGAGGGAGCACTGTACAGTGTAGACAATGAAAAAATGTTGAGATGTCTAACAGTTTATATCAACTTCAGTAGCAAACATTTGTTTGGAGCCTGGTCAGACGCTGGGTTTTCCGACATCTGATCTGTTTCCGAACTGTTTGCAATGGACGTTATTGGTTTAGAATATACAATTTTATTGGGAAAGAATAACGTCCTCTTCATATCGTTAAGATCTTTATGACACACCATGCATCTCGCTAGTTGATCCATGCTCATGTTGTCCGACACTTCTGTCTCTATATCTAAAATAACGTACCATTTTTTGTACACGGCAAGTTTTAAACATAACATATATTATATAGCAAGAACGTATGTTTGTGGCAGTAAATTAGTAAAGATCTACATTTAAATGTACAGTATTGAAATAGCGTTCCTTAGCATGCTGTGGTGATTCCGGGTTACAGACACAGTCAGTGGATAATACTTTATTCCGACCGGTGTAAACGAAACTAAGCACATACGCAATGCAATAACATGTTTAAATTTTATTTGATTATTTATTTCTATCTGAATGACAAACAGGTTGGAGCACCGGGTCTCCTAACTATTTGCAGTGGAAATGATTGTTTTAGCCTAAACGCGTTAATTTGGAACGAATTACGTTTACTCTACTGTATGTTGATAATAAGCCTACATGAACATCTTAATATTCGTGTATATTGCCATTTGCTTCAATAGTGTTCTCTGCATTATCGTTTCAAAGTCAGTTTTAAGGCAGTATAACTGACGGAATTTCAAAACAAGTGAAAACTGTAAAAATGCAAATGCGTTTTATGACGTCATTGAGGGTGAAAGGGTTAACAATGTTTTCCCAATTAACATGTTTGCAACCAAAACAAGTATTTACATTACAAACATGTCGGAACCAGGTCAGACATCGTGGAGACTAGCTCTGCGTCTGATTAGGCTCCAAACTGTTTGCAACTCAGCTTTTGATAAAGTGCTAATATGTTCACAACTTGTCATGTTTTTTATTATTTATTTGCGTTACATTTGTAGTCAAATTCGTTCAAAAACGTGGAAAAATAAGGATTTTGTTTGTCTGTTTTTGTTTAAATAGAGGAGAAAAATAATTGTCACAAAGACAACAAAACTCTCTTGCGAAAAGTCTGATGTCAATGTCACAGGGGTAAAATATTTTCAAGTTTGCATATCAAATGTGGAAACAATACCTAAGGGAACATATGAGTTATAAGCATGTTTCGAAACCTAAACATATATTTCAAATTCTACGAGAACACGTTTTCTTAGTTCATTGTATGGCCGGGTGCAGTATGCTTCAGACAAACACGAACACATAGCTCATAGCAAGCATGTTGGTATCAATTGGTTAATTAATATCAAATAATTGACTCCAGGATTTCAGAATGGACTTGTGCCGTTTTCATATAAATCAGAAAATGCGTTGCGAGGTCATAATTGCTGGAAAATAATTTCATCATTCTTCAGTCACTTTTGAAACAAAAAACAGACCACTTAATACCACTTAATACAACTGGCATCTTCTACATTTTATTGCATTGCGTTTGTGATTACTTTCGTTTACAAGGGACAGTTTGGATCCAGATCTGGCGAAACTTCATGCTGCGTTTCACCTGAATCCACAATGTTTGAAACACATATCAATATTTCTTTAGCTAGAACTTCATGAACTTAAATTTGGTATTATATTAAAGACGTCAAATTTTATTAGACGATATTTTGGCTGCGAAAGAGTTAAAGTAGACAGTCAGTAAAATTAGGCGGTAAAGTGGTTAAGGCTAGTGGGGAATTTTTTGAGAGAGAAAGGGATAAACCAAATAAACGTGTTGCTCAATACATGAATAGTGTCATAACAATCAATGTGAACATATTGTCCAAGGAATAGTTCAGTATAATATTACTATTTTATCATTTACATTGAAGCATGTACTCAACTTTCATTGGCCTTTACCACGCATTATAATTTTCATATAGTGGAGAAGACGTTTTTTCCCGTTTAGCTCTTATCATGCTGAACTGTCATTTGCTTCAATATATCGTCTGCTAAAAACCAAAACAAATTGTGTTCATGCCTTTGAAACAAAAGAAAAATTGAATTCGAGTGACAAACAGTTTGAATGCAGATCAGACAAAAACTTGTCGTTTCATGTATATTTCAGCTGACAAGTGTCATAAATCCCCCGTACAGTTTAGAAGACGTTATTTGTTTCCAGTAAACGTGTTTATGCTAAACATCATATGCCTACGACAAACAGTTTGGAGCCAGATTGATCAGGATCCAAACTATTTCCCTCCCAAATTTTGAAAAACCGTAACCCTTTGTAAAAACATAGTCATTCGTTTTGTTTATAGGGAAAAAAGAACGTTTTATCCACTCTACTTCGGAGTAATTGTGTATATTTACTCCGTAATGACAATCACGTTTTATATTATATCGATTGCAGAATTAACGTAAGTAAACTGTAAACAAGTTCAAATATACATGTACATTCTTTGGAAATATGAAATCCAATCAAATATTTACTTGATTTCAATTCACATGTCTATACTATGTTGGTATAATTTCTGTTATATTGTACCGGTTCGTTTTCAGCCTTTTTCCCAGTTGCTTGCTTTTAATATTGTAGACAAATTAATGCTTACAGCAAACTAAAACTAAAGCAGAAATCGTGTTAATGAGATTTCTATTTTACTTTAAGTTTGCTGCCAGTCAGAGTGGGGTGCAATGGTCATATGGCTTTTATCAGGACAGAACAGAGGATGGTCTAACGAAACAGTCGTAAGTCAGATTATAAAATTCTCAATTATTATTAATTTCGCCATCTAATCGTGTCTTGTGACATTTCTTTGGAATTGTCCTTTCAAGACAATTCCAAAGAAATGTCACAAGACACGATTATATGGATAAATCAGAAATTAGACGTATTTTTAAGTTTTGACCTACGACCGTTTTCTTCGTACGACGTTTCGATAGATTGGTCACAGAAGCATTGACACATTTAAATATAGCAACGAGTAAACTCGTCATTAACTAATGATTGACATGTGAAGAGTAAACTTGTCAAATGTAAACAGTGTAGACCCTGAATAGAGGGCTCCTGCGGGAACCCATTGATCAGGATCGAAAATGTTTGTCCTTTTGCAGTATTTTGTTAAAATCAACATAAATGGTCAAATTGATTATATTTAATCGGAAATTTGAATTGTCCATTAAATGTTTCAAGGATAACAAAGTCAAAAAGGCATTTATGTTGAATATGTAGAAACGCCAAAAGGCGTCTCTTTAAAGGAAAGGGTAATACGTCATAGCAATTATAATACTGATGTCGTCTACAATATTTGTATAGTTTACACAAATCGTAAACAGACACTGCAGAGTCATGCTCTGTTACAGCAAATAATACTTTGTTCTTTCCCAATAAACACATTTTATAAGCGAAAACAATTCTCTCATTTGTAAACAATTTGAAGCCAGATCAGGACAGGCCTCAAACTGCTTACCAAATATATTACAATGAATAGTTACAATTGACAAAATGTTATCATCTGCATTTAATATCAATGAGTTTGCGTTTCGTTTGTGTTTAAACGGGGAAAGAATAATGTATTCTCAACTATGTATGTGAGTGTCATTTTCTCTCAGTTACAATGTTACTGAAGGTAATTAACTCCCTTACTGTCTTACCCCGAGTACAATAGTTATTTACAAAAGGTTTGGATCCTGATCAGACACAGCATAATGCGACGTCCAATTAGGATCATAATTGTTTGCCATTCATTTGAAATTTCTTAAGTCAAAATACATGTACCTTACATTTAGATTTTAGAAATAAAAGCAGATGACAATTGGTTAGATCAGATGACGTCATGGCAGCGAAGGGGTTAATTGCTATGAATTTTCCAAAGGTAATTAAACTAATCTTTCAGTCATATCAAGTTAAATCCCAAAAGCAACGTTAGGGATACAACACATGCTTCATCGAGGCTTTCTTATGGGACTTCCTCCTTTGTTTTCCAGTTATTCGTTAGTGAATAGCGAATACGGGTATCCGATACCACCGAGCTTTACTCACGGCGAGTTCATCTTATTTGGCCCAACAACGGGTTTCAGGTTTCCGTAGAAACCGTACATGATATCTTTGGAATATAAATATTGATTCAGTTCCAATGCCATTAGAGGTCATTTTTCAAACCGCTTGAACTGAATAGTGCAGTCTATGGTCCATTGGTTGTCCGAAGTGATAATGATGTTGTAATGGCTCGTTCTTCACGATCGACATTCCCATGTTCATACGCATGTCGTCAATCATTTTCGCGGACATGTCAATGTCATTGCGGAAGTCATGGGGAGGGTGGGGCATCATGGGGGGTCCCGGGGCGAACGACTGGTGGTGGTGGTGATGAATTGTCTGTTGGAACTGCTCCTCCATCATCTCTCTGAAAGAACAAACAAAAGTTGTAAGAGTGTATGAATATGTTACATTATTTACAGTTACAGTGGAGAAAACATTATTCTTTCCCAATAAACGCGTTTACGCTGAAACCATTATTTCTAATGCACACAATTTGGAGCATGATTAGACGCCGGGTATCTGTTTTCCACTCTGTAAAAAATGAAAAGTAAGAATTGTCGAAAAGTTGACATTTTCTACATTTTAGTGTCTTGCGTTTGCGTTTCGTTTGCGTTTAAACTGGAAAGAATAGCGGAATCTTTACTGAACATTATTTACAGTTATACAGTGGAAATGGTGTTACTATTCCACAATGAACGTTTTATTCAGGGGAGAGTATGTTATTATTTCCCCCATATAAACGCAAACGAAACGCAAGCACGTTGTAATGACATGTAGAAAATGATAACTGTTTGACAATTCAGAAGTTCAGAACATGCGATAAAATCTGTGTTTATTGGGAAAGAATATCGCCTTCTCCATTGTACACTATATACAGTAAAAGGGTGGGTGAAAGGTGTTCATATTTTACAATAAATGCTTTTATGCTTAACGGCTTATGACCATTGAAAGCAATGTGCAGCAATATCAGACGCCTGATGTAGCTACTTCTTGTTTACAATATTAATCAACCACCTGAGGTCAAAATTCTTAGAAGAATAGCATCTCCACGTGTTCTTACTGGCGTGAATATGCATGTGCATATTAGCATTTATAGAAAGCTGTCGCAATTTTATTGTTCATGACATTGCAAATATTGTCAATATTCGAAATAGCTATATATAATAGCATGTAATTCAAAACAATAATGCTTATGTAGACGTGAAACTTTCTAAATCCAGAGTGCGAACCTCAATTAATGGGTGTAAATTGAACAAATAAATGAATAAATGGACGAACGATTGAATGAATAAATGCATAAATAAATGAATGAATAACTATACTACATGGAGTAAGTATAAATACTGATTAATATTACAGTAATTCGACAGTACCATATCAACAAAAGGAAATAACTCGTTCACACCCAACAAGAGACAAAATTTATTAAAGAAAATGCGTAAGCAATATCAAAGACACAAATTTGTTAACTATAGACAACGCTTTCAATATATTTGAATTAACAGTTATCCCATAGCCTGTTTTCAGTATTGAGCACAGATAGCTTAAAGCAGGCTGAAAGTAAAACAGAATGCGCATTAAAGCGCATTCTGTTTTACTTTCAGCTTGCTTTAAGGTACCATCTGCTAGAATATAGCATACATTTGTTTACTTTGGACAACGCTTTCTATATAATATTAACCCGTTATCATATAAGCTGTTTTCATTATTGAGGGCAGATGGCTTAAAGCAGGCAGAAAGTAAAACATAATGTACATTAAAACGCATTCTGTTTCAATTTCAGCTTGCTTTAAGGTACCATCTGCTAGGATATAGAATACATTTATAAAGATACATGTGCATAATCGTATAAAGTAGAACCATTACATTCATTGGGTGAATAAATTAAAGGCATACGAAGGGCGAACTTATAGAGCAATGGGTCAAACGCATATGTCAAATAACATCAAAGCTTTCTGCATTACATTTGCATTAAACTTTCACCTGTATATTCTGATTCCAATGCTTCTCCACCGAGACTTATCTCCGAGTACGGATTTTATGTTAATTACCTTCACGCCATTAATGGCCTATCCATATGTGCATTTATCAATAGATGTATGCTATGATAAAAGGATGATAATGTGTATTGACGCAAGCTGTTCCCGTCTATTCTATTATACATTATTCGCTCCAGCCACATAAACTTTCAGATGTACTTTTACATAATCTAAAACAAAGTACTAATTAACGGTGTCCATTTTGGGGATATATCTATCTCAACATTTGGTTTTAAAATGAATTCTAGCAAAAGGTGTATACCCTGATCAGAGGGCTCCTTGCGGAGCCCTCTGAACAGGGTCTACGCTGTTTGCGAAGTGTGTAAATGCTCGATCCTTGCATATTAAGTGTTTACGACTGTTATATTCTATATGATTGATCAGCCGTGGAGAAATTAAGAGCAATGTATTCTACAGTGGAGAAAACGTTATTCTTTCCCGTTTAAACGCAAACGAAACGCAAACGCATTGCAGTATAATGAAGAAAATTACAACTTCTTGACCATTCTGAATGTTGATTTTACCCTGGACGGCAAACAGTTTAAAGCCTAATCAGACGCCGGGTTTCCCGGTGTATGATTTGGCTCCAAACTGTTTGCATCGGAAATAATTAGATGTAGCGTAAACGCGTTTATTGTGAAAGAATAACGTTTTCTCCTCTGTAACTAAACTTTACGCTTTTCCTAGAAGTTATGATTACTTGACAACACATTCTAGTGTTTTTGTTTCGACTGTTTGAGATTTCTAACATTGATTACGTTGTATAGCGGAGAAAAACGTTATTATTTCACAATAAACGCATTTACGCTTAAACTATTATTTTTATTGCAAACAGTCGGTATAAGACCAGACTCAACAATGTTTGCCACTCAGATTAAAATGGATCGCTAGAAATCTCTTAAAATGACATTTTTTTTATCTTTAAGGGCAATGCGTTTGTGTTTCGTTTAAACAGGAAAGAATAACGTCTTCTCCGCTGTACTATGACTACAAGAAGGTTCGGACCATATATTAAATTACAGTAGTGTATCAAATTCTAAATAGAAATGTTGCATGTAGCAATTATCGGCAAATAACCAGTACCTTGAGGAAGAAAAATAAAGTGGAGAAGACGTTATGTCCCAATAAAATTTAATGCATTGAAGCGTTTGAGCTTATAACCTTATGTCCACTCCAAATATTTTGGAGCCAGATCCGACGCCGATTAACCCGGTGTCTGATCAGACTTCAAACCGTTTCCCACCAAGTAAAAAAGGTAGGTGTTAGTTTCTACATTTGCTACATTTTATTGCATTGCGTTTGCGATTCGTTTGCGTTTTTAAACGGGAAAGAATAACCGTGACTTCCAATATTTTCAGACCGCTTTATTTGTTTCTGAAGATGAACTATTGACTATTGTGTACAGCTAAACATGTCATCCCTGTATGCAATATGTAGGAAATACCTCAATGGGGCGTCTTGACAATAAAGAGTCGGCGTTGACCAAACTTGTCAACATTTGCTCCATTTTATTGCACTGTGTTTGCGTTTCATTTCTCTTTTAGTAAATGGATAAGGAAATCATAGTCTTCATTGTAAAGTGGAAAATACTTTATTCGTTCCCGTTTAAACGCAAACGCAACGCAAACGCAATAAATAAATGGGGAAAATGACAACGTTTTGAAAAGTTTGAAGATTTTTCAAAGTTTGAGTGGCAAACAGTTTGGAGCCTGATCAGACGCCGGGTTACCTTGCGTCTGATCTGGCTCCAAACTGTTTGCAATGGAAATAATAGGTTTAGCGTTAACGCGCTTATTTGGAAAGAATAACGTTTTCTCAACTGTTCTTGGCGATTATATGCAAAATCATATTGTTTAACAGGATAAGGGCCAATCCACGAAAAACATGGTTATCTATTTACCTCTCGTTTGGACAATATGCTGTCCATCACCCTTATTAATTATACAGATTAAGCAAATACAATTTAAAAAGTGAATAGAGTTTGAAAGAGGGTCGATTATTTCTTTGTATCAACGGATAGTATCGTCAAGACTAGGTTGAAGGGGAGGCAGTCCTCATTCAGAGCCAGTATTTACATTAAATCAACAGGCTTTGAGCACGTTAATGAAATATTGTATAAGCTCAATACTGTTATTTCGACAATTTCGATAAAAACAATAGAGATTTAATGGTTTGGTATGATATAATATGTGTATTTAATTTCTTTATTTGGACTTAGAGCACGAACAGTTTTCAATCAATTCTTTAGACACGTCATGTTTATTCTAGCCTTGAAATGCCGTAGTTTAACCCTTTGAACCGTAGTCATGCATGCGTCATTTGTAAACAGTGTACCTGTGAAATGTACACTTGTCGTATGCATACAGTGAAGACCCGGATCAGAGGGTTCTTAAATGAACTCTCTGATAAGGGTTTGCAATGGTTATCATCTTCTGATACACTGACAAAACTAACACTAAACAGTCATAAATGAAGTAGACTAAATTATAAACTAGAATTATCCATTTGAAGTTTCAGGTAGGATAGAGTTAAGTAGCTACATGTATCGTTAGGTGAATTAAATTACATGTACATGTGCTAAAAGATGTATTGTCGTTTTATTTTTTTTATAGAAACATATGAGCCATGCCATGAAAAACCAGCCTTATTACATTGCAATTTTACATAGACCTAGCAACATTGTCATCTCAGTCTATGTATCTGAATGTAGGTGTACATGTAGATGCATGTAGGTGTCAAACAGTGAAGATCAAGACAAGCGGCTAACCTTGATCTACACTGTTTGCAATGTAATAAGTCATGTTTTCTCATGGCACGGCTCATATTGTTTTGCCTATTAAAAAATGTCGTACTTGTAAATGTAGCTTAACGCATTAAATATTTCTCATAGAAGCGCCTTTAAATATTTCTCATAGTCTAAGCGTCTTCAGACTCCTTTATATACTTCTCATATGGGCGCCTTTAGACGCCTTTAAATATTTCTCATAGAAGCGCCTTTAAATATTTCTCATAGTCTAAGCGTCTTCAGACTCCTTTATATACTTCTCATATGGGCGCCTTTAGACGCCTTTAAATATTTCTCATAGAAGCGCCTTTAAAATCCTTTACATATTTTTCATAGAAACGCCTTTATATGCCTTGAAATATTTCTAATAGAAATGTTTTTCATAATCCTTCCCTAATTATCGGAAACCTTGGAAACTTTTTCCGCATCATCAATGTACTAAATAAATCAAAAGTAATAGGAATAAAAGAGCAGTGTGATATGTGAAAGAAACAATTAGAGGAGACGAATGTGAGATAACGGATGAGAAAAATAGCAAAAGCGATGGAGTTAAAACAAGAGGAAATATAGATTGCGTTTGTGTTAAAGATAGAGAGAAATCCAGAGAAATGTTATGGCAGAGAATACGAGAAATACTGGGAATGACAAAAGGAGGGAAAGAGAGATATATAGTGAGAGGGAAGAATAGAGCGAGAGTGAGAGGCGCCTGTTGATGCCACACAAAACTGTTACGGGTGGTTCTTCATGGACTTGGGTTCTCTTTTAGCGTGCATGATATTGGATTTTCATGATCTGATAGGGTTGGCTGCGTTATCCTTGTCACACCAGCCCTTAAAGTAACGTATAATTTGGTCTTCCTCCCAACCCCTATCAGCTTAATGATCTGATATTTTACTCGGGTCTTAGATTTCAGGATAATGCAGATGCGTATTAAGCCAAATGAGTTATAGGTGGTAAGGAAATAATCGGTATTAGATCTGGATCAAACTGGTTTATCATCGTTAGTGATTTGTTGACAGGGTGGTTCTGTATTTGCATGGGTATAGGGTGGTATAAGCGATGAGCTAGTCGGGAATCTAAGCTAGTCTCATTAATCCGCTATCGGAAAGCTGTCAGCGAGAAATATGTCAAATCGGGAATATTGGCCTGAACCCTTGTTTATGCTGAATATCGTCCTGCAAGGCTTTCGGATTGTTGCCTGAAAAAATGTGAAATCAGTGTGTTTTATTATGTTTGTAATAAAAAAAAATAATTGAAAAACACGTTTGATCCTGACCGAACGACGAATAAAATCGCCTTCTTATCAGGACCCAACTTGTTTTAAAAAAGGAAGATTAGTCGCGTACATCAGGGTCAGAGGTTATTTTTTCTGTTTCTGCTATAAAATTGCAAGCTTCAAACAGTTTGTCTTCAAAAATATAAATTAACTAAACGTTCATGTAGTTTTATATAGCAAACATATAAACTAGTGTCAGACAGTTTTGAAATCAAATCAGACGTCGACAACGTTAAGGCCTGATTTGGACCCAGCAGTTTTGAAACACCAGATTAATGGTTAATTGCTAGTGTACTCGAATTTCTCGTTCCATGGTGTATCAAAATAGGTACTGTCAAAAATAAATGCGCACGAATTTAAATATGCATTTAATAGGGTTTGTTTCAATACATCATATATTTTTTCTAAATACAGTCAAAATAGTATAATGCTGTGATTCTTTTATCCCATTACTCCATAAGTTCGCCTTTTACGCCTTTAATTTATTATTTCACTGAAGAAAACAGTCCCATGTTATACATGTACATTCATGAATATGAACCGTTAAATATGTTTTCTATATCCTTGCAGATGGTAGCTAAAAGCATGATGAAAGTAATCTAATTTCAAACTGCTGTAAGTGGTCATCTGTCCTTAGAACTAGAATTAGGCTACGGGGTACATGTATCAGCTTAAGTAGAAACACGCACAGACACGAAAATAAAACATCTTTAAGTATTTTAACATTTTCGCTATCAGGTTCTTTAATACTAACATATGTAAACAGTTTGGATCCAGGATCTAAACTGTTTGACACTCATATCATTGTTTCTCAAGTTAAGAACGCATACAATTCCAAATTTGTTTGAATTCCGGGAGAATGGGATGGCAATTTATACTAGAAAATATATGTCCCAGCGAATAATGTAAAAAATCTAAACAATTCTAATATTCAATGTTGCTTTTCAAATGTTTATAAGTGCATCCACTGGGCGAAAATGGGTAAAATCAGACGATATAAGGGCGATGAAAGGGATAGAGACGATACTATTTTGCGGTAAAAAAGGTTAAGTAAAGTTTCTACTTAAACGATGCAAGTCAAGTATGGAATGTATCTAATGGTAAAAGGATTTTGCTGAACAAGCGTTTTTTTTAATAAAGACAGTTGACCTATATGTACAACAATGGAGAAGACCTTATTTTTTCTCAATCAGCGCGTTTATGCTTATACATTTTTTTCTTGGAAACAGTTTGGGGCCGGATCAGACGCCGGGATAACCCGGCGTCTGATCCGGCTTAAACTGTTTTCTACTCAGATAACAAAAACAAATTGTAAGCGTTTCGACGATATCTAAGTTTCTATATTTTATTGCCCTGCGGTTGCGTTTCGTTTGCGCTTAAACGCGACAGAAAAATGCCTGTCTCCGCTGTATATGTAGATCAAGCTAGCACATCTGCATAATTTCCCCTGTCTTTCATCGCCCTAATTCGACTGTACATATTTTGATAGATTTCTTAGAAATAATATTTCATCACGCGTGTTTTCATTTGTAAACCGAAACTTTATTATTTCAGTCACATTAAAACCTAATACACATGCGGCTTTTCTTTTTCCCCGTATAAACCAAACTAAATGCAAACTAATGAAGTGTAGAACATGAATGGTTTCTGAATATACATAAAATTGTATTGACTTTTTTTATTCTTGTCTGAATTACAAAGTTTTTAGAGCCTGGTCAGAGGCCGTGTTACATGGTATCTAGTCTAGCTCCAAACTGTTTGCAAGATATCTAATTAATTTTGCATACATTAATTTATTGGGAAAGAATAATATATTCTCTAAGCACTGTAGATTAATGGACTTCTTTAAAATGTTACTTAATCACGTGTCAGGGTTATCATTTGAATGGAATTAAGTTTCTTAATTGTATTTAAATGCGAACAGCCAGCGTGTCTCGTGCTTATCAGGCCATGTAACCTCTCACCTCCTACCAATGACCAGGGCGGGAAACTGACAGTTCCTGACAGTCTGCTATGCTCAGCGAAATGCGCAATACGTTCTTGTAGTAATTTTGTTGTTTGCTATTTAAACCTCAATTACAGTGGAGAAGACTTGATCGTTTCCCTCTCAGATTGAAATGAATAGTCATCATTGTAAAAAATGTCATTTTCTGTGGATTTAACGAAACGAAATGGAACTAAAAATTAATGCAATGAAATGAAGAAAATGAGTGTCCTGAAACATTTACGTTTTTAGAGTCAAATAGGTTGGAGCCAGGCCCAGCGCTTATAAAGCGTTTTAGTTGAGTATGAGTGCGTCCTCAAGCATTTGATTGGTTAGATTTGAGCATAGGCTCAAATCTGACCAATCAAATGCTTGAGAATGATTTCAGACTCAACTCAAACGCTTTATAAGCATGGACCCTGATCTGAGGTCGAGTTACTTCGAGTCTGATCTGGTTCAAGTCTGTTTGCGATTGACACCAGTTCTTGAAGAATCAAATCGTTTTATGATAAATGATGCTTTAACATGTGTACAGTGCAGGAGACGTTGTTCTATCCCTGCTAAGCACACTTCTCCTTCAGCACCAATCATGTGATGGGGCCTAAGTGAGAGCAGCGCTTCTGTGGTCTGGCCATTTAGCGCCTGTAGGTCAACTGTGCCAGATGTGTATTCCTGCTGTACACGGATTGTTTACTAATGGATTATAATGCTTGACAGTGACTGAAAATTAAGTGTTGTCTGCTATTTTTGGACATAGATACAGATTAATAGTTTGGATTTTATATTTATTGTGATATAGTATGTACATAGTGATTAGTGTAAGGCTAATAGTGGCGGGTGACAATTTATTAGCCACTCTGTCTGAAACTTTTACTCAGACTGCTCAAGATTATGCCCGCAATCGGGTTGGCAGTCATGAGGTGTCTAAACGGGACAATTCCCGGACACAATAAAGTCAGGATGTGTCTAAACGGGACAATTCCCGGACACAAGAAAGTCAGGATGTGTCTAAACGGGACAATTCCCGGACACAAGAAAATCAGAATGTACGTGTCTAAACGGGACAATATTCCCGGACACAAGAAAGTCATGACGTGTCTAAACGGGACAATTCCCGGACACAAGAAAGCCAGGATGTGTCTAAACGGGACAATTCTCGGACAGAAAAAGTCAGGATGTGTCTTAACGGGACAATTCCCGGACACAAAAAGTCAGGATGTGTCTTAACGGGATAAGTCCCGGACACATGAACGTCAGGGTGTGTCTAAACGGGATAAGTCCCGGACACAAGAAAGTGATCGGGCCACAAACAGTTATGATGATGTCACCAGACAATACTTTCTAGAGTTAAGAAAGGAAGAGAAGGAACAAATGGATGTTATGCAAGAGCTGATTGCACGATTTGCTGACATGACGTCAGTTTTTGAGAAACTCTACTCATATATGTGTCACACTCGGAAGATTAATACATTGGTGACATTTACTCATTTATTCTATTTTTTACACCTAAACCAAGTGACCAAGATGGTCACATTTTCCAGGATCCTGCAGAGAACTGGTCTCTTGGAGGAAAAAAGGGCTCCAATATGTATTAGAACTTCCTTGTTAAACCTGACACAAGATTTACTTCTAGGCTCTACAATCGAGGAAAGCCACAAGCTTATTTGGTGGACAAATACTGTATCCCCGAGAACACAAATCGCCTCTTCCCACTAAATCTGGAGGGTCTTTGAGACGCACACCAGATCAACGGACATCAAGCTGCAGAGAGAGAAACAGTCTACCTTACGTGCAGCGGTCCGGGTCTTACGTGTCATTGACATGTTGTTTGTAACTAGAAAAAGCACGGATAGTTTTGATATAGATCACATGATAATGCCTCTTGTAGATCCCATGATCTTAAACATGCTGGGATTAATTCTAATAGGCATGACAATATAAAATGCGACCTAAATAATGAATATTAAACAATATACTCTAATTGCAACCCTGTCACAACTCACAACCATTTCTCAGTGATCAACTAAGATGCAGTATCTGATAAGGTCGAAATGAAACGGCAAATGCAGGGTCGCTTCCGACAAGGTAGGGGGAGGGGAAAAGGACACCCTAAATATACTAGGCTCCCATGAGACCCTTGCATTCGGGACATGCCAGCATGTCTCCCTAATTGTTGCCAGCAAGATACTGAATACTGACCAAAATTGTCAAAAGGTGTGTCGCATATACGATGTCACGGTAGCTGACCGCTTGCAAAAATTGCAGAAAAGAATGGATTCAACCGTCTTCTTATCATAGTATAGACACTGTTCAGGGGTGTAGTGTAGAATTTTCTCAGCCCCATCCAACTCAAATTCATGCTAGAGAATGCTTAAATGCTAAAGAATTTACAATGTTAGACAGTGAAGTTTCGAAATTTTTAAACAAAGGTGTAATTGAAAAGGTAGAGAACTATGACGACATTGTATAATAACAGTTTTTCTCATCCCAAAATTTAATGGTCGTTATAGGATGATATCGAATTTAAATGAACTGATTGACTCCGTAGAATATGTATATTTTAATGTGGAAAGCCTTCAAGAGGCTGTTAGGCTTATAACCCCAGGTTTTTTATATGGCTTCAATAGAATTGAAAGATGCTTATTGTGCAGTAAATTTATCAAAAACAGTTTAGAAATTACCTTCGATTTGTTTGGAGTGGTCAGCTTTTTCAATCCACTTGCTTAATTACCAAATGCTTGCGTTGTGCCTAAAGGCCTTCGTTACAAGGTTGAGATCAAAAGGTTTTTTATCAGTAATATTTAGATGATTCCTTTCTTCTAGAGAATACATATATATGGACTGTTTGACAGACGTTATTACAACACAATACACTTAAAAAGTATGCTTTATCCTGATTCATGGATATCCATCTTAGTTTCAACACAAGAAAAACGTGTGTTCCTTGGGTTTTTACTTAATTCAATTACTATCAGTTTGACAATTTCACTCGCTGAAGGAAAATGTTCAATACCGGTATGTCCAAAATACAGCATGTCACCTGTTACACAAAACAACAGGTAGCTCAATTAGCTGGGTTATTAGAGTTATTAGAGTATTACTGCATCATATGGTTTCTTATACGCAAAAGTTCTAATGTAAAAGCTGATACTCTAAAGCAAACTAATGGCAATGTTGATGCACACATATGTGGTTAGGTAAGGCTGTCATTAAGGATCTTCACTGGTGGATAAACGCTATATATACAGTGGAGCACCGCTGTATTGAGGCTCACCTGTCATTACACGATAAACAATTTTGTCTGAAATAAGGGTAGGGACAATTTGCTTAGATATCAGTATAGTACAGGTACACAGTGGTCAGCAATAGAATCAAATTTCAAAAGCAAAATAAATCATTTGGAACATAAGGCAGCCTAAATTGGTTTACATGTGTTTAAAGTCTAATTAAAGATTAACATTTAAAAATAAGAGCTGACAATTCAACAGCAGTAGCCAATATAAACGACATAGGTAACCAGGAAAATTTGGAGTTTTGCTGCAGAATGCGATATACATGTATGGTTACATGTATACATGTATGGTTAAAAACTTAACAATTGCGAGGCAAGGAAAAGTACCTTGCTGATAGGGAAAGTTGCATATTTTATGACAATACAGAGTTGATGTTATCAGTTGCAATATTCAATAAAATTACAAAACAAAATTTTGGAGCTAAATAAAGATTTGTTTGCTTCCCGATTGAATCATTAAGTTGATATCTATACTGCTTGGAGACCAGATGCTATGTTATCATTGACTGGTCAGGCTATAAATTTTATGTATTTTCACCTCTCAGTCTCAGGCTGAAAGGCTGGTTTCTGCGGAAGATCAAATACAGGACAGGACTCAAGGGTTAAGTGTCGTACCACAATGGGAACCTCAACTCTGGTACCCAGTGTTAATCAAAACCTGATAATGATAGTATATCTTGTATCCTAGAGAAATTCAAATTGATGGTGCTGTTGATATAATTATGTACTCATGGCGAAGAAGAACTAAGAAATAATATCAGACATATCAGGCAGTTATTTTGTAGTAAGAATGACTGTTAAGCCAGAGTGAAAATCCAACTGTACATGATTATAATAAAATTTTAGAACAGCAACAATCATATGTCATTAATGCAGCTCAGAGTTCATTATCTTTGGTGGTGCTGAGAGATAGCGGGTCTGCTCGGCTGGTCCCGTTATCTAGAGATTTATGGAGGAGCTTTCAATTTGAGACCACCATTAATTGCTTTGTTCTACATGTTATCAAGACATGGGCTGTCTCAGAGGTACTGCAGCATCTTAAAACCCTGACACCTGCAGACAAATTATCTCTCAAGCAATTAACTATGCAGGTTGTGATGCTAATGGCCTTGCTTTCGGGTCAAAGAGCTCAAACACTCCAGTTCATAAATATTCGAAATATATACATATCTGCCGAGAAAGATGGTTATAGATAAGGTGATTAAGCAAACATGACCAGGTTTTAACATTCAGCCATTACTATTTGCCTCTTAACCTTTATGTAGTTAAGCCCCTAATGTATATTTAGATAATACTAAATGTAGTCCTAGTAGAGGAAATGTAACCAGTCTGTTTATTATAGTTATCAGAAACCACATAAATATGTAACCACCACAGAAACCATCTCTTTATGGCAGTACTTATTAGCAAGTGCAAGGTCGACATTTTTCAATTTAAAGGGCATAGTATCAGGTCGGCTGTCACTAGTGCTGCTCACAAGAGTGGCACCTCAGTCTGTACAGACTATTATGAACCTTTATTAAAGTTTTAAAAATAAGCGAACGAACAGCCAGGCATTGGCTGAAGGTGTGTTAACTATTTCAGAGCACTAATGAAGCTTAGTAACTAAGATTGCAATATGACTTTTGTGACTGCAATCAGTATTGATTCAGTATTCCTTATGTAACAATTTTAACAGATCATCATAATCATAAATGAATTGTGTCATTGGTTAACTACCGATGTTTATTTTTGCCGCTCTTGAACACACTTTAAAGTCTCACTTAGGCCCCATCACATGATTGGTGCTGAAGGAGAATTGAAAGATTAAACGAGACTTACCTAAGTTGAAGTTTGATCGAAATTCTCCGAAGCACAATCATGATGATGGGGACTAAAGTCCCACCCAAAGTACCCTCCCTCAGTTTATCAACCGTATCTACCATGGGTGTTTTATCATACTAAATGTATCCCAATACAAAGATTTCAAATCTCCAAAGAACTCAAACTTTGGATACATTGTTGTGTTCAAACGCGGCAGCTGTAAAGAATGGCCAGACCACAGAAGCGCTGCTCTCACTTTAGTCCCCATCATCATGATTGTGCTTCGGAGAATTTCGATCAAACTTCAACTTAGGTAAGTCTCGTTTAATCTTTCAATTATCTGGGAAGAATAAGATGTACAGTGGAGAATCTGTTATTCTTTCCCAATAAACGCGTTTACGCTAAAACTATTATTTGCAGTGCAAACAGTTTGGAGCCAGATCAGACGCCGGGTAACCCGGCGTCTGATCAGGCTCCAAACTGTTTGTCACCAAGACAAACAAGAATTATCAGAATTGTCCAAAAGCTGTTCTTTTCTACGTTTTAGTGCTTTACGTTTGCGTACGTTTGCGTTTAAACGGGAAAGAATAACAGATTCTCCACTGTACTCAATGCAATACAGCAGAGGACAATCTTTGATGGGCGCGTCTGTCAGATCCCGGTTAACAACTCATCCATATAATTCTAACGATCCAGCCATATGATCTTCACTCTTTTTACTGCCAAAATAGTTTCTGCTCAAACTTGTCGTCTTCTTTTTGTCCTTTAATTCTAGAATTTCAGCATTTTTTGCTTAAGACGTATCCAGATATGAGTGCAAAACAGTCTGGATTCGATTCAGACACTAAGTTACTCGGGTCTGATCCGGGGCCAAACGGTTTTCAAACGGACAGTATATCTATTGTTTGGTTATAAAAGGGGTCGGTTTGATTTGGCTAATCTGTTAAATGTCAATATCTTTATGGGTTCAAATTTAAAAATCCCATTCTTTGACATGAAGTATTGTGAAATGACATTTCATGATTGGGGATACTATGTATTGACATTTTCTGTGAGTGAGTCACAAAAAGCAATAAAAAGAACAATTGTGAAGTTTATAATTATTAATTATGTGTTGAAAAGCATTGGGATTATACATTAAAGTGCTAAAACGAATAGAGCAACACAACCTTGATATAATAGACTTTTGCACCTGTGATATCTGGTGTTTCAGGTTATTTATTTATCAATTTCTTGATGATGGCAGAATGACAAATATGTATGTACATAATACAGTGGAGAAAAGCTGATATTTTTTCCCGTCGCCATAAGGTGACATGAAAAATCCTAAGATTTCGAAATTTGCATTTTACAAGTGCGATTTTACGAATCGTACCTTTACCACATATCCTGTTTCTAGTTTTGTTGACATGTGGCTACTTAAAGCAGACTGGAAGTAAAGCAGAATGCGCCTTAAGGCGCATACTGCTTTACTTCAGCCTGCTTTAAGCTACAATGTACCAGAAAAAAATCCGAATATTTAGGAAAAATCCGGAGAAATGGCAACCCTGCAGTGGAGAAAAGGCGATATTTGTTTCCCGTTTAGACGAAACGGAACGCAAACGCTCTTCAGTACGTTTAGGAATCGAAACAATCTTTAAAAAGTTGACTATTTATATTGATCGGACTGACAAAAGAATTTGAGCCTAATCAGACGCTGGGAAACCCGGCGTCTGATCTGGTTCCAAATTGCTTGGAGTGGAAATAATTTTTGAATTATAAATGCATTATTTGGAAAGAATTACGTTTTCTCCACTGTATTTATACTTTTATTACAATATAGGAAAAATTATGATAAACGTTTTAAACAGTTTTGAAACAATCGAACGTTGAATGATTTTGGCTTCTCATTTAAATCCAAACATAAGGAACACTTATGGCGTTTTCTACAAGAAATGGGAAACAAACAAAATCTGAACATACGTGTACCGCAAATGGTTAGCAAGGTATAGTGAAGAAGACTTTTCCCCGTTTAAACGAAACTAAATACAAGCGTAAAAT